>CM038348.1:22212346-22812346 GCA_021464625.1 Proterorhinus semilunaris | reverse complement strand
TATTAAGGTGAACGTATACCCTGTCATTACGTTTACTGTGAACAATAAACAAAAATTAAGTGTAAATGAGGACCGACTCCGAGGTCGATCAGTACTAAACGAAAATGGAATCTCTAAATGGCCAAAGAGGCACAAGGTTCACTTCAAGTGCATATTCTAGGTTGATGGAAGAGAATCAGAGCACTCATAGATGGAGAGAACATGGAAAAAGGCCTCCATGTTTTGGGGATTGAACAAGGGAACACTTTACTGGGAGGCAACCACAGCTTAACAACGTACTCTTATATCTATATTCATGTATTTCCAAGAAAGAGGTTATGCATTTGTAATTGGCTTAAACATGAGGGATATTTCTTCACATATGGACTTGTATTTCTTCATTTTAGACTGTTCATATCTTAATGCTACAACTGAGGATTGCGTTTTATTATTCAATTTCCCGGCAAGCTGTTGGCTCCGAAGTGCAGGGACCGTAATCTATTTTTTATATCCGAGGAGCGATGAATTTTACAGTTGGACTATTAGTCAGATGTGCCCTTAAAGATAGTAATACCTGTGTGGATGTATTGGGACATCTGCTGAGGTTACCCTGTGCCGCCAGCGAGCTTCAGTCTGCGAATATGTCTGCGGGACATGTAACTAATCGAGGCATTAGCTCTTTTCTGGGGTGTAACTGATGGCTGCCTTCACTTGGTGGTGGGCTGGAGTACCCCTCTGAGCATCAACAAATCAAGTGAAAAAGTGAAAACTTTTCAGTTTGCCATACTGGAGGCGTCCCCTTCCAGTTCTAAGAAGATAACATAAGGCATATGGAGGAAAAATGCAACATGAAGTTTAACACAAAATGAAAGGGGTCAATCAAATCTATAGTTTGTCTCTATGGGAGGAAAATGCTATTGAAATCAACCTAAACTAGAAGTTCATTAACTGATAAACATCAATCGCATGCTAGTAAAAACGAGGCATGCTTTGTCTTGGATACTGCATTTTTTTTGCAGTATTTCTAATTCTAACCATTCGAGTTTGTGGAGTAATAAAACCCACAAGTGCCAGTCTTGTCCATGTTTTGTTTCTTGACACATCGGTATCCATAGCGCTGCAGTCGTCTGTTCTGGGGATGGAAATGGGTCACAACCAAACTGATCACAAATATCTCTGACAGGCTTATTATAGTCTTCTCTCCCTGGGGTCGGACCACCAGCCCAGCCCGTACCTGCTGCTGTACCGAGCATTAAACCCAGAAGTACCATTCCTTCTGCTGCTTCCCTTTGCACTTGGAAGTTGCTTTCTCGGTCTCTGGCTAAGATTGCAGTCTTTTAGCTGTCACATATTTGAAGATGAGAGACTCTGGGGGCTTTTGGCTAAGCTCATCATATTTCAGACAGCTTCCAAAGTACAGAAAGCAGCGACAAGCAGTACCAATGCTGCAAAACTCACAGGGAAAAGTGTTCATAATAGCAAGTGCAAATGCTAGGCTGCATTGTCTGCTGTGTTTGATAGGCAACACTGAATCGCAATTCTGAGTTAAGTAAAAAGTAATATTTATCTAGTACTAAAAGTGCTGAGGCTAAAGTTGTAATCACTCTATGTATTTCTATGTCTCTTTTCATCCTCCACCTATAATACATTGCTGCCAAAGTAAAGTACATAATGCAAGTAGTACACTCATATATGTTCTCTCTAAAATAGAAAGATGAAAATGTATTTAATCAGTAATATGCTCACCTGAAACATTAAGAACCAACCATTTCAAAAAGCCTGAAGATCATTTGAACTGTAAAGGGCTCAATCTGTAGAGCTGACAAACGTTTTGGGACTGGATGCTGCTGTGGAATAGTCTTTTCTCTTTGGCATATAATGTCCCAGCCTGACCCGCTTGTTTGGCCCCGTGATCCTCGTTACCCCTGGCGGCGGCACATGGGCTGCTCTTTTGGTGCCCTCTCCTCAGTTTCTGGCCCTGGCCCTTTACCATCTGTCTGTTTATCCCACGGGTAAAGCTTCTCCGATCAAGATGCCCCAACTCTCCGCTGTGGAGTTTGAAAATAGGGCAACGTGGTGAATTATAAACACAGGCGATTTGGAGGGAAATCTGAAGTGCCCTTTTTTAATTGTCATTGAGTTATTTTTGAAGAATGATAATTATTTGTATAAACAGTGTGTTGAAGTGTAAAACGTGCTTGTGTTTGTCTTAACCATGTTTTACTTTTATTTTGTTGGTGGCAAGCAATAAAAATAATAATATAAATGATATAATAAAATTGGTACGATTTTCAAGGAAAGTGGGGGATGATTCTCAGACTGCTTTGATTATACTTTTGTAATACACCGCTTGGTCCTATTTCAGGTTGTTACATCTTTTAAAGTAAAGGTGTGTTTTGGAGATCTTTTTGGGTCCATTCAAAGCTACACTAAAGCGAAAGTGGGCCAAAGTGAACATTTACACTATAGTACAGAGAGCGTTCACAGATGACACGTGAAGTCACTTGTATGAATTAGGAATGATAGGGAAAGCTGCCTCTGACCCTTTTCCCTGCGTTGGCCAACAGAGTAAAACCATGACCGGGTTTTACCGAGGCACGCTACAAAGAGGTGTGGGGGATAAAAGTGGATACAAAAATGGCACATTGTGAGTGCAAGAGGCAGAGTGTTGAATGAACAGGAGACACAGAATAGCTCTTTGCAGGATGAGTGTATGCAGACAGAGCCTCTATACAGGGCTTTTTAGCCATTAATACACTACTGTCCAAAGGGCACTCACACGTGGGTAAATTCACACAGCACTGGGACATTTTCTGGTTGAAAACAGACTCTCGTGGGCAACAGCAATAGGCTCAGGAATAAATTTGGAAAAATACAATTATTGCTTGAGTAAAAGCAAAATAGACAAAAAAAGGTGATTCCAGTTATTTGACTTTAGTGGTGGTACTAGTATTTCTTTGTACTCGTCTGAGCCCCATGGAAAGATACAAAATGAATCAGCACTGCAGCTCCTGCAAATTATGTTTCTCCTTAAGTTTGTTTTCTCTCCAAACTTTTGTTTGAAAATAGGTATACAGTGGGATGAAAATGTATGTGAACACTTTGGAATTTCTCACGTTTTTGCCTAAATTGGTTATAAAATGTGGTCTGATCTTCATCAAAATCATAAGAATAAACAGTGTCTGCTTAAACTAATACCACCCAAACAATTACATGTTATCATATTTGTATTGGCCATAACATGTAAACATTCACAGGACAGGGAGGAAAAAGTAAATGAACCCAGGAATCTCGCTGAACTGCAACAGTTTTTTGAAGAGGAATGGTCCAAGATTCATCCTGATCATTGTGAGCGTCTGATCTGCAACTACAGAAAAGCAGTTATTCAGCTTTGGTTTGCAAAAGAGCTCTTGGATGCTGCAAAGGACTACTGGAGAAATATTCAGTAGACTGATGGACCCAAAGTTGAACAGTTTGGGAGGAACAAACAACAGCAGCAATAACTGCTTTTCTGTAGTTGCAGATCAGACGCTCACAACGATCAGGATGAATCTTAGACCATTCCTCTTTACAAAACTGTTGCAGTTCAGCGAGATTCCTGGGTTCATTTACTTTTTCCTCCCTGTCCTGTGAATGTTTACATGTTATGGCCTTTAAAAATATGATAACATGTAATTGTTTGGGTGGTATTAGTTTAAGCAGACACTTTTTGTTCATTCTTATGATTTTGATGAAGATCAGGCCACATTTTATGACCAATTTAGGTAGAAATGTGATTCCAAAGTGTTCACATACATTTTCATCCCACTGTATGTTGAAAACATGAGAAATAATTGTGTCTCAGTCAGTAGTTAATTGAAGAAATTACTTTCATTTACCATTAAAGTGTTTTTGCAGAATATCCATTATGAATGTTATAATTATGTTAACTATTGGAGTAATTGTAGTTTGACTGAGGTAAATGTCTGCTGTTTGGACGTCATGGTGGTGCAGTGGTTATTGCCCACAGAAAGGTCCTAGTTTCTATTCCTGAGCTGAAAGAGGCTTTTTGTGGAGGTTTGCATTCTCTTTGTGTCTATTCTGCGTAGGTTTCCACTGGGTGCTCCAGTTTTCCTACATAAAACATGCACAGTAGGGGGCCCTTTGAGGTCAGGACTCCCCTGAAAAAGAAACTGAATTTTGGTTGAACTTTCCTTAAAGGTCAAAAAACAACAAAATCAGCTTCTTTGGAAAATGAATATTGTACCCTGTATCTTGAGGGAAGAAATTCCTATTAGCTTCATTGTCAGTGTCACTTCAGTTTTGCATAACTTTGATAACTTTAACATCTATGATCTCATCCACTCCTATACTTACAGTTAATTTATGTGTGCACTCAGTATTGTTTTCCCAAGGTTATTAATGTAGCACACAGAGATAATCCATCATTAATCTGACAAATATTTTAATAATTCAATTAAATTAACAATGTTTTAAATGTAGACATGACATTGCTGAAATCATTTCTACTGTGACTACAAATGTGTGCCCTTTGACTGACTTTGAATATTTCATCACTAAAAGGATCAACAAAAGCCAACTTTAAATGAGTGCCTGATCTAATTTATTATATGATGACAAATGCTCTAGAGTAGAATTTATTGGCTAATTTGAGCTGTTAAGTAAATCTAAAGATGAGGCATTAGGCAGTAACTGATGAGGGTCTCCACCCTGAGTGTAATAATCCCTGAGCATTCACCACAACATCTGCACATGAATCCAGACTCTGATCCCATTGGAGTAAGAGCAAAAATCTAGCCCTAAAAATCACATGTCAAGGAGCCTCAGGAGGCCACACTCTTTACAGCCTGCTGAAGGAACCTGCAATAATATTTACCCAGCATGCATCTGTGATGACAGGCCTCAAGCTACACACACAGTCCCTAAAGTAAACAGTAGGAGGTAGAAGAACATTGATGATGCGAGAAGCAAGAAAAGGACAGCAAAGCGCAGCCAAAAGAGAGTGAAATGAAGAAAAGCTAACGTGTCCCTATATTTTAATAAAAGTGAAGAGCTCCAACTCGAGCACTGACAAAGTGTCACCTTGAAACACTGAGTCAAGGACAATGATTGATATTTAAAGTATTTCATCTAAAAGTCAGAATTAAGTCACTTCTCCAAGACCGGAGTCAGCAGTATATTTTAGGATGAAACTGGAGACTCACAAAATGTACTTGGAGGCAGAATATTCACTATAGTTCTGTCATTTTATTTACTTTAGTCATGTGATTTAATGAAGACACACTAAGTTTCATACTTCATTACTTCCATGTGTTGGTTCATACAGACTGAAATACTCTATTGCTCAAATAAGTGTAATCCTTTGTTAAAATGTGTTGCCAGGTGCAATTTGTGAGATGTTTTAATTTTATTAAATTTTTTTTGGTCTCCTATTCAGACATTTCGTGGCCAAGTCGTGTAATGCCTTTTAAGCCTGCAAAGACATTGGATTTCTGCCTGTTCTGTAAGATGTCAAAAGTGATTACATTTGCATCAGTCAACACAATGGCCTGTAGCCACACAATTTAATGACATGGGATGGCTTGTTTGAGTGCCGCTGGTTGGGAGGAATGTCAATGCAGGTAAAAGTTGTGTTAAATTGCCCACGATTCAAAGCTGCACTGTGGTTGCACTGTAATTGTTTATTATGCCAGAAAACTGTTCCTCAGTTAAACGCAAGGAAAGAAAAATGTTTTGTCTAAAATTATTGTGTTGTAGTAAAGGTGATTATATTGAATTGGTGCATAGTTTTTTATCTTTCAAATGAAGGCCAGTGAGTGGCATTCTACTGACTTACAATAAATATGAGCAACCTTTTCTGGATGTGGTCAAAGGCATACGCAGCGCCACAGGTGGGCCTGGGTGAGGATGTACCTGCCCTCTGCCTCTCGCAGGACATAGACAGTAGCTGCACGGCCTACTCTTTTGTCTGCACGTCTGATTGTCTCTGTTCAGAGAGTGTCATCAGTTCCTCGTGTATCCCCGACCCGCGGCTTTTCATCTCCACAGCGCCGTTGGGATGAAAGAATCGAGTTGGTGATCATTAGTCAATAGCGTTGTGAACTTGTTTTTAGGCCAAAGACGCAGATGTAGCTGCATAAGTTCAGACTCTGGTTGTGCTGCTTCTGTGCCTTTGCCGAGAGGCAAGGACGTACAGAGATGTTCAGAGGCGAACACCTTGGCTATCAACCCTTGTTGTTACATCTATATGAGCCTCATTAATTATAGTGTACATTTCATCAAATTGCAGCGTGTGGAGAACTGATTGCAGCTATTGCTCTTCAATTATGTGCTGTGTTGATGAAGTGCATAACTCCACCATGGTGTTCTGGACTCGTATAGTACTGCGGCAGAAAACTAATTTACCAGCTTATACAGCAGTGTCCAAGGAAGTTTTTGTTTGGTGTAGAAAGAGTTTTACAATGTAATAGGGTTAGTAAAGTTACATACAATGTTATACAGGACATTCACACATTGCATAGGCCTGGTAACCCACACCTGAATGTAGTTTTAAATTTTGTTGTGTACAGACTTTCAGTGTAATGAACTTATGCATGACCTTGTAAAAATCAGTCTTGCTAGCTTTAGAACACAACATTTGCTTTGATTGTTTGAATATGTTTGTGTGATGTTGCCTGTGCCCGTCTTCAGCCTCACGTGCTGCATGAACCAGCCCACTGTCTCCAGAGTCGGCCTCAAAAGCCATGACTGAGCGGCAGTGTTTGGAAATGGCTGCGCTGGCAGCGATAAGCAGATCAAAGAAGAGAGCGCATTAATGTAATTGGCTGCCAGCAGCACATTGGCCTTGACGTCTCATATCCACATGCGTTAACACACTCTCACCACATGGATTATTGGAGGAGAGAGAGGCAGGATGAGAAGCAAAGATGAAGGGAAGGATAGAGCGAAGAGAGAAGAAGTCGGCCCTCATTGTGTCATTAAGCTCTGGGAGTCTAAAGGAAGAGAAAATGAGGGGTGTCATAGTTAAATGTCAGGGCTGGGAGGACACGGGGACCCTGCCGTGATCTCTCCTCTCTCTCTCTTTCTTTTTTTTGTGGTTTTTTTTTGTTTCAATTCATGTGGAACTAGTTTCTCCCTCACTTTCCAGTCATTGCTCCAAAATGACAGTTGCCATTGTAGGCTGAAAGGTTGTAAGTCAAAAGTACCTATTGCCGTGAATGGGCCAACTCTGACCTGCCACAGGGAAGGCTGTTTCTCTCAGCTCATTTTCCAGTTCATGTCCTGGCGGCTCAGAGCAAAGTGCCGGGTGGCTTCCTCTGCTGTTAGAAAGTCTTTTTATAAAAGGGAGCGGAGAGCTTTGAAGTGCCGACACTTGTCCTTGTATTTCAAACAATCTCCTCTTGTGTCTCTCCCTTTGCGTTCTCAGACAACACTTCTCATCCCACTTTATTTGCTTCCCTTGCTGTAATGAGATCTTAATGTTGTCACAGCTAATGCTGTTTATCTCTTTTTCAGTCCTTTTGTCTGGAATACAAGCTTAGACATGAAAGATCTGCTGTATTATACACTCATGTGATGTTTCGTCCCCAGGTCAGCCCTTCAAATTGGACCCAAAGACTGCTCATAAGAAGCTGCGCCTGTCCAACGACTGCCTGACTATGGAGAAGGACGAGAGCTCTTTGAAGAAGAGCCACACTCCCGAGCGTTTCAGCGGCACGGGTTCTTACGGCGCTGCGGGCAACGTCTTCATCGACAGTGGATGCCATTACTGGGAGGTCCTGCTAGGAGCATCCACATGGTAACAGCAACTCCCATACATAGTGTTCAGTAACCATGCGTGGGGTCCCTGTATTGCCGGGTTGCAGGTGACGTCACAGCATTCTAAAGGCCAATACTAATGTATGGAGGAAAAATCATTTTGTTTTGAGGACATGTTTGGTCTTGTACAGAGAGATCATGGACCCAGTGACTGATATTAATGATCATTTTTGTAATTCATACATTTTCTTTTGCGCTACGACTTGTGAAAGTGTAATGCTGTTAATAGGAAAAACTGGCTCCTGCCCCCCGCTGGGTCCGGTGACATCATCACATTCTAGAACCTGCAACCCAGCAATAAGAAAAAAATAAAGGAAAGGAATAGTAGAGGAAAACGGCATTTATTTGAAAAAAGAAGAAAAAAAACATGTAAAAGATGGTTGTGTTTCAGTGTTGACTAATGTAAGGCAATTATTATTATGTTAACAGACCTGCAGTAGCTTAAGATGGGGAATATACTGCCTGGACAAAAAGCAACCTTCTGGATCAAACTTTGTTTTATCTGTGTAGTTTTTGATATGATTTTTGCAAATGCATAGTTTAGACTTACTTTTAGGAGAATGAATCTAGGCCATTATGCAAAACATATGCGTTGCAGTGTACACTCTTAGCCCAATTACTTTCATATTTCACTAATTGGCTGTAAAGTGAAGCCCTTGACGCTGTAGGTTCCCAGCAGGCCAGCTTCTGCCTTGTGTGTCCCCAGCATGAGGTAGCCTGACTGTGCAACACCAATTATTAAAGAGGACACATGGTTTCAACATCACTAATGCGATCTCACAATCTTCCCTTACCTGCAGGTATGCTATCGGCGTGGCTTACAAATCAGCCCCCAAAAACGAGTGGAGCGGCAAGAACTCCTCCTCATGGGTGTTCTCGCGCTGCAACAACAACTTCATGGTGCGGCATGACGGTAAGGAGATGCTGGTAGAAGCGAGCCTGCAGCTGAGGAGGCTGGGCGTGCTCCTGGACTATGACAACAATTCACTGTCTTTCTACGACGCCATGAGCTCACAGCACATCCACACCTTCGAAATCTCCTTCCTGTTGCCCGTTGTTCCCACTTTCATGATATGGAACAAGTCGGTCATGATACTCTCAGGACTCCCTGTGCCAGATTTTGTGGAGGGCACCTCTTTGGACCACCAGGAGCAACAGCAGCAGCAGATGGGGCTGTGCAGGCAGGATTCACCCTACTTGACCGGGATGAAGAATTGCCATTGAGAGAGACGCCAGTCGTCATCTGCTAAAGGGCAACGAGGTCAGAGATTAAGAGCTGAAGAGACTGTGCTTGCCCTTGGAAAAGTGGACACAAGTGGGAGGAAGGTATAAAAGGAAGGAAGGAAGGGCTGGGAATATGCACATCACTGTTCTCTTTAAGTTCATGTCCACCCAAAGCTTTACACGTTCATCAGTAAATTAGGGTTTAATGACCTTAAATGGTCTTCCTCTGTTTTTATTTGCCTTGGACGCACTTTATCCAAGTTTGCTTTTCTGTTGAGCTTTGTTTTTGCCATAGAAAACAAGACTGATGTGTACAATTAATTCAGCTCATTTCTTTTGTTGGTTAAATGTGGATGTGCCTTCAGACAGTCCACAGTTAGATACTGAACATACACTAATCTGACTTTTTATCTAACCTGACTCCTATTTACAGATTTTGCTTTATTCTGGTATCAGTGGCATGTGTAGCTGGTTGTTCATGATCTTCCTACTGGATTTGACCCACTTGTAATGGTTTGCATTGAATCTTCCAGATTTGAAGGTGTTGAAAGTTGCTCCCTGATTTTGAGTCATGGGAGAGATTTGCATCATGTGACTACTCAACTTGTATAAAAGATGATCAAATTCTAAGGTTAATGTGTAATTTCAAGCACATTACACGTGTGTGTAATTTCAAACAAAAATGATAGTTTAACTTTATTAACCACAATAATATTTGTGATGCACTTTTACAAACGTTTGCAGCCCTTTGTGTGGGTGCAGTTTTACTGAACGGGGGCTCGTGGCACCGACTGCTCATCGTGTTCAGCCACCACCAATACGAATTATGGTAATTTATTATTATCCATAACCAAGGCAATAATACAGTCTTTGCGCTTACTTTGTAATTGCCACATTCTTGAAAAAGGGAGGATCATGTTTTAAATCTTGGTGATAAAAGAGTTTTATTTTGAAAGGAAAGGGTTGTCACTAACTTGCTGTCTGTCCGTCACTGTGTCATGGCATGATGGTGTTTCCCTCTGTGCTTTGTCCTCACACAAAACATATTTTCTTTAGCTTGTCTCGGCAAATGCATGAAACATTTTTTACATTTTCCAGATCATTGGGCTATTTATACTGGGGCATTAAATTTAAGTTCATCATTCATTCATTCAAACAAACAAACAAACAACGCATTGCATTTTAGATTAAGTAGTTTCTTGCAGTTTGGAGACTTGGGTAATCCTCTGACACACGTAGACAATCAAATGAGCAATGTTTTGGTGAAGGAACTATAATGCATTTTAACTGAAGATGTGAAAATTACACTGGAGTTTGTGTACTAAAACTGTCAAAATTTCGCTTTTTTTGACAGAAATGTGCCACAGCATATACTTGTTGGATGCTGTGGCCTTGCTGTGTATTTTTTATGAAGAGGGGCAACAGCTTTCATTGTTGGATTTTTGATCCACATGTTGAATTCCTTATTTAGATTGCAACCCGAATACAACTGGGGCTTTGCAGAAAGGAGAGATTTTTTTTACTGCCAGAAAAATTAGAAAAAGTTACCCGAGTTCAAGATATTTTAAAATCTTGTTAAATAACCTCTGTCAGAGAGGCTCCAATTGGCAGCGTGTTGATTTGTGATCTGGACTGACAAGCTCAACTCACCTGAGCAGGCATGCTCAGCCGGGTCACCGCATGATTTTCTGACCTTGCTGCAGATTCATGAATTTTTATTCATCTGTAAACATGTTTTTTTTCATTCATTTTTACTTTGAAGAATTATCATTTGAGTAACTTTCAAGACACTACTTTGAATCATATCCAATACTTTGCATTGCTCTTGGTTGTGTCCCATCTCAAATACAGTAATGAATGATCTTCAGTAGCTCCCCACTCCTCCTTGTAGTGCAGTGTAAAACCCTAGAGACAATGCAATAGATTTTCTGTTTCTTTTTGGTGGGTGTAACTTCTGAGATTATTTTTTATGAGAACAAAGAGAAAAGTGTCTCCTCTTTTGCCATTTGGACCTTGATAAACAGCACAAAAATATTGCTTTGCTTGGAGGCAAGGCTTATTGTTTCCATATATTTAAAGAGAGAATTCAGGCCACAGAGGGATAGAAATCATGTGGAGAAAATATATATTATATAAAGCTGTATGATATTCAAAATATATATGAAACAATGTTATTTATGTGAAGTCCATTAAAAGATTTAAACGTATCTGCTGTGGAAGTGTAATTTGTCCTCATTTGTCTTTGGCTTACTTTATTTTTTAGATGGCTCAAGCAAAATAAAAGAATTGTTAGTCTGCAACTATTTATTTTCAATAGGCAGAACAACCATTAAGCTGAGGAAGGACTAGATATACAATTTTTCTTTCCCTTCAAAGTATGCAGACATCAAAACACTTTGCATAGCTCATGATGAATAATCTGTACCAAATATTCAAGGAGGAAAGTTCAGCAATTACACACGTTTGTAACAAATAATGTGGGCAAACAAACGGTTTGTTTATGTGTAACATGTTGTTGCCCACATTGTTGTGTGACCCAAGAGAGCTAATAGGCTTGTGGGATATCTAATTCTTATAATAATTAATTATGCTTAACCAGGAACCTAATATAAATAATAGTTTACACTGTAGAAGTGACGCAGTTCCAGCTACATAGTGGCAAAAGTAGAACTCTTGTGTGTTTATGACTACATTTGGTCATTGAACAACCATCAAACCCTATATATGCTCAATATTGCTGCTATTTTTTTACCATGAACAAACCTTCGACCGTGCACTTCCTGAAAATGTGTTTCCTAAAAGGGGAGTGTGCATGACTGATGGCAGAGTGAGGCAGCCAGGCTGGCATGGACACTGAGCTCTAGCCCCTCAGCTCTCATCTGTCACTATAGTACAAATGCCTCATTACCAAAGCACTGCCCACAAGCCTAGCGCACACACTGACCCTCAAGCCATCAGCAATATGCTTACTTGTTCTTCACATGACTCACAATGGCTAGTACAAATTTGAATATGTTTTCCTATGCCCATTGGGAACGGGAATCAGGTAAACATGCGTAGCAGGAACATCAGCCATTTGTGAACATGTGTGAGAGTCCTGTAATATCCTTAGGTAATAGAACAATGATGCAGCCTCAAGGGCTGTGTTTTGCCCCTGAGCCAGGCTGTATTGGACCCAGTCAGATACAGCTTGCAGAAGTTGTCCTTGGAGGCATAGTTGACCGCTTAAAATCTAAGAGAGGAACATACTGAGAGACTGTGTTTCTTATGTGTTTATTGTTTGCAAACATTTTCAGTGAGTGAGTACTCCTATAGCTAAAGAATTTTTACTGACACCAGCAGGTGAGGTCTACACTACAGTGGATCTATAGGTACTATATTCCACAAGAAAAACTTCAAGTAATATGTGGATGTGTATTTTCTATATACCATATTTTTCGGGCTATAAGTGGCACATTTTTCACAGTTTGGCTGGGGGTGTGACTTATACTTACTACTTACTTATACTATTCTCATGTCTAAACAAAAAGGAGCTATCTCGTCTTTAGCAGGTACAAAACTCTGCGGAAAAGTTACTGACTCGCACAAACAGAAGGGCTCATATTACTCCCATTCTAAAAGTCCTTTATTGGCTTCCAGTCACTTTTCGTTTCAATGTTAAAATCCTGGTGTTGACCTTCAGAGCCACATAGCCAGGCTCCCTCCTACATTAGAGACTTGTTGTGTCCCCATACCCCCCATCGGAGGCTGAGGTCTCAGGATCAGAACCTTCTCATGGTCCTTCGTACTCGTTTCAAGACCAGAAGGGATTGTTCCTTCCAGGCGGTCGCGCCGACGCTCTGGAACAATCTTCTGCTTTCCTTGCACTTACTTGATTGTGTTGATATTTTTAAGAGCAAACTGAAAACCTACTTGTTTCAGAAAGCATTTTAATTCCAGTGGAATAAGGATTGTTTTATGACCACCATGTTTTGTGACTGTAAATGTACTTTGTATTTCTATTTGTAACTTTGTGAAGCGCATTGTGATCTCTGTCTGTGAAAGGTGCTATATAAATAAACATTACTTACTAACTACACATTTGTTATTTTCACGCTGACAGCCGCTAGAGTGCGCTCTAGGCTTGTTTAGTTTAGTTTAGTTTAGTTTAGTGTATTGCCCCTTGAGATGTGCCATCTCGTTTTCGAGAGGGTCCATAAACACAAAACACAAATAACAATTAACAAGACACAATACAAGACATATACAGACAGGACAAAATACACATTAAGACAGTCAAGTCAAAACAAACTTGCTCCATAGTCCTCCCAAAGCACAACTACAACAACAATCTCGTTTCATGTACGATGTCTAGTACAAAGCAAGTAAAAAAATGTGATCCGTAATATATTTCTGTCTCAGTGAGTGCTTCTAAGTGAATATGTGGATGTAAATGGAATAAGAAAATGCTCAAGATACTGCGAACAGCTTAGCTAAAGTATATACATTTAAATATAAACATAATCCAGTAATAATGGCGTCTATAGGGTGTTTTCACGGATGTCACAAATCTGGTTCAGACCCGGATGTGCCGCCATGATGGAAATATAGTTCATGCCAATTAACGAGACGGATTATCAATTTTGGACAAAAACGCAAGGTTTCGCGATAAACCCTCGAGATCGGACCCCAAAACTTGTCACACAGTTGACCAGTTGTACAACGAAAGACTGAATGCAAAAGTTCCATATGAAATGAAAGCGAATGCCAGTTTGGTTAATGGCGATCTCGCAAGTAATGCTGCGTTTACACATAAGCACGATGCGTTACGAATGCCACGAATCCACATTCGTGGCCAAGGACTAACTGTTGCGACCTGTTACGTACGGGTAAATTATGTTGAGTGCCAAACAGCATACAACAAGATTTTTTTAAATGTAGTTTTAGGTTATTGTTACAAAACCAGTTTTGAACACGACTTGTGTACCAGTATCTGCTACTCTGTACATTGTACAATAGGGTTGCTCACAATTGTTGCGCACCTCGTCTACGCACTTCCGGCGCAGCAGTTTCAGATGTTAAAATAGACAGCGAAACACGGGTCTCTTACGCTTTTAGGCAAATAATCCAAGCATTGTGGCAGTTCATTGTTGTTGTTCACATTATAGACAGAAGGATCACGATAAGCAGAAGGATAATGTGCAACAGATTTTTATTTATTGTGCCTATTTAACTCATTTCCAAATACCAATTTTAAGCAACAAGAAAACAATCTCATTAAAGTGTTGTAATGTGAAAAAAGGCTTTTAATCACAATAATTATTGAAAACAATGGAATCTAGTAACAAAATCCATGTAAGAGTACATTTGTTTGAATGAGTTTCTTTTTTTTTTTTTTTTTTTTTTTACAAATATTTTTTTTTTGCCTATTAGTTTCTTTGCCATCATTTAGCGTAGAGGATGTGACCTGAAAATAAAAACGATGACTCGCAAAATTGTTGTTTGCAATGTTTACATCAGTTAATATTCATCAATAGATACAAAATATTGGACTAGTTTCCATCCAGTATGATTGTCACAACATTTATTAACTGCACAGACTACTTTTCTTTTTCTTACACGCACAAAAGCGTTGTAGTTTTATGGAAATACCGTCCTCTCTAGCTTTGTTTACGCTTCTTTTCATTGACGCGCCAGAACCGGAACCTGCTTTTGCCGCAAAGCATTACAGGGATTCAAAAGTGCCCTATGACAAATAAAGCACTTGCTTATTTACTTACTTACTGTACCACTGAAAATGAAATAAAACGGTAAAGTTTGTGTGACCTATCTGATATGCACCCTGCGTTGTGTAGTGCTCAGTATCACACGATGAGAGACTTGGCTGAATTTGGGACAAGGCAACGCCCGGAACCCATTTATTTCCTGGCGAAGGAGAATAAATAAAACGGCGTTAGCCTTTCACACATGTGCCCAACACGGCCTAAGAACATAAAAGGAGGAACAGAAAACACGTAAGTACTAAATAACAACAGGGATGACGATAAAACAACATAATAACATAAAAGACAAGATGAAACTAAATAGATGTAAATGATATTAACACGATGTCTTAAGATGTAAAGCTAGCCAACCTTTCTCTACGGTCGTAGGAAACAGAGAAAGGAGGAAGAGGCGGAGCCTAGCTTATATACCGGCAAACCGGAAGTGCCAAGTGTTGGGACAGACGAACAAAATAAAAGACATACACGGCTAACATACACTGCCAGGTACGTACTAACGCTGCGCCACGCAGTGGCGCACTACCTATTAACCAGGATTTTAAACAACCTTTTTCAACCTGTTACATTTGGAGTGAGCGGGAAACTTGTGAGGGACTGACGAAGACGTTACTCTAACTGCACTGAAGGAAACAAAAAAAGCTAATTGCGGCTAAAAGCTCGATGGCCAGAGCTAGAGGAACGAGTTCGCAAATGAGCGCCTGGACAACGTGATGCCGGGAGAGGCTTGTAAAACGGTGCAGTTACGCCTCCATGCCCAGATAGTTGCCATGGCTGGTGCGACTTATACCCTAGAGCAACTTATATGTTTTTTTTCTTCTTCATTATGCATTTTTGGCTGGTGCAACTTATAGTCCGGAAAACACAGTACAGTATATTTTGTTGGGCCTCTGGTCTCCTTGCACTAAATCTGTGTTGTTTGACTTTCCCCTTGATGAGCTTTTCTCGCATGCTCCAGTGCCTACATTTACTTAGAGAGCGAACTGACGCTAATTCATCACTGAAGGCTTTTTTTGTAAGCTTGGTAAAGCCAAAAGTGTGAACCCACCTCAACACTGCGTAAACTCTCTGTGCAGGCGGGCATTGATTCGGGAATGGACTTTACTGTTGAATCTGGATTACAGGAGCAGCCTGTGAGCAAGAAACTGCAACAGCATTGCAACATAAGTCAATGGTGCCTTTGTTAGTTTTTGTTTAGCTCTCAATGCCAAACGTTGAGAGTTATTTTCAGATCATATAGACCCAGTTTTATGTGTAATTTAGACCCAAACCATCTATAATATTTCATTATTGTAACTGTTTTCTATTTAGTGTAATTCTACTTGTCAGAATCCTTTTGGGGCCAAAGGATGTTCGCTCAAGGGTCAGATTTGACCCCTGGGCCTGATGTTGCCAACCCAGAGTCTGTAAATTCATATTCTCTGGCACGTTGCAACACACTGATCATTCTGAGATTCTGAGAAAGCATATTTTCAGTCAAAAATGTTATAAACAACAATGACACACATTTTAGGAACTGTTAATAATAACCTTAAAGGAAACCCATATAAACCTTTAAGAGTGGAGCATACTTTTTAAGATTTAGTAAGCAGTTTAGTATGAAGTAAACAGTTTGAGGAATACTATCTATCCACCTTTCCATGACTGTGCTTTTTCACTCTGCTGTCGGCTCTAGCAATCACGCCACTGGAGCAGCCCATAATTACATTTCTAATTGCGGAATAATTAGGACTCCCCGTGTTGCTCATTAAGTCATTTGTCACCCAGGCCTCTAATGTGGCTTACAACAACTCCGTAATTAGACCCAATGAAAAGCCGACGTAATGGGCTGCGTTTAGCAATACCTGCCCATGAGTTCCGCTTCAATGAACAATACTGAAGCGTTTGTCTTTTTTTCCGCCTTTGATTTGATTTTAAACTTCATCATCATCTAAAGTATTACTATTAGTATGAAAATGTACTACCACTAAAAGAGCCGAGAATGTGAGTATGTCGCTTATCAAGAGCCCCTTCGCCATCAGGGCTGGCGAAGGGGCTCTTGTAATCGTATAGACAAATTTTACTTTTACGAAAATTTAAATAATTTGCCATATTTTTCACACTGTTGCCATAGCGGTGACCACAACATCCCATTTTATTCTGATGGAAAAATTTTAAACTCCATAATTCAGTGAGAAGTGAGAAACCAAAGGTTATCCAAAGTACTTGGATAACCTTTGTGGATTTTCTGCGTCGCAGCCGTAACCCTAAGTAAAATCTAAAAATATGCTTCAGTTTACAGATATAGTGTGATACAAATTCATACTAATTTTTCTCTGTATAATGTCAAAAGTGCTCAGCATTGTCAAAAAACACAAAAACCCAATTTTTTTCCTGAGAAAAACTTTGTCAGATACCAAGAGGGCGCGTTAGCGCATTCCAAAAATCCTAAAACTAAGACCCTAGTGAAAAAAGATAAAAACAAGCAAACATAGAGGCAGTAGCAATACCGTAATTTTAGATTGAGGGAAACAAAAGGGCGCCCCCTTGCTTTGGGCAGGGCGGTGGGGGAGGGCTGATAATCGGCGCTTTGTGGCTATTTGTTGTTGTTTTTGTACTACAGCTTCGTCATGCAATGTTCAGAAGCATATGAGCATTGCAAGGTATTTTATACAATAATTTAAAAGAAAAGGCTCAAGTATAATCACTTAAATCTGTCTTTATTTTGTATTTTTTTCTTTTTTTTTATACAATGGGTTTACCAAAATGAAAAAGGGGGGGGGGGGGGGGATCTATTGAGAGGGAAACCATAAGAGGAGACTGCAAATCATACACTACAGAGTACAGACTTGGTTTAAACTTTCCGTTTGCAAACTTGCCATGATCCTGTGATTTTAGCTGGTGTTTTGCGAGGTCAGGTACATCACCCCTGAGGACACCTACTGCACTATCAGGAGGTGTCAGATTATTGTAATCCTTAGCACTCTTACTCCATCAGTTAAAGCTTCTCAAGGCCCGAACATTCAGGCATTTAAATCAGCCGCAGTGAGCTCCCAGCATTCAGCATTTTCTTCACAGCGCTGCTCTACTGAAGACGCAAAAAACTTCCAAATTACTTTTTTTTGCAGATGCTGTTATTTTTAAAGCTTCCAGAAGATTTCATTATGCAGAACGCAATATTTGTAACATTTTACATCAACTATCTTTGTAATTGCAGAAGACACGCAAAAAGTAATTTTATTTTTGGGAGCAATTTTCAACACTTGTGCACTGTTCAGTGTCACCGCCCACTTTGGTGGCAATCCTGTGACAATCTTTTACCATGCCTTGTCACACTTGGATGTGTTAACATTCTTGGTAAATCACTGAATCAATCAATTCATATTATTTTACTATCAAATCCTCCTAAAACAATCTTAATCATTGGACTTCAACATCCCTCAGCACAAAGGGATTTCCCTCCAAACATCATCAAGCACCTCCAATCAGACAATGACTTCTCAAACTTAACAGCACTCCCGTCTCTTCACACTTTCCTGCTGATCAAAGACTAAGACCTCTCCTTGTCAAATCAGCCCTGTAGACCTTGTAACATGGCCATGCTCATATAAAGTCACTTTTCCATAGGAGCAGATCGGGGGTCCAACATTTTCCATATTCACACTGCTTGTGTACAGTGTACAGTTTCTTTTCACTGAGGTACACATGGGCATAAAGTCAAGACAGCATGCGGTTTATCAACTGCAATGTGTGTATTTTCCCCAAAGCTAAGTAGCAAACAGTGTGCTCGCAAAACAAGTTTGATTTGCACAACAGTTCCCCCCATTCTTTCTTATAGCCTAAATGACAGGAGTGAGGCCTCGCACTGGAGCACCTCCGAACGTTTTATAAAAGTAACTGTCTTTAACTACTTGTCATTTACAGAAAAGGAACTGATATTTGACATCTTCGATCAGGTTCGATCCCCGGACAGGGCCTTTCTGTGTGGAGGTTTTTTCTGGATACCCCGATTTCCCCTACCACTTAAAACATGTACATTAGGTAAATCCCCCAGCCAGGTGTTCAAACCTTAGTTGTTGTAAGTTTTATGATTATGAAGTATTTGTGATAAATGTTGCTCAAGGTCAAATACTATGTGCTTACAACAAACAAACAAAACTGAAGACAGATATTTCAATAAAAACCCTAACAAACTCCAAATATTCATTGCCATGTTGTCGACCTATCGACATCAACAAAGCAATTCACTGACCTTGTTCATTCTCTATTTCTCTCTGAGGCTAGTTTGAAGAAACGTTTGTCAAATCCAGTATTTTCTAGCCGGAACATGCAGTATATATTGTCACTTTGGCAGCATTCAGTGCACACGTCAATATCCTCATAAATGGAGACAACGTTATCGGCATCTTTACTCACAGAATCATTTATCTTCTATTGGCACATTTTATTGACATCCGAAGGTCTTTGAATGGATGACATCCTAACTTGGGAATCAGTGCCCCGGAACACGGCTGAGGCAATTAATCATACCGTTTGCCTGTCCACCAGAGCACCGTCTTTCTTCTTTCGAGCCTAATTGTGTCGTTACTATTCCCATCACAGTGAGCCCATCCTCATCAGAAAACCAAAGCAGATTTGTCATCCGCAGCAGCGGGCCATCTGGGTCTGTTATAGAGGCGTCGGAGTATGCGGATGCAAACGCACAGCTGGATGGAGTGAAGTGAGTGAAGAGCCGCATCTCTACACCTGCTCCACCTGCCCCACAGAGCAGCCAAATCCAAAAACAGTCTCCCCCGATCTCCATCTGCTTGGAAAAACACTCTGGGTTATTTAGATTTGTCAAATTAGACACTGATGCAAAAGTGCAGTCAATAGTAGGATGTGGATTCGTGGCATTCAATAAAACAGCTTAATTTTTCTTGCACTTCCATTTACTCCTTTAGCCGAGAATGAGGCATCTTTATTCGCACAAAATCTAAGTGATAAGACTAGAGCTCGGGACTCGAAATTAGACGTTACCTTTCGAAGTGAGGATGAATTAGACCACCAGTGAGCAGGGAGTAAAGGCTTGGCGCTCTGCCTGCTGCTTGATGGAAGAGAGCAATGAACTCTGGGAAATGAGGATCTAAGCAGGCTGTAGATCACTGCGGCCCAGTGGCTCAATGTCTGTCACAGCCATTGTCTCACTCTGAGGAGGCAGTCGCCGTATCACAGCGTTGGCTCGGAGGACTTGATCATCCTGTGAGAGTTCAGTGGAGTTATGCCAACCATGAACTGCATTTGAAATGTGAAGAAGGTTCGCAAACAAAGACAAAGGAAAGGGAAAGGATTGCATTGCATGTGGCCAATAAACAATTTAATGTAACTTTTCGTTTTGTCAGACAGAGGTGCTTGTTTACCTGCGTTACATGTTTTGGCCACTAACGAAACCATGACAAAAAATAGTTTGAACTAAGAAGACAGTGTAGTTCATATACTGGTTGTTTTCGCACTGACTCTCGAACTAAAGGTGCTCTCGACCTGAGTCAGTGAATCAAACTACAGCACCCTGGCCCGAACGAAACAGCAGCTTCTGCCTCACTCTGCAGCCGACCTCGAACTGAAACTAGTCTCACTTTCATTCCTCTTTTTTGAGCGAAGAAAGGACTTATTTTGAATGAATATGTGCTGCATGACAGGACGTTTAGAGTTCTTCTCTGACTTTATATCAAAGGTATGTCTCTCTTCTGCCCCCTTTCTCTGTCTTTCTCTGCTTGACGGTAAAGCTTTCCTCTCCAAGTGCAGGATAAAGTGCATTTCTTCTCGGTCTCGCACATTTGCCACGAGAGACCACCATGTAGCATCAGGGAAGTGCCAGCGCATCGACAGGGCTCTGATCGTTGGATGCCTGTTGTCATGGGAATACGTTTATTGAACAGCTGATATTGTTACATAATTGATGGTGTGGCTTTTGCAGCAAGAGCATGTGTACGCACTACGCAGCTTGAACTAACTTTGAAGTAAATACAGTTGAAACTAGGCTGGTCTCGGGTCGGCCTACAAAGCGCGCCAACGTGTGTGAAAGCCACCTCAGTCGGCCAGTGCGATCTTCTGACTTGTGTATAGGCCAGGCATCATGTCTCAAACATGTGCTTGTGGCATTGAAGGTTAATATTAAGGTGTATTTAAGTGCCTTGTAGGTAAATTTGTCCTCAACGTTTGATCCATCCTTAAATGCCACTTAAACAGCCGGGGACCCATCTCCAGATCTTGAAGCACATGCCTGCTGTATCAGCGCTTGCAACCAGTGGCAAGCTGCAAGAGTGCAAAAGCCGCTGCTTCCCATTTGCAGCGTCTTCTCATCTCTTTCTTTACATTGCGCTTCACGTAGCCTCCTCCATTTAGCATTTAGGCTACATCCTTGTTAAGCTCTTGCAGGACAAACTGCAAATTTTATTTGCCCCACTGTGAGTTAAATACTGTCCGTGTCCCAAGATAATATACCGATGGTCCCGTTTTGGTTCCTATTTTGAAGACACAGAGCTCTACAAACCGCAGAAACGTGATCAATACACCTGCACTTGCCACGGCACACCACCCCAAAAAATACAATATTGATCTAAAACTGCCGAAACAAAATATCCAGTAATTTCACCATCCCTGATGCTTCAAGCCAACTAACTTCAAGCTCCCCTTTGCTGTGCAGCTGTTTCAATAAAGAGGAAAAAAAGAAGACAAGAAAACACCACAAAGCATGTGTGGTTGTAGTAAAGCTATTGTAGTGATCCGAGTTTTACCTCAAATTTACAGTAACAGATTAAGGACACAGGTAAGTAGGTTGAAAAGAGGAAGGCAACAGTTCCAAATTACTTATGATTTATTCATAGGAATACTTTGTTTTAGTTTATATATTTTTGGTTTGAATTTTCTCTCTTTTCCCCCAAAGTAAAAAGGGGTTATTTCCAGGTTGGCTTTAAAAAAAGCGATTATAACAGATCAAAATGGAAGTCCATTCAGCTGCACACAACACCTGAACATGAAAACCAAGAAGATGGAGATAACAATGTGATGCAAGGCAGCCGTGGTGGGCCTACTGGGAACGGCCTCAAAGAATACAGAACCTACTGGGAAGAGTTTAGTTAAAGCCTGAATTCTAACCTAGTGCTACATCAGGTGACATGGGCAACGTACCGCTTCCTACGTCCGTTTAAAGGGCAAATGCTCTGGGCAACACGGGACAGTTGGGGTCACACACACCCAATACACGGCTGCTGTCAGCATGCGCTTGACGCGCTCCCCCGGAACCGAAGCAATACTATAAGAGGATATAGTTTGGGTCAGAATTAACTTATTTTAGAATGAATTAAAACTTGCCAATATTTTACCTGCTCTCGTAAAGCACCGCTCCCAGTAGGACTAAAGCAGGAAATGCAAGGGCTAGAGGAAGAGCACTGCGGAACTGTACCCTTTAAAAGTAAAAGGTCCAGTGCCCCCAGTGGACAGTTGGAGAACTACTCTATCAAAACAGTCAAACTATCACACTATGACAAGTGTTTTCCCTTTCCCTTCAATGAGAGGATTAAGTTTAGCAAGAGATTGAAAGGTGAGGGCAGCACGGTGGCGCAGTGGTTAGACATACTTCCCTATAACCACCGAAACACGTACAAAAGGGCTTGTTGAGTGAGAGTGTGTTAGAGTGCGCGTGGGGGACAACAGATGGAAATTCGCCCATAGCTACAATCTGGTGTGGCATGTTTTTTACACGCATGATTCCCATGTGTGTTCATTACATGCACTGTCTCGACCAAATACACAAACAAACAAGGAAAGCATTCCCTTATGAGGCTGGAGGACTTGACCCTATTGTCTGTATTTTTGATTGATAAGGGAAATCACAGCAGAGAGGTACAGAGAGATCATGCAAACTCCACATACAAAGGCCCACATGGTCCAGGAATTAAACCTGGGACCTTCGTGATATGAGTCAAGAATGCTAGAACTCAGCCAATGTGCCTCCACATAATCTTTAAGTCTCTGAATGGGAGACAGTTATTGACTCACACTTTAGCTCAACTTTTATTTATAAGTCTACTCTGCTTTTATCACACGCCTCATATCTCCTGTTATTCAAAGGTTTACAAAGTAGAGGACAGAACAATCCGAGTGTGGAATATGCCTTATCTCGACAGCTCTGTACTTCACCTGCTTTTACGGTCGGCTTGTGCGTCCGCGTAGTGAAGATTGAGTGCTTTTATTTGGATGGGACAATCTGAAGGGGTTTGGGTTTAGTCAGCGGGGAAAGTGCCTCAGAGGAGCTCTTCATCATGGCCCCCGTCACTTCCTCTGGCTAATGAATTAAGAAAACATTTTCAGGACTCTGCCAACAGGTCTTTTGTGTGTCGTGCTTTTATCACAAGGGTTTATAAATTAAATCTTTTTTTATGTGCAATGCAGTACAGGTCAAAAAGAAAAAAATAGGGAAAACAAATGAAAACAGATCATATTTTACCATTTTGTAATAGTTGTGTATATTAGTGTATATAATGAATTAAGTTGTCAATAGGAGCTGGTGAGGTTTCCACTACATGTTTGGTGAATGGTAGGCAAACAGCTCTACACATCCCACTGTAAATCACAGATCTGTTACGGTGCAACAACATTGTTTGTTTTTTTTTGCCCATCACAGAACTTTTCTTCTGGTTCATGTTGCCTACAAAAGCCCAGTATGGGAAGTCATTGCGATCGAATGTATAGTTTGAGGTTTTATGTTAGTTTCTATTGAACATGGTTTTTAAACTTTAAATATCAATCGGACAAAGGAAATTAAAGAGTTTTGAATCAGACCAGAAACGTTTGTTCTGAGCGAGGGTCGTTGTAATTGCTGCGAGTACAGCTTCACAGTTAACTTAATTAAATATGTTTATGTGTGGATATAAATAAATGACCCACTTCATCTGGTGCACAGCTGAGCAGGTAATGGGTAGAGTTCCTAAATAATTACTTTCTGTCTGTATAGCTTCCAGTTCAAGGCTGCTGCTTTAAAGTAATCCAGATATACATAGAATATTTAATCTTGTCTATGGTTAGTTAGTATACAGTAACTGATTCACCCTGGGGAATGTTTTGTCAAATTTGATGTTGATTGTTTTGTAACAATCCCTCAGTTCCGCTTGTGCAAATGTGTGTGTGAGGTGTAAACTCAAGACCCATCACCCACATCAACTTAAAGCTGTGGGCCACATTGTTTTGCTTAACCTCTTAACACCCACCAACACAGGCACATTTTCAGGTTTCTTCAAAATCAGAAGACATAATTTCTGTGGAAGGAAATTCTTTGCAGTAATTCAATACCAATCGAAGAATATTTCGTTGGACAGTGAGTTTGGTCCAATAAATCAAGATTTAAAAAGAAGACAAAAGATAGATCCTTAACTTGTTACCTGCCGTCCTCCCTGATCAGGGGATTAGGTTTAGGGTTAGGTTTTAGGGTCAGGGGCTAGGGTTATGATTGGGTTTAGGAACAGCAAATGTGATGGAAGTTGTGTTTCACTCACACAGATCTCACAGAAACTAGATGGTGTTGGCTTTCAAATGAGGCATCACACTGGCATGTAGGCTGTGAGCGCTCCTGTCAATACGCTTTGAGATTTTGGATATGCATAATTGCTAACTCTAACCCTAAACCTAAACCTAACCCTAAGATAACAGGTTCAAATCTGAAACATATAATCCTTTCTGAAGTTAACGGCATGTATTTTGCATTGTACCTCATACCTTCCAATACAATTGCAACCTATTTTTATCCAGGCTTGGTACCTGTGCAATGGCTACACTGTTAGTATAACAAACAATTTACTGGATGAGAAAGGTTTTTGCTGATCGAATGATGACATGAAAGCCTTCTGTTGATTTCCCATGATACAAAAACAAACCCTCTGCTCAGTCAGTTCTCGCAGTCTGCCCGTTTTTGTGAGGCATAATGACAGATGTAAGTGACGGGGAAAACTGCTGCTTTCTTCGGCCCCCCGTATGTCTGAAATTGCCAGACAGCGGGACATCTGTAGCACCCCTCGCTGCTTCAGATCAATAACCAGCATCTACCCTTGATGTCCTAAAAATAGAGCCCTCTTCATTGGGATCATAATGAGCCAGGTCTTAGGGATTTCCTGCCTGCAGTGTTGCTATTTACTCAGAAACACATACAGCACTTGGGAGAGTTGTATCTCCGCAGTGCTGGCTCTGAGCTTCATTACTGTGATGTAGGAGCTGTGAAATGTACAGGAGGTGGGGATCAGACATACGGCTTTGGCTTTGGTGGATGGTAATAATCAGCTGGTTTTCTGTTCAGTTCTTGGGGTACAAGAGGGGCTTTTTCACCAGTACATTGACATTTCAGCTCAGCCAACATCCAAATGTCACCACATGAGTCTGTATGTGTGCTATGTATCTGATATCTTCTGTTGCCTTGGAGAATACAGTCGTAGGAGAAGTAGATAGAATGTGGAAAATGATATCAAAACACTAATTTACACGACATTAATGCATTCCAATGCTCTAAATGCCTTATTTTAATTTGTTTATATTATAACATGATAACATGTGTGGTGAAACAAGGATTACAGTGAATGACAATGATGACAATATCATGAGCAGGCAACAGTAAAACACTTGTATATCATCTGCTCATGCTGCTGAATGAAAGAACATATTGTCTCTGTATGAAAACCCAAATGCCAATGTCTCTCTTTTCTTCTCTTTTACTTTGGAGCCACTGTTTGAGCCATGCACACTGATTTTACAGTCAGGTGCCCTTTTGGTCACAAGCAGACACATTCTGTTACTTGTTTCCCAATCAAGGCAAATCCAGCAATGCTGAAACCAAGGTCATTGAGCTGTGTCTGTTTCCACTGGGGATGTTATTCTGTTCTTCTTTTGTCTTCAGTTAGCAGATGGCTGACAGAAAATTCTGATTTGTGATTGTCTGCGGCAGCTGTTGTTAGAGACAAAGATGCAGCAAACCTCTATTTACTTATGATGTCTTACACAGCCATCTTTTGATACATAATGTTTGTAATCAGACACAAAGACTGCTTCATAAATGTTTTTTGTTCTCCAACATATCTTTTTTTATTATTATTATTTGTAACAAAACAACAATTTTAGACCACAAATGTCCAAACAGGACTAATCACATAAAAAGAACACACATTACATTGAACATTGTCTCCTAAAGGCCCTATACAGAAAACAGGAAACAAAAAAGGACAAACGAGAGATGGTGAAAGACTGTTGTGAAGCAGCGGGAGGAAGAGGAAGGAGGAGGTGGAGCTGACCAGTGCAGGACACCACGCTCTGAAACAGGGACAAACCCAGGAGGCGCTGCACCATTTCAGAGGAGACAGAGGGCAGCCAGCCAGGTTTCTTCCGAGTGCCACAGTTTCCCCGACCTCCAAGGTCATGCGGGTCAGGTTGACACACAGTGGCAGCTCGACTCAGCCGCAGCAGCTCAGGACTAACACCTGAACACTATTTCGTTGTTCGCTTGTACAATGACAATAAAGCACTTACTTACTTACTTACCTATTTTCTTTGACAATTAGACGAGCACGTGTCATTGTTTAGATGCATGTTTATTTGATCTGAACTCATTTATAACTTTTCTAATCCATCCATCCATTTTCTTCCACTTCCACAATTCAGAAAAACACCTCCTTACATGCAGTCTGTTGATGTCTTTTCTCAGAACATTTTAAGATTTTGCTGCTGAGACAGATTTCTTTCATTGGGCATACAGTACAACACCAGTTCAGAATATAAGGTCAAGTCTTCAGGGAAGAAAATCTGTTGTAGGAAATATATGTGAAGACAGAGAATGCAGTGTATTCTGCAGCTTCAGAAGTCACCTTCTAGCATGCATCGCCTGTGACCAATTCAAATGCTGAATACAATAATAAGAGCTACAGTTTACAGGATGTTTTGACTAATAATAATAATAATAATAATAATAATAATAATAATAATAATGCATCGGTTTTATATAGCGCTTTTCTGGACACTCAAAGACACTTTACATTACATTATTCATTCACTCCACACTTGGTGGTAGTAAGCTATTATTGTAGCCACAGCTGCCCTGGGGCCCCTCCGACTACCACCAACCATTCACTCACTACATTTGCTAGGCTTCCTGGAGTTACCAAACGGTCTCCCATCCAGGTACCGACCAGGCCCTTCCCTGCTTGGCTTCCAAGGTCTGACGGGATCGGACATAGCAAAGGCAGTATGGCTTTAAGGATGGGTTTCATTAAAATAGTGGTTGCTTTTCATTTACTGACCAATCAAGGTCACCACGAGTATTGTATAAATTACCTTTAAAAACATTATCTGACGTAAAAAAAAATTATGTACTGTCCAATTTCTCTTAAAGGTGCATCGTGCAACTTAAAATAAACTTGATATTTGTGCGTATTTGACCTTGTAGTGCCCCAGCGGCTGTATGAGTGGTCAGCATGACCACTCATACAGCATGCCTGCATGATAAATTCTCGCTGTATTTGTGAGTTTTAAAACACGAGAGTCAATCTTATGTGGTATGTGGCCATACCATGCTCTGCCCAATCCCATCAGACCTAGGAAGCTAAGCAGGGAAGGGCCAAGGTACTTGGATGGTAGACCGTTTGGTAACATTGGTCCAGCAATGTCTATAGAGTAATGACAGAACAGTTTTATAAAGTGATGGAAATCTGTGTAGTAAACCTTCCATTTGTTGCCCTGTAATAAAATGTGTGTATTTAATATTTAAGGACACTTTTTTTAAGAAATACCTGGAAACGTTTGGTTTGTTGCTGCCTGTCTTCTTCAGTTGAAGCCTTTGCCTGTTTATATAACCACTATGTTTGCCAGGAAGCAGCCTCAGGATAAGCCTCTATTTTTAGCAGCTACAGGTTATATGCAAAAACCTCCCCCTACCGCAGCTGTTAACACCTGCACACCCACAGCTCACTCAAACACACTGAGCGCTGTAAAAGGATTTGTAACTAGAGCCGTAGAGCTTTGGTCAAGGCTTACACTTCAGCTCCTGCCCCACACTCGGCTTCTCCTGTGAGTTTGCCCATCACTGCTTCTTCTTGCTTTCGCTTAGACTGAGGTTTCATGGCTTGCACTTCTTCCTATCTTCTTCTTTCTCTTCCTCATTTTGATTTTTTTTTTTACAAAAGACAATACTGTGACTGTGGGTCAAGTTAGAGGGCACAAAAGTGGCTCAGATAGTATAATTTGTCCACAAATCCTGCAATCTGTCATTGTGTCCTTGGGCAAGACACTTTCGTCCACCATACGATTTTTGTATGGCTTACACCATACAAATGTAAGCCAACGTAATGGCACATGACTGACTGAATTGGCTTTTGTGAAGTGCTCATTGAGATGGACGGATGCCAAATATTCGGCTTCTATGAAAGAGCCTTAAATCCCATCACTAATTATTAATGGTTGGTCAACATCCAATCTGTGGTGAACCGGAAACAACAGAAAGAAGAAGAAATGCTTTTCTTTAACCAGATTTCACATTGCTTCATCGTTCCATGCATTCCTTTAAGCCCTCTGTATAACCAACATCTCTATGTATTTTAATAATCTTGTGCATAGTTCATACCTGCCAGCGCTCCCAGATCAGTCACTAAAACCTCCCCGTCCTACTGTCCCAGCACCAGCCCTGCATGCTTTACTCTGCTCCGATTGAACCCTAAGCCTGCTGTGTTCAGCTCCCAGCCGAGGCATTTTCCTGATTTGTTTGACATTGTTTTGTCTTCCTGTGTGTCTTCAACTCCTACTCTTTCTGATTTACAGAAAACGGCCTCTCTGCCCTAACCTTGGGGGGGGATTAGATGCCTCATATTGTCAAAGCTAGAAGGATCATCTCAAGGGTACTCACTGCTTACCTGATGGAGAAATCAAAATAATTACTCTGGCTACTGATTTATGTTTTATATGGGCTCTCGGGTGCGCTTACTTGCCACTCTGCTGGGTGATTCACGGCTCTATTAGCTTTAGCCCGGGTCCGCAAGTGTCATAGAGGCATGAAGAAAAGCCTTACTTGGTGATGTTGAGAGGGGACGAGGGAGATGAAGAAGTTGCCTGGCGGGGTTTGGTCATCTGCAGCGGCTCTAAATGTCAGGCGTGTATTGGCCTGATTTAGCTTTTTAATCCAAAATGAATCATAAAAAGGTTACGCAGAAATATCACTGGGTTTGAAGCTAATGATCCAGAACTGGGCAAAACACGACGGGTGTTTGCATTTTGTGAAATATAAATAGAAGTCAAGTAAATCTGTGTCATTTTTTTTTTCTCACAGATTGTTTTTGTGTTCAGATTACTGATTAAACAAAGCATTTGGACAGAAAATCTATAGGTTTAGTACCATTAATTTTCTTGTATTCATTATCACAGGACAACGCATATTAAACAACAGTATAAGGCTAGCTTTCATATAGTCCTTTGTGAGATGTATCGAGGGCAACCTACAAAAATGTGCAGGGTTTTAATTTTAAAAAAGCATTACATACTATTACATAGTAGCATCAGTGAAGCGGACAAGAAAGACAGTGACTGTGCAGTACAGCGGCGAGCATATGCAATAAAAATTTACAGAAAAAATACTGTATATGCAAGATGGCAGCAATAATATTTATATATACAGTATTTTATAATCACATAACCTCGACCATAGCCGTTATTTTTAACATCTGATTTCCTCATTAGCTCCACTAAGGCCATGTTGGTCTTCAATATTAACTCAAATATAGCTTTAAGCACCGGCCTACCCTTTAACACAACCCAAAATGGTAAGTTGCATATCTTAACATTATTAAAACAATTAAAACAAACGCTTTCACCCACTCCTTTTCAAGCATGGGAGTATGTATATGCAGTAACATATAAAATAAATAAATTCATTTCATATTTGAACATAAATTATCAGTGTTAATTCAAGTGTCTAAGGTCACTTATAAAAATTATACTTTAAACGCCTTGTGGGATAAACTCCTGCATGACCTGTATGTCACAGGAGTATATACTATTGACACCATCCAACGTGGGCGTGTTCATATGTGTTTCTCTATTAAGTTGCAAATGATGTGTATCCACTTTTTTTTTTTCAATGGAACCAATAGTTCATTCTTTACCTTCTGAACAGCAGATTGTGGTTGACTGCAGCTGTTTGCAAGGGCATCAAAAATCAATACCAGATAGAGCAGCATCTCTCCTGGCTTATTACATTTCCACAGCTCACGAGCAGCGCCTCACAGAAAACTCAAGGTCTCCTTCATGTTTGAGCGCCCACTGAAATTATGTGCTGATGACACCTAAACAGATTGGGTAATTACTTTTGCCCCTACAGCCCCAGCTCGCAGCATTGACTCCTGGATCCTCAAGCAGGATCCAAATCATGTACAAGAGGGGCCCCCGCAGTGGTCAGATATACAGATGACTGCCAAAAGAAGTGGAAAAAATAAGAATCGCTTCTGAGTGGATCTGTGAAGGTGGTGATCAAATGTCAGGGACAGGACATGTTTACGTCAGTATTACTAATAAAAGAGAAAAGAGAGAAGTCGGGTTTTAAATAAATAAGGTTCTTAATCAATAGGTTATAACAATGTTTTATAATAAGTTCTTTGCTAAGAAGCTGCAGAGCACAATCACAAAGAAAGGAGGTAGTTAGTTTAAGCCTGGTGCCTACTTTCCTTCTCTTGTCTTCCTGAGTCAATGATCATAAATTGTTTTGTGAGTCCTGAGAACTTTCTGGCTCAAAACTGCTTAAGGGCATTTACAAAGAGACAGAAGATTAATAAAGCAATACGTTTTCTAAGTAAAAGCAAAAGATGATAAAGTTTGGAGATTGCAAACTGTTTAATAAAGGCTTACATATGGATTGTGCATTACAACCCTGTGTCACAAGTTTCTATTGTGACTTTGTAGTCATTGTTCATTCATATTTGGTGGCGGTAAGATATTGTTGTAGCCACAGTTGCCCAGGGGCAAACTGATGGAAGCAATCTGCGCCATCAGTCCATCCGACCAACAGCGACCACTTACTCACACACCACATTCATACAGGTGGGTGAAGTGTCTTGCAAAAAAACACATCAATCTGCCCCTGCAGTTTGAACCGCCAACCTCTCGGTTATTGGACGACCAGCTCTACCATCTGGGCCATTCTCACGCAGGAAGAAAGGGTTTTGAATGTCAAAGTCTGAATGGTGAAAACATTTTACTTTAGGATATTTTCACCATTATTGCCAAATAACTTGATAAGAATCAAGCCTTGTCACAGAGAAGGCCATAAATATATTTATTTTTTCTCATGTTCCAGTTTCTGCTTTAAATCCTTGTGCACAGAAAGATTATTCAGCACAGGATTTTTCCATATCAGGTAAACTTATCAAATCAAATCAAATCAAACTTTATTTATAGAGCGCTTTTCATACAAAATGTAACACAAAGTGCTTTACAGTGCTTAAAAATCATTAAAAATAATAAAAATCGTCCCCACCAGTAAATATACATAAATAACTACAACCCCACCACCCGCGCACACAGACACACAGACACATATACGTACAGACAGCCCAGCAGTTAAAAGTCTTAAATAAAAATGGACATAGAGTTGAGTATGTAAGGCTGGGTACAGATGGGCCGAAAGAGGAAACATCATCCAAGGAGCCGTCTGCACCAGGAGCAGCCCATCGCCCACAGCCACAGAGCGCCAACCCAGGGGGCCCGGAGTAGGTGTAGGAGAGACGTCCTACCTCCATCCAGGCACCCCCAGGAGAGCGCCCGCACGGCCACAGCCAACCAGCACTCCCGGGGCAGAGGGCTCCCTCAGAGGAACCACTAGGAGAACATAAAAAATAAATGAATAAAATAAATAAAAATAAATAAATAAATATTTAATAAGAGATACATTAAAAACAGCTAAAACTGTGCGTGAAATAGCACAGGATAAAAGAGGGAAAATAAAGAAATAATAGAACTAAAACCGGTAAATAAGGTTAATATAAGTAAATATTAATTAAAAGCTAAACTAAAAAGGTGGGTCTTGAGCCTGCTCTTAAAAACATGAACGTTCTCTGCGGTCCTGAGCTCCTCCTCAGGTCGTTCCAGAGGCGAGGGCCATAGTATTGGAAAGACGCCTCGCCGTGAGTCTTTCTGTTGACTTTAGGAATAACTAGGAGACCCCTGCCAGAGGAGCGAAGGGACCGCGAAGGCTCATATGGTAAAATCAATTCTGAAAGATAAGAAGGACCAAGACCATTAAGACATTTAAAAACCATTAAAAGAACTTTAAAATGGATCCTGAAACACACGGGGAGCCAATGCAGTGACTCTAAAACCGGTGTAATGTGGTCCCGCCTCCTGGTCTTCGTCAGGACACGAGCTGCTGAATTTTGTAAAAGTTGTAAACCTGAGATACTCTTTTTGGGAAGACCAGAAAGCAGGGCATTACAGTAGTCGATACGACTGGTGATAAAAGCATGCATTAGCGTCTCCGTGTTGGCCCGAGAGAGAATGGGGCGGACTCTGGCTATGTTCTTTAGATGGTAAAAACCTATCTTTGTGATATTCTTAATGTGTGGAATTAAAGTCAGCTCAGAGTCAAAAATCACACCCAGGTTCTTCACCTGTGAGGAAGGATTAAAAGACAATGACTGTAGTTTGGGTAAAAGTTTCTCTCTCTGGGCCTTAGGACCGATGACTAAAACTTCAGTTTTGTCCTGGTTAAGCTGGAGAAAGTTTTCTGCCATCCAGGATTTGATATCTAAAATGCAGTTAAAAAGTGCATCCATTAGCCTGGTGTCCTCAGGAGACATGGAGATGTACAACTGTGTATCGTCAGCGTAACTATGAAAGTTGACTCCATGTCTCCTGATGACATCACCAAGAGGGAGCATATACAGGTTAAAAAGCACTGGGCCTAAAATCGAACCTTGAGGCACACCACATGTAATATTATGGACCTTGGAGGAGCAGGTATCCACACTTACCATGAATGTCCTGTCTGTGAGGTAGGATGTAAACCATTTGTGGACAGCACCAGAGAGGCCGATGTGTTTTAAACGAGTTAAAAGAATAGTATGGTCGACTGTATCAAAGGCAGCGCTCAGATCCAGTAGAACCAACACTGTCAACCTTTTGGAATCATAATTTAATCTAAAATCGTTTAAAATCTTTAAAAGGGCTGTCTCGGTGCTGTGGTTTACCCTAAAGCCAGACTGAAATTTCTCAAGGACGTCATGTGCATTTATAAAGTCGCTAAGTTGGGTAAAAACAAGTTTTTCTAAGATTTTGCTTAAAAATGGTAAGTTGGATACCGGTCTAAAGTTGTTAAAATCATTACGGTCCAAATTGCTCTTCTTCAGCAGAGGCCTCACCACCGCCCCCTTAAAGGCAGCAGGGAAGACCCCCGTCTGAAGGGAGCAATTCATCATGTGTAAAAGCTCGTCTCTAAGAGATCCATAGAAAGTTTTAAAAAACGGGGTTGGGACCGGGTCTAAAAGACATGTGGTGGGCCTCACTGAGGAGAAAACTTTATCAAGCATCTCAGCATTAACCTGGACAAAACTGTGCAGTGTTTCCTCTGGAACAAGTAGACAACCAGATGCATTTAGAACCGTGTTATTTTGAGTAGATAAAATATTACATCTGATAGTGTCTATCTTTCCCCTGAAGTGGTCTGCAAACGCCTCGCAAAGGGATTGTTTTTATTATTGTTGATAATTTTTGAGAAGTAGTTGTTTCTTGTGTTTCTTACTGTGTTATTGTAGGTTGATTGTTGTTCACGGAAGATTTGGTAGTTTATGGTAATTTTGTTTTTTCTCCATTTTCTCTCTGCCACCCTGCATTGTCTTTTGAGTTGTTTAATTTCCTCATTCCTCCATGGAGTAATTGGTTTTGTAGGGAGTTTCTTGGATTTTAAAGGAGCGATAGAATCAAGCGCTGACTTGAGTTTGCTATTAAAATTTTCAAAAATAAAATCACAGGGGGCAGGTAGAACAATAGGAGAATATTTCTCTAAAACATCAATAAAATTTGCAGCCACTTCAGGGGTGAGATGACGTTTCCTCACAGCTCTTACCGAGGTCTCCCGCTGGGTAAAACTGGTGATATTAAAAAACACACAGTAATGGTCAGAAACAGCCAAGTCAATGACAGAAGACACAGCTGTGGACAGGCCATACGTGATGACCAGGTCCAGACTGTGTCCTCTGTCGTGAGTTGGCTGTGTGACGTGTTGGGTAAAATCCATATAATTAAGAACATTTAAAAAATCCCTAGCAACAGGGTCTAAAAGATTATCTATGTGTAGATTAAAATCACCAGTTAAAAGAATCATATTAAAAGAGCTATGTAAAAGTGATAAAAACTCAGAAAATTCCTTAACAAAAAGAGGGCATTTTTTGGGGGGTCTGTAAATAGTGACACATAAAATGGGGGGATTACTAAAAACAACTGCATGGTGCTCAAAAGTGGGGAATGGATCAAATAAAATAGGTTTGGTGGCAATAGTGTTTGTACATATGGAAGCAGTGCCACCTCCCCTTTTCCCATTCCTTATTGAAAAGGTGCTGCTAAAATTAGGTGGGGAGGCCTCAGCAAGAACCGCGGTCGCATCTGTACCCAGCCAGGTTTCAGTTAAAAACAAACAATCAAGATTATTATCTAAAATCAGGTCATTCACAATAAAAGACTTGTTCTGCAGAGAGCGGACATTTAAAAGAGCCATGTTTATTGTGGCTTGAGATGGATTAGCTGTGGACTGTGGGGGGGCTTTGGGGAGGGGTTTTAAAACGTTAATATGGACAGGATAATTCCTGTCCATATTAACGGGATAATTCCATGGAGGGTTGTGTTGTGTCCGCTCTCTGCTAGTGATGACAGGGATGGTTTGTGAGGGGGGCGTGGAAACGATAGGAGGGGGAGTGTTGGCGGAGGCTGCACCTGCGCGTGATTGACTGGAGGCAAACCGTCAATCACGCGCAGGTGCGGAGTGGACTGCCAGGGACATGTTCTTTGTGAGCAGACGGCTGCCCCTCAGGTTCAGATGTAAGCCGTCGACTCGGAAATGAGAGGGTCGGTCCATAAAAAGGCTAAAATTGTCAATAAAAGAGGTTAGAGGTCTACATACGGATTTAAGCCAGCAGTTCAGATGGAAGGTCCTGCTAAAATGTTCATCGCCACGATTCAGCGTGGGGAGGGGGCCCGAGATGAACACAGACACACCTTTAAAAATCCATGGTCTCAGAACGCTGAGGAGTTCTTTAAAATCCAGTTTTGTACGCTCCGATTGTCTTTTCGATACGTCATTTGTACCCACGTGGACGATCACTCTATGGACGGATGGGGGCATGGACTGAAAAATGCCTGGGAGTTTTTGTGTTATCCTGGAAACTGTAGCACCTGGGAAGCAGTGGGTTGTGGCGTTATAAAAACGGACGTTTCTGATAATGGAGTCTCCTATTATGAGTGTTGTGGTGGGGAATAGTGGCTTTGGCTGGTGGGCGGACTCGGAAACATCACCATGTGGAGAGGACGGAGGAGAGACCAGGGCCGCGGGCTGACCGATGGGTTCAAGTCCCGCCCCGACAGGAGTGGATCCTGGCTGCTGTTGTTGCGCGCCCTCGTCCGGGATCACCGGCTGCACCGCGGGTTGTTGTGTCCGTGGCTCCGCCGGAGAGGACCGCGGGGATACCTCTCGCGACGCGGAATGTTGTGGCCGTGACGCGAGAGCTGACCGCGGGGGGGCCACCGGCGGTGTCGCGGCTTGATGAGACCGCGACACCGTCAGCAGCTGCGAGGGCGCGTGCAGCGTCGGGGACAGCGACAAGACCGGAGCCATACCCGAGGATCCACTGGATCGTCTCCGGACCGCCTCTTTTAGGATATTACGCCTGGCCGATGTTTTTTCCCCCTGTTTGTGAGGCTGGGCCGAGCGGGGATCCGCGCCACCCCCTTGGAGAGCCGGGAAATCCATCGCCGGGTCCAGATTGGGGAGCGCCGTTGCCGGAACAGCTGGAGTAGGTGAGTCCTCCGCCAATACAGAGAAGCGGTTCGTGAGGCTCAAACAGGTAGATCCAAGTGTTTTTGTTCTGTGCACGGTTTGCGGGTGGGGAGTTGAGCTAGAGGGTGAGGGACAGGTAACCGGGTCTCCGAGCACTGTCTCTTGGAGGGCAGCAGTCAGAGAGGAAATATGGAGTGATTGTCTATGGGATATTTCCATGAGGTCGGAAACAAGCGCTTCTTTCTTTTTAATATCCTCCGTCAATCGCTTTATGTCCAGTCTTAGACGGTGAAGCTCTTGCTCGGTGCGGCTAGCCATAATGATTGATTTCACCAACTCTTAAAATGTTACTGAAATTCCAAGAGACTTCCAGCGAAACAAACACGAGTCTCGCAAAGGTGACGTGGCAACAGGAAACAAGGTGACGTGGCAACAGGAAACATCACATCCTTATTTTCAAATGGGACCACGCATCACGCTATGGTCACAAAGCATGTTATTGGAGCTATGGGAACTGTATGGTGTCTGCTCTTCACTCTCAGGAAATATCTATCACCCTTCAACAGCATTGACTCCAGCATTTCAATTTATACATGTCTCATCTCTGCTAGATTTAAAATCAATATATCAATAAATAATCCATAATAGCTTTTTATATGTTCGGTCCAATAGTCCCTCGACTTTTGAACTTTTATAAGAGAATATATTTTATTGTTAAGCAACATAATAGATCCATGGTTAGCAAGTATGTTTTCTCTCTGTAAGTACTCTCTAAGTCAGGGGTGGCCAACTGGTCAGAGGCCAAGAGCCGAAATGTTCAACCTTGATCCTGTGAAGAGCCACAAAGGCACCGACCATTCGCGAAATCTGAGTGCGGTAGTTTAATATGATTAAATGTAATGAAACTGTTATATTTATTCATGATAAACAATAACTTTATGCCTGGCCTTTTTCTTTTCTTTTCAATAATTGTGGTAGTTTTACTCCTCACCAAGATTGAAATAAATGTATATTAAATAAACTGACATTTTCTGCTATTCTGTTCTGACTGGGACAACATTTGAACATATTATTATTTCGAATAGTTTTTGTTGTTGCTTGTTTTTTTTCAATGCTGGTGTATTTGTGTGTGGGGCCCTGCCCACTGAGCCCCCTCCTCTGATTCGCCCCTGGCCTGTGCGCTCAGTGCATGCAGCCTGGTCCTGACTGGGCTGTGCAGAGAACGAACTTTAGTCTGCACAAAGTTCATAAACTTTAATCAGGAGCCTCTGGAGGACGTCTGAGATTCTGTTTTATGTTGCATTTGTTACAGTTACAGCACATGTGACAGAAAAGTCAATGACTTTGCGTATTTCCGCGTTACGATGTCGCGCTTCGCATCATATGCTTCATTAGAGCTCCGCTTTTTTCCATTTACTAATTATGATCTTTTTCTGTGAATATGAGGCAAACTTTCATCAAATAAAGAGTAGGCTAATCAGACACTTGAAAAGCACGGAAGCTGATCCCAGTGCCACGATCTGCCTGACTGTTGTTTAACCTACATCCCGCTTTGAGTGAGGCTGCTGCACGAGCACCTTTTACACGCCGCCTCGAAAAGGAGAGATACCGACTTTCGTTCATGCGTGTATAGAGAAGGGAAACAGGGTCTGTAGGACTATGGTTGGATTTTTGGTCAAGATTCTTAAAGACTGTTACAGTTTATGGGCAACATCTACCAATTCTTTTGCAAAGAGCCGCATTGTATTAAACATATCTAATCATGCAAAGAGCCGCACTCTGATTGGCCAAGGGCCGCATGCGGCCCGAGAGCCGCGGGTTGGCCACCCCTGGTCTAGTGGTTTAAGGCATCTACTTCCAAACTGTGATGCTCACTGAGTCTCTGACAACTCACAATTCTCTAGTGCAGGGGTGGCCAACTGGTCAGAGGCCAAGAGCCGAAATGTTCAACCTTGATCCTGTGAAGAGCCACAAAGGCACCGACCATTCGCGAAATCTGAGTGCGGTAGTTTAATATGATTAAATGTAATGAAACTGTTATATTTATTCATGATAAACAATAACTTTATGCCTGGCCTTTTTCTTTTCTTTTCAATAATTGTGGTAGTTTTACTCCTCACCAAGATTGAAATAAATGTATATTAAATAAACTGACATTTTCTGCTATTCTGTTCTGACTGGGACAACATTTGATCTATTTATTAACAATATTATTATTTCGAATAGTTTTTGTTGTTGCTTGTTTTTTTTCAATGCTGGTGTATTTGTGTGTGGGGCCCTGCCCACTGAGCCCCCTCCTCTGATTCGCCCCTGGCCTGTGCGCTCAGTGCATGCAGCTTGGTCCTGACTGGGCTGTGCAGAGAACGAACTTTAGTCTGCACAAAGTTCATAAACTTTAATCAGGAGCCTCTGGAGGACGTCTGAGATTCTGTTTTATGTTGCATTTGTTACAGTTACAGCACATGTGACAGAAGAGTCAATGACTTTGCGTATTTCCGCGTTACGATGTCGCGCTTCGCATCATATGCTTCATTAGAGCTCCGCTTTTTTCCATTTACTAATTTTGATCTTTTCTGTGAATATGAGGCAAACTTTCATCAAATAAAGAGTAGGCTAATCAGAAACTTGAAAAGCACGGAAGCTGATCCCAGTGCCACGATCTGCCTGACTGTTGTTTAACCTACATCCCGCTTTGAGTGAGGCTGCTGCACGAGCACCTTTTACACGCCGCCTCGAAAAGGAGAGATACCGACTCTCGTTCATGCGTGTATAGAGAAGGGAAACAGGGTCTGTAGGACTATGGTTGGATTTTTGGTCAAGATTCTTAAAGACTGTTACAGTTTATGGGCAACATCTACCAATTCTTTTGCAAAGAGCCGCATTGTATTAAACATATCTAATCATGCAAAGAGCCGCACTCTGATTGGCCAAGGGCCGCATGCGGCCCGAGAGCCGCGGATTGGCCACCCCTGCTCTAGTGTAAAAAATCAGTATGAAATATCCTTCTGTCACTTTTTACCTAGGCCTGAATTTTAAAGTTTATACTAATATCGTCTACTTTTATTTTAATGTTTTATTATTTGCTCCTATTTCTTGAAGAAAATTTAGTTTTCACCGTTGATTACCAATTTGGTGTAGTCCAGACTGGTCAGACGATGTGGTGAAGTTGTAAAGTTGAGGGAAAACAGCCGACCTGGTTAGACCGTTGTACTTGACATAGACGGTCAACTCTCCTCCCATGCGTTCATCCAATTGGTGAGCTGTCCCCCTGATGACAACCCACGCCACCTCCCAGCACCACCCACAATTTAACTATATAATCCACGGTGCCTTGTCCTGTCCCTCTATAATCCTGACAGCACCATGGACCAAGGTATGAACGAGGCCTTCGCCACACTAGTTACTGACAGCATTGGCCGTAGCTCTGTGCAATGGCGTGTGTTTTCTGTCAATTGTTATGAGCTGGTGGAACTAATCCCTCGGTCAATACAGAGTTGGAATGTGTCACTAAAGCTGTCACCGGGACACATGTGCCAGGGGTCGGTGGCGCTTATAGACTAGAAACCCCAATTTCTCTTGGATGGATAGAGGTTTGTTCCCAACTTGTGTAAATTGTCACTAAAACAAAGGCAGAAGACAAACCTTTTTGAGTGTATTGTGTTGGGATAGCCACACTGGTTTCCGTTGTATCTATTCTATTTGAAAAGTAAGATCTATGTAAATAGAATAGGCTATAATACAGTGACTGTAGCAAGGATTATGTTTGTTTGACTAATGGTTAATCTGTGTGCCCTTTTCTCAGTCCACTACTGGTGCATACCAAACCATTTGGTTACTCTTTATTGTACACTACTTTGTACAAAACTAAATTTGTGCAATGTAATCTTTGTAACAATCTGAAGTAACTTATGTAGATATAATGGAATAATGCATATTAGTAGTTTAGAGGTCGTATTGGCCTAATAAGACCTAAGACCCTTAGAGTTAGGGCTTAGGGTTGCATTAAGTACCTCAAAACTACTAATACATTATTCCATCGTGTACGTAACTCATGGGTATTGTTATTACACATTGTTACAGAGCACATTACATTGTATCATTACATTGTAGCAGGTACAATGTATCAAGAGTAGTGTTACCAATAATTTATATGATTAAGATGCATTAACTAAACTTTCATCCCCATTAATGTAAATAAGTTATTTTTGGTGAGAGATATGTGTAGCATGAAAGTCAGAAATCTGAATCTCTTTTGGCCGTAATTGATTCACTGTGAATGTCAACTATAGTTCTGTTTTTTACAGTACGGGACCACATGACAGAGTTTTGGAGGACGCACTCTAAGAATGCAACATTGGAGGAGATGATGTTGGACTCTCATGCCCAGGACCTGTCAGTGCAAGAGCTGCCTGAGATCCTGTCCATGCTGCCCAGTCTGGAGAACTGCAGAGTGCTGGAGTTAGGTGCTGGGATCGGGTATGAGCCAGTTGTTAGTTTATTTGTTTAATTGAGTCACAAACACTCTGCTCAAAAGGATTGGGCCGAAGCAAGAGCTTATGAGCGCCCATATTGTTATAGCTAATTATTAATGAATAATAATTATTATATAGATAATTATTCATTAAATAATTATTAATGAATCATTATTCATTATTATTATTTATTATTATTATTATTATTGTTGTTATATAATTATATAATAATATTGAGGAGTACTTATTATTATTAATAAATAATTATTATTATTATTTTAAAAAGAGATTCTCAGTGAGACTTTATTTATTAAAAAAAGGTCAAATCAAGAAAAAAAAATTGATTTCACACAAAGCTTTTAGTCTGATGGTATTTTGTTTGTGTTTAGCCGCTACACGCACCACTTGCTGACCAAAGCTCAACATGTAACTGCAGTAGATTTTATGGAAAGCTTTGTGGAGCGAAATAGATTGAACAATAGTCATCATGGCAATGCCACTTTTCTCCAAGCAGATGTCACTAAGCTTGACATTCCCAAAAACAGGTGTGTCTTTTGATTGTAAATACTATGATTATAAATATGTGATTGTCTTTATCCAAAAACAAACAAACATTAATTTCATATACTGCATTTGTTTCATTGCCTGGTCAGTGTTGATTTTATCTTCTCCAATTGGTTGCTGATGTATTTGAGTGATGAGGAGCTCCAGCGTCTGTCTGAGAAGATGTTGGGTTGGCTGCGGCCTGGTGGATTCCTCTTTTTCAGAGAGTCTTGCAACCATTGTTCAGGTATAGACTAATAATCTGTTACAACATGGAAGGGTACAACCAAAGCACATTCGCCATCCATGCTACTAAAGAAGTTGTCTAACATGTAAATAATTACTGTATTAATAGGATGTCAACTACGAAGTAGATATATTCAAGTAAAATGATGCATGATTTTAAATGTCAAAATCGGTTTGCTCAGGGGACATTATGCGCAAATTTGATCCAACTTACTACCGCACCGAGGCACAGTACACTCAGCTGATCACCTCCTCACAAGCAAAGGACCAGGAGGGTGCGCAAACCTTTGGCTTCGACGTTGTACTGAAGAAACAAGTCCAGACCTACATCGAGGTATAACTATAAATTGCTTCCTAGTGTAATGTTGAGGTAAAACTGTCTTTATTTCTCCTAACGCAGATGAAAAACCACCCCAATCAGATCTGCTGGCTGCTTGAAAAGGTTCAAAGACCTTTAGGTGGTACAAACCATTTCCAAACGTTCCAGCAGTTTCTGGATTATCAACAGTACACTCGTAATGGAATTCTGCGCTATGAAAAGATGTTTGGAGCTGGGTACGTCAGCACGGGAGGTCCCAGTACAACAAAGGTATAATAAACTATATAGTATGCATGATCCTCAACAACATAAAGGCCAACACCTGCCCTATAATGATAACATGCGATTTTGAAGAGGCAACATCCATAAGCAGACAGACATGTTTTTACTGACAGCAATACAATAAATTGAATTTTTAGGAATTTGTGGATTTGTTAAACCTGAAGCCTGGTCAGAAAGTTTTGGATGTTGGTTGCGGTATTGGCGGGGGTGACTTCTACATGGCAAAGGTAAATAACTATGCCTCATTTAACGTTACAATATTTAGAATACATTTCACGATAATTCCAAGTTTCCAATTTAATTTTTCAGAAATATGGCGTAGAAGTACTAGGCCTGGACCTGTCAGAAAACATGGTGGAGATAGCCATTGAGCGGGCTGCAAAGGAGAATCTCCCATCAGTATGGTTTTAGTCAAGACTGTCGTTTGTTATAAAATGACTGCACTATAATGCAGAGATGGGGACTCGCGAGTCGGACTCGGACTCTATTTTTAGAGACTTGCGACTCGACTCGAACTCGTCCCCTAAAGACTCGAGACTCGACTCGGACTCGTCCCTTAAAGACTCGAGACTTGACTCGGACTCGTGGTCTGAGACTCGTGAACATTACGACTCCCTCGCGCACTTATTAAACACGCTGTTTGGACGCTTGATTCTGGCTTTTTTTCTCGGCCGCTCCCTTGTCTCTGTCTCCTCTGTGTGCTCTCTCTCTCTCTCTCTCTCTCACTCACTCACTCACTCACTCACTCACTCACTCACTCACTCACTCACTCACTCACTCACTCACTCACTCACTCACTCACTCACTCACTCACTCACTCACTCACTCACTCACCCACCCAGCACCGCGCTGCTCATCGGCTCCTCTGCCGTATGCCCCCCCTCCCTGCGTGCGCACGCTGCCCTGTCGTGGGTTTGTTGACATCGTGAGCGCGCTATTCGGACTGTACTTCTAGCGATCACGGCGAAATACAACAGTTTCTCTCATTATTTATGTAAAGACCAATGTAAGCCTTAATACTAGCGTAAGCGCCACAGCGAGAGTGAAGGAAAAAGGCGGAGGTAAGAGGAGTTTGAGCAGCTGCATAAGTTGTAACTTAAAGCTACTACTCACTCAGTAAAGTGATTAGTGATCAAATCATTACCATTACGAGGCTACTGTTTATTTAGGGAATATTGTGTCAAAGACCAAAAGCTGACAGTGGATATAGCAGGTCCTGTAGCTGAAGGCTGAAGATGGAACACTCATGTCAACAGTCTGTAAACCTTCAAGGTAAGACTGGAAGTATTATTATCCACAGTGGAGTTTTACTGTATGATAAAGGGCACTTCAGTAACATTCTGAAGCTTCTGCAGACATGTTTGTGACAGAGTACAGCTGTGATAACTATACTGATGTTACTTTTACAAAACTGAAGTAGTGGTGTGGGAGGGCTAGTTGAATGAATGACACGGGGCCTGCCTTTGGCCACAGAAATAGTTCATATTATTTTTTTCCTAACTTACCATTACATTGGGATTGACTGTGAATATGGTTCATAGAAATATTGTGATGTTGATTATTTGTGTGTGGAAGGCCTGATAGTTGTTTTTAATTTACAGGTGTTTATTGATCTTAAAATAGTGTTATTGTACTGTGATTTGAATGAGTGTAAAACATAGAAACCATGGGACTTGGACTTGACTTGGACTTGCAGGGTCAGAGACTTGGACCTAGACTGGGACTTGCCGTCAGAGACTTGGACTTGACTTGGACTTGTGGGGTCACAGACTCGGACTTGACTTGGACTTGTGGGTCAGGGACTTGGACTTGACTTGGACTTGCAGGTGAGGGACTTATGTGCATCTCTGCTATAATGTCATAATGTTTGTTTGAAGGTTCAGTTTGAGGTGTCAGATGCCACTAAGAGGATATTTCCTGAGAGCTCATTTGAAGTCATCTACAGTAGAGACACCATCCTCCACATAGATGATAAACTGGCCCTTTTCAAGCGTTTCCATGTGTGTAACACCACATTTGTGAAATCGATTCTTTAATGGCCCATGAATATGATATGATAGTATTACGTTTTCTTCACTCACTGCTTCAGTCATGGTTGAAACCAGGAGGACAGCTTCTGATCAGTGACTACTGCTGTGGAGAGAAGCCTTGGACACCACAGTTTGAAGCCTATGTCAAACAAAGAGGATATATCCTGCATACGCCAGCGGAGTATGGCAAGGTAGACACCATTATTATTGTTGTTGCTCAGTCACAATTTGAAATGCTGCAATCAGCTAATTGTATGAAGTGCAGTTTTTTGGCCAGTAAAATATCTTTAGGAAACAGTATAAAAAAATGGTCATGAAGGGCCTCGGTCCAACCTTGTGGAGCAATGGGTGACCCCAGTGCAGCATCCGGGAACCCCTCTCCAGATCATCAGCCTCGATCTTGGTCAGGAATACCTAGCCTATTTTGCACGGCTGATGGAGAGGCACTCGGAGTAAACGTACCTAGACACAAGGGGAATATGCAAAATTATGCAAACTACACACAAAAAGGCCCCACCTTGCACCCGGCAATCCAATCTGAGACCTTTGTGCTGTGAGGCAAAAGCGCAAACCACTCTCTGCGTTTAACAGCATAGTTTACCTCAGTATTCATGTACGCATACTTCTGTCTGTGCAGATCATTGAGAAAGCAGGCTTGACCGAGGTACACACTGAAGACAGGACCAGCCAGTTCATCCAGGTGATCGAGGCAGAGCTTCAAAAAGCAGAAAATATAAAAGTTCAGTTTATTCAGGTCAGTTTGAGAAAAAAAAAAAACAAGCAAGACAATAATGCTTTACATTGACGGTCACTGGAACAAATGTGTCTCTCTGCAGGAATTTTCTGAAGGAGACTATTTTGCCATCGTTAACGGGTGGCAAGACAAGCTGCAGCGGTCAAACAGTGGAGATCAACGCTGGGGGCTTTTTATTGCTAAGAGAAAATGAGAAAAACGATGTAATAAATAAACACATATACCATCCATGAACGTGTATAATTATTTTCTTATATAGTCATTATATAATATAACAACAACAACTCTTCCTCACCCACCGCGGGCGGCCTCGGAGCTTGAGAGTTGGAACTTGAGATTGTGCATTACAACCCTGTGTCACAAGTTTCTATTGTGACTTTGTAGTCATTGTTCATTCATATTTGGTGGCGGTAAGATATTGTTGTAGCCACAGTTGCCCAGGGGCAAACTGATGGAAGCAATCTGCGCCATCAGTCCATCCGACCAACAGCGACCACTTACTCACACACCACATTCATACAGGTGGGTGAAGTGTCTTGCAAAAAAACACATCAATCTGCCCCTGCAGTTTGAACCGCCAACCTCTCGGTTATTGGACGACCAGCTCTACCATCTGGGCCATTCTCACGCAGGAAGAAAGGGTTTTGAATGTCAAAGTCTGAATGGTGAAAACATTTTACTTTAGGATATTTTCACCATTATTGCCAAATAACTTGATAAGAATCAAGCCTTGTCACAGAGAAGGCCATAAATATATTTATTTTTTCTCATGTTCCAGTTTCTGCTTTAAATCCTTGTGCACAGGAAGATTATTCAGCACAGGATTTTTCCATATCAGGTAAACTTATTCCACGCATCACGCTATGGTCACAAAGCATGTTATTGGAGCTATGGGAACTGTATGGTGTCTGCTCTTCACTCTCAGGAAATATCTATCACCCTTCAACAGCATTGACTCCAGCATTTCAATTTATACATGTCTCATCTCTGCTAGATTTAAAATCAATATATCAATAAATAATCCACAATAGCTTTTTATATGTTCGGTCCAATAGTCCCTCGACTTTTTAACTTTTTTAAGAGAGTATATTTTATTGTTAAGCAACATAATAGATCCATGGTTATCAAGTATGTTTTCTCTCTGTAAGTACTCTCTAAGTACTCTCTGGCTGCTATAATACTATACCTATATATTAGTTTAATATGAATAAGAAAAGAAGGGACGGACCCTTCTGGAAGTCCACTGTAGCACATAGGTCATGCAGCAGTTATACTAATAATAATAATCATGCTGCATTTGTTTTATATTTTCTGGACACTCAAAGACGCTTTACATTGCATTATTGGTGCTGCTAATCTAATGCCGTGATTCTCTATAACTCACACACTGTAGTAACATCAATAGATTAATAAAATATCACAACATGATCACTTCAATCACCTTCTAATTCGTTGTGAGAGCAGAAATTCTGAGAATGTGTTTTCTGGATGAATTTCTCATGCCTTGGAGTCACCACTCAAGTTTTAGTGATGACCGATGTATTACTTTGGATGATGGAAATACGTGAATATGTGTATATTTATCGTTTTGATACTATCTATTTAACCAATAAATAACATTACATAACTTAATTTCAGGAATAGGTACATTTTGAAGCATAAAGCTCAGTGTAGCCACGTGTATTGGCCTATTTGGAAAGAATGAAGAATATGCAAATATGTTCATCACAGAAGACAATACAGAGATGATGGCGAGCATGTAAGCGTTCATTCATTCAAGTCTCAACTGTACATTCTGAGTCCATTATGGGTTTATGCTGCCATCTCGTGGATATTTGTAAAAATGCTCTCTGTTTTGTTTCATTCATCAAGGGTCATTATTTTAGCGACAGGAAGTGCTCTAAAACGTTCAAATAACTTTGATGTTAAACTTTTTGTATTCATTAATTGTGCAATAATATTTTTATAAAGGTTTACAGAACTCTCCAAAACAAAAAAAACAGTGTGTAGCATAGTATTTGTTAGAACTCCCATTAGACCTGAATTGTGTAGCCTTGCACGACAGTTGTCTTCCTACAGACAACAGTCCATAGTCCAAGGAAGTGCACAAAAAGAGCACGTTTACACGGTCCGGTCCGAAACAGTAAGTAGCCTATTACATTTGATTGTTTCTGTTGGCTATGTGTTGGCGTGTTTGTTGCTTTTCTTTGCACATTGACCGTAAACGTCATTGTGGTCGCTCTTCTCGAGTCCCCCGTCCCACCTCTCACAAGTAGACCCAGCATTAGGCTGACGCAATATTACGTAATACAAGCCTGTGTTGACACGTTTCTCAAAGCGCGACACTGATTTCATCATTCATTGGTATTAGGTTTTTAGCACTATTGTGCCTACAGCTGTCCTGGGGTAGACTGTTGTAAGTGATGCTGCCAATAATCATCAGACCCGTCCCATGTGGCCACCTACCAAACACACATAGGCAAGGTATGTGAAGGCTGTGGCATCTGAGTCTCTATGTTCACTTTTACTTTGCTTAATTTTAAAACCTTTGTCAACATCGTTTCATTTTAACTGGAGAACATATATATCCTAAAGGTACATTGAATAGGTCTAGTGGTTTAAGGCATCTACTTCCAAACTGTGATGCTCACTCAGTCTCTGACAACTCACAATTCTCTAGTGTAAAAAATCAGTATGAAATATCCTTCTGTCACTTTTTACCTAGGCCTGAATTTTAAAGTTTATACTAATATCGTCTACTTTTATTTTAATGTTTTATTATTTGCTCCTATTTCTTGAAGAAAATTTAGTTTTCACCGTTGATTACCAATTTGGTGTAGTCCAGACTGGTCAGACGATGTGGTGGAGTTGTAAAGTTGAGGGAAAACAGCCGACCTGGTTAGACCGTTGTACTTGACATAGACGGCCAACTCTCCTCCCATGCGTTCATCCAAATGGTGAGCTGTCCCCCTGATGACAACCCACGCCACCTCCCAGCACCACCCACAATTTAACTATATAACCCACGGTGCCCTGTCCTGTCCCTCTATAATCCTGACAGCACCATGGACCAAGGTATGAACGAGGCCTTCGCCACACTAGTTACTGACAGCATTGGCCGTAGCTCTGTGCAATGGCGTGTGTTTTCTGTCAATTGTTATGAGCTGGTGGAACTAATCCCTCGGTCAATACAGAGTTGGAATGTGTCACTAAAGCTGTCACCGGGACACATGTGCCAGGGGTCGGTGGCGCTTATAGACTAGAAACCCCAATTTCTCTTGGATGGATAGAGGTTTGTTCCCAACTTGTGTAAATTGTCGCTAAAACAAAGCCAGAAGACAAACCTTTTTGAGTGTATTGTGCTGGGATAGCCACACTGGTTTCCGTTTTATTTCTATTTGAAAAGTAAGATCTATGTAAATAGAATAGGCTATAATACAGTGACTGTAGCAAGGATTATGTTTGTTTGACTAATGGTTAATCTGTGTGCCCTTTTCTCAGTCCACTACTGGTGCATACCAAACCATTTGGTTACTCTTTATTGTACACTACTTTGTACAAAACTAAATTTGTGCAATGTAATCTTTGTAACAATCTGAAGTAACTTATGTAGATATAATGGAATAATGCATATTAGTAGTTTAGAGGTCGTATTGGCCTAATAAGACCTAAGACCCTTAGAGTTAGGGCTTAGGGTTGCATTAAGTACCTCAAAACTACTAATACATTATTCCATCGTGTACGTAACTCATGGGTATTGTTATTACACATTGTTACAGAGCACATTACATTGTATCATTACATTGTAGCAGGTACAATGTATTAAGAGTAGTGTTACCAATAATTTATATGATTAAGATGCATTAACTAAACTTTCATCCCCATTAATGTAAATAATTTATTTTTGGTGAGAGATATGTGTAGCATGAAAGTCAGAAATCTGAATCTCTTTTGGCCGTAATTGATTCACTGTGAATGTCAACTATAGTTCTGTTTTTTACAGTACGGGACCACATGACAGAGTTTTGGAGGACGCACTCTAAGAATGCAACATTGGAGGAGATGATGTTGGACTCTCATGCCCAGGACCTGTCAGTGCAAGAGCTGCCTGAGATCCTGTCCATGCTGCCCAGTCTGGAGAACTGCAGAGTGCTGGAGTTAGGTGCTGGGATCGGGTATGAGCCAGTTGTTAGTTTATTTGTTTAATTGAGTCACAAACACTCTGCTCAAAAGGATTGGGCCGAAGCAAGAGCTTATAAGCACCCGTATTGTTATAGCTAATTATTAATGAATAATTATTATTATATAAATAATTATTCATTAAATAATTATTAATGAATGATTATTCTTTATTAGGCCCGAGCGGACCTGGCAGGTCTCGGGCCTCTTGTAATTGTACAAGCAGTGCTACGCGCACGTCCCACGGGAAAAGAGCGTGGAGCGCTCAAGACCCATGTAAGAGACAGTAATCAGGGGGCTCCCGGCACCAACACCTGTCCGATGATATAGGCGTTGCTGCTTTTAAAAAAAAAAAGGTGAAAACCACAGTGAAGGCGCAACATGGACAAGAAAGTGGTCGATGACGAGCGAAGCCCGAGCGGTGTTGGCCACTCACCAAAACACTGATACAGTGACTCAGGGCATCGAGCCCTATCCGGTGATATAAGTATTTGCCGCGAAAGTATGGAAACAGTATGGCGGCCATATTGGCCCGAAGAGGGAATTGGCGCCGAAGGCGCCATTTCATGCCCTCGCATTTGAACGAACTCGTCCTAGGCCGTTGAACGCAGCGACTCCCCGTTCGCTCCAGATCATCTCCACATGTGGGACATCAAAAGTTATTAAAAACTTTCTAATAGGATTAACGGTGTTGCCGTGGCAACGCCATGAATTTGGCGTCCGTTTTCGCCGCTCGCCGCCGCGTTCAAAACGCCGTAACTCGCACATACTTTGGCCGATTTGAACAAAACTTGAATCGTTGGTCGAGTCGTCGACCCCGGATGTTTTGATATAGGAATTTTGAAAATTGCCGCAATAGCGCCCCCTGCAGAGCACATAATAAAAATGAATGGAGCCAAAAATTAAACTTTGTCGTAGATTCACGAAATTTGGTACAGACATCCGTCACGTGATCCCGAACAACCTTTCCCCACCGTGTTGCCATGGCAACGACCCAATGTCAACTTTGCCGCAGCCACACCAAAATTGGTACACGCATGCGTCATGACTGTCCGAACAAAAAAGTACATTACATGGTTGCTAGGTGACCAACAGGAGGTCGGCCATTTTTGGAAAAATAAGCGCCGAAGGCGCCATTTCTTGCCTTTGCTCTTTTATAAACTCCACCGAGGGTGGCAGCGACATTATAAGCAGGTAGGGCGCGGCAGCGCCTCCCGGTTATTGCGGCGGCGTGCGCGAACCGGCGTCAATCGGCCACCGCGGCCCGCGAGGGCCTCCCAATGCCGCTTGCAGCTTTAATTATTATTATTATTATTATTATATAATTATATAATAATATTGAGGAGTACTTATTATTAATAAATAATAACAATTATTATTATTAATAAATAATTATTATTATTAAAAAAAAGAGATTCTCAGTGAGACTTTATTTATTAAAAAAAAGGTCAAATCAAGAAAAAAATATTGATTTGACACAAAGCTTTTAGTCTGATGGTATTTTGTTTGTGTTTAGCCGCTACACGCAGCACTTGCTGACCAAAGCTCAACATGTAACTGCAGTAGATTTTATGGAAAGCTTTGTGGAGCGAAATAGATTGAACAATGGTCATCATGGCAATGCCACTTTTCTCCAAGCAGATGTCACTAAGCTTGACATTCCAAAAAACAGGTGTGTCTTTTGATTGTAAATAATATGATTATAAATATGTGATTGTCTTTATCCAAAAACAAACAAACATTCATTTCATATACTGCATTTGTTTCATTGCCTGGTCAGTGTTGATTTTATCTTCTCCAATTGGTTGCTGATGTATTTGAGTGATGAGGAGCTCCAGCGTCTGTCTGAGAAGATGTTGGGTTGGCTGCGGCCTGGTGGATTCCTCTTTTTCAGAGAGTCTTGCAACCATCGTTCAGGTATAGACTAATAATCTGTTACAACATGGAAGGGTACAACCAAAGCACATTCGCCATCCATGCTACTAAAGAAGTTGTCTAACATGTACATAATTACTGTATTAATAGGATGTCAACTACGAAGTAGATATATTCAAGTAAAATGATGCATGATTTTAAATGTCAAAATCTGTTTGCTCAGGGGACAGTATGCGCAAATTTAATCCAACTTGCTACCGCACCGAGGCACAGTACACTCAGCTGATCACCTCAGCACAAGCAAAGGACCAGGAGGGTGCGCAAACCTTTGGCTTCGACGTTGTACTGAAGAAACAAGTCCAGACCTACATCGAGGTATAACTATAAATTGCTTCCTAGTGTAATGTTGAGGTAAAACTGTCTTTATTTCTCCTAACGCAGATGAAAAACAACCCCAATCAGATCTGCTGGCTGCTTGAAAAGGTTCAAAGACCTTTAGGTGGTACAAACCATTTCCAAACTTTCCAGCAGTTTCTGGATTATCAACAGTACACTCGTAATGGAATTCTGCGCTATGAAAAGATGTTTGGAGCTGGGTACGTCAGCACGGGAGGTCCCAGTACAACAAAGGTATAATAAACTATATAGTATGCATGCTCCTCAACAACATAAAGGCCAACACCTGCCCTATAATGATAACATGCGATTTTGAAGAGGCAACATCCATAAGCAGACAGACATGTTTTTACTGACAGCAATACAATAAATTGAATTTTTAGGAATTTGTGGATTTGTTAAACCTGAAGCCTGGTCAGAAAGTTTTGGATGTTGGTTGCGGTATTGGCGGGGGTGACTTCTACATGGCAAAGGTAAATAACTATGCCTCATTTAACGTTACAATATTTAGAATACATTTCACAATAATTCCAAGTTTCCAATTTAATTTTTCAGAAATATGGCGTAGAAGTACTAGGCCTGGACCTGTCAGAAAACATGGTGGAGATAGCCATTGAGCGGGCTGCAAAGGAGAATCTCCCATCAGTATGGTTTTAGTCAAGACTGTCGTTTGTTATAAAATGACTGCACTATAATGTCATAATGTTTGTTTGAAGGTTCAGTTTGAGGTGTCAGATGCCACTAAGAGGATATTTCCTGAGAGCTCCTTTGACGTCATCTACAGTAGAGACACCATCCTCCACATAGATGATAAACTGGCCCTTTTCAAGCGTTTCCATGTGTGTAACACCACATTTGTGAAATCGATTCTTTAATGGCCCATGAATATGATATGATAGTATTACGTTTTCTTCACTCACTGCTTCAGTCATGGTTGAAACCAGGAGGACAGCTTCTGATCAGTGACTACTGCTGTGGAGAGAAGCCTTGGACACCACAGTTTGAAGCCTATGTCAAACAAAGAGGATATATCCTGCATACGCCAGCGGAGTATGGCAAGGTAGACACCATTATTATTGTTGTTGTTCAGTCACAATTTGAAATGCTGCAATCAGCTAAGTGTATGAAGTGCAGTTTTTTGGCCAGTAAAATATCTTTAGCAAACAGTATAAAAAAATGGTCATGAAGGGCCTCGGTCCAACCTTGTGGAGCAATGGGTGACCCCAGTGCAGCATCCGGGAACCCCTCTCCAGATCATCAGCCTCGATCTTGGTCAGGAATACCTAGCCTATTTTGCACGGCTGCTGGAGAAGCACTCGGAGTAAACGTACCTAGACACAAGGGGAATATGCAAAATTATGCAAACTACACACAAAAAGGCCCCACCTTGCACCCGGCAATCCAATCTGAGACCTTTGTGCTGTGAGGCAAAAGCGCAAACCACTCTCTGCGTTTAACAGCATAGTTTACCTCAGTATTCATGTACGCATACTTCTGTCTGTGCAGATCATTGAGAAAGCAGGCTTGACCGAGGTACACACTGAAGACAGGACCAGCCAGTTCATCCAGGTGATCGAGGCAGAGCTTCAAAAAGCAGAAAATATAAAAGTTCAGTTTATTCAGGTCAGTTTGAGAAAATAAAAAACAAGCAAGACAATAATGCTTTACATTGACGGTCACTGGAACAAATGTGTCTCTCTGCAGGAATTTTCTGAAGGAGACTATTTTGCCATCGTTAACGGGTGGCAAGACAAGCTGCAGCGGTCAAACAGTGGAGATCAACGCTGGGGGCTTTTTATTGCTAAGAGAAAATGAGAAAAACTATGTAATAAATAAACACATATACCATCCATGAACGTGTATAATAATTTTCTTATATAGTAATTATATAATATCACAACAACAACTCTTCCTCACCCACCGCGGGGTGTCTCTTTTTTACCTCCAAGCTCTACTTCTACCAGCGGCCTCGGAGCTTGAGAGTTCTGCGCAGTATCTTAGGACTGAGATAAATGATGTATTTCCTGGAGTGCTCCAATGACCACAGGCACCACTGATGCCTTCATCCTCCAGGCCTCACCAGATCACAGGAAAAACATTAGACATCGCAGCATCTCAGTCCAGAAAAGTGCGCAGAACCCTCAAAGCTCCCAGGCCTCTGGTAGAGGGATAGGAAGAGCTCACGTGGAAAATCATAACCAAGTGGCTGGCATAGTGTACAGGAACATCAAGTCATTCATCTAATGATTGACTATGAATAGTAATAATGTAACAATGAAGTAAGCATATAGTTTAATATTTACTTAATGTAATTTTAAGTTGTTTTTTTAGCAATCCCACCCATTTCAGAAGCGTTTCTGTGCCTGCATGTGCACAAGAAGCCTTATTTACCTAGTATAATGGTACGCAAATTCCAAAAGTCCAAGCAACCTTTCACCATAGCAGGTGACACTCACACACCGCCTCCTGGTGATGTCACTTACAGCAGTCCAGCAAACAGGTGCATGACACGTATTGAAAGATCAGCTGACAAACAAAGAGCACGATTGGCGCATGCGTTCAATGAAACAGAAAGTCAGATTTATTGTTTGTGTAAATAATAATGTTTGCACTTTATCTTTCTGGAATCAAAAACGTCTGGCTATCGAGTGACAGTGAAAGTGGTAGACTCATGGAAACAACAAAAAGGGCGCTTGTCGAGTCTTCTCAAATGACATGTCTTGTAATGCGCTCGTTGTAAACTTCCTATAAACTGTCCGTACGCCCACTGATCTTTCTCTGGGCAGTTGATTGCGCGCGGTGCGCACGCCACTGGAGCATTGAGACAGGACCATGGCGCAGTTCACGGAGCATGGAATTCGACTCAGTTCGGTAAGTGTCCCGTACTTGTATATCAAATGACAAAAAGTATCTGTCCTGCTCTTACGTGTGCGTTTGATTTGACAGATGTGTCCTGCCTTTCTGAACAGCAATTCGACTAGTCATACCTGGCCCTTTAGTGCTATAGCAGAATTAATTGGTACGTACTACATAATGAAAGATTGTGCACCATATTCATTGCACGGTTGCTGTTTTCGTGATACGCACCCAGCACTTCCTCTTTCAATATGCGGAAACAGAAGATGGTGTCTAGGATATTTTTATCTCGTAAATTTGTTATAATTCTATAAAGGTGTAATGGCGTCATCTGTACGTAAAAGTAAAACATATGGCAGGTGCTTGATATATGTTGGAACGTGCATTCCGTATAGTATTATGAGTGTCTAAAACATGTAAAGGTTTAGTCTAGTTCCTCAAGGTGTCACTGTAGTCTTTGGACAGTTGCGCTGTTATTCAAAACAAAACGCATTTTCAAAAAACGATCAAACATTCCTTTAGGAAGATGTAGGAGAACTCTAAAGGATTTCCCTTTTTCACAGACAATGCTGCAGATCCTGGTGTGTTTGCAAAACAGATATGGATTAACATTCATGAAGAGGCTGGTCAACTCTGCATGACTTTTACTGACAATGGCAGTGGGATGACTCCCAACAAGCTGCATAAAATGCTCAGGTACAACCTACCAGCATAAAAGTGTTTTTTTGCTGCTTATAGACATTCATAATTTGCCTTCTAAAATATTCTACATATTTATATAACTTTCTGCGTTACGATTATTGCCCATGGCCCATTTAGTCTCACATGTTTTTCTCATAGTCCATCTCTATGATTTGCCTGCAAATGTTTTTATTATTTTTGCAAATTCCTGATCTAGAATTTAGATTAATGTCACTCTTCATTTAGCTTTGGTTTCACAGACAAAGGAATAGGAAGGACCAGTGTGCCGGCCATTGGTGTGTATGGGAATGGATTCAAGTCAGGGTCCATGCGTTTGGGTCGAGATGCACTTATCTTTACTAAGAACGGAGGCTGCCAGTCTGTGGGAATGCTCTCTCAGTCCTACTTGGAAAACATCAAGGCCCAGAGCGTTATTGTGCCCATTGTACCTTTCAACCAACAAACCAATATCCTTTTCGAATTTATGTAAGCTCTCCTTTAATGTCAAAATGTATTTCACTTTGTGTTTATGCATGAGATGCATGGGGTAATTAATTATCCTTAACTAGCCTCACATTCTCTGGTTGAGACTGCTGACTCTGAGGCCAGTTTGGCTGCTATCCTGCAGCACTCCATCATTTCCTCCCAAGAACAAATCCAAGCACACTTTGACTCCATCTCATCAAAGAAAGGCACAAAGATACTCATCTGGAACTTACGCCGGTAAAATCATCTGCACATACAGATGAAACTCAGAAGAAAAAGTTTATTTATTTCTGTAATTCAACATCAAATGTGAAACTAATATATGATTAGACTCATTACATGCAAAGTGACCTATGTCAAGCCTTTGTTTGTTTTAATTTCAATAATTTTGGCTCACAGCTTGTAAAACCCCAAATTCATGAGATCAATAAAAAAAAAAATTTAAACAGAGAAATGTCGGCCCTCTGAAAACTATAATCATGCATATGTACTTAGTACTTGGTTTGGGCCCCTTTTGCTTGAATTACTGCCCTAATGTAGCGTGGCATGGATGCTCTCAGCCTGTGGCACTGCTGACATATTATTATAGACCAGGATGCTTCAACAAGAGGAATATGACATCTGAAGCCCACATCCAAACTTCTTTTGCTATTGCCTTTTGAGGCTTTCCCTCCTTATGGAAGGTGTCAACGATGGTTTTCTGCACAACTGTCAGGTGAGCAGCGAGATATATCAAGCCTTTATTTGTTATAATTTTGATAATTATGGCTCACAGCTTGTAAAAAAAAAATAATAATAATACATTTGAATATTTTGAAAATGGACTGTAAGCCATAATCATCAAAATTGAAACAAATAAAGGCTTGACATATGTCACTTTGCATGAGTCTATATCATATATCAGTTTCACATTTGAGTTGTATTACAGAAATAAATTAACTTTTTCCACAATATTATAATTTTCCAAGTTCCACCTGTAATGCTTCATCATCATTGAAGTGAAAGTTGCAAAAAGAGGCTAAAGATTCGGTGGATTGGATATCAACACTACATCTTTATGGCTGGAGCCTCACATATATGCAAATACAATGTCTTCTTTCTGATGAAGCCTACTATTTGTGATGATTGTACATTTAATTGTCTAAATATCTTTGCGTTTAATTCGAAGGGCCAAAGATGGCAATCCTGAAATTGACTTTGAGACTGACCCTGCCGACTTCCGCCTGCCTGAGATTCAAATGCAAGAGTTAAAGAAAAATCTGAAAAACAGTGGGCTGAGAGCAGAGCAGATCATCCCAGACATACATTACAGTCTTAAGGTAAACTTGATAGACTTTATACTATTTATACAGAGACAAAAACATGGACAATATCTATAATAAACTAAACTAAACCAAGGGAGTTATTACTGAAAAGTAAGGGCTGCTCAGATTGGTAAATTGTTGATTCACTCTAATGCCCTGGCAAATGCTACAACCATGTGCCAAACAAATATTGAAGCAGCCATCGGTAATACCTCACTTTTTAGATTATTTTAGAATAACTGTAAAATCGTAAGTTTTTTTATTTATTTTTTTAATCTAACATATACTTAAAATATTTGTGATTTTCTGTTGCAGGCCTATCTTAGTATCTTATACCTGAGGCCACGGATACATGTAATCCTTAGAGGGAAGAGAATTCCCTCAAAGTTGGTCTCACAGCAGCTGACGCACATCGAGTATGATGTGTACAAACCACACTTCAGCGTATCCTTTTACTGTGTGTTTGCGCTGGGCAGAATATGAATGAAATCACGTGCTGAGAACCTTAACTCAAGTTCATCAGAAAGACAAAGTGAAGGTGCTGTTTGGCATAAATGAAAAAAACAAGGAATATTATGGCATCATGATGTATCACAAGAACCGACTCATCAAGGCTTATGAAAAAGTTGGATGCCAGCAAAAGGTTTGAAAGTATTGTGTTAATTATACAGGAGCTGCACAATATTGCTAAATAGATTTATTGCAATATTAGGTGACATTGCAAGCTACATTGCAAAATCAGTAAGGTCTTCCATTAGACTGAGGTCTATATTTTTTAACACAGCCACAAGCAAAAACACATGGTTATTTTAGTGATAATTTAATATACCGTAACCTTAATTATGCCTACATTCATCTGCCATATTTCCCACAGGCTTCTGGACCAAGAGCTGGAGTCGGTGTCATTGGGATCATCGAGTGCGACTTTCTTAAACCCGCTCACAACAAGCAAGACTTTGAATATACCAAAGAATACAGGTACGTCAACTTCAACTTGAGAAATATATTTACTTTACACAGCAGTAGTATGTATCCCATTCTTTTTCATTATGTATCTTTAAGGGTTACTCTTGGTGCTTTGGGAATAAAGCTCAATGATTACTGGAAAGAGGTCATGGAAAGAAAGGCCAGACAGAAAGAGTTTGAGGCGGTAACAAACGACAAATCAGACACGTGAGTAATGCTGATAACTTGGATTCCTTTTAAAGCGTTTTTTTAAATTCTAAACAAATTGGAACTTGATGGAAATTATAATTGCACGTTAGTGGATGAGCCATGCCTGTAGTTCTTGTCTTGTGGTGCGTCCACAGTGGTCCCATGTGGTTACAATGCGAGGAGTGCCTAAAATGGAGGAGTGTCCCAGCTGGTCATTACCGAGTCAGTCCTGAGAATTGGAGCTGCAGTCAAAACCCAAACCCACGATACAGGTAGGCATTCAGTCGCTTTTAATATCTTATTTTGGTAATGACTACCAACAGCTTTAAAATATGTTTTCTGTTTAGAAGCTGCTCAAGTCCGGAGGAAACAGATGACAATGAGGAGTTGCTGACTGCCAGTTACCTAAAGAGCCATAAACGGTAAAGCACTAGAGGTTTTGCTTTTCGTTATTGAGCGTCTTTTGAAAATGAGGCGTTACTCTGAGTGCGTGGTTTTACTGTATCTTTATATCTCTCTTGGGCCTGATGTCAGCTCTCATGTCCTTTTGTGGTTTCCCACAGTTTCCGGATCTCTCACTATTCTTCACAATGTGTTTTAGAAGCAATTTATAGCAGGCATAAGGTCCACCAACAAAACTAAATAGATACAGAGAACAAACATACTAAATAAAAAAAAGATACAAATAATTAAAAAAATCACTAATCTAGGTCTACCTCTGTGACGTTTCATAATCAAATTCTGGTAAACCTGAATTCTACAGACAAGTAGATATTATATTTAGGTATAATTTAATCAACCTATGTATTGTATTGGTCAGGTTTTTACTATGTACACATTCTCTTAAAGGTACATTATGGAACTTTCTATGTGAGAGTTGTAGTGACCTGCGCGGTTAGTTAGCATGGCCCCTTTACTTTCCATCACAGTGGCCTCTATGACGCTCCAGGTTCAATTATTTTTAGAGTTTTCTTTGCTGAGGGACCCTCTAACCAGATATCAAGGTTTTTTGTTGTTTTGTTTGTTGTTTGTTTTTAATAAATAAATGCACCTTTAAGGGATTGGGCATATGCACAGATTTCCGCCTGGACAGTAGCATCGGCGCTGTCCTTCCTCTCCCCCATCTTTCACATTTAAAATTAGCAGGGTCCCACACAAATGAAGCGATAGCTCAAGATTTGGTAAAGGACAGCGAGTAAAAGTTGCGATGTGACTGGAGCGGGTTAAAAACATTACGTGAGACGTAAAAACATCACTGGAAGAAACCTCCGTGTTCATGTGGGTGTTTTTGTCTTGAGTCTAACGGCTAACACAAAATAAAAATTCAAACGAGTGCAAAGTTTTGAACGAGGCTGCGCAAAAAAGAATCGGTCTGTAAGTAGTTTACATTTTATTTAGTTTATATTTTATATTATCATTATTTCACACTACTATCCTTTAGCTCGCAAGATAAAAGCTCCTACTGACCACTGGAGTTTCCTTTTTCACATTCGATTCACAGCGAACATGATGTTTTTAACACTAGGTTGTCGTTTTTGTTGTATTTATATTTTTATACATTAAAAATAATACTACTACAATGAAGTGTGTGCAAGTCAGTTATAATTTTTGTCCACGACGGGGAGTCAATGGGCCTTTTAGGATTGCTCCAGCTGTGACCGGTTGGTTGAGCGCAATTTAGTTCAAAGTAAAAAATTATGAAACCGACAGCCATTTCTTTTTTCAATTTCTGTCAATTTTTTTTACATTTGAGCAATCTCTTCATTTGTTTGGGACTCTGCTAAATTGGAATGTAAAAGATACGGGACAGGAAGTACAACACCCATCTTACTGTCGAGGAAGAGATCACGTGGGAACATCGTGCATATAGCCCATAGTGTATACGAACTGATGTTTATCTGTGCATTTGTTTTGTTTTTTTTTCCCATTAGAGAGTCTTCCAGAGCCAAACAAAGAGAAAAAACACCAAAGGTACTTGAGGGATATAACCTTTATTGCAATGTTGTTTTTTATGTCACAAAATGATATTTGATCTTTTTGTTTTTTAGTTAGAGGAATCATTACCCAAAAAGGACAGCCTTGTGCACAGTTTTCCAGAAACTTTTTTACCCAGCTCAGAATTGACAAAACCAGCAGAGCTCCCAATCAGACCAACAGATCAACCCGGCACTAAAGAACTCACAAACGAACCAGAGGAAACGGAAGTGGACACAGACCTGGGCACAAGGGAAGCTTCCACAAGTACAACGGACAGAGATTCAGTCATCAAAGACACTGCAATCAAACAGGCACAAAAGGCACCAGAGCCAAGAATTCAGCAGGATGAGGAAATGAAAGAAATACCCAAGGAGAGAGAAGAAGTCACTCAAGAACACGACGAGGCCACGGATACCGTAAGGTGCGGTGTGTTATGTTATACTACTATACCTTTCTCTTAAATTTTAAATCTTTCTACTCATAGTATCAAGGAACTATTCAACCGTTCAGACACTCATTCATACTTAAGTGTGCATAAACATGTGGGACAAGGGGTGTTTGGCCCAAGAGCACGACTGCAGTTTGGTAGTCCATGTCTTGGCCATTTCTGTTCTACTGTCCAAATGTACGTGCCAATTTTAAGAAATAACTATCGTGTAAATCTTTAATCTCCTCTCTACTGCAGCATTAAGAGGAAACTTGAGGAACTTTTTGACTATGCGGAGAAGAGGAGGCGTCTTTTGGAAGGAGAAGTTTCATCCATTGAAGACGATGATCATTCAGGTGTGTCAGTACAAACCACAGACGCCTGTAAGAGTCAGGAAGAAAACCATGATGTCAACCGTCCAATCGTGACACAAGAGGACAGCAGAGAAGCACGAATGAAAAAACTGGAAGAACTGGAAAGCGAGAGCCACAAATTACGGCAGCTGCTTGGCCTGGAGACCAAGAACAAATCTCAACAGGCAACGACAACGGCTGCCACTAACACTGAAAGCCCCACAGAAGAGAAGAGGACTGTTGCAACCAGGGAAATTGGGTGTCAAGCAGAATTAACTGAGGTGAGCGCGGCTAATCATTAATTATAAATTACAGACCAAGACCGTGTTTAGTTTGTTGGTATTTATCCAGAAAATGTGTAGTTGAAAACAATACGGATAACCTCTCTATTTCTATTAATTAGAGGTCAGCTTCATCCAGCAGCAAGACTCCAGTTCCCAAGCTTCATGAAGCAATGATCCAGAGCTCTAGACCAGTGTGTGGATTCAAAGAGCTGGAGCAAAATAAGCCCAGAAAGGAGAGGAATGACAGCAGCAGGAGCTCGGGAAATGAAGAGCATAATGCCAGGTATGTTCCAATCAAGACTTCAGAAACAGTGGGCTCAAAAAGTATTCGTACTCTTCAATCTATTGATATTGGACTAAGCTGAAGTGACAAGATTCTAAAATATTATTGCTATTTAAAAAATCTGCCCTTTTGCTTATGTAGCAGTTTTATCTTTCTGTATTGTATTGGTGTGTTCCAGGCAACTGGTAACTTGTATCTTTCCCACTTGAAAATTACAACCTGGAATGTTCCAGGTGAATAAAGTCGTATGTAAACAAAACGGCTAATGCTACAGTTAGCTCATACAATGCTAACGTTTTATGAACGTTTCTCCAAACCAGATATAATTAAATACATGCAACATAATGTTATGTTGAAACCTGTGACCAAAAGTAACGATCACTTCACTGGTGCAGTGGTTTTGTTACAGTTTTAACATTAGCTGTGCTCCACCACTGGAAATTTACCAGTTACCAGTTCCTTGGAAACTGGTAAGCAATGAATGAAATACTTCACCTGGATGGGATATCGCAGGGGCAATACCAGTAAGCCGGTGTGAGGGTGTGGTCAGAGGTGGTCAGAGGGTCTGATAGCCCAGATGTTCTGTCTGTCTACTCCAGAGGAAATTGTGGCTACTGGCTACATACACCACTGGCTATGGAGTGAATGAAAATCCCCTTCCCTTGTGTGAAGCACTTTGGGTGACTTAAGTCATGTGAAAATAGCACTATACAAATAAGATTCCCTCCCCTCTGCTGTTATATAGAGTCAGAGTATGGTAGTATATTAGATATTTATATGTTACGATGTTTGTTTTATTTTTTGTTTATTTTTTTGTGGCAATAATAATAATAATACATTTACCATAATTAAAAGTCTGAACGCTTCATTGACCCACTGCATTACTCAAACCGTTGTACAGTTGATGCACTAAATAGTATGTGTGATGTGTGATGTGTGATATGACCAGGAACGTGCAGGACAGACTTGGTGGCATCCGAAACAACGTGGTGGTGCTGCTCACGGCCCTCCTGCCTCAGCTAGACCTGTCTGGCATCAGTCTGGAGACGTCTGACGTGGACAACATCCTGCAGCAGATCATAGAAGTCAATGCACTCAAGCTATGAAATATGTTTACTTCAATTTGACATGCAAAAAAAAAGAGTAAAAAACATCAACAAAAAAAGCTTACATTGTGTGACAGAATAATTATATTAAACAAAATGTTCCCTTTAATAATTTTTGTCTATTTTTATGACTATTGCTTACTTGCTTAAGATTGTTTTAAGTGTACTGTTGAGCTGCTGTGACGACACAATTTCCCTCATGGATCAGTGAAGTTTGTCTAAAACATTAATAACCCTTGCAAATAATCCAAGTTTTTTTTTCTACTCCAAGCATTTACTTTTCTCAGTGGATCAGTTTTTATAACTGTTGTAATGCTTGTCGTTTTTGTTGTATTTATATTTTTATACATTAAAAATAATACTACTACAATGAAGTGTAGTTGTTATATTTTTTGTCCACGAGGGGGAGTCAATGGGCCTTTTAGGATTTGTCCAGCTGTGACCGGTTGGTTGAGCGCAATTTAGTTCAAAGTAAAAAAATATATAACCGACAACCATTTCTTTTTTCAATTTCTGTCAATTTTTTTTACAAGTTTATGTGATCAACAAAGACAATAATAATAATAATAGTAGTAGTAGTAGTAGTAGTAGTAGTAGTAGTAGTAGTAGCAGTAGCAGTAATACAGCCGATTGCTGGGTTGCAGGTTCTAGAATGTGATGATGTCCCCGGACCCAGCGGGGGGCAGGAGCCAGTTTTTCCTATTAACAACATTACACTTTCACAAGTCATAGCTCAAAAGAAAATATATGAATTACAAAAAATATCATTCGTATCAGTCACTGGGTCCAAGATCTCTCTGTACAAGACCAAAGATTTCCTCAAAAACAAAATCATTTTTCCTCCATATAATAGTATTGGCCTTTAGAATGCTGTGATGTCACCTGCAACCCAGCAATAGCTAATTATTTTACACAAACGCATAGAGATGTAAACCCAGTAACCCACGTGCATCCAGTGGCGGACGTCCCTCCTCCTCCTCCTTTAAAAACTGCTCCTCTCTTCAGCAGCCCCAGTGTTCCCACTTCTTTGAATTTATACACCAGAAAACAGCAGAAGTTATGGAGACAGCTTTTCTTTTTCTTGTAGCACTCTATTTTATTAGATACACGCCTATTAACGCCGCTATTAGACCACATTACATAGCAGCGGTTGAAATTGGATGGGACTATACCTTCTTGGACAGCGCCGACTCGGGGTCTGACCAAAAGTGAGTTATTTCTACAGGGAATTCTTGATACTTTTTATATTGACCATCTTTATTCGTCTGACGTTTATTTCATTTGTTAATGTCATTAATAATAATTGATTCAATTAGAAAATTTTCAAAAAAGGCTCTCCAAAAATACGTCAAGGCCGTGTACAGGGAATACACCGATTCATCGTACACTGTCCCAAAGTCAAGACCAGCATGGGCCGGTGAGCGCCTTTTTACTTGATTTCTTGATTTGGCATAATGTTTCCATTTATAGTGTCTCATTTGTGCGTTTATCTGCAGGTATTCAAGGACCTGTGATTGTGGCAGAGGCTGGAGACAGGGTGTTGGTGCACTTTAAAAACTTAGCCTCGCAGTCCTACAGTATCAGCCCAGTGGGAGTCACGTACTGGAAACAATCTGAAGGTACCGGACTACAATCTGCTTATTCTAATGATCACAGGCTAAATGTCTGTGATCATAAAGCAATGAGCTTTATGAGCTCATTGCGTTTAATCATGAGTCATTTTTAATTATCTAGACCTGCCCTGTTTAACTGCATCAGTTGCTGTTGTGGGACAAAAAATGACAGAGGATTTTAGATACTGTATATTGCCCCACAGAGAAGCACCATGTTTTGTCATTTCCTAGTCACCATTATCTTTAGTCCTCAGAGTTACACTAAGCCGAGTGAGAATTAGCAAGTAGTGTTCTATTAAAAGTAAAATTGATTTGATATCGCAGGTGCATGTAATCTATTTGAAGTAATTTAAACAAAAATATTTTGTGAATAATAATTGCCATCACTGCACTGTAATTGTTATAAATGTATATTTTTCTAATGTGCATAGTAATGTAGTATTTCATGATTATAAACTACCTCCTATAAAGGACTTTGGTGTTTCCAGGGGCGGGCTATGATGACTCAACAGCAGGCCAGGAGAAAGAGGATGATGCTGTTTCTCCAGGTGGATATTATGAGTATGTGTGGGACATCAATATTAAAGATGGCCCCACTCACAGTGACCCAGAGTGCCTCACCTACTCCTACTCGTCCCAAGTGGACTCAGTGCGGGATATGAACTCTGGGCTCATTGGTGCACTGCTCATCTGCAAACCAAGTCAGTCATTTAATATCCCAGTTCAAAGTCTGGAAAATAAATTTCCTTACAGCTTATTCTCAAAAGCTACACTGTTGTGGTTTGTAGGTGCCTTCTTTGAGGATGGAACGAGGAGAAATCCAGCCTTTGTTTTGATGTTTGCTGTTTTTGACGAGTCGCGGAGCTGGTATGGGGAAGTAGGGGAGAGAAGAAGCAGAGAGAAATTCAGGAAAAGCAACGATCGGAAGGAATATCACACTATAAATGGATTTATCAACACCACATTACCCGGTAAACCTCTCCCGTCTTCATGCAACACAGGGTTGAGCTGTTCCTGTGCTGTAAACTTGCTCACTTTCCTGTTGTGTAATTGGTGTGTAGGCTTGACGTTGTGTCACAGTCGCACTAATGTGTTTTGGCATCTAATTGGTGTGGGCACAGCTCCAGACATCCACTCCATTCAGTTCCAGGACCACACTCTTCAGGTATCTTTTGTCAGTATCAAGAAATAAAGTGGAAAAACACATGGTTAAAGTATTGCATTGCTTTATAGGTACTGACCCATCGTAAAGTGACTGTAGAGGTCACCTCCATGACTTTCATCACTGCAGAAATGAAACCGACTTCTGTGGGTCACTTCCTTATCACCTGTAACATAGTGGCTCATCGTCATGGTAAGACAAATGGAGTAACAGTTTACACATTCAGTTCACTATGTCAGTATAATGTGGCTAGAAAGGATTCTCAAGGGAGACCTGGGAAAAAATAGTTTTAAAGTGTAAAATAGAAGTGCATGTTTTTAATTCTTCTCTTTTTTTAACGTTAGGTAAAGTTAATTTGCATTTATCTTCCAAGTCATATTCACTTCCACAAAAAAAAAGTAAAATAAATAAACACGGTTCTTATTGTCTATTCTTGTCAGCCGGAATGAATGCAGTTTTCACAGTGGAGAAATGCCCAGAGGTTGTACTACCTGAGCGTCGTAATGCCAAGTACAAGGACAATGGCGACGATGATGACGATGATGACAATAACTATGAGTACAGCAACTCCATTTTTGATGTTATAAACTTTGAACCCAAGAAGCCAAAAGTGCAAGCTCGGGCCACTGGGGCGCCAAAAACCTGGCACCACTTTATTGCGGCTGAAGAGATCATGTGGAATTATGCGCCTCATCTAAAGCAGACAGACAGGTAATAAATGAAGTTAAACACTGGAAATGTTCAAATCAACTCATTTTTTCATAACATTGCATCAGCGAGCTGCACTCTCCATATTTGCCTGGGGTCCCTCACCATCTAGAATACAAATATAAAAAAGTTGTGTATGTGGAATATTCTGATGAATCTTTCACCAAGAGAGTTAGTCTTCCCAACACATTGCTGGGGCCTCTTCTGAAGGGAAAAGTCAATGATCAGTTTCATGTAAGTAAACAGCAAAGTCTTTCAATTAAAAAGATGTCCTGCTGAAAACAACTTTTATCATTTTTATCGTTGTTTTCAGATCATATTCAAGAACTTGGCCACTCGTCCTTTCAACATCTACCCTAATGGTCTTACCAAAATTTATCCACTGAAGGAATCTACAAATGGTATTATTTTCACTTGTTCTTTGCCATGCATCTGCTGCATTTTCCAAAGCAATTTCGTTCAACTTGTATTAACCCAGACGCCGAGAAGAACCTGCGTACAATGGGAGTGCCCCCTAACAGCACGTTTGGATACATGTGGAAGCTCACAGCAGAGGACGGGCCTTTAGATGGAGATCCTCAGTGTCTCACTCAGCTCTATCAGAGCATGGTTTCACCAGAGAGAGACCTGGACTCGGGACTTGTGGGCACCCTTCTTATCTGCAAATATGAAGCCATCGATAGGCATGGACGTTTAGTAAGTAAACCATTAGAACATTACAGTAATAGCATAGCAAGTCATTGGATGGAATTCGCATGGTACAAAAATATTATTATTATGGCAACATTAGGAGACAGGACATATGACTAACAAAAAGAGCAAAAGAGGACCTTTCTGGACCTCCCAAGGAGTATGATTAAAAACCTGCGGTGCTCTTTGGGGCAGAGAAAGGCATTAAAAAAATAGAAAGACCAAGGCACTCTCTGGTGAAGTTAAAATGTCATTAATTTTTATGTCTAAATGGACAAACATGTTTCAGCCTAAAAGGCCTTCATCGGGGGCCAAACAAACTTAAAAGGACACCATATTGGCTACATGCACAAAACCCACCAATAGAGCTCCTCCACCTGTAACAGGACTCATTAAATGGTAATATGACCTAATACTAGCTGTAGCCCTAGCCCCAACCAAAGACTATTAGTATTTTCTTGATGATAACTTGGAAACAGTACTGCCATATTATCCCACATGACCCCTACTCATTACCCCTTCTTAGTTCCATTCTATTACCATCTTAATACTGTGCTGTAAAGTAAAGTGCAACTAGTACCATCCCCTTGATGGAATATTAGATGCCAGTTTACACTAACGTTCTATTTTTGTCTCCATAGCTGAGTCCAGACAGGGAATTGAGCCTGATCTTTGCCGTTTTTGATGAAAACAGAAGTTGGTGTTTTGATGACAACATGAAAAAGTCCAAGCAACTAACTACGCTTAATAACACAAATAGTGAATTCTACAACTCCAACGTCATTCATAGTAAGTGCCCTTACACTTACTTCAGTTAATTTTATCTTTGTAAAACCCAATATTACAACAGCAGTTTCCTCACGGGGATTCACAAAATGATTAAACAGAGAAACAATTTGGAGAAACAGACAAGCGTTTCTTCATCTTACACTAGTTTACACCATAGATATTAGTAATTATGTTATCGTGACTTCTATTAAAAACTAAAATAACCATAATTAATTTGTTTCTTGCCTACAGGTGTGAATGGCATCATGTTCAGTGGACGGCAATTTGTCATGTGCCAGACTGACGTAACCTTTTGGCATGTAGCAAATGTGGGCACCCAAAGCAACTTCCTCTCAGTCTACTTCACGGGCAATATGTTCGAACACCAAGGCATCTACCAGTCGGTCCTCACGCTCTTCCCAATGACAGCAACTACGATTTCCATGGAGACGGAAATAAATGGTACTATGTCAAATCTGTCAACATTGTATAACTCTGTGTAAGCTTCCAGGTGTCTCGTGGTAAATACATCTAACACACTGTAGTCTCCAAGAACAGTAACTCATCTTCATTTGTACATGTTGGAATGTGCCAAGCTTTATAAGACTGGTTATTTACTTTACTTGCTGTTTTGTTCAGGTGAATGGGAGATCAGTGCCTTTGACAGCAACCTTAAAAGCAGGGGAATGAGCATACTGTATTCCGTACGTCAATGTGGCAGTGGAACACTCCCTCTTGCAGATGACGACGAAGATGAAGATGTCTCTGATTATTTAGATTACATAGACTTTGGACCCAGAGGTTCAAGACCATTAAATAGCACTGTCACTGTCCGAGTTTGCAAAAAGGGACTCAAAACCACAACGCTGGAAACCAACAGCACCAATAAAGCCACGAGGTGCCAACTCAAGAATGTGACATTGGCCCAATTGGGCAGCGCGAAAACAAAAAACGTGCAGGAAGAGGAAATCCCCCTGGATATTTTAAAAGACACTGGATTTGAAGTAGACCCTGAGCATCAAAGTGGCAGATTGAAAAGAGAGACACCTGGAAATTGGACAGATGAAGAAACTGGAAACAGCGGGTTTGGTGCTCAAAATTTAGAGAGACTAAATGTCTCTTCTAACCAAATATTTCGCGAGATTAACACAACCCGTTATGAGGCAGAAGAGAATAATGAGATTTTACTGGACCCAACAACATCTGTGGAGACTGAATCCGAAGCAGAACATATTTTAAAAGAAATGAAAGACAACTTTGTTCTGCAAAAAAGAGAGAAACGATTTGGAGATTTGGAGTACAAAAATAATACAGACAATGACAATGTAACCAACATTTCTATGTCTGTGGATTATGATGACTACAGCCAAGAGGTACAGCAGCACACTCTTAATCTGTATTCTCTACAAAAACAAAACAACACTAGACGTTTATTTTTATTTGCAGGGGAATGGTACTGATATATTTTCCTCTGACAACTTGGACATGAGATCTGGTGAGATGAGATATCGGCACTATTACATTGCGGCTGAAGAAGTCACATGGGACTATGGCATCAGGAAACCTCAGCAGTTTATTAAACACAGGTGTGTCATTGTTATTATTATTTTTAATGGTTAAATCGTCCGTAATGTTCTTCAATTGTTTATGTTCTTTTCCTCGTTAGAGAGATTAGGCGTGGCATGCGGAAGTTCCTTTTGGAGTATAAGAAGGTTGTATTTCGAGCCTACAGAGATAAAGACTTCCAGCATCCCGTTCCAAAAGGAGAGTTGGGGGAACACTTGGGCATCATGGGACCATTCATCCGAGCTGAGATCAATGAGCTGCTGACTGTGAGATTTTGTTTTGTGACTCCTTTCTCAGAAAAACATCTCCTGCCTGGTGTTTGCTGAGCTAGCTTCATGTCCTCTTTCATTGCATGTTTAGTGTCCTTTGGGACTTGTAGAAGAAGAAAGTTCACCAAAATGTATTTACTTGGTTTATCAACAGTGATTTGAGCATATAGTTAAACAAATGACATTGAAGTTTGATCCTGCAAAAAACAGCACATCTTGAATATAAAGTACAAAATTATAAAAGCAAGATGAAGCATTAAAGCTACCACAAAGCCAGCCTTTAGTGATAATGTTGCGAGATTCCTTTTCATTTTTGCACCTGTCCCTTCAAATTACAAAACTGAGCTATTTTACATGTATTTATTGGAGGAAATAACTATTCATAACTCATAACTTGGATGAGAGGCGAGACGTTCGAAGACCTCAACTACTGAGTACAGAAGATGACTCAAGTACCTTCATTGAAGATATTCATAACTCGTTACTTATTAATGAGTTCAATTACTAAATGTATAGTTCTTGTAGTTCTTGCCCAATGCCTTCTATTCTATATGGCAGGTTGTCTTTAGGAACAAGGCATCTAGGCCCTACTCGTTTCACCTTCAAGGAGTGTATGACCGGAGCCAAGGAGCGGGCTCAGCCCCGACATATGCCGCCCACGCCCCCCTTGGAGTCCCAGGAGATCCAGTAGCTCCAGGGGAGGCCAAGACCTACAACTGGAGAATCACCAAGAAACAAGGCCCCACTGACAAAGAGCTGAGCTGCAAGACAGGAGCATACTACTCTACCGTGGACAAGGTTTGTCCAGAGACCAGTTAAGAATACAATGTATTGCTGTATTAACAGTGTTTAATTCTTCCTTCAGGACAGGGACCTTCATTCGGGTTTAGTTGGTCCTCTTGTTATATGCAAACCTGGGACCCTGGAGACCAGACAGAACAAACAGCCGGACGTTCAGGAGTTTGCTTTGCTTTTCCACATGTTTGATGAAACTAAGAGCTGGTATCTAGAGGAGAACCTTCAGAAATACTGTGTCCCCCCATGCCAAGTCAACCGTGCAGACCCCTGGTACCACACCAGCAACAGGTTTGCAGGTGAAAGACCAAAATGAAAGGCCTTTCACTCATTTAGATCTTTTTGTGTTTGTTATAGTTATTGTCTTTCTTTTAGCTGTCAACGGGTTTGTGGCAGAGACACTGCCTGGTCTGTTAGTGGCACAGCACCAGCTGGTCAGGTGGCACCTGCTCAATGTCGGAAGTGATGGGGAGTACCACGCTGTGCACTTCCATGGTCTGCCTTTCATCATTCACACTGAGGAGGACCATCGCATGGGTGTCTACCAGCTTTTTCCTGGTAATTTCATTGATAGCTGTACGTTTCTGTCATGAGTTGTAAGAAGAGGTAGTGGTTTTAACAAGTTGTTTGTTAGACTTTGTAGAAAAGCATCACTATGTTGTTTATACTTAGGTAAATAAAATCCTTGTCGCTGATACTGTATGAACAATATTGAAGAGTAAATATTCTAACATGTCTTTGCCCATGATCATGAGGTGTTTTTGGTACACTGGAGATGAGGCCTCCTACAGTGGGCACGTGGTTGGTGGAATGCACTGTTGGAGACTATCAGTTGGCTGGAATGAGAGCCAAAGTACTGGTCTACAACCCAAGTAAGAACATCACCACATCTGTGTAAATTGTCTACACATACTGGAGGAGTTGAAAATTACATCAGAGATGATATTGTTTCCGCTTCAGTATTTCTTGACTAACAAACAAAAAACACAAGTTACCTCATTCAAAGGTTACACTTTTGTGAACATAAAAATCTTCAGTTCCTACAACAGTTTAAATGTTTAAATATTGTATGCAGTGTATGAACATCTCATAATTATCCTTCAGAATGCAAACTGCCATTGGGAATGAAATCTGGAAGAATTGAGGATTCACAAATCACAGCATTAAATAATTTAGGTAACCATTAAAAACATTTCTGTAAACAGTATTCTGTAAACATTGCTGATATACAGTATCTGTGTATAGAGAGCTGGGAGCCTCGACTGGCCCGACTAGATCAGTCAGGATTCATCAATGCCTGGATGGGCCAGGGCAAGATGTCATGGATTCAGGTGAGGTTGTCAAAATATTTGTTATAAATGATGCAACGTAGTTTCATTCATTTTCTCTTTTCAGGTTGATTTGCGGAGGCCTATGCTCCTTCATGGTGTGAAGACACAGGGAGTGAGTGCAAAGCTAAGGGAGTACTACATTACACACTTCACAGTGTCCTACAGCCTGGACCGGGAGACCTGGAGTCACTACAGAGGAAACAGCACAAGACAAACCTGTGTAAACCTCCAACACAATAATTAGAGAAGTTTGTAACTGTAACAATGCAGTAATGCTCTTTGTGTCCATTAAATGTAGATGTTCTTTGGCAACATGGACAGTGCTAAGGTCAAGGAAAATACTTTCGCTCCACCGTTTGTGGCTCGTTACATTAGGATTCATCCAGTGAATTTTGTGAAAAAGCCAGCTTTAAGAATGGAGCTTCTGGGTTGCGATGTCAACAGTAAGCCTGATAAGAGAGATTTTACATTTTAAATGCTTTAACAAGTAACCAGTGCCCTCTGCCTTCACACACCCCAGGCTGCTCTCTGCCTCTGGGGCTGCAGGCTAGGCTGATCCCTGATGACAACTTTAGTGCCTCTACAGTTCATTCATCGCTGCTTCGGACCTGGAGCCCCTTCCTCGCCCGCCTCCATCAAGAGGGCAGTGTGAACGCCTGGAGGCCCTTGGTAAAGCACAACATTAAAACATCTTTAATCTCATATAAAAAGAAAAGGTTGTGACCTGGCTGTCAATACTCTTAAGTTTATCTTTCACACGTAGCCTCACTACACTCCAGAGGTGTGATGTGTCCCTCTGATAGCCACTTGCTACACGGTTAAAATAAGCTACATTCCGCTGACTGTGAAGTTTCCATTCTGTCAGCTCAAATCTTACTCATATATTGCACATAAAAAAAATGGAAATACCATGATTCACATCGAATGCTTTCAAATGTTTAATGACAAATTGAGATAAACTATGAAGTCATGTCCAGCTTTCTCATTTCAATTGCACCCCAATGTTCCACTGACTATTAGGAAAACATTTTTTAACCAATTGTACAGAAACCCCTTCAGATGCAATTTTTTACTGTTTTTATTGCAGAACAACAACCCGCATGAGTGGCTTCAAGTGGATCTGGGCAAAGTTAGACGCATTGCTGGTGTTGTGACTCAAGGAGCGCGCTCACTCTTCACACAGATGATGGTCACCGAGTTCTCAGTAACTGTCAGCCAGGACGGACAATCCTGGAACAGTGTGTTGGAGGAGGACTCACACAGGGAAAAGGTATTAATTCCACCCTCTTTTTTCTCATCTTCAAACCACTATTCATTTAATATAATAGTCTCAAATGACTAATCTCTTTTACATGTACTAGTGTCTACCTTAAGAACAGGACGGCATATTGTTTAGTTTATCTGTTTATTTGAGCCGTATACATTCTGCATTCTCAAAAGCTTATGAGCGCCCACCCCCAAGTGCAATAAATTAAAAAAGTACATTTTACATAATGGTACCGAAGGAACAAAACATCAAAGAGACCTCATCCAAAGAGAATTTAAAACATTTCAAGCAGCTACATTAGCACAGACCAACTTACAAACTTACAAAAAAATATATGAACTGTTTATATAATTAATTGAAACAAAGCACAACTACAACAACGATCTCGTTTCATGTACGATGTCTAGTACAAAGCAAGTAAAAAAATCTGATCCTTAATACATTTCTTTCAGATTGTTACCAGTGATTACCGAGAGTTACTTTTATGTTATAAAGGTACATCAATAGATATTATACTCCGAGATCTTGCTACATCCCAGTTGTCATTACCATCCTCAGTATAATTTTAATTTGGGTTTAATTAGCATCATCATCATCATTATTATTATTATATATTTATTTAATTGAGTTATATGTGAAGTATGATGTAAGCCCTGCATAGTGTAGTACATTAAAAAGTGTAGAGCGGGCCAGTTGAAGAGGGCAGTAACTCCCCTTCAACAAACCCCCATACAGCTGCCCTAACAGCTGATTTTGTAGATTATGTTCCTATGCTGAGTGGTGCATTAAAGGACAAGGTTTTGAGCCCGTTGGGAGGATTCCTCTGAACAGATCCATAACCTGCCAACCCTAATTCTCCATTTGTAAATTTGAGCAATAGAATTGTTAAATTGTATCAATGATTTTGTTACAAAAACTGGTGTAATATTTATCGGTAAAAACTACTTTTGTACAAGGTGTTTATTTCTTTAATTAATTAAGGTTTTACTTTACTCTGTTATATTGCTAATCATTGTTGTTTTTTTTCTTCTTTGTTTTTTTACAACCCTTTGGCCTTTTATTTATATTACGGATCAATTATTTAGGAATAAGAAAAACGCAATTCTGGGAATAAAATGACCATGTCTGGTGCTTTAAAATAAAGCTAAAATACTCGTTTTACTAAACCTTCTGTCACTGGTAGTGCCCTGTTTAGGAATACCTCTATGAATCTATTATTTAAACCCTTTGAGTCATTCAGTGGCTTAAAATAGACAATGTAACATACTTTTGCTCTGTGTTCACTTCAGTAAAAAACAAACATCTGACTTACATTATACTCCCTTCCACAGATTTTCAATGGAAACACTGACCCGGACGAGGAGGCGCTAACTGTTTTTGATTACCCTCTGTTCGGTCGCTACCTCCGCATTCACCCGCTCGGCTGGATCAATGACATCGCTCTGAGGCTGGAAGTTCTGGGTTGTGACACACAGCAGCTTCCACAGTAGTAACTGTGCAGTGAATCAACTTTCTGATTCCACTGCTTGTTCCATGTGAAAAATTATTGTTTTCATTTGTGTAGGTTTTAAGGCTGGGTTGTGTTGTCACTCATGTCAATATTGCAGACTTTGAAGGCCCTATATCTGATATTTTTTTATTTCAAACAATGAAAGAGGAAACCACTAGATTGAAATGTTAAGTTGTGGTCCAAACTAGTTTTCGGCACATTTCTCAACTTACAGGGTAAATTTTCAAGGTCACTTTCACAAAAATGCTGGAAACTTGCCTGCAAGTTCATAAAATGGTTGCAAATGCTTTGTAATTAGATGCACAGTGTTTTTCCCACAAAAAAGGTTTACATTAAACTAAAGGAGGACAAAACAAATTTCATCCCATAACTTGAAAAAAATCCGGGGCCTTTAAGGATGTGATTTCTCTGATGCTACAAAGTTGATATTTTCTTCTTGGATGGGCATTTTTTCCACTCAAATGTGCAAAACAAGCTGGCAATTTAGACTGAAAAAGCTCTTATGTTTCCATTTCACTCCACAATGTTCTGTCCTGTTATTTTGGCTTATCCACCTCCTGCAGACTGCACTGAGTAAGTAGCTCCATTATTATTCTTTCACATGTTGAAATATGCAGCATTGTTTGTGTGTTATTGTTCACACATTGAGAGTGATGTTTCGGAGAGTCAATCAGCAAAACAAAGAGTGTGTTCCAAGCCATGAAAACAGAGGTTTGTTGTTGAGGCGTTATCTGCGTCCCATTATCAGAGGAACTTTCCAGTCAGCTGTGTTATTTGGAAGACAGCGTAAGGGACAGGACATGCTTTGGCTCAGCAAAAAAATGTTAAACCCAGAATTAGATACAATACAAGTCAAGTTTGTTGGAAATGCACTGTATTTTATATTCATAATAACAAAGGCGACTAATGATTGTGAGTTGGATTCACTGGTTATATATTTTTTTACATGTTATATATTAACAAAAAATCTCAAATAAAACATCATATGCTCCAGATATCTCTGTTTTGTGTAAAGATGGTAACAATTACAACAACTCTCTGTACACCATCTCAGTGCCTATTATTGGTAGCCTATAGACTAGTACTACAGATTCAAAGCCAATATGTGTGATCCCAGAGTTCTAAAGATTAGCATTTAGGATTAATATTTTATGTGTGATCAGATATGCCAATCATATACCCAAGGATATTAATATTTAGTGTAGAAAAGTCAGTGATTCTTGTTTATTGTTTTCCCATTACAGTATCAATGGATAGCCTAGAATAAATATGTAACATCTCATTTGCAAGAAAAGATAACACTTTATTGATCTCTGAGTAAGATGGAGCATTTACTTTACTTTTTCTACTCACATCGTCATTTTTAAGAAGTCTCTTGGTATTGGTTAAATATCAGCAGATTCTCACACCCCCAGTGTCAGTTCGGAAGGACACAAAAAAAAGCTTGATCGGTGCATCTCTATTCATCACGCTTCAATAAAGTTTGAATTCCTTTTTTGTTTCAGAAGTACTGTACAAGGCCAGTCATGTGGCAAGACCCCCACCACCAACAAAGTATTTATAGTAGAGAAATGCATTAAAAATGCATTACCGTCATTGCTCAAATAGAATTAAATATGGCCAGAACATTGTGCTCATCTGACTTACTCTTATCAAAATGAATTATACCGCATTAACCCTAAAGTTGTCTGTGAAGTATACAAAGCTATAGGCCACAGTGCATAGCTAATCCATTGGAGCGTGATATGCACATAATCTACTCCGGAGCACTGGAGTGGGGGTTGCAAAATGCTTTTGAGACTATGTTTTTAAATGTTTTACTTTGAATTTTATGTATTTTTGATTGGAAACAGCATATTTTAGTGACATTAGGTCAAATATTAATATACAGTGTCCAAACTAACGTCATTAAACCATTTAAAAGGTTTTACACCGTAAATGATTATAAATGCTAAATACATTTTACAGAAGAGTTGTTTGTTGAGTGATTTTGGGGGTTGTGGCCTGAAAAGTTTGGGAACCCCTGGGCTACTCTGCACAACTGTGGACTGTGTGCCCTGGACAGATTAGAGATGAGTCATACAAGGACTCGTTTCCTGCGGTAATGGGAAAACAGCACACGCCTGGAGATTTGTCCTTGATTCACCGCTTTCTTTATCTAAGCTGAGTTTTTGGGTTAGTCTGATGAATAAAGCTGAATTGAATTGCACTCAAAACACTAGGTTGGAGCAGCCACACAGTGATAAACACAAGCTTTGATATGACATCTTTAATATTGTTTAATAGAAAATGTTCCTTGTTTTATATATGGAATCAAATAATTGGAACAAAAAAAAAAAATGTCTTCGAGCAGCGTGACCTAGTTTCAAATGTGTAACATCACTGGCCTCTAGAACTTTTCACATGTTGGGTACTGAAGAATATATAATACGAGGAAGTAGAGTTGAGCAGAGGTCAGCTTCTTCTTAGAAGTCACATAATATAAGGCTATGTGGACAATGTAAATTTATCAGGAGAGAAAAAAATAACCATAACTTCAAAAGAATATATCATATCTGTAACATTAACCAAATTCGACAAATGGTAACTTAAAAACAGGCTAGTGTTTGGTCAGACGTGCAGAGAAATGGCACAAATCATGAAGTTTAGGTCAGACTCAGTCACTCAGACATAAAAGAGTTGTCCAATAAACAGTAGGTGTCGATCTGCTTTATGGCACAGCGGGTAAAATCAAACAGAACGTGCACCTCTGGGAGTCTGACCTGTTACACAGCTGAGAGCAGTATAGAAATCAAACACTGGACACATAAACTGAGATTGATAAACAAAAGCAGTGTTCAGAGAGCAGAGACCAAGAGTCAGTGCTGCATAGAAGAAAAGACTTTGGCAAAAGAATTCATATATTTCTAAAGATCATATTTGTCAATGGAGGTGGAAAATCAAGGAAAAAAGTAAAAGCTCATATTACATCTTACATCTTTTAGGTATTTTTACTAAGGTTTTTTTTTTTTATAATTTATGTTTTGTTGTTTTTTCTCAATTCAAACACATTTGTAAACTGAATTCAAGTATTTGGTAAAAAATTATTTTTGCAATGACGTCAGACGTAAGTGAATCTAAAAGCTGCCGTACATTAGATCTGATCAGAAATGATAGTTTTTCAAATCTGTGTAAAATACTTTTACTTTTTTACTTAAGTACATATAAAAGTGGGTGATTTTATAAGTTTATACTTGTCTAAAAACTCAGAATGTCTTCCACCACTTCCCCAATAACTCAACTTGCTCACTTTGACGATTTCCGTTTATTATTTACAAAATGTCTTCATAAAAATAAAAATCTAGAAACTGTAATATACCATTACGAGTAGAGGTATATTTAGGGTACAATATGAATAAAGGTCACTCGGTGGGGTGGGATTTTACTTTATAAAAACTAAAGTAAATTTGACCCCTGTAAGACATTTGAGATCAGACAGAAGTAACTAACCTGTCAATCCTTTTGCATAAGGCAGTGTTGATTTCAGCTGATGTTACTGTTTACAGCCTCATTACCCATTTCAGATGAACCTTGAAAGTGACTGTTAAGACTGTTATTTATTTTGTATGTTAACAAAACAAATGGTAAGACCTCTATACAACACAACGTTTTTAGATCCGATATGGCTGTTAGAGGATAAGCCCATTGAGGTGCTCCCAATTAATTACTAAAGTAGCATTACAGTTGTGTGGACTTCCATGTTCAGTTCTCTCTGCTCTCACTGCATTTATAGAATCAAATGTCAGGTCTTCTCCTATCGATCGAATGCTGAACAACACACAGCAGCATGCCACAATTATAATATTTTTTTGTTAAGAAACTGGATAAAACTGCACAGCCCTGGTCTTGTTTCATAAATCAACGTGTGTTTATATTCGATATTTGTATTTTATAAAAATCTTGATTAAGATGATCACTATAGTAAAAACATATATACAAAACATGACTGTAGTATTATAATAATCGAACAATGAAAATTTGTTTTCACAGTTTTTAGGTACTAGATTTAAAGATTTTATTGTTAATTTTTTAAATATAGTTGGAGTTTTTGGCTGCTACGACCTGATGCACACAGTGAAAACGAACCACGGAAAAGTATGAAGAGCATGAAGTTGACTGGTTTTCTGAGGACCATTTGATTATTGAGGTATGAATGTTTTCATTGCCCTGTTCAGTAGCAGTTTCCTCCTATAAACTACTCAGTAGCGAGGTTTGTGTAGTTTAGTTGAAGTCACAGATGGCAGAGGTGCCAAAAGGACAATTACCAGAATGCAGTAGCACCTAAATATTGAATGACATTACTCATTCCCATCATGCAATGCCCCTTCCTGCACCTTTACTTTCCTGTATGCATCAATTCCAAATTATAACTCTTTCTGAACAAAACATTTTCAACTTTACTGCTGTCAAAAATTACTTATTTTAGCCCTACGCTTCGTAGCTCACTGTTGCACTCATCCATTGTCTGAATCATGCATTAAGAATTATTACAAACAGAGGTAAGTGTAACTGCAGATTCTCCTCTGAGGTGGTGAGGATGTCATTACAGTGAGTGGGAACCTTCCATTGAAGCAGCAAATCAAACGCCTAAAGAATCTGTGAGAGGCCATTTGGAAGCCTTCTCAGTTGATTCTATCGTTACGCATTAACATTTTCCTTTCTCCATAACAAAGGTGCTAGTATATTCATAGAGAAGACTGTGCAATAGAATTAAAAGTACTGCTTAAATGTTTACATTCTTTACAAAGTGTCACAAAAAATCTAATCAATATTTTGAAAAGCTACAACTGTCACCAGTTTGCGGGTTTGTCTCACACCCTGAACAAAAAGGAAATGTTAAGGCTGAACAAAATTATGCACATCTGTTAAAGTATATAGCCTGAACTATCACTTTGACCACAATCAAACTCACAGTTAGTCATTTCACTGACATTTCTTACAGTATTTGCGTGTTAATTAAATGACTGACTATAACTCTATTATCAGAAGCAAACCCACTGTAATTCTAGAGCAGCAGATAAACTATATGGTAGAGGTAAATAAACAAGGTGGTACTGCATAAAAGATACAAATGCATCCCTTCACTATGTGTTTTAAGAGAGCATGTTAGTATGTGTATAGAAAATGGTCATAAGTTTAAAGTTTACAAAGTAAAATGCAAAGAAATTTAAAAGTGATGACTTTAGGATACATCTCTTCAAAGATTAGATAATAGTCCTACTGAAAACACTGTTTCTTTATACTCTTGTGCTTATCCTGCTCACACATCCATATTATTCATTGCACATTTTTTTCCGGAGCACAACCTTTCTGCACATGTCTAAACGAGAAGAGAACTAACTTCAATGAAAACATATCCGGATTAAATGTTATTAGTCAGCTGACAAGTCTACGGTGGTATAAATGGCTCTGGTTAGGACGATGAATAATGCTGGTGACTGAATCCCTGTAAATACGAAAGCACTGATAAGCTTCTGTCGATGGATACTTAGCATAGCTCCATAGAATAAGCTTTCTGTGTCACCCCCGTGTAGTGCCACTCAAATGTGTGTCTCTACGTCTGTGTATCCAGGCAGCATGTCTCCATTGGAGCAGCTCTTGGCCTCGACGGCGGTGGCAGGAGGCAGCATGTGAGCTGTGGTGGAGGTTTCCTCAGTTGACTGGTTCCTCTGAAGTCTTCTCTGGATCAAGGGCACGAAGAAGAGTACCATCCCACCCACCATGGGAGGGACCCCAGCCAGAGAGAAGGCCACTGTGTAGTTTCCAAAATAATCGCGCAGGAGGCCTAAAAGGGGACATTTAGTAATGATTAAACTTTGTAAACAGTCATAGAAAAGTAAATACATTATCTAATAATTATCAACTAGAGCTTTGTTGTCCGTTTTACAATTGTACATGCAGAGTGCATATGCAGATACATTATTTTCAAACTCTTGGTGTCAGTATCAACATAAACATAGTCCGACATATCACATTGTTCCACCCCTAGTCAGCTGGACCTGACCTGTAGACACTTTTAGGACAGTGCTCTAGTTGGTCTAGTATAGTAGCCAACAGCGAGCTAATATAATATACACAATGTAGTGAAGGTTAAAATTGTCCACTGGACCGGGTTAGGCTGAGTTGAGGACATTAACTCTTGTGGTCAAAATATGACACTCTATCCAAAGCCAGAGCGGTCTTATATAAGACTCAGGCCCCTCACAGGAGGAGGGAACCAAAACTGCCAACCCACCAATACAATTGTTTACGAGTCTCATATAATTTGCAAGTCTTTGTTAAGCTCTGCTGCTGAGCCAGAGAGCTGAGATGACCTATTAGCAAGAACAAAGGAGGGTCATTCACCTCCATAAAAAGCCTCCTTTACTCTCAATCTCCCTAGCTAGTATTTTAACTTTTTTTATCCTCAAAAGTGTGGTTAGTCCCGGGGTGTGGAACTCATTTGGGTCATGGGCCGAAATTCAGCTTACACGGTGGGTCGCGGGCTGAATGTAAACCGGAAAATACTATTGAGAACATTTTTCCAATAAATGAATAATAATAATGAGCTGTGATTTGGTCAAAAAGCCCCAACTTGACTGTAGCCTAATTAATAACAACAGCTTATGCTTGTATTGCACTTTACAAGCCTGTGTCACAAGTTTCTCAAATGGCTACAAAGTACTGATTATTCATTGACTTCAGTGGTAGTAAGCTGTTATTGAAGCCACAGCCGCCCTGGGGCAGACTGACCATTTACCATATGGCTATAATGTCCTGTTCATATCCTGATCTCTTGTATATCAGTGCCCTCTGCTAGACATGTGTGAAAATCTTAAACTTAAGCTGTCCCTAGGGGCTAGAGTGAGTATTCTGGTTGTTCTTTAAAAAAAAATCATAACTTTTAGCTTGGCTAACGCCAGACTAAAATCACAAGTGATATTTAGTCTGGGGACCAATTCATTTTCTCATAGGAGAGGTGTGGTCTTTAGCCGTTTATTGGGCGCTCTATCCAGACCCATCCCCTCTGCCATCATGAACTAAGACTCATGAACTAAGTTACAAGTCTCTGTAACTTAGTTACAGACTCATGGATGTATCTGCACTTGCACTGTGCGGTGTGTCCACACTTAGACCCACTGCTATCACTTTATAACACTTAATATCACTTTATACGCCTACACATCTGTAAATACAATCCCGCTGTTGTTCAATGTCAAAATGTTGTTGTCTTACACCACGTCACTTTTATTTTATCTTATTTATTTCATATTTTTTATGCATGCCCCTATAGCCTTATAGTTTGAAGTTCTTTAGCTTATTTTTATCTTAACTCTGTTTTATATGTTCTATGTTGCACGTTTGCACCGAGAAAAATTCCTAGTTTGTGAACCTGTTCTCAAACCATGGCAATAAACCTATTCTGGTTCTGATTCTGATTCTACGAATGTCAATCATATGCCTCTGAGTCTGCACGTAGCCATAGCTAATCGTATCATCTTATCAAAGCTTGATTCAATGATGGCGTCGCGTCTGCTGCTGTCATGTTGGATCCATACATTTTTTTATTTTTTTATCTCTAAACGAACTACAAGCTTCCGTATGTTTAATAGTGTGTCATTGTCTTGCCGTCCCTCCTCGTTCTGTGATTGGTCCCCAAATTCATGCAAACATTTCGGCCATGGTCCTCAGGCTGCTGTGCAGTTCGAAAGGATTCGAGCGCACACAACAGTCTGGCATTAGCCAGGCTAACTCTGCACAGGAACAGGCTAGAGACTTACTTTTTTCTTAACATACTCTGGAATGTATGCTCTACATGACGGGCCGGATTAAATGGGCCAGATGTTTGACACCCCGGGTTAGTGGCTTTCAGATGGCAATGCACAGCCGTTTGTGGACCACTGCGGTTTTCCCTGCGATGCTGGACCATTCTTTTGAAGAGAGGCTACTGGGTTCCTCTACGTACTGCTCCGTTTGTAGCTGGGTGTCTTATCTTTAGAATGGATTAACTTCTGTCTCACAGTCACTATTTTTACCGAATATTTTAGAAACCGAATCAGAACTGTGCTAATGTTTCCTCATCCTGTGTGTCAAACTGTAGTTATTGTAAAGCGTGCAAGATTTCACACATGGCTGGGGGCATTAGCACACCTAATGTGCGGGTTGGGTCATAAAATTCTCCTTTGATCGCAGGTTAGGGCGGTCGCCGCCACTTATTGCAGCGTATGAGTATTCATTTTGACCAGCAGGTTTTTTACCTAAGTATTCAGCGGATTTTCATCAAATAAGCAGCATTTTGCTCCTTGTGATCCAGAACGCTTTTGTGGAGCTCAAAGTCTCCTATTTTCCACAGCATGTGCGTCTGTGCACAAATTCTCTGCCCCTCTCCTGCAGCGCACTGTGCAGAAGGGAGAAAGAGCCTCAGGGGATAAGACACGCCAGTGCCATTCATTTCAAGCTAATTTTTGTAAGTGTGCAAAATAGAAAACTGATCATAACGTCAATCAGGATACATAACAAAAGATGAAAATACACCACACTACTCACCAGCTATAGGTGGGCCTGCAGTCATGGGGAGAGCCATAAGCCCAAGGATGTAGCCTATAGCCTGTGAAGCCTGCATGGGCCCGACCAACTCAAATGCTATAGGAGCCATCATGGTGAGAAAACAGCCATCGCACAAGCCCAAGAACACGCACACCACAATGAGTGCTTCAAATACGAAACACTGGGGAATCAGCATGGACATCAGGCCCAAGGCTATAAATGACACCACCTACAATCAGAAAAACATATTTGAATTTACTTGCAAAACCGATATCACCAAATTGAAATGTTTCTTTTCTCGATTTAGCCGGGCTCCATCAACCTACTGTGGCTAAAGCTCAAGCAAAACATGTCACTTTAAAGAGATCGGGAGTCTACCACAAAGGACTGTTTTTTTTAAACACCCAGCTCTTTCAGATAACGTGAGAGTAGTTAATTAATGGGTGAGGACTTTATTTATGTTCCAATTTTTTTATTTCACAATATATAGAAAAATTGCTATACAGCATGTGTGGCGTGGAGGGCACGGGGGGGCTAAGCCCACCAGTCTGTGGCCCTGGGGGACAGGACCACATTATTTAGCATTCACAACAGAGTGAAAATGAGTCCTCTATGGGGCGCCAAATGTAACATGCCTTATTTCGTGGACAGAATGACTTTTGTGTCACGAAATACACATATTCATTACGAAATCACGTTACATCGTAACGCCGTTTGTCCACGGAATACACACATCGGTTTGCATTGTGTCCACGAAACACTGAAGAGAACACATCATTTCGTGGACCAAATTGACTGGTGGCCTTTTCCTTTCGTGGACAAAAGGCTGAATGCACTATTCACTGTCGTAGACGAAATAAACTTTCGTCATAAAAGTATTGTGATGTGATACAGAAATTATGATGTGTACAAAAGGGATTTATTCTCTAACTCTGCAGTTACAGAAGGCATTCCGTCCACGGAAAAGTAACTTCATAACTTACGAAATGCATTCAGTGACACATGCTTTCAGTCCGTGGTCGAAATGCATAATGGAATACATTTCGTGAGTCAGCAGTTTACGAATAGATTATGTGACACGATAATGTCATTACATGGACGAAATTTCGTGATTCTATTATGCATTTCGTCCACGTAATGACATTATCGTGTCACATAATCTATTCGTAAACTGCTGACTCACGAAATGTATTGTTGTTAGTCACAAAACTGATTTCGTGATTCTATAATGCATTTCGTCCACGTAATGTATTATCATGAGACATAATTCATTCCGTAAACTGCTGACTCACGAAATTTATTCCATTATGCATTTCGACCACGGACTGAAAGCATGTGTCACTGAATGCATTTCGTAAGTTATGAAGTTACTATTCAGTGGACGGAATGCCTTCTGTAACTGCAGAGTTAGAGAATAAATCCCTTTTGTACACATCATATTTTCTGTATCACATCACAATACTTTTATGACGAAAGTTTATTTCGTCTACGACAGTGAATAGTGCATTCAGCCTTATGTCCACGAAAGGAAAAGGCCACCAGTCAATTTGGTCCACGAAACGATGTGCTCTCTTCAGTGTTTCGTGGACACAATGCAAACCAATGTGTGTATTCCGTGGACAAACGGCGTTACGATGTAACGTGATTTCGTAATGAATATATGTATTTCGTGACACAAAAGTCATTCTGTCCACGAAATAAGGCATGTTACATTTGGCGCCCCATAGTCCTCCGCCGCTACAACAGAACAGTGACAGTGCAGGACCTGCCACGCTCATCTGACTGTGTGCTCTGTAGAAAGAGTGACAGTCTACTCAGTGACTGTGTGTATCAGTGTCACACGTATCACTGAACTCTAAGTTTTGTTTGCGAATGAGTGTGAGGCAGAATCAAGCGGCAGATCATTGGTCAATAGTGTTAGCTGAAAGACGTCAATGTAGCCTACTGGCGTTTACTCAGACTTTGTATGAAGAGAGGGGAGAGGACGTAGTGGATGTGCTGCTCTGACTGCCTCTGCCAAAGACGGCTAATACGCACTCTCTGGAGTTATTTCACCAGAGCCAGGTCTGCCAACAAATAGCATCTTATCATTTAATCTGCTGTAAAACATCCACACTGCATTCAAATGTTTTTTTCTTCTTTCTTTTCAAAAAAGAACATAGGAGACGAACAACCCTAATTTCAGATGAAAAATAATAATTTGCCACAATATGAAAGCTAAAGGAAAAAGGGTGAGCCGAGGCACTCTGAATTGCAAAAAGAAGGTGTTTATTTAAAAAGTGTGTGCCGATGCGTTTCAACTCGACTGAGTCTTCATCAGGGTAAGTAACATCACAGGTGTGTGAGCCCCATTTAAAACAGGGGGATCTCACATGATCAAACATGTGACGTATAGAATGCCAGACATTTTTCAAAGCTGCAACGTGGGCAATGAAAAAATCATAAATATTTACAATTTTTTTTTTACAAAACTCCAATGCGTAAACTGCAATATACTTTACACGCAAATAACTTCAGATGGCAGAGAAGTGTACAATTAGCACAGACCAAACAGACAAGAAACTGGAGGAGCCCAGTTACCTATACAGTGTGGAGTGTGACCAAAAACCGTCATTAAGGATCACAGAAAAGTAACCAACCATAGTTACAAAGAAAAAAACAATCAATATAGAGAGCATCAGTATAGAAAATAAGGAAAAACACACCGGGGCCCCCGCAAAATTAGAGGAAAGGGGAAAATTCTATTTCCTCATTGACACCTGGGTAAGACATGGCTTTAAGGCGGTCGATCCAGAACGTCTACCTGCGGAGGAGGTGTTGTAGTTTGTCCCCGCCCATGTTCTGTGAAATAACTTCAATAACAAGAGCTCTTAGTGAATTGGGGCTGCCGTGGCCGGCTTGCATGTAATGTTTCGCCATGGGGTACAGTACATTTTTAGTTCGTATATTTCAACATCTTTAATTTCGTCATGAAGTTCAACCCTTTGTTGCTTCAAATCGTCGATCAGGAGCAACTTTAGATCAAGAGAGCACTTGTTTAAAACTTTACAGAGAAAGTTCCCTTTTCTCTGTAAAGACCGGATTTCGCAACAAATGGGAGGCAGTTTTAAACAAGTGCTCCCTTGATCTAATGTTGCTCCTGATCGATGATTTGAAACAACAAAGGGTTGAACTTCAGCCAGGATTTGCCAATTGTAACACCACTTATGTTGTGTACAGACTCGAATGTGAATGTGGATGTTTTAACATCGGTCGAACGAAACGGAAATTCAAAGAAAGACTGGCTGAACATAAGTACGCTATACAAACTAAAAATGTACTGTACCCCATGGCGAAACATTACATGCAAGCCGGCCACGGCAGCCCCAATTCACTAAGAGCTCTTGTTATTGAAGTTATTTCACAGAACATGGGCGGGGACAAACTACAACACCTCCTCCGCAGGTAGACGTTCTGGATCGACCGCCTTAAAGCCATGTCTTACCCAGGTGTCAATGAGGAAATTTTCCCCTTTCCTCAAATTTTGCGGGGGCCCCAGTGTGTTTTTCCTTATTTTCTATACTGATGCTCTCTATATTGATTGTTTTTTTCTTTGTAACTATGGTTGGTTACTTAGACTTTCTGAAAGACATATATTAAGGATCACATTTTTTTTAAATTGCTTTGTACTTGACATCGTACATGAAACGAGATCGTTGTTGTAGTTGTACTTTGTTTCAATTAATTATATAAACAGTTCATATATTTTTTTGTAAGTTTGTAAGTTGGTCTGTGCTAATGTAGCTGCTGAAATGTTTCAAATTCTCTTTGGATGAGGTCTCTTTGATGTTTTGTTCCTTCGGTAACATTGTGTGAAATGTACTTTTTTAATTTATTGCACTTGGGGGTGGGCGCTCATAAGCTTTTTTGCTTCAGCCCAGTCCTTTTGAGCAGAATGTATACTGCTCAAATAAACAAATAAACTAAACTAAAAACTAAAGTTTTCTGTGATCCTTAATGACGGTTTTTGGTCACACTCCACACTGTATAGGTAACTGGGCTCCTCCAGTTTCTTGTCTGTTTGGTCTGTGCTCATTGTACACTTCTCTGCCATCTGAAGTTATTTGCGTGTAAAGTATATTGCGGTTTACGCATTGGAGTTTTGCTATTATCCTTTAGCAAATTTACTTTTTCCACTACGCGGTGATCCAGCGAGCACTCTGCCTTCTCTCTTCTAATATAAAAGCTGTTTGATAGAATCTAAGCCAAAAACTATGTTCTACAGCAAACGCGTAATGTGCTGAAGATTCAGTTTTCAGCAAGATGTGCATGAGATTCTTTACCTGCATGTATATCTTCTTTAGACCAGGAATATGGTCTCCTATCTTCCCAAATGTCAGGCGTCCCACTCCGGATGAAGCTCCAATGCACACCAGAAGAACCCATTCCTTATCAGTGCCTTTAAACTGCTCCTTCACAAAGTTCATCTAAAACACCAAGACAATTGTTACTGTTCAATAAACCCTTTTAGAATAATAAATAATAGAGCAATATTAAAAAAATAGAACACCTAAAAAAAAAAGTACTTGAGAAATGTCTAATGCATAAGTCAGACACTCCCCACCACTGACCAGATCAGACCAACAAACGACACACCCGTCACAATTCTTTTCAGGACATGGTGGTCCATGTGATGTATTTGCTCTGCTTTGAAGAGATTTACATTCTTCACTGTCCATAGGATTGGCATGTTTAGGGACATTGAAAGGCCATACAGGAGAGACTTCCTGAGGTGAGTGATACAAAAGCCGGAGCAGTGTTTACATCTGGGCCTTGGCCTGAAACAACAGCCCTGACGGAGGGAGGCCTGAGTGGGAACATCCGACATCTGGATGAATATCAACTTAACACTTTCACAACATGGTTGAACTTAATCATGTAGTGAAAGTGAATTAATTTGCAAAAACTGGTGTATGAATGTGTGTGTAAATGGGTGATTGGTTCCTTGATGTAAAGCACTTTGAGGGCCCAGTGGGCATTCGAAAGAGTTGCTTAAAAGTGATCACATACTTTTATTTGAATTGTAAATGTTAATAATATGGTTTAGCTTAGCATCAATATACATTATAATAAAGACACTACCCAATGGGGAGAAAAAAAGCAGTCATATATACACAGTGTTTATGCAAGGGGAAGAATGATGGCATGAGGATGTAGATGAGACATTCCATAACATGAATGTTATGGAATGTAATGTAAATATTTACAATTTTAAAATAATATTAACGTCCTGAGACAAACCTTTGCTCTGGTAACAAAGGCCAAAGCAAAAGTTTGGGCCCTACATAATTAATGCCCCGTAGACCCCCAATATTCAACCAAGAGTCTCTCAATTCTATTTTGTGAGATTTTAGCCTTTTCTTCCCTACTAAAGTTTTCCAGAACTAATAGATCGCTGCGCTGTCTGTCACGCACTGCTATTTGGAGGTTAATCCACAGATTTTCAATGATGTTTAGGTCAGGAGACTGTAAAGGCCAAAGCAAAACCTTCAGACTCCACCTCTTGATGTAAACTATTGTGGATTTGAGTTGTTTACTCTAATCTAAGCCATTCTTCAGTCTACCCATGAAAGGCATTTCATTCAATTCTGCGCCCTTTCTTCAAATGGACCTTTGCTCATTCCGGCCAAAAAGGTTCTACTTAAACCTAAAATGCACAAGGCTTGTCTAAATGTTATGCAACAACTTTTGCATCCCACTGTAGAACATTTTGGCCAGAATGAGCAAAGGTCAGTTTGGAGAAGGACTGGCACAGAATTTCATGAAAGTGTCGTCTGTCCATCTTTTAAGCCTGGGGGTGAATCCATCATCCTTTGGGGTTATATTGCAGCCAGTGGCACAGGGAACAATATTAGGTAAGATGAAGAATGGAGTGAATTAATTTCCAACAAATTCAGAAGGAAAAAGCAACACCATCTGTGAAAAAGCTGAAGTTACATAGCAAATGGCTTCAACAAATGGGCAGTGATTGTAAACACAGTTCAAAATCCAAGATGGACGACCTTAAGGAGGTGTAGTTTCAACATAGAAGATCTGTGGATTAACCTCTAATGAGAAGTGTGTGACAGACAGTCTAAAAATCTCTTAGTTCTGATTGGGTTTTATAAGGAAGAAAGGGCAAAAATCCTGCAAATGAGGGCCCAAACCTTTGCTCTGGCCATTTTTACATAAATATTCTTCTAAAAATGCAAATGGTGGAAACCTGATTTATTTATTTCATTATTTTATTTGAGGGGTGCTATGAGAATGTCTCATCTACTGACTTTTGGAGATCATTTCCTCTTTCCCTTGCTTCATAAGTAACATTATTAGAAATTTTGATCCGGGGTGCCTAAACTTTTGCACCCCACTGTATAAACATATCAGTTTTTATCGCCAAATGTCAACCCCTACTATTTCATATCACTCTGGTAATGCACTCCAAATACGATGGGGTATGTGCAGGGGAGCATGTGCAATATCAACAATTACAGTGTAGTAGTAGCCCATGCAGGGGGAAAATGTGCTTTTCTGCTTCTGAACCCTGCTATCTTACATGTCTCAGCTTCCCAAATGTCAAAAGCCCATCCCTGACATAAAGGAACCCCCACCCCCTCCTCATAATGCTTATGCATATATACCGGTAGTCTGATTATTTTAGTCTAAGAAAGCATATGCATTATAACACAGTTTACATATGGGCACAATAACAATGTTGGGCAAGTTACTTTAAAATTGTAATATAGTCTCTATTATTAGTTAGTTTAAAAAAATATATATATATATATATATATATGTTATGTTACATATTACTGTACTAAAATGTAGATGAGTTACACTACTTTGAGTTACTTCTTGGTTAATTTTGTCAAAATATAAATTGAAAATAGCAATAATGCAGCCGAGCAAAAGTGCAGTCAAATATTTCCGTTTCCTTTGCTTTCCCCCCATTTCCCAGAACGTTATAAAAACATGTTTTGTTTTATAACATTAACTATAGGCAACTGCAGATCTTATACTGATTGATTGATTTGGCATTCTGCATTTTATTTGGAGAAAGGTTGACATTTTTTCGTTCATACATTTAATGCACTTTGTGTAAGTAATATGTCATATTCCTTAGTAACTGAAAAGGTCATTTAAATGCTGAGAATTTAAGCAAAGAAATTAGCAGAATTAAAGTTAAAATGGCGACCCTGAAAGAACTTACCAAATGGATGTATGGTACAAAGTAGCCCAGAACAGCAGTGGCCACTCCAAATGCCCAGACTCTGTATGTGATGATGTGAAAGACCCGTAGGTTGAAGTACTTTCTGATACGGATAAGAGTTTTGCTCCACCTGCTCACATCTTGGGCACTGGCTCCTGCTTGCGTTTGCTCTGGACACATGCCGGGGGGGCCCATACACCCTCCAGCAGGTAGTAAAGGTTTGAACGTAAGAGCAAGCAAAGCCTGCACGAGCATAAAAATGCTAAGAATCTGAAATGTCTTGCTCAGGCCCAGAGGAGATGCCACCTTGTCCAATAACACTGGGAGGCCCATGGAGAAGAGGCTGGCACCAGCAGTAACTACCCCATTGACCAGGCCCAATCGCTGGCGGAAGTAGTGCCCCAGGATGACTAGGGATGGCTGGAAAGCAAAGGAGGAACCGCATCCAAAGAGTATACCATAGGTAAAATAACGAAGGATAAGTGAGCTGCAAAACAGGGGATTTGAGAATTAAAAACAGGACCAACATAGTCTGTAAAATATTATTCAATTACATGTGTAAAAGTCAGGTATTAGTTCAAATGTAAAACAACATACTTTGCAAAAGCTGTACTTAGTAGTCCTATAAAAGCCAGCAATGCACCACCAACTGCTGTCCTCCTGCAGCCAAAGGAGTCTGTGAACATGCTGACCACTGGTGAACACAGAAAGATCATTCCCATGGCCAAGGCTCCAACCCAAGCTGCAGAAAACCAGACGCAAGATCATTAGGTAAACGTATGAATCCTAGGTATTATAGTAAATATGCATGTTTGGTTAGTTGATAAAAGGGTACACTTGCTACAGTTCTTTTGTAATATTTGTTTCGTTCTCCCGAAGCAGTGTGTGTGTGCGTGTGTGTGTATGTATATACACATATATATATATATATATATATATATATATATATATATATATATATAAATAAACATATTTTTTGTAAGTTGTGTGGTCTCTATCTCGTGTTAAAGCAAAACCACATTTAGAAACTGAGTGTTGTATAAAGTGGGAACAAACAAGTGGCCTGCGTCCCGGAGGGCAAAGGTATCTTTAATGTTTGGCAGGGATTCTAGACTGCTGGCCCCTCTAATCCAATGTTCAGATGCACTGACACAAGCGACAGTGACAAATAAGCAGATGGGCTCATGTTCCTACTACGTGCACCCAGCATGTCACACATACATAAGATTCTTTGTTATGGCTCTTTTGAACAACTTGTACCATGCATAATGACCTGTGCATCGATGAGTACAGAACACACTGTGCTTTTCTTTAAAGTCTTTGTAAAGTTTGGAAGGTGCAGCCTCCAGGATCGTATAGTTTATTCAAATTAAACAAAAAGGGGAAATCTCTTATATAGTTTATGGACAAAACAGATGCTTCCCGACATTTAGCAACTTCCTAAAAAAACACCAAACTTCTATTCAGATGGAAACGCAATGTTCTCTACTAAGTACCCAGCTGTGAGTGAAAGAGGTGTATGCCAAACCCATGTCTGATCAGATTAACCCACTTTTCTTAATAAGCCAGACGAATTTGACCGTGGTCTGTAATAAGCACCTTAGCCTTAGCACCTTAGTATTGCAAACTCAGGACTCTTATGGTACAAAATCTACTATGTAGAATTAATGTTGAGGAGGATTATGTTCATTCTTCTTTTTTTTCTTCAATTGACACACCTAGACACGGAGTTAGCAAGAGTACATGCATTGTAAAGGCATTGTACATACTCTAAATGCCACATAATTTTGGCTCTACATTATTACCTCCTATTTTACGGTTTGTTTCTGATATATTTTCTTTCACACACAATGACAATGAAAAAGGCTTTATGGTAAATGCTACAATCATAGTAAAACAACAACCAGTGTCTTCTTCCCAACTAAATTACCCACTCAATTGCTTCATCCAGATTCCTAATCCTGGCCAAGAGCCAGAGTGTACTCATTATAGATGATTAAAAGTGAACACTTGAAACAGAGTTGAGAGTTGAGAGTTGAGGTTGAAGGCACAAAAGAAAAGATTAGTACATAGTGTTGAGTGTGCTTGGAAACAGGCGTATGTCCCTATAGATGGGATCATAGTTGAGGTTGTGTTCACAATTGTTTTAGAATTTGGTGTCAGAGTTTCAAGTGGAAGGCAGAAAACATTAAACTTTTTGCCCAATTTTTTCATGTGGCTATAATAGGCCCAGTAATTACACAGAATATTACCATAAATCAGGTTAATGATCTTCATTTTGTTCTAAAATCTTTCAAATAGAAAGAATTCTGGTCTGTACAATGTCACACACCTTAAATTTGAACAATATAGTCTTTGGCATGTGTGATATTACAAGAACTTTATTGTAAAAATCAATACTATACTTGAGGTGATTACTGCATGATTAAATTCATGCACAGGGCGTTAATGCAGAGCGGCACTTCACATTGTGGTTACTGTAAAAATAAAAAAAATCACGACTGACGTCAAACAAAAACAAAAATGCCCCCAAGGACACTTTGGGGCAATTAGCAGGCACAGACTGGGAACACTTCTGCCAATAAACAATAAGGGATGTTATTGTAAGATTGTCTAGGGCAGTACAACAATGGTCAAGGTTATTTTTTCTGAAAAGCGGAGGTACAAGCACATAAGAGTAATAAAGGCCATAAGGAGATGGAACAGGGTTGCGACTTGTTGTCAAACTGGTGTCAAACAGCAGCTTTCTCATTCAAGTGTCGTGTTTATTACACTGGAAGTATAAAACAATGCAATACTTTGATGTGTGCTTTTGTTGCACCTCTCTAGTAAACAATGGGAATGAAAAGTAATTTGGTTTTGTATTCAGCCTATTTTTAACAAGGAACAAGGATGTGTACTTTGAAACCATGAAATGTCCTCTAGTGTGTAAAATGTTGATTAAAACTGTCACTTTTATCATAACAATTATTGTATTTTACTTAGCTTTTAGCCAACATAAACATTATAAATCAATGTGCATGTTGGGTCTCAGGGTTTATACAGGCAGAAGCAAGTCAAATGTAATGCTTATTACTAACCCTGGGTTTATACTAAAACTGTCATGTCCGCCTCCTGACTGCCCACGGGAGAAGGTAAAATAAAAAAGGTAATTGCGTGTACCAATTTTGAGGGAAAATTTTATTTGGCCAACTAGGAATTTGCAGCGAATTTGGGCGGTATTAGCTTAGTTCAGGGGTTCCCAAGCTTTTTCGGGCTACAACCCCCATACTTACATGAACAACAACCCCCCCTGAATCATCTAAAAGGCGTCTCTGATCATCTCAGGTGCAAATCTGATTATTATTATTATTATTTCACAAAAATAAATCAAATACAGTGTTACAATTTAAAATATATATTATTCGAAGTCGTCTCGCAACCTCCACCTCAGTGCCCTGTGACCCTCCGGGGGTCCAGAGTCCAACAACCCCCACTTTGGGAACCAGTGGCTTAGGTGGTAGAGTTCTCGGCAGTGATGTCGTTGTGCCCTTGAGCAAGACACTTACCTTGCTTATAGAATCTAGGTACTCTGGTGTATTAATGGTAGAACAACGCAAAAATAAGAACAAAGCAATATTTATTTTGGTGAGCAGGGGGATTGTACATTGATTCTATCATGAATACAGTAAAAACATTATAATGATTTAAAATGTTATTAAAATAGTGCAGATAAAGTACTTTCATTTGTCATATGCACAGCTACTATTCATGGACAAAAGTAGAATCTCAGCAGAAGCAAATAGCTTTGATTGTCTCTAGATGCAATATTAAGTGTCCATGACTTGTTAGTGCCAGTAACTTCGTACAGTCACAGGTCCTAAAATCAATAATAAACAGTAATGTAGAAGGGGGGAAAGATGATCAAAGGTTTAAAGTACAAAAGCTAACTTTTAAGCGAGCACAGCAGCACAGAACAAAGTTACACAGTAATTTTGTATCATGACTATTGGAGATGGAGTGTTTTGATTTCAATAAATAAATTACGTAAAACAATACCCAACAATAGCAAGTCTTGTGAGAAGCAAACCGATCGTTAGTCATGGTTGGCCTAAATACAGGAGGGTGAACAGAGGATTTACTGCAACTATGGCCCTATACAGTCCGAAATATAATATGGATGTATGTGCTCAGGATCAAGTTTCTTGTCCCAAGTTAAACTGGACTCTCAAGTAGGATAACCCTTGTCACATCTTACCTGCTTTCAAATGATCTATAATGGAGCCATGCATACAACCTGTTACATTCAACATGGAAACTTTCAGAATCAAATCCTTATTGAGCCACAAAGGACACAAATGAATAGTCAACAGATCTGTGTAATCCTTGTGTAAATTAATTATTCATTATTAGAAATTAGAAACCATGGCAATTTTGCCTTTATGTACTACATATGTAATATGCATCGTTTTTATACCAATTGCAGGAATATAGCAATTCGGGAAACATCAGCAGTGACTCAGACATGCAACACACGTGTGTAATATCATTCTGTGTTTGGTGTGTTACAGAGTCACACGTGTAGTGACTCACTTGAACTCGCACATGGAATGGCGCATAGCTTTCACGTTATTAATCTGACTTCGTGGGGGAATTTCTTTGTTTTTTTGTTGTTGTTTTTTTACCGTGTCGTTTGCAAGTCCCTGTCCACTGTTGATGTTGTTATAGCTGCTTTACTTATCTGAGGATACTCACCCACTTTGAACTGGGACGTCTTGTCGTCTGGGTCTGCATGCTCCTGCACCAACATCATATGAAGGATGCCAAAAGAATTTTGAATCCCGAAAATGGAGCCGTTGCACCATGTTGCAGCAAAGACTACCAGCCAGCCGTAACCTCCTTCAGGTGGGACAAAGCCAGTTCCGGGTCCGTGGCTATCCACCTGGAGAGCTGACTCTGAAGGCTGAGAGGAGATGGGGGTTTTGCTGCCGGCAGCCTTTATGAGCTGCACAGAGCCATCCTTGTGGGCGAGTTTTCCTTCGTCGCCTGCTACTTGCTGTGTTTTGTCGGAACCCTGTGTGGCATTTTTATCCTCCACCTGAAGAGCTGCAGCCGGCTGGCCTTGATTGTCGAGCCCGTTGATCCCCATGTTGTCTGGTCCACAGCTGAGGTTACAGTGTGCTCTCGGCAATCATGCATGGGATATAGGTCACTGGCATATGCACAGAGATTTGATAAACTGATAATGTACAATACAGACTGCCGTTTGGACAAACCTCCTATGAACTACAGGAAACAAAACACACGGAGCTTCAACAACACTATGATCTCAATAATTGCTCACTGGTTTTGCGGATTTAATGCAGGCGAAGTCCGTGTTTACGCACAGGCTGTACTGTACGTATGGCTTGCTATATTTACTTTTTGCCGTCTTCCCTTCGCAGCGTCGGATCATCCCCCCGTTCCGAGGTCCGTGCCGCTTTAACACCGTGTCCCACTTCTAGAGAATGTGTTCACGGTTCGCAAAATATTCGAGAGGGAAAATAAACGTCCATGCGCTCCTCCTCATCCCTCGTTTTCTTCTGTATGGATGACAGATAAGTAGGCCGTGAATCCAGGGAGCTGTTCCTTTAAGACTCAACAACTCGTCATTCCGAGAAACCAATAGGACGGCGACCTGCCACTGTGGGCGTGATTGTTCCTAGTCATTTTAATTTAATCTATCAAATTCAGCTCATTGACAATTTTTTCTCATGGTGTAGAGACAGTGATTATGCGTTTTACTTGTACCAACCTGTTCTGTTTATAATGTGTATTTTCTACTCAGTTTTAATCAGACCTAACTTGACTTTTGCGGAAATATACAGCAAGTTAGATAAGATAAGATAAGATAAGATAAGATAAGATAAATTCACTTGTTACATTCGGCAATCAAGAAATGGTAAATTAAAAAAAGTCTCCACCTTATATAGCGCATTATACATTCAGCATTCTATAAGGTCACTCAGGGTGTGCAAAATAGACAGGACATGTGCAAACAGTTAAATAGTAAAAAAAAAAAAAAGCCTTTTATGTACAATAAGTAAAAGCAGAAATCTTAAGAGGCAGAATTATAACAATAAGGAAATAAGAATAAATAAAGTGACGCTGGTACAGGGATTATTGCACGTCGTTTTGCTAAGGGGTTATTGCACATGTTACTTTAGAGTCTTGTTGTACAGTCTGACAGCAGTGGAGATGAAGGCCTCGCGGTAGTGCTCCTTCTTGCACTGAGAGTGTCTCAGTCATCCACTGAAAGAGCTGCTCAGCTCCTATACAGTCCCGTGCAGTGGGTGGGAGGTGTTGTCCATGATGGAGGTGAGCTTGGCTAATACCCTCCTGTCCCTCACCTCCTCCACAGAGTCCAGGGGGCAGCCCAGGACGGAGCTGGCCCTCCCGACCAGCTTGTTCAGTCTGTTCTTGTCCCGCTCTGTGCTGCCCGGGGCCCAGCACACGGCAGCGTAGTGGATAGCAGAGGCTACCACAGAGTCATAAAAGGTCCAGAAGCAGAGGCCCACAATGGCGGAGTCGTCGGAGAACTTCTGCAGGTGACAGCGTTTTGTGTGTGACGTCCGATGTGTATATGGTGAAGAGAAACGGTGAGAAAACGGTTCCCTGAGGAAAACCAGTGCTGCAGACGACCACCTCAGACTTACAGCTGCGCAGCCGCACGTACTGTGGTCGGTCCGTGAGATAGTCGATGGTCCATGCGGTGAGATGTTCATCCACTCCCGCGTCCTCCAGCAGCCCCCGCAGCAGCGCCGGTCTGATGGTGTTGAAGGCGCTGGAGAAGTCAGAGAACATGACCCTCACAGCGTTCCCGGCAAACTCCAGGTGGGTCAGGGTGGCGCTCACCTCAGAGCGGAGGTGGGTGAGGATGAGCCGCTCCACGGGCCGATGAGGGCATCATCGGCATCAAAAACTTCAGGTTCTGGATCAAAAAAGACAATACACTAAACATGGGCCCAATCAAAAGAAGTCTGCACAGCCACTTACATTTGTTTGATGATCATTGAATTATTTCTGGTAGGCTACAATTACTCAGTAAGCATATAGGCTCTGCATTTGTAAATTAATGATGGAGTGGGAACAAGTCCTTATTTTGCACAATCACAAAGTCTTGTGTTGCGTCAAGTCCCAAGTCCACTACTTTTAATTTCAAGACCTTTAGATTTTTTTTAAAGATTTTAAAAATATATATATATATTATTATTTTTACTTTGCCAAATAAAAAATAAAAAAGGATATTAATTCCAACTACTTAATTTTTTCCCCTGTGTTTTTGATATTACATTTGAATGGATAGTGCAGGTAGCATGTCCATGCAATAGAGTCCTTATTACAGTAATGTGCATGGAGGTAGTTTACTGGATTTTTTAGGGAGTAGCAGGCTTCAGTTTAAGTCCAGACTGTACTAGTTAATGTTATTCAAATCAAAGTAGAGTCACAAGTCTTAGTCCATTTTATCAAATGTAAATTAATCAAACTTTGGACGAAATCAAGACTTACATGTCTCTGATAAAGGCAAATCCCAGCTGGGGGTGTTAAAAAAGTTTACTTGCTATTACTGGGCCCAAAATGTTCCTGTTGTCTGATAACATTGGAGAGTCAGGCACTCTAAAACAAATCTGATTACTGCCACTGCAATAGTGCTTTGCATAAAAGGAAAACATCTAAAAAGTTATACAGGAATAAGAAAACTGATTATGTCTCTCTATCGATTTTGAACTGTGCAATCATTGCACACATTTTCCACAACGCTTTACAAATCTAGGGCCAAATCAAACCTGTTCTTGGGCACAGTTTGGCTCGCAAGCCTCACTTTGGGCACTTCGAGTGAATAGCAGATCTAAATCAGTGTTTATAGAAAGACCACATTTATAGAAATAATATAAATTTCAATCAAATCCACAATGATATTTGCCATTAGTTGATTTTTTTTTTTTTTAATGAATTGTTTCTGTGGGAAAAAACATAATAGGCAACCCAATTTGCTCAAGCGTTGCAAGTATCTACCGCCATTAACCACAAGATGTCACTGCAACTCTATTTAAGGATCTCCTGAGGCTTGTCAGCAGAGTGCAGTGCAATGAGTGCAAAGCACAAAGTTGAGGACACAAGATGGTTGAGAACTAGTTTAGTTTAGTTTATTTGTTTATTTGAGCAGTATACATTCTGCTCAAAAGGAGTGGGCTGAAGCAAAAAGCTTATGAGCGCCCACCCCCAAGCGCAATAAATAAAAAAAGTACATTTTACACAATGGTACCAAAGGAACAAAACATCAAAGAGACCTCATCCAAAGAGAATTTGAAACATTTTAGCAGCTACATTAGCACAGACCAACTTACAAACTTACAAAAAAATATATGAACTGTTTATATGATTAATTGAAACAAAGCACAACTACAACAACGATCTCGTTTCATGTACGATGTCTAGTTCAAAGCAAGTAAAAAAATGTGATCCTTAATATATTTCTTTCAGATTGTTACCAGTGATTACCGAGAGTTACTTTTATGTTACAAAAGGTACATTAATAGATATTATACTCCGAGATCTTGATACTTCCCAGTTGTCATTACCATTCTCAGTATAATTTAATTTGGGTTTAATTATCATCATCATTATTATTATAATTATCATTATTATTATCATATATTTATTTAATTGAGTTATATGGGAAGTATGATGTAGCCCTGCATAGTGTGGTGCATTAAAAAGCCAGAGTGTAGAGCGGGCCAGTTGAAGAGGGCAGTAGCTCTCCATCAACAAACCCCCACACAGCTGCCCTAACAGCTGATTTTGTAGATGATGTTCCTATGCTGAGTGGTGCATTAACAGACAAGGTTTAGAGCCCGTTGGGAGGATTCCTCTCAACAGATCCATAACCTGCCAACCCTAATTCTCCATTTGTAAATTTGAGCAATAGAATGACAACCGTTCCAAGCAGCAACACTCTTCCTTGATTATAGAGGAAAAAATACACATAATTGATCCTACTGCTCCCCCTAGTGGCAACGCATTTCTTCTTGTCTGTATATTTCAAAAGTCTTTTGAAATATACTTGAACAGGTTGATGTTTGGACATCGTTTCAATTCCATCTCCAGTTTATTCCACAATTGTACACCAATAACTGTTGGACTAAAACTTTTCAAAGTTGTGCTATGTTTCAGAATCCTGAAGTTTAATTCATCACGTAATTCATAACAACCAGTACGTTCTTGGAACCTTCTTTGTAGAACTATTAAAGGCCTTTCATCTTGTTGTTTTTACCCGACCTCAGTCCAAGTAAGAAATATTTTCTCCGTGAACTTTGGTTTGCATTTTATAATATATATAATAAATGTTTATTATTATTATTATTATTATTATTATTATAATAATTCCATCCATCCATCCATTTTCTTCCGCTTTATCCGGGGCCGGGTCGCGGGGGCAGCAGTCTCAGCAGAGATGCCCAGACTTCCCGATCCACGCACACCTCTTCCAGCTGTTCTGGGGGGACCCCGAGGCGACACCAGGCCAGCTCGGAGACATAGTCCCACCAGCGTGTCCTGGGCCTTCCACGAGGCCTCCTCCCAATAGGACATGCCTGGAACACCTCCCGAGGGAGGCGACCAGGAGGCATCCGGTACAGATGCCCTAGCCACCTCAGCTGGCTCCTTTCGACGTGGAGGAGTAGCGGCTCGAGTCCGAGCTCCTCCCGGGTAACTGAGCTCCTCACCCGATCTCGGAGGGTGCGCCCAGCCACCCTGCGAAGGAAACTCATTTCGGCCGCTTGTATTCGCGATCTTGTCCTTTCGGTCATTACCCAAATCTCATGACCATAGGTGAGGGTGGGAACGTAGATCGATCGGTAAATCGAGAGCTTTGCCGCTTGGCTCAGCTCCCTCTTCACCACAACAGTCCGATACAGCGACCGCATCACTGCTGACGCCGCACCGATCCGTCTACCGATCTCACGCTCCACCCGTCCCTCACTCGTGAACAGGACCCCGAGATACTTGAACTCCTCCACTTGAGGCAAGGACACCCCACCGACCTGAAGCGGGGAAGCCACCTTTTTCCGGTGGAGAACCATGGCCTCAGATTTGGAGGTGCTGATCCTCATCCCGGCCGCTTCACACTCGGCTGCAAACCGCCCCAGTGCGCGCTGGAGGTCCTGATTTGAGGAAGCCAACAGAACAACATCGTCTGCAAACAGCAGAGATGAGATTCTGAGGTTCCCAAACCGGACACCCTCCGGCCCCTGGCTGCGCCTAGAAATTCTGTCCATAAAAGTAATGAACAGAACCGGTGACAAAGGGCAGCCCTGGCGGAGCCCAACACGCACCGGGAACAGGTCTGACTTACTGCCGGCAATGCGAACCAAGCTCCTGCTACGGTCATACAGGGAACGGACAGCCCTTAGTAGAGGGCCCCGTACCCCATACTCCCGGAGCACCCCCCACAGGGCACCACGAGGGACACGGTCGAACGCTTTCTCCAGGTCCACAAAGCACATGTGGACTGGTTGGGCGAACTCCCACAAACCCTCGAGCACCCGATGAAGGGTATAGAGCTGGTCCAGTGTTCCACGACCAGGACGAAAACCGCATTGTTCCTCCTGAATCCGAGGTTCGACTATTGGCCGGATCCTCCTCTCCAGTACCCTGGAATAGACCTTACCAGGGAGGCTGAGAAGTGTGATCCCCCTGTAATTGGAGCACACTCTCCGATCCCCCTTCTTGAAGAGGGGGACCACCACCCCGGTCTGCCAATCCAGAGGCACTGTCCCCAACCGCCACGCGATGTTGCAGAGACGTGTCAGCCAAGACAGCCCTACAACATCCAGAGACTTAAGGTACTCGGGACGAATCTCATCCACCCCCGGGGCCTTGCCACCGAGGAGCTTTCTAACCACCTCGGTGACTTCAGCCTGGGTGATGGACGAGCCCCCCTCCGAGTCCCCAGCCTCTGCCTCCTCATCGGAAGACGTGACAGTGGGATTGAGGAGATCCTCGAAGTACTCCTTCCACCGCCCGACCACATCCCCAGTCGAGGTCAGCAGCCCCCCGCCCGCACTGTAAACAGTGTTGGTGAAGCACTGCTTCCCCCTCCTGAGGCGCCGGATGGTGTGCCAGAATCTCTTCGAGGCCGACCGATAGTCCTCCTCCATGGCTTCTCCAAACTCCTCCCAGACCCGAGTTTTTTCCTCTTTGACCACACGAGCTGCAGCACGCTTGGCCTGCCGGTACCTCTCAGCTGCCTCCGGAGTCCCACAAGCCAACAAGGCCAGATAGGACTCCTTCTTCAGCTTGACGGCATCCCTTACTTCCGGGCGCCACCACCGGGTTCGGGGGTTGCCGCCGCGACAGGCACCAGAGACCTTACGGCCACAACTACGAGCAGCCGCATCGACAATGGAGGAGGAGAACATGGTCCACTCGGACTCCATGTCCCCTACCTCCCTCGGAATCTAATCTTATCTTATAATAATTATTATTATTAATATTTATAATACGTAAGTTATTCCTCTAATTTCATATCGCCCTCATGATTTCAGAAAAAAAAGACACATTTGTAACACTTTCTTTTACACTACCCTTGATACATTATACCTGCCAAATTTGGTACAATGTAATGTGCTATGTAACAATATAACTTGTACCTGAAAATGTCCCCGACCCACCAGACAGAGCATGAATTACACATCAATAGGACAAAGGAAATATGTCAACTTAGTGTTGATGAAAATATAGTACGTATATAAAATTGTGTAAAAAATTAAATGAAATCATGTGGTTTACTGGAATCAATTTACTGATTTGTTATTCAAAAGATGATCGTCAGATTAATCATTTAGCAAAATAATTGTTAATTACAGCTCTAGTTAATATTAACATTATAAGCATTTATGAATCTGCTGCCTCAGATGTGAGGAAGAGTCAAAGCTACAGCTCACACACTGCCTCTGTGCTTATACTTCTAAATTAGTAGCTCACAGTTTCCACAACTACCGAGGGATTCTGTTGGGAAAAAGCTAAGGCTGAAGGTTTTCAGCATCTCGTCAATAGTAGGGTTTCCTGTTTGTATTGGAATTCTTCAAATCCTGGGAGAGGTGTGGGTATGTAGGAATGAGTGCCTGTGTAACATTAGTCAGATGTCAAGAGCCCCACACATTTGGAGGCCTCTAAGGTGTGATCATGCTTGAGATAATTACTGTAAAAAGACTAGTAATTGAACAGGATTAATATAAAATGACCAAATTAAAATAGAAAGAAATTCTTGCTAAAATTGGCAAAAGATAGGGGAAGGTTAGGGCTTCACTGGGTCAGACAGTGTGATGAAAAAGTCAGGTGCTCCTCCAGGACGTGCATCAGAGATTTAAAGGGAGGCGAAACGTTTGACACTTCAACAACAGAGTACAGAAGACGACTCAAGAACCTTCATTGAAGATGGACAACTCCTGTACGACTGAGAGCCTCACAGACATCACAGATCTAAATGCTAAAACTCAAAAAAAGTGGTGTACTTGCAGGAACTGTGAAAGACAGAGTGCCTATGATATTTTTGCTTTTTGCACAGTGCCTGCAAGTTAGGTAGTTTTTTTGTAGTTTTACAAAAATTGTAATGTTTGTGGTAACGTAAGTTATTTCAGAAATATTTGCAGAAGCAAGCAGTAGCGTGCTGAACAGCTGTAGAGAATGTGTGTGAATCACTACGTAAGACTCATGACTCAGGCTTGGGTTCATTTGTTAGCAATGTTTCTTCATGTCAAAATGACTCAAATTAAAGAGAGATCCTTACAACGTAAAAGAAAAACATTCTGCATTTTGACACAGTGTTGAATAAAGCATTGATTATAAGGCTGACAATCAAAAACTAGGATTATCAAGTAATTTTTTTGGCAAACGCCAGTGTCTCCTACTGGAAATGTGTCCTGTGACCCATTTTTAGGTCCCAACCCACAAATTGAGAACCACCGCTCCAAGGCACTGGCCTGTGTTCAGTGTGGTAGCAGTGTGAAGTGTTTGTATAAAGCAGTTGTTCACATTCACACCCTGTACCACCTCAAATGTTCGACCTCCAAAGTACCACCAGACCAAGATCAAAGTCAAATCAAGATTACTCCAGGTCAAAAGGGTCAACTGAACAACAGACAAAAACTGTAACTGTGACTGAAAGGTGGTGGTTGGAGGACCCGATGGTGCAGATTGGCAGCATCGCTTCTGTCAGTCTACCCCAGGGCCGCTGTGGCTACAGTAGCTTACCACTCAGTGTAGAGTGACTGAAGGATGCAATGTAAAGTGTCTTTGAGTGTCCAGAAAAGACTATGCCTTACATTCTTTTTTACTAAAGCATAATTTTAACAAATTTGCATAATGAATGATGGAAGCCCAAGAACCATCTGTGGTATGTAATAAAGTCTGAGAACCACTGACGTAAACTATATCCTGAAGACAGTAAATATTTCTAATACTAATATGTAGACAGGATAAAAAACTGCAGAAGCCATAACAATCAGCATATCAGCTGTATGATCTAAAGCCAGAGCGTACCTGTTGTTCCTGGCTTCACCCGAAGACCACACTCTAGGATACAGATCTGCAATGATACAAAGAGACTCGTGAGTCACATACATGCACTAACAAGCAGCAGGACACTACCAAATTCAACCTAAAGTGACTTGAACTCCTCAGTTGTCAGACTTACTGTATAAATATTTACCAGTAAAATTTTTAATCTGTTTGTGACTAAATCTTCCCCTTATTTAAAATGATTGTGCTTTTTAAGTCACAGCATCATCATTATGGACTAAAGCTCGATGAACAGCCTCTGACCTCTAGGCATGAGTCATAGACGTCATTTTACAAAGACTTTTAGTATTAAGGCTTTAAGTTCAACCAAATATAAAACGTAAACATAATGCAACATGCTTACTACACTTATGTTTACATCGTTACAGATTGGAAATTTGTAGTAAAACTTTGGTAATAATTGTAATAGTCATAATCATAATATACCCCTTCTTGAACCGCCACCTTAACGTGGTGGAGGGGTTTCAGCGCCCAAATTATGCTGGGAGCTCTGTTGTCTGGGGCTTCGTGCCCCTGGTAGGGTCTCCCATGGCAAACAGGTCCTAGGTGACGGGTCAGACAAAGAGCGGTTCAGAAGCTTCTTATGAGAGACCAACAGGCCCGGTTAGAACCATGAGGCCGTCCTTCTGTGGACCCACCACCTGCAGGAGGAGCCATAGGGGCTGGTGCAATGTGTTTTGGGCAACTCTAACAGCTGCTCCCATGACCCGGCAATGGACAGGTGGAAGAAGATGGATGGATGGATAATCATAATATAAACAAAACGTTACAAAGAGCTTCACAAATAAAACACTAAAATAATCAGCAGATATACACAGTAAAGCCTGTGTCTCCAGTACATTTCTTTTGGACATTAACGTTTAACAAACTGTCCCCGTGATAAGTCACGGCTGCCTGCACCACTTTGTTACAGGTTGCACAAAGTAATCAGACCCTCACATGGAGGCAAATAGAACACACAAAAGTGGAAAGTGTTCTGAATTGTATTGAAATACAATGGTATTTTTCACCTCAGATGAGAGAAATGGGGATGATGGGGGAAAACGCCACAGTGACAAGGCAACTATTGTAAACTTGTGTTTTTATTGGATATTTATTCATGTTCTAAAAAATTTTAGCTGGTAATTTTGCGTCTACTTTAAATGAAGGTGTTATGTCTATTCCACTCAAGTTAATTAGAGTCATCAAACAGGCTTTATGAAAAGTTACATTTTGGTCAAGGCTTATACAAACAGGAATGCCCCGAGTAATTTACATTCCTTTAATAAAATAACTCAAGTTTGTTTCCTGGGAACAAGCACATAGTTTTCTCAACTCAGGATGACCCATCAGAAAGTGTCCCCAATAAGTGACTTGTGTATGAATTACACACTACTCCCCCTCGAAACCCTTGATGTTTAGTTATTTATTTCTGTACACAGTATAATATCTGGCTTAAATTAAAATAAAACACCGATGTGGTTTGGTGTGAGCTGGTTGAGACATCTTTGTTTTTTTACAGGAACTTGGTACACAGGAATTTTTTGTTTATGTTTTCCAGCTAATCCCTATAAAGGATTGGGTAACACAAAGCTTTCATCATTCCCTTAAAAAAAAAAAAAACATCACAATGGGGGTTTGAAGATTTGCGATATTTGTGTGCATTCTTCACCTCCCCCACTCAAAAGGACATAAACACACACACACACACACACACTGACCTTATGTCCAAACCAACACCTGCAAACTCTTTAGGAAGTATTTAACAAGCCTTTAACATTCTCTGGGTAATCAAAGACAGAGAACTGAGCTTCTACTTCAAGAAGCACACACATTTTGGACAAGCACAAGCCTGTCTCCCACTGTTTCTAATGATACAACACACATTCATTCTCCTAGAAATTTGAACAAACAAATAAAATCAAGCACAATGGTTGGTTGGCTGGCCTGATAGGAGTGGGTGGCGAGGAAGGAAAAAAATGGAGCAGGCCTATTAAAAAGAAGGGGGGAGGGGGGTTGAAGGGTGTGGAGGAGGAGAGTCTGAGCGAAACAACATAAGACACTGAGTAACAGAGACAGAGAGAGGGGATAAAAGAAGACATCAAACTAAAAACTCCCTAAACAACCAAGCAGGTAAAGTAAAGACTTTTCAGCAGTTTTCATGCTTTTCTCTTTACTCTATGGACATATCTGCTGACCACATGTAGCCACAGGAGACTTTTAGTCATCACGAGAAACTTTATTTATGTTTTTTTCAACTCGGGACATTCAATTCATATTGGGTTCCCACACAGCAGACTGGCCAGCTGCCAGAAAATGGAGGTGCTGTTTTGGTCACCCTGGTAGACTCTCAGAAGCACTTGGGCTGATTTATGTGAACAACTTTACCACAGGGAACAGAACAAGAATTTAATTTTCATCAACTTTTTTTTGTTGACAAGGTACTTTAGTTTCTTTCACTATTACATACAGGTTTTTAAAAATTCTTTGTCAACTTATTGGATGGAGTAGGCTATATATAGTTCAGAGTGAGTAACTCTTTTGTCACTGTGTGGGTGTTCACTTTTGTCACTTGCATGAATTCAAATGTACTGCTTATTTTTGTCCACAGACATGAAATCACGGTGTAATAACCACATGGTGCTTCTGCTTTTTCTGAGCATCTTGCCTTCCTTCAACTCCCACATCTTCACCCGGGCTGCCTCCACCTCTCCTCCTGTGACTCGATCACAAATTTTAATTTTTACTCAAAACGGCTCAACATATGACTATGATGAGGATGATGAAAATGAGAGCAATCCTCCAGAGGTGCGTGTCTCTGTTAAAAACCCCTCTTTGCACCAGGAGCCCCCTCAGGCCTGCCAGCACAATCCCTGTTTGGAGGATCAGCCGCAATGTGACGTTATTTCACAGCAGACTGGCTGCCTTTGTCCTGGGTTCAGTGGGGCCTCTGAGCCACCTCATGCGCCACAGATTCAAGATCTGCTTCCACTAAAGGAGGGGCCAAACAGTGGGAAAGTCGAGGTGCAGTGGTGTGCGCCATCTTCTGTCGTCTCTGTATACAAAGTGACTATTGAGGGGAATGGGTCGACCCAGGAGTTTAAAGCCTCAAAGAGAAGAGGTTTAGTGGGATACCTGGAAGTCGGGACCAAGGTGTGTGTGGAGGCGGTGAACAGTGCAGGACACAGCAGTCCGTCTGACTTTTCCTGTAAGCGATATGAGCCCCCAACAACTTTTGACCGCAGTCTGATGGTTGGAGTTATAGCTGGTGGCGTTATCCTCCTCCTACTAATCGTCCTTGGAACAGTTGTTTTATGCAAATACCTAATCTGTCAAAGGAAAGATGGAGACTCAAATGACGGACTAGGAAATCCTTCATACAGTGCAGCAGGAACCCTCTAAAACATAGATTGTATTTAACTAAACACTTATTTTAGGGACACTAAACAAGGCCTTTCATGCATCCAAACGTGGGTAAAATCACAGGAGTAAAGATTTTCCGTTTCTGTTTCAAGGAACTGTGAACAATATATAGTTTAACAGCTGAGCAATAGCTAAAGACTAAATATTAGGGTACGGATGTATGTGACAGGCTAGAAAATAGTGGCAGAGGTCCATTTGCTGGCAAATAAACTCTGGACTGTTGTAGATGTCGTTGTCATTTGCATTCATTTGTACAAAATTAATCTTTTGGGGTTCTGTGCTAATAAATTACATTTTATATTTTTAAACCAAGTGTGTGTTTTTATTCTACTATACACAGAGCTAGGTAATGAACAGTTACATGTGCTCCAATACAGTACGTGAGTAATGTTTTGAAGAAATGTTTATTTGGCTTCTTTTTTCCTTTCCTTTTTAAAAAATAATCTTAAATTTAAAAAGTTAATGATTAAAAAATAATAAATACGTTTGTAACTCTTAGCTTATCTTTAAACTAATTTCATGTATTACATTTTCACATGATTTTATGTTATGTCTGTAATATTACGTTTCTTTTACAACATAAATCGGACATTTACGCTAAAGCCTTGTTGAGTGATTTTTCCCAAATAGGCCACGTTTCTAAATAGAATTTGGATGACATGACTTCTTTTTACAACTCCATGAAATTAATGTAAATAAAATATGTTGGCTTCTCTGCCCAGCTCTGTGACATGCGGAGTAAAGTAAAGAGAGAGGCGCGTGTTGGTATCCATGGAGAGGATCTCTGCCTTGAACTCTTCCTGGTTTCAGTGCCTGGACTAGTTGAATGAATCAACTTCGTACGCGTCTTCATCACACATTGAGGTTTCTATCGAGCAAAATGGCAAGCACAGGTGAGTTAATTTCAGCATGCTTAGGGTGGCCAACGAAGAGAGAGAGAGAGAAAAAGCTTCCATAACTTATACGGGGTAAACGAAAGCGTTTCGGGGAACTTGACTACACTATGGGGGGAAACGAAAGCGTCCTTGAGAATTTTCGTATAATCTTACGTTATATACATTGCAAAATCAAATCTAGTAGGCTATTGATAGGATAATAGTAGCCTGTGATTTGACCGATCAAAACTTATGGCGTTGTTCAAGTTGTTCATAAGGCTAGTCGGCTAACCATGACTCAGCAATTGTCATTCAGGAAGCATTTTATCTGGCCGTCCATGGGTACTACAGACAAACCCCTCTTAAATTTAAAACATATCTCGCGTTACCTAAAATATTGTATATGTTGCCTAACCTTTTGTAGCAATCTTGATTTATTAAGTCTATAATGTGTGCAATGTACTTCTGAGGTAGCTTAAAACACAAAACAAATCTTAATGCTGCTAAATCCATTTATCAACTACTTGAAATTAGCATTGAAAATGTGAACGTGCGATCTGATGTATTATACATGTAAATAGCATAAACCTTCCAAGTTCATTATATAGTTGGATTGGGCAAAAACAATATCAAGTAAAGACACTACATGTCTTTGTGTCATTGTCAGCACATACTGATATGTATGAGGTTTAAAGCTGGGCTACCATTATGTCCTGTTACTTCAATGGTTTCACCATTTCTGTATTCCTAGCCACCAAGGAGATTTCCTATGCTGAGCTCCAGTCCCTTGTCGGAAAGAGTACACACTTGTTACTGGTAGATGTAAGAGGAAAGGAGGAATATGAACGAGGGAACATCCCTGGTTCAATAAACATTCCAGGTAAGTGTGAGGTGATTTAAATGATTATTACTGTAAGCTCCACTAGGAGACACTACTGTATTGATTAGCTCTGTTTATTTACTGCAGACGACCTGCTTTACGTGAGTCGAAACGTTATTGCGATATGCCTGATTGCTGTTGTTCTTTGCTTTTGGCAAAACCTGTTCATGGCTGGGTTGCAGGTCTAGAGTGTGATGATGTCACCGGACCCAGCGGGGGGCAGGAGACAGTTCTTCCTATTAACAACATTACACTTTCACAAGTCGTAGCTCACAAGAAAATGTATGAATTACAAAAAATATAATTAATATCAGTCACTGGGTCCATAGTCTCTCTTTACAACACCAAACATTTACTAAAAAACAAAATAATTTTTCCTCCATATAATAGCATTGGCCTTTAGAATGATGTGACGTCACCTGCAACCCAGCAACAAACAGTTGACAAATACTTCCATGAATCCGTGAATTCATGACAGTAAGAGTCAACATAATTTGAGCTATGTCATTATGAAGTGAACCAGTTCCTTTTGGAGAATGTTGCATAATGTTTCATCCCCCTATGAATTCTCACATTCTTCAGTAGACACAGTGGAAGCAGCCTTTTCTATGTCCCCAGAAGAATTCAAGGCCAAGTATGGAGTCACCAAGCCTCAGACAGATGCCCCGGAGTTGGTTTTTCACTGCCAAATGGGCAGAAGAGGGGAAGTTGCCACTAACAAGGCTCATGAGCTGGGTTACAAAAAGTACGTCTACTTGGAGCTACTTGATGTACCCACATATTTGTGAAAGAAAATTAAACCTTTCTTGCCTTGTGTTACTTCTTGTCTTTCAGTGCGAGGAATTATGCTGGGGCATTCAAGGAGTGGTCTGAAAAACAGTGACTGATGAGACGTTTTCTCCTTGCTACGATTTAATGATTTTGTCTTGTGACAGTTTTACTCATGGTTTTACTGTTGTTCTGCTACTGGATGTGCTACACAAAAGAACGAATAAAATTGAGTTGCTGGGGGAAAAAAGTTTCGATTGGCTCCGATGTGTTTTAATTTAATTAGGCCAAGTATGTTAAAGCCAGGCACAGGTTAGCTGAAATGTTAACTTAATTTATCTTTACATGTGGCGCTGAAATGCTGGTGATGTATATGATTACAGAAGGAACAGGTGGATTGATAAGGAAAAGGACTAGTATACTTTGTTGCACCGGTGATTGCTAGCCGACCTTCTCAAAGGCCACAGCTGAGCCTCGTCTTAATTTGCGCGCGCTGAGCATTTGGGTTTGGGTTTCCCACAACGATCAGTCGGGCAGGGTTCAACATCAAGAATGATTCAAGAAATTAAAGAGGTTGGTAATTATACCTGGAAGATCAATGCGAACAATGATTTTCTACTGAATGGCATTGTAGCCAAAGGGTCATGAGAAAGCTAACTGGAAGGGCGCTATTAGCTTAGCCATGTAGCCTCCTCAGTATATATCTTATATATCTTCATCTCTTTCAGGTGCTTCGCCTGCTCATGTTAATGGTGAAACAAAACAAGAGTAAATGCTTTGAGAATATTGGTGGACTTCTGGTTCTCATATGCACTGAAACGGATCCTGATGTCCGAAGTTTCAACTGCACAGGTGCATAAGCGTAATATATTTTCCATCCATCCATTTTCTTCCACTTACCGTTGCCGGGTCGTGGGGGCAGCTGTTGGAGCTGCATAAATCACATTGCACCAGCCCCTATGGCTCCTCCTGCAGGTGTTGGGTCCACAGGACGGCCTCATGGTTCTAACCGGGCCTGTTGGTATCTCATAAGGGGCTTGTGAACCGCTCTTTGTCTGACCCGTCACCTAGGACCTGTTTGCCATGGGAGACCCTACCAGGGGCACGAAGCCCCCGATAACAGAGCTCCAGGATCATTCGGGCGCTCAAACCCCTCCACCACGTTAAGGTGGCGGTTCCAGTTGGGGTATAATATTTTCCAATATATATATATATATATACAATTTTGCATGGATCATGTGAAGGAGCTATTGTGGGGGAAGATTCCCACAATATTTTCTTAGAAAAAACAATTTCAATATAGCATTAATGGTATATTGTGTAACTTTTATATATTATTAACTTACATAATAGTGCTTTATTTTCTCCTGTTTTCCAATTATTCAAATGTCAAACAACATTCAATGAATTACACTGGATTACAAAACAATACTTTTTGTGAAGTGTCTAAAATATTGAACTGATTTGGAAGAATCTGAAGATGACATCCATGTTACTTCATCGGGTCAGGTTTTTGTTTATTTGAGCAGTATACATTCTGCTCAAAAGGAGTGGGCTGAAGCAAAAAGCTTATGAGCTTATTATATATTTATTTAATTGAGTTATATGTGAAGTATGATGTAGCCTTGCATAGTGTGGTGCATTAAAAAACGGGCCAGAGCGGGCCAGTTGAAGAGGGCAGTAACTCCCCATCAACAAACCCCCACACAGCTGCCCTAACAGCTGATTTTGTAGATGATGTTCCTATGCTGAGTGGTGCATTAATGGACAAGGTTTTAAGCCCGTTGGGAGGATTCCTCTCAACAGATCCATAACCTGCCAACCCTAATTCTTCATTTGTAAATTTGAGCAATAGAATGACAACCGTTCCAAGCAGCAACACTCTTCCTTGATTATAGAGGAACAAATACACATAATTGATCCCACTGCTCCCCCTAGTGGCAACGCATTTCTTCTTGTCTGTATATTTCAAAAGTCTTTTGAAATATACTTGAACAGGTTGATGTTTGGACATCGTTTCAATTCCATCTCCAGTTTATTCCACAATTTTACACCATTAACTGTTGGACTAAAACTTTTCAAAGTTATGCTATGTTTCTGAATCCTAAAGTTCAATTCATCACGTAATTTATAACAACCAGTACGTTCTTGGAACCTTCTTTGTAATTTAGCTTGGTAACAGTTTATACCTTGCTTTGAATAACATTAGTACAGTTTGGAACTCAACAATGTCACAAAACTTCATGATCTTTGAATTAAAAAATAATGAGTTTGTGTGGTCCAAAAACCCAACTTTATGAATTACTCGGATAGCTCTTTTTTGCAACAATACTTTTGGTTTAACTGTGTTTTTATAAGTACTACCCCAAACCACAGTACAATAATATAAATAATAACAATCCGACACAGCTGCTGTAAATTGTGCTAAGTGGATTTTCTAATCTCTATATTCCATGAGGCACATGAGTTTTACTGTCTGTAGTAGGCTGCTGTTAAAACCAACCTTAAGGATGTTGCAACCAGCCCCAGCCAAGGGGCCGGTTTCTGTGACATTTCTAAGAAGTGAACTTGGTTTCAAATGATAAAGTGACTGTAGCTGTCTGGTATCAAAATACTTGCACAAATGCAAATTAAGTTATAATCGACCCCAGTGTCCCCCTAATTGTGGACTGACAGGAACTAGGACGGAAGATATTTATGTGTGTGTTTTCCTTTGGAAAAAATTGGCCGAGGGGTTAAAAATGTACCTGATTGAGCAAAACCAACGTGATTTTTGGATTCAGCACATTAAAATTGTCATAAGCTCACAAAACTTTGACACCAAATTTGTTTTAAACCTGTTGATAACAAAATTAGCCCTTTCTGCTCAATGACAAAACCACCACTATATATTCCCTCACCTGGACAAATAGCGCTGCAATTTTCCCTGTGTGGAACAAATAAAAGTAATGTCTTATGAGCTAGAGTGGGTACTGCAGTTTCATTTTGTGAACATCACGGTTTGTTCCAACAATTTTATAGTTGTAATAATTTGATTACTACAGTTGCTGCTGCTGGTCCGTGGTGTGCAGGAATACAAATGCAAGAACTCCACCCAGGTTCATAAATAAACACATGCACATTAGGCACACGTGCATATACTATGTTGATGTGCTGTTGCTTTTAGTCTTTACAGATTTACTGAACAGACTGTGTCCCTCTCTTGGATCGTGTCCAGAGCCTGACATAGAAGACTTGTGCGCCTTTACAGATTTGCACGGTTCCCTCAATGTATTTCTGTCCTTTCCGGTACAATTTATTATTACTATATAGAACATTTGTACAGACACTACTGATGTTGTATTTAGGCCATTTTACCTTTTCTCTCTAGATAAGTAATCCAGACATTGTCAAACCAAAGTGGCATCATCAGATCGAAACATTTTTCCACACATTTAGTTTGACGAATGCAGGGGTAGGAGTTTATTTTGTAATTGTTTCAAATTTCCACAGTGATTTTCATAGTTTTTTTTATTGTTATTTTTGCAGATCAAAGTTCAGCTTAAACTCAGAATTAATCAAAAACGTTTTCAAAGAGAATATAGGTATTGGCACTTAAATTAAGCAAGCCATTATATGTTATATATGATATATTTGTTTTAATGTATTTCAGAGTAAAAGAATACCTCAGAGTTCCTGTGTTAGGCCACCGACTACTCTCCTTGGACGTCTCTGTCAAAACAACGCAAGTACTTTAAATATACAATTGTGACTACATACAATAGCTTTACTCAAACCAATTGTATTTACCAGAAACAATTATTCTGTGAAAATGCCTTTCCTTCGCTCTAACATAACAGCCATCGAAAGTCTTCTAAGAATGGACAACGTTGCTATGGCGGCCACCCTGACATTGGCGAGAGCATACTTCTCAGTATTCCTCCCAAAGCCATGGAACAAGGCCTTTTTGGAGCTGTCACCCTTCAGCCTGTGTCCCTGCTGAGCCCTTGTGTGCTGCAGTACCCAAATGCAGGAACAAACCTCAGTCACATAAAAATATCCTTTACTCTAACCACTTACCCACTTTGCAATACATTTGTAGCTTCTGATAAAGAAGATCAAACCAGAATAAAAACAAAATTACTCCTTGATGCTGTGATGCCAGGTGTTGATTTACAGTCCCAGCAATGTTCCTGTTACCAGCCCTTCTGCATTCTTGCGGAACCTCCCAGCTCATCTGAACTTTAAGGAAGTGGGTCTGCAGAGTGACCGCCTGAGTGTCCAAGGTAAACAAAAGGGGGAGGGGGGGGGGATCTTTTACAATTCAATTGTGTTGCATTTTACTGAAACAATGTGTTTTTAATATAAAGAGAGTGTCTATGTACATCTGGCTAGCGGTTTATAACCTGTATTTCTTTTACGAGAAAGTACTACATGCAGAATTGCAAATAACCCAAGAAAAAGATTTTCTCTCCCACCACGAATATAAATATGTGCCATTGTGTATTCTTGCTTTATCACTGATCTCCCTTACTGAGATCAGTGATAACAATACACTCTACAGAAGTCATACCCAGTGGTGGCACTGTCTATAAAGTGGAACAAGTGGATTGTCCTGAAGCTAGTGAAGAGTCAATTCTTTTCTCGATTGACCAAAGCCTGATGCTTTTCCTGTTTCTGCAACACACTGACCCTTTTATGGCTGAGATTGCTGACATCATGGGTAAAACACAGCTGTTTTTGAATTTCCACAGATCTTGTGGGAGTTTTGTGCTTACTAAATGATCCTGTGTAACTATGTTCCACAGCCACAGAGATGCTGTTAGAGCACCACCTTGAGGATATTCTAATTTACAACAGGCAAGCCGTAACTAATGCTGTGATGAAGGAGCTCAAAAAGACTCTGAGTGTGCAAAATATTAAGAAAAAGGCAAATTTGAATAAAAAAACATAGTGGAATAATAAATGTCAGACAATATATTGAATTAAGTTTTTGTTACATATTTTAGGACAAAGAAAAGATGCACTCTGCATGTGATGTAATCCTCAGTGCATCCCTGAGTATCATTAGTTGCAGTGGCAACATGGAGTTTAGAAACACTTGCTTGAATAGCATGAAGGTACGTCTGTGGAATGTAACAGAATAAAACTGTACAATACTCTACTAGTAGTACAAATATGCTCGTTTTAGGTACACCACACACAGCAGCTGTCAGTGGCCATCTCTGAGTCATTGAGGAAAAATATTTTTTGTAAGTTTGTTCCAAAACTTATGTGCAGCTCAGATCAGGTACAGGGCTTTAAATCAAAATACAATCCACATTTTGCCTCATTTATCTATGTACAGTAGACATTTTAACATTTCATGTTTGTGCAGATTGGACGGCAACTTGGGAACTACAAAAACATGAGAGTGGAAATGTAAATATCAGCTCTGTACTGCTTGAAAGAAAACCGTTTTTAACAACTCTAATAGTACTAGCTACTGATTTAGTCACTGCATTGTTTTGTACAAGCAACTGTAGGAACCATAAACTGTATAAATAAGGAGGAACCAGACTGGTTCTCTGAAGCTCATAGTCAACAACATATGTGAATTCTTAATGTGCACTTTAAATTAAATAAAAACACGCTGTATATTATTTTCTTTTGTAATTTTTTATGTATTTATTGCAAATAGTGCATATTTACAAAGGTGTAAAAGAAACATAAACACATTAAGAAAAGGAAAAAGACAACAATACGACACACATGAGGTATGACATATGACAATAGAACAGTATATTAAGCAGTAAAAATAAATGCATACTTTTGTCGCTTTAAACCAACCACAGGGCTGTAGTTGCACTTTCTCAGTAGGAAATTATATTTACAAGAATGAAAGGAAATAAATTATGCTGAGGACACTTTTAGCTTAAGAAATATTATAGCCCAGTCATCAGAACATAAATTGATTACGTATTAGATTTTTATTTTTAACACAGGGTTGAATGCTTGTTTGTTTTTCTTTTGCCACATGATTGGGCGCAATTCTTCCGGAGGGTGGCGGTAGTGCGCTAAATTAGTCTGCATCCGCCGTGGAATATCCATAGAAGAAGAAAATGAACGTAAGTTCCTGTGCGTTTTTCGCGGCAAATCAGGCCGATTTATTATATTGACATTATCCGGGTTTGATCAGGATAGTCTGCCCTGTTATGTAGTTACAAACCTACATAATAAACAGGCACGTCTCATCTGGATACATTGCATTGAGTTGCAGCCTGAAAGATGTCACTAGTAACTGCAGAAAGCTTGAAGTCAGAGCTGGAGATGTTTGACATCGCTTGTCAAAATGACTCTGCTTTGGACAAAAGTAAGTAGTTTAAGTTTTACCTCAGAGTTTCGGAATCTCAACGTTAATGATGACGTATTATTATTATTATTGTTATTATCATTATTACATTCATTATGTCTTCTTGTTTACAAAATCGTTTTAAAGGTTATTTTAAAACCATTACTGATACCGTGTTGTCCCTTTGTTGTCTGCAGTGGTAGAGCAGTGTATTTGCAACAGAATACAAGCAGATGAAATTGTGCTGGAGTGGGTGGCCTATAGCTCGACGAAAAATGGACTGAAACTCACTGTGGAAACACTTGAACAATTTGATCATGAGGTGATTGGATTTACGGTTGCTTACAATACCCAACATGCTTTAATATTTACACTTGCACATTTACACATACAGATCTTGAACAGAAAGAGCAAATCAAAGCAGGCTTCCAGAAGAGAAGAGACACTTGGAAGAACCAGGGATATTCATTCACTGCAGGAATTGTATCCTCTATAGTACAGCTGCGGCTGTATTATATACTCGTATTATATATTCTATACTTCAGTAGTGTACTGTAACTGGTAGATTATCACTCTTTGTCATGGTTTTCCTGTATGATCTGTCCTTGACTTTTTAGAATTAAAGCAGAAGTGGAAGAGGAAGATTTACTGAATTCCTATTCCACTCCTGCTAAGGTAAATGCCGACATACACTCACATCTATCATTGTGGAGTTTGTTTTAAATTCATACTGTTTCTTCAGGGATCTCAAAAGCGTGTACTGACCACACCTGAACAACCTCAATCAAAGAGAAGTGCTGCTTTGCTTGCCAGTCCAGGCCTCCTGCTGTCTCCTGCCAGCTTCTCACCTAGGTATTTACTCGAAAAAGCAAATACTGATTGTTATTGTAATAATTCTTTTTTTTTTTTATCATATTCTGCAGTCCAACACCTTCACAAAAGTACAGCCAGCGTGGAGGAAAGGGTGAAGTTGTGGTCTCGTTTGGACTTGTACAAGGCACACGCTGGGCAGGCAGGAGTTCTCCTGGATCTGGAGTTCAGCTAGATCTGCTTGAAGGGCCTGAAGAAACGCTCACCAACAGCTACAAGTTTATGTTTCAGAGGCTCAGGGATGTTCGTAATGGTAATAAAAATGACAATTTCAAGTCTTTAAAGTATAGCATCTAAAAGTAAAATATCTTACAGTGTTGACGGAGAAGATTGAGGAGTTGGGGGAAGGTCTTCGATCTCATTTTAACATTGAAGAATACTCTCCGGTGTCGCTTCCTGCTCAGGTGAGGAGCTGCATTAAATCACTTGATTTCTCTCTTTAACTTGTTCTTATAACTATGGTTTCTCTTTGTCAGGACACAATAACGGTGGTGGGTCAAATATGCTGTGACAGCAATGGAAAACTTAATGCTCATTCAGTTCTGCTGGAGGCAGGACCAGAACAAGGTGGTCAACAAATACCTGTTGACCTCTCAGAACTTAAAGAATATTCTTTGTTCCCTGGTCAGGTGAGACCATTTTTAACTGCTACATGATTTTAACGGTGGTTTCTCCTTTGCCTGAGTACTGGAGTTTGTGTGCTACAGGTTATATGGCCACCAATAGTAATTGAGCACGCCAAGGACCTGGGAAACAGATTCACCCAGAGTCTGACCGAGAACTCGGACATAATAGCATTTTGTCAAATTCAGTTAATCTTACCTTTAATGATTGTTTATATTCTCTAGGTAGTTGTAATGGAAGGAATGAACACAACGGGAAGAAAACTTGTTGCTTCCAAACTTTATGAGGTCTGTTAAATCTCAGTTTAAATCCAGAAATCTATTCGAATCACCAATGTTCGGAATAATTGATATAATCTAGATATAATTGATTGCATATCATCTGTTTTAGGGTGCCCCTCTGCCTTTTTTCACACCACAAGTAAAAATGGAGGTGGATGAGGGTAAGCAAATTAATACGTTTTTTTGACTCGGGACTCAGTTTTTTCATATTTGTCGTTGCCTCTATCACAGCTGCAGAGCCTCTAAATGTTTTAGTGGCTTGTGGACCATACACTCCATCTGATACTTTAACCTACGATCCTCTGCTCGACTTGATAAATGTAATAGCAAGGGATCGCCCTGATGTTTGCTTGCTGGTATGTTCAGGACTAAGAATCACTTGTAATATTGACATTTTGAAAAGTGTATTTAGATTTGTGTTGATTTCTTCAAGCTTGGACCTTTCGTTGATGCAAAACATGAACAAATTGAGGTAGATGCAAAAGTCTATTGTCTTCTATTTTCACTGTAATTATGTGCTTAAATTGTTTTGTTTCAATTATTGTCTAGAAAGCTCAGGTGACTGAAACGTTTGATGCTATTTTTACAAGGTGTATAGAAAGCATTGTGGATGGCACCAAAAGGTCAGAGTCGATCATTCTCTCAGAATCTTCCTGTAGTAATTTGGTAATAGGCAAGACATAAGGTTTCTGTTTTTTCTTTGTAGCGTTGGAAGTCGTTTGGTTTTCGTGCCCTCCCAAAGAGATATCCACCAGCACTTCATATACCCACAGCCTCCATTTACACTTCCAAATCTCAACAAGGAGCAAGCTCAGGTCAGACCCAGTGAAATCCCTGTCATAATTATATTTATATTATATAATTATAGTAGGTAGGGAGTTAGACAGACAATAAAATAAAAATTAACGCCAGAGGAAAACCTCAACATAATGCACATTTTTGTGTTCCACATCATCGAGGAAAATGTGTTATATTGGTGAATAAAAAGCAATCTGAAAAAATCTAAATCTAGCGTTTGAATCTCTCTAGCGAGTGACACTGGTCCCTGATCCTTGCACTCTGCTGATCGATGGCGTAACCTTTGGCTTGACCTCTACTGACATCCTATTTCACATGGGTGCTGAGGAGATCAGCAGGTATAATTCTCTATTTACATGTAAACTCCTGGTTGTCATTGTCGTACATAATTGTTATTGTGTCTGCAGGGGCGCTGGATCAGACAGATTCTCACGCATATTAATGCACATGCTGACCCAGAGGAGGTAAGAGGAACCAGTTCTCATTGTTTTAATAGTTTTTACATGTATGTAATGTTTGTACTGCAGCTACTATCCACTGTACCCTCCTGTGGAGGAGGTAAATATGGACTACGAGAAGTTTCAGAGCTACGGGCAGATGCCGCTCACACCTGACGTACTCATAGTTCCCTCAGAGCTCCGCTACTTTATCAAGGTACAGTACTCTTCCACTGCGTATGCTTGTCTGTTCATAGACAAGTAGCCAAATTGAACCTGGTGTTTCCCTGTATCACACTTGTACTTACAAGTGATGACTCCTGTGAGTTTTCTTGATAAAATATTATTAATAAAGATAAATGAAGATTGATATCAGACTATTTGGTTTTAAAGTTAGGACTTACAAGAGGTCTGGCATTAATTATTACACTTTCCTGTTTATCCTTAGGACGTGGTGGGTTGTGTATGTGTCAATCCTGGACGTCTAACCAAAGGTCAGGTGGGAGGGACCTATGGCAGACTGCTCATTCAACGCAGCGCTTCAGGGGAAAACAAGAGAGTGAGCCCTTGTTTGGCTGCTCAGGTGGTAAAGATTTAACAGACTATAAACTTTATTTTGGATTCTGGACTAATTTTGAGTCGTACGAAGCGACCAATAAATATTTTCCAAAAGTGGATTTGTGTAACATATTTACAAATAAACTTCTTAATACAAATCACGTGTAGCCACTTATTGTCATTATAATAAAAATTAAAGATGATAATTTATTATATTTTTACTACATAAACATCACTGCCTTATGGTATCTTATATTAGTCATAAAAGTCGTCTGATTCATTGGAGTGGTCTTCATTTCGCTCTTCCTTCACACAAATTCTTGACAGAATGTCACAGGTTTCTGTTAAACAAATGAAATGAGTGAAGGCAAGACAAGAATTATAGAAATCCTTTTCCTTAAAAACCTTACCGTTGGCTTCATCAAATTTTGGTTGCTTTCTTGAAAGAACATTTAGGAATATCATTGGGCGCATTTTGTTTTATTTTCATATTAAACAAGCTCAAATGTGACTTACATGTCTCCCTGTGTGTTTTCCTGAGGTGCCAGAACCTGTTCTATATCATCAGATGAACCGCTCGACTCTTGGTCATCATCTGAAGATGCAGTTTTTCTGCTGCTTGCTTCATGTTCTGATGGGTGCTCTGGGATGATGTATATTACTTTGGATCTAGAAACATGATCATTTTAGCCACGGAAGTTTAGACAGAAGACGGTTCAGGTGATGGAGTTTGCTGACTCGCCTGGTCTGTGGTGACACTATACAGTCCTCTGAGTCACTGTCCTCGGGTGTTTTTGTTTTGTCTACTTTCTGTCCATTATCTTCGTTGGACACAGGCTCCTCCATATTGTCCTCACCACCCTCCGATTCAGATGATGCACTCTCTGTGCTTTCATGATCAGCATCGTCATCTGTCTCTTCTTCTGATGAATATCTTGGAATATCTGCATTTACTTTATCATTTTCTTGACATGTTTCTGTTCCGTCTCCGTAGGTCTTCTCTTTTTCAGAATCCTCATCTTCATCCTGCAGGCTACTTTGATCAGAGATGCTCGCTTTTGTTTCTTCTGGTGTTGCTATATCTTTTAGTCTAATACTAACACCTTTTTGTGGCATTTGTGCTGATCCCGACATCTTGTCACTGTTGCAAACTTCTCTATCACTTTCATTATCTTTATTGTCACTCAAGCTGTCTCCCGATGTGTTCCTTGTGTCTTTGAAACCTAGTCCATTGCTCTGTTTTGATGTCCGGTGACTAGATGTTTCTGAGTTGTCACTTTCAGATTTTAATGCTGCCTTTAAACCAGTGGCAACCGCTCTTAATGGGGATGAGCTTTAAAAGAAGAGAAACAATGGTGAACATGCATACATTTTTAAAATCTAAATCCTCATCCTTACTTGTGGGAGCTATAATGGCTTTCATCCGAACCGCTGCTCTGATTATTCTTATCTTTGTTCTGAGTGCTTCCTTGGCTTGATGTTCGACAACTGTGACTGGAGAGACGAACTATGATCATAAACGGAAAAGATTATTGTGGGAGAAAAATGGCAGAAATCACTTTCTATTTGTTGGAATAATGGGTCAAACCTGGTTTCATATCGATGTCCTCATTGTGAATTATATTGTGTTCACTTGGTATACTTGCGGAAGGCAGAGGTCGCTTTGGCACTCTCTCTTTTTGTGATTGAGGAGTGGAATGGTGTATGTAGTGTTGGTCTGAAGCATTACAGTCTGAAAGGCACTGTTTTGAAAGACTGAGGCCTGGATGATCAGTGGAGGGACTTGTCTGTAGAGATGCAGAGGGCTGAAGACTGTGTGTGGAAGGAAGGTGATATGACCCAACCAGATATGAATGTGGGAATGATAATGGAGAGGACTGAGTGATATCCCGTCGCTGCTCTGATGCTTGGTTTGGAAAGACTGCCGTCTGTTTTTGAGCCATAGTCTGCCAGGAGGGCTGCAGTTCAGGGGGAAAGGGTTCTCCGTGATATGCTCCAGTTGTTCTTGGAATTTGTCCAAGGCCTGCACATGAAGGTTTGCTTAGTCATAGTTGATGTGTAAAAGAAATGGGGATATTAATTTGTCCTCACATCAGATATTTTTTTTAAGAAGTGAAAAACAAACCATTTAAAAGTAGAGTACATGACGTCTCTGAATTCTTCTGACACGTCACCTGATGTCCCCCAGGCAACTTTTAGAGAAACAATATTTAGTTACATTCTTTCTAAGTAGTATAGCATTGTAATACTATTTAACTGTATTCATTTGGATAGCTTACATTCTGCTCAGTTGTCTGCGCTTTGACATGGAGTTGGTTATCATGGTGTGAACAGCTCCAAAGGTAACTCTCATATTCTTTCTGAAGAGTGGTAAAATACCATATTTAGGGGTTTGTAAAAGAACAAAAAATTGTGCTTTCAGTCATCTTCAGATTTACATGTATTGTGTAATACCCGTAACTTTTTCATGGCAGCAGTGCGGTCCAGCATCATTTTCAGTGTTTTCTGGGCATCTTCAAACTGCTGCAGAAGTTCCCAGTTTTGGAGTTTGGACAAACGCTCCCTCTCTGTCAAGTCATACAAGTGTTTTTGCAGATGCACTGCCTTGCTGTAAAACGGCAAAGGAGACCAGTGGTTGTAAAACTTTTCACACCAAGTACCACCTCTCAAAATATTTGACCTTAGTGTCACCGAGGCCAAGATCAAATCATGACTAAAAAGGCGTAAATTCTAGACTTAAATGGTCTGAAAGGCACCAAATTATGTGTTAATTGGATGCATTGTAAACCATGACTAAGCCAGCATTTAAATGCTTTACTATAGTATAAATGAAATAAAAAATGAATTAAGTCTAAAATTACAGATTACCGAGTACACCTGAAGAATACATGACGAATTCTTTGTGAAGCCACTCGAAATATCAAACTCTTAACAGAGAAAGAGACAAGTTCCATAAGACAAGTGGCACAAACCGTTCTTACCTCATTTTTTTGTTTTTGTTTCTTTGTTTGGTGAAAGTATAATTTATCCAGTTCAATGGACTGTAGGTCTATTCTCTGACTCTTTAGAGCGAATGAAGAGATTACCTCGGATTAACGACTGCGGTTTGGGGGAGGGACTACTATATTCAATCCAAACATGATGTGTCACAAAGGAGTATATCAATTTACAAATCAATTACATATCTGTTGGTGTGTCATGTAGTAATAATGATATAAATAATTTATTTGTACAGCACATTTTAATAAATTGCAGTTCACGGTGTTTTCCAGGGACATAAAAGAAAAGTGTCTAAGCCGTAAAAAGGTAGTGTTGCAACAACACATTATCCTGCCTTGAAAATAAAAGGCACGAGCGAAGGTTATTTTTATTTGTATTAAGCGGAACCATTGTACGTCTCTAGACCATGGGGTTATATTTTTGTGTGACACTCGCATGCTTTACATTGTACAAGGGAGTAATTTGATGCCAAGTACGGTGATAAAACGGAACACTGATTTGCTTTCTGGGCATATCGTTTGAAATGTTAACTTTGACATCTGAATGAGTTTAACTGCATTTTAATTTTCGTTCGGCAAAATAATTCAGAATTCAGACAGCTATTTTAATGCTTCTGTCAAATGAGAACCACTGAGCGCATCGACGTGTGAGAAACAACATCCAAGTACCCGACGAAAGGAAGGAGTTATGACAAGTTTGGCCAGTAAAGTGTTCTGCAGGGTCGAGAGAATATGCCGCCACCTCCCAGTTATGCTCAACACTTTCCTGGTATTCTCCATAACTGGGGAGGTGAGCTACTTGGTCTTGGTGGAAGCTCCGCTGGAGGCGAGTTTGAAGAAAACCGTGTGGTCATCCTGGTGGAAAGCTTTTCACTTACTCGCACAGTATTTCATGCTCGGCAATATCTGCTGGAACGCACTGCTTTTCGTCAAGACAAGCCCCAGTATAAAAGGAGTATTCCTGGAGGAAGGCGTTGGGCAGGGCTGGAGGTAGGGATTGCCGTACTGAATCTGTTGATCCTGATCATTTATTCTAATAGGTCCATGATATTGAACTGTCAGCATTCTACTTCCGGGTCCAATAAAACTCTAGCCCCATTCATTCAGCATATTGACATTTGGTGTTTGTTAACTTGCTCCAGGGCTTTGTGAAATACATCTGATGGCACAGATATATTTCAAATAATGTACCTTGATTTACTCTTCTTTTTTTCATGGGAATCAATCATGGGTGGGAACCTATTTTACATGTTTTAAGTGGTGGGGGAAACTAGCCTAATTTTTTTATACATATACCTGTGAACCAGTGTTTTGCTTTTAATTGCATTAATTCACTTGGAGGTTTGGATAAAGTTGCTGCTTTTGTTCATCAGTATGGTTTCTGATGTGTAAGTCTCTGCTCCTTTCAGCACTTTGGACCCGGAAGTAGCATGTGGTCATGTCATGTAACTCCATACATACTTACTCTCACTCTTCATTGAATGTTATGGACCAATACTTTACATTTTGACAGCCAAACATGTCATGAATCCCAATCACTAGCAGCATTATTTAAAAAATGTTCTTTCCTTTGCATCTGCAGGTATTGTTATTCATGTGAGACTCACACACCTCCACGCTGTTCCCATTGTTATGATTGCAAGGTGTGTATTCTTCGAAGAGACCACCACTGTGTCTTTTTTGGTCAATGTGTTGGCTTCAGTAACTACCGGTACTTCCTGAGCTGCCTGCTTTTTATGTGGTCAGGACTACTATATGCCACCTTGATGAACGCAGAGGTCTTCATTGTCATACTGAAAGAAGGGGTGACTTTGCATAGTGTCCTGCTTCTCTTAATCCCTTGGATCATGTTAGTTTCAGGTAAGTTTATTTCATATAGACTTTACAGTGATGTACATAATAACCAGTGTTGCCACAGATTACTTGAAAAAGTAATATATTACTGATTACTGATTACTCCTTTGAATTAGTTACTTAACTGATTACTTGATTTCAAAAGTAACGTTAGTTAGATTACAAGTTACTTTATTAGTTACATTCAGCTGCAGCCGACGACACACTAATGACAAACCCTTTTACCAACACTCGATTTATTGGAAGTGCATTTTAACATCAACAAAGCTGATACAGACTCGGAAAAGTGATGCATTTCCATCTCTCTCCCCGACCAGTGTTAGTGTTTTTAGACTGAAAATTCGACTTGTCACGTCACTCGTCCAGATGCAAAAAGAAATGTATTTTTCCCAAAGGAAAATTACAGAATAGTAACTCACACTGATTTGGAAAAGTAACTTAAATCTGATTACTTGTTTGGAAATGGTAACGCGTTAGATTACTAGTTACTGAAAAAAAGTAATCCGATTACACTAATCCGTTACTAAGTAATTAGTTACTGGCATCACTGATAATAACACAATGACATATTCATATTTTGGAAAGTTACTTTCTTTTGTAGCAAATAAAATGGAGCTCTATTTTTAAAGCAAACATTGTTACTTCTTCAATGAAGGTACTTGATTCATTTCTGTACTCAGTAGTTGAAGTCTTACTGAGTACAGAAGATGAATCAAGTACCTTCATTGAAGACGGACAACTCCTGTACGACTGAGAACTTGCACAGACATTGTTACTTCTGTTAAATTCTGTATTTGTTTTTTTTTCCTTTTAGGCCAAGTCACTGCAAGAGCCTTTGCTTTTGCTTTTATTGCTGACACATGTGTCGTGGGCTTCCTTTTGGTATCCGCTTTCTTCTTCTTCCACCTTTTCCTGATGTCCAGGGGACAAACGACCAGGGAGTGGTACTCTTCACGACGCCCATATAATCTGGGACTAGTTCATAACCTGCAACATAATTTAGGTCGTCACTGGTACATTTGCTGGCTCTGCCCACTTATCCCTTCACCTATGCCTGGAGATGGCATACATTTTAAAGTCACAGGGGTACTAGAACCTACCAGATAATTCAATTAATGTTTGAAGCACTTTTATTTATTCTATGATGCGGTGGTGTTTAGGGTGAGTTGTGGTGTAATTGTTTATCACCTCTGTTCATAATCACCTACCTTTCTCAATTCCTCACGGTTTTATTTGAGAGCAAAACACTGAATTGTATTGTTTCACACTTGAATCTTATTCCGGGCTACAGATTTAAAAAAAATTGTGTATTGTGTTGTGTGAGAATTGTGTGTGATCTAAATTTGCATCCCTCTTTTATTGGTTCATTCCAATAAGTCAAGAAACAACTTGACTCGACATTACAGAAATACAAGATTTAATTGTGTCTGGCTACGCTTGAATGTATACAGTGTTTCTTTAGTTTTGTTTTTCAAGTAAATACCAAAGCAGTGATGTAACGGTGTTCATTTGCTACACCTTGCACTAACAGCCAAGTCTGTGATTATCAAATAAAACTGAAGAATATTGTCGGTGTACAGTATGTTTTTTTTATACTCTTTTTCTTTTTTTGCGGCCTCAGATCATATTGGTCTAGTTTTGCTTTTGTGTTTTCACTGTAAATGCAACAACACGTAAAAAACTGTGGTGAAAACTGGTTTTCAGTGGTTGTGACGTCACGTGAGGCCATGCAGATTACCTGTAGCAAACAACACTGGATATTACATTTGTCAACTGTTAATGTACACTTTTAAGGTTATGATGTCTTGGTTCATAGTCAGAAATACTTTTGGAAACTCGTTTCTGGACGCAAAAAAAGGTGAAGGTTTATTTAGCGGGAAATATATTGCGTTATTTTAGCGATGCTTCGTTGGATGACGTGTTAGTTACATGTTACACGTTAGCTTTGGCGAACTAGCTCAACAAAATAACGCCTAATTTATTTAGCTTGATCCGATTCATAAAGTAATTATAAACATAGAATTAATTGCGTATTGAAATGAATTAATAGTGATCAGATTTTTTATTGCTCCATACAGCTTAGAGAGAATGAAATAAACGTGGCAGAATGGATTTTATAGAGGAAAACATGTAAGTAATAAAATAGATCAGTTTACTGCATGATTGTAGATTTGACATTTGTGTATAATATGTAGGACAGCACAGGAAATGCTTGAGAAAATTGCTCAGCTTGATCATAGTAAAAGTGTACTCAAAGATCAGAACACAGAGATGAGAAGCTGGCTAGATGCGGCTGACGAAGACATTGCCTCACTTCGATCTGAAAACTCCTCCCTCAAAAAACAAGTCAAAGAGTGAGTTTTTGTGATGTCCTTTTCGAAATAACAAGAGTTTGGTCAGTTCATGTATTTCACCTTGTTTTGTTTTGTTTATTTCAGACTTGAGAAAGTAATCAGTGATGCTCAGATTGTTGAGTCAGAGCCAACCAACAGCCAACCAGATTGCCTTGATTTGGAAATTAGAAATGAAGTAAAAATAAAAAAATTGGTACGTTTTCTGTGGTCATGGTGGTACTAGTTTTAAAATGATTATCCAATACAGACAATGCTCTCATTTTGCCATATAATTGACCTAGCAGAAATTCACAGTAATGAGATGTATTTGTTTATAGGAGAAAGAATCTGTCAGTCTTAAAGAAGAAAATAAAAAGCTCACAGCTGAGGTCTATTATACACTTAGTGTATTTTACATCTCATGTCTCATGTCTTTTAACTTGTTGTGCTTCGATCTTTAAAACTAGATAAGAAACTTGCAACACCTTCAAGACCAAGATGATGTGAGCCTGAACAAGCTTAAAGTTTCACTTCAAATCCTTGAGGTAATGCACAACTTTAAAGATCAGCATTAGTTAGTTCCTCAAATTTAGTTTGCTGGCCTTATCTTTCGCATATTTAAACTTTGTTTTGTAACAATATTTCTTCAGTCTGAAATGGAGGTTGCTCAGTTTGGGCTACAACTAAGAGATGAGGTTATTGAGCAGGTCAGAGGCATAGACGTCACCAAATATGCACAGTTTACTTGGTTAACAAACTGATTTGTTTGCGTCACAACTTTTTGTCTTCTACTGTGACAGAAACATCAGGAGTTAAAACATGCTGAGGAAATGGTGGAGGAATATTCAACCATTATAAAGGTGTATACTAAAACTGTCAAATGGTGAAATGTGTGAGGCACTATTTTTATTTATTTATTTTTTATTCAGGATCTCAGACTGAAAAATCAACAGCTAAAGGACACGCTGGAGGCTGGACAGGATGAAGTGTCATTGTAACGTGTGCAAGTGTTGTGTTTATAAGTCCTAAATGTTTAGTATTATTCATTTAAATATTTACTTTGTAGCGCAATCGCCATTGACCTTTTGGAGGCAAAGGAAAAGAGCACCAGTCCTGTTCTGTCATTTGCTGATGAGCTCAGGCTGTTGGATTCCTCCGCACATAACAACATCAGCCTCCCAGACGTCACACAGTCACATGTAAGAAATCTTTATTCATCCATTTCACTCAAAACAATTCAGGAATGTGGAGCCACTGGATTTGAAGCTTTTATCTATTTCTGTGTCTGTCTTGTATAGTCAAACATTTGTAATACACGACTACACATATGTGCCCATAAATATCAATGACATTTTAGACGAAATGGTATTGACATTTTTCTTTCTTTGAAGGCTGAAGCAGTGTCTGAAAATGTCCAAAAGACTCATTGTTCTGTGGATTGTCAGGACACTGGGAGGTAAGCCAATGTTACCTTTTTATTTGACAAGATTGATGTGAGAAAAACGATGCATATCTTTCCTAGCATGGATAAGGAGGCGTCGAGCGGGATATGTGCCAGCACCGTCACATCATGCTCTGTGGGGGTGCGGCAGGCCTTTCCCCTCGTAGAGACCAATCCTGAGTCATCAAAACATCACAAGTAAGAACAGTATTCCTTATCATGATATACGTACAGTACAATTTAGTAGTAAATCTGAATTTATAAAAATGAAAGTGCACCTTCACAATAATTATAATTGATTAGTTTCAGATTGAGACAGTTGCATATTCAATATAGAATAGACAGCTGGATTCCAATTAATGTTCTCTGTTTTTGTTCAAGGTGCGTTGGCCTCCTGCTGAAAGTCACTGAGAAAGTTGTCCTGTTCCTGGGGGCTCTCTTCCTCGTTTTTGTTTTGGCTGTTATAGCATCAGGAAGCTTTAATGGCAACTCTGAGCTTTTGTCTTATGACACTATCTGGAGTGGTGTGCGTTTTCTTTTAGAGCCCTACTGCACCTTGCACTATGGGGGTATGCCACCCATCTAATTTAAACCCAGTGTTATAATAAACACCTAGATCTGTACAGGATACCAGAGTCATTTTTTCTTTTCTTTTTTTATCAATGCGTCGTGTGTGCGCCCTGTGAATGGGTGCGGGTGAACGCTGGCTTTAGTGAGGCTCTGGCGCCCCACCCACGCACAGGCGCGCTCTGGCGGCGGTCGTTGCTCCATGCTCCCAGTGAAATGACTCTCCCAGATGGAAATGTATGTATAGTTAGCGGTCCAATTTAGAGCTGCAGAGTCGAGCACGAGCAGGCTACAGCAAGATTATTGATCCGTGCTGGCAGTAATTCATTGAGCGTGTGAATCTTCAGGGGCACGTCTTTAGTCGATGGCGAGTTATCGAAAAGGATGCTGCGGAGATGCTGATGATGGCCCGGTGACAGCGCTCGACACCCTTGAAGGATCCTAAAGCTGGGGCTTCACCACAGCGATACATCGGATAACAATCCACACATTTGACTTCGGAAACATAAGCAGCGATATGTTATGAGCGCAACAGCTTTGGTTGAGGGAATGGGGGTGCCGAAAACGCCGAAGCGAACCCGTCTTCTTTTTCGATTCTGCGTGTGCGGGATCGCTCTTCTGACAGCCGCCTTAACCGTGGATGTTACAGGTGTCTATTGCAATCGTTCCTGTTTTATTTGATGAGAATGATAGGCTATATTAAATCATTAAAGCAAACATTGGCTTTGGTTTACCATGTGAAACCCTTTCCTATATGAATGTAGGGCTACACGAAAATGGAAATCTCATCTGGACCAAAAGAGAGCTTTACGAAGAGACAGATGCTGGTAACAAGACTCTGAATGACTTGTCTAAATCTGGTAAGATATGCTTCCATACCCTTTGTGCAGAAACTGTAAGACTGGTTGCGATAAGAAAACTTGGGCTCCTTCACATGCTCCATCATCTTATGAGAGCTGTTGCTTGGAAAGTAGTGTTTACCAACATCCTCCTGTCGCCAGATACTTGAAAAGAGTTACAAAAAAGTTTAATCCATGTAATATCAGATTGTCTTTTTATATATATATTTGATTTTTGTTTTGACTTCACTTTTGTAATATTAAAAATGCAGAACCCTGGCTTCTCTATCTGTGTCCAAACAGAATCATGTGGTACAGTCATCAGATCTGTCGTTCTCCCCCACACAACTCATCTGGTTCAATCCGTCTTCTTTCTACTGCGCACAAGTATTAGGCCAATGTTGATCTCATATTATTTTTCACACTCAAATTTAGATGTTTTTATTTGTTGTGTATGTTAGGCTATTCAAATAATGTGTAAATATCACTTTAGCTCTGTTATGGTGTGAGGCAGGTCGTGATCTTCATTAAAGAGCTTAAAGGGACACTGCATAACATTTCGGATTATACTGTTGCCAGCAATACAAAACAGCAATTCACTATAGTGAATAGTAGACGACTATATTTTCAGTGGGTAATCAAACAATGGATTTGGATGAGGAACTAACCTCTTTAAATCTCATATTTGGCTGCGTTCAGTCGACATTTCCATGGAGAGGAGCTGGAGATGTACCCGCTCCCAGTAAAGTTAGTGAAGTCTGAGGTGAGCCGCTCACAGCAAAGACACATGTTCATTTGCTCATATTTTAAACGTATATTTCAACAATACAAATGTGTGTAGTAAGAAAATAAATGCTTGTATTTTATTCTATTTATCGGGTAAAAAATGTTATGCAGTGTGGCATAAACATGGACAAAAGGCAATCTCACAACCAGCTCTATCTATGCGCGTGCATGCATTTAGTCATTCTACTCACATGCATCTGCTTCCCATACAGGAACAAACATTTTTCTTCATTAAAACTGAATGAATAGTTTGATAAAATGTAAGTATAATCAGTCTAACTATTTTCTCTCTCCCACTCTGTCTCTCTCTCTGTCAATCCTAGCCATTTCTGAATTTCCAGCAGACATTTTTACAGTGGAGCAGCGGAGGCACGGGGCTGTAATACTTCACGTTCTCTGTGTAAGTCTTTTCTTTCCCCTGTTATTCCTCTGTTTTTTTTATTATTTATCCCCTCGGTATCTGAACAAAGCATTCCATTACTATTTTCTGCAGGCTATCTATATGTTTTATGCTCTGGCCATTGTGTGTGATATTTACTTTGTGCCATGTCTGGAGAAAATATCAGAGGTAAGAAGTTCACACAAGAAAAAGAAGCATTTTTACCAGCCTGGCATCGGTTGCCTGTCATCAAATGATCTTTTCCACAGAATCTTAATCTTAGTGAAGATGTTGCTGGGGCGACCTTCATGGCAGCTGGGAGCTCTGCCCCTGAGCTCTTTACTTCTTTGATTGGTCAGTACTATCTATTCCAATCACTTACTCAAACAAATGCATTAGTACAGTGCTCAATCAGTAAAAGATTGGTCTTTGCTTTTGACTTGACATTAGTGTTACGTCGAGTGTCTTAAAAAGTAGACTTCATTCAAACAAACTTGACAAGAACATTAACACAGTGTTTTTGACTACTGTATCTACTTGCTATTTATCCGATCGTGTGCTATAAACAGGAGATCAATGATGAGACACTTTTGTATTGTCTCAGCGATACTCACATTTGTATGATTATTATTTGGTTGCCTTACAGGAGTTTTTATCACAAAAGGAGACGTTGGTGTGGGAACAATTGTGGGATCTGCGGTTTTCAATGTCCTGGTTATTATTGGTATCTGTGGCATTTTCTCTGGTCAGGTAATTTATTTTTATTTTTTTTCTGTTTAGCAACATTTGTCCCAGCATTAGACATTCAATTAGTACCTTTTTGTCTTACTCTGAAACAGAATGGACTTTCTAATTGTGTGTCTCCACCCCATAGCCTATTTCTCTAAGCTGGTGGCCTCTATTTCGAGATTCTATCTTCTACATTTTATCCATAATCGTGCTAATTTTGGTAAGAAGTCATGCACATTATATCATCCTCATGTTGCATTTGACTGTTAGTGCTATGAGATAAGATAAACAAACATCTACCTGCAATTTATATACTTCGGCTGTCTTTGCAGGTGATATATGATGAAAAGGTTTTGTGGTAAGGATTGAGTTTAGAATTTGTTTTATTATTATTATTTCTAAATAACCATTGTTGTCAAAATGATTATTTTTACATTGATTTCACAGGTGGGAAACTCTTATTCTCATTTCTATGTATGGAATTTACATAGTCATCATGAGGTGAGCCTTTTTACGTTCATGTTTTCAGTGTTACATGGTAAGGCATATAAGGCATAAGCCTCTCATGTCTTCACGGTAGGTTCAACAGGTTTCTGTGTAACTTTGTTGAGAGACACTGCAGTTTGGAAGGCCAGCCTTTTCTCAGCAGCATGAGACGGACAACAGCCGTCGGGAATATTGGAGACTGTGACAATGACACTGTACCACTAAAGCCAGGTAAACATGTCACTTTAACTCTACTGTTTGGCATGAAATTGATTTTACTGTAAGTCTGTATACAAGTGCTTGCATTTAAATGATTGTGTCATTCAAAGCTTTATTCACAACATTGCCTGTTTTTTACTGCAGACAGTGTGGTGGGCTGTCAGGACACAGGAGTGGTGATGGTGGATGAGCTCCTGAACCTGCACCCTCAGCAGCTCTCTTTTTCAGAGGCAAGCCTTCGTCTTCTCATCACCCCGCATTTCCCCCCCTTCACCCGCCTGCGCATGGCAGGACGCATGGTCATCAGCCAGGTACACTGCACGCGCTTTCGACCCTAACAATACTGCACACCCCATCTTCAGGTGTATTAGTTAGTTTGGTGGGTAAGTTTCTCTTGTCATTGAATACCTGAACCCAGTCCTGTTGTTCTAAAGCATTTGATAATAGAAAAAATCTGTCTGAAACAACAGGCACAGATAGGGGTCATATTCGGCCGTCAACCAAACTGTTATGGCTATAACCCAGATAGCTAGTTTGGCACCTGGGTGTTTGTCTTTGCATGCATGTGCTCTGCCATTTTGTTCTATTTGAAATAGGGCTGTCAATCGATACATTTTTTAATCGCACTTGTGAAATCTCGGTAAATTTTTCTCTAATAATTATATAAATTTGTAATACTTGTCCAACGTAAAACACTTACATTTAGAGCATGTGATTATTGATTGCACATTTCTTTAACCAAATATTCAGTTTCATAATTGTGGGAAATGCCCAACAGTTTATAACCGGGTTCTCTACAGTCCTTTCTTCGTCGCTCGCCCAAGGCTTGATAAGTCACATTTTAGATACATTTTCTTTAGTGCTGAACATTTTGGACAGAATCTGCAAAGTAGAGTATAAGGACAAAATTAAAATCTTTTTGTTGAAATAGGATAATTAGAGCCTTTTTGATGCATAAGAGGCTCTTTGTCACTTTTGTTTCATATAAGGGTGAAAAGATTGGAGACTCCTGGCTTACAATATGTAGTTAATACAAATGTTTTGTCTTTCAGGTCATGTGTGTGCTCAGATACAGAAGTGTGTTTGGTCAAAACCTATAATGTAATTGCAATTAATTTAAGTAATTGCGATTAATTATGTTTTTGATTAATGCGATTAATCGCGATTAATTTTGACAGCCCTAATTTGAAATAACCCTGCACATTCTTTTTGTTTTGTTCTATAACCCTAATTCATGCTGTCTAAATGCCCTCAAGTGAGTGTGAAGGCATGCTTGACTGCTCTTCCCACTCCTGCAGCCCTTTGCACACTTCAGTGTGAGATCCTGGACGCAGCCATAATTGCTGTTTTTTTATTCGGTCATGTGTGTTGCCCCACTTCCTACAGCGGCAGAGGCTGATTCGGGCTCGAGCGGGATGTGAAGGAGGTTGTGGAACGGGTGAAGGAGTCAGTGGTCAGTGGAGCCAAGAGAATGGGACAGTGAGTGAGGGAGGTAGACAAACACTGGAGAGTGAGAGAGGAAAAGAAGTAAGTGGAGAGCCACAAGAGACCGCTCAATTTAAAGAGGAAGATGAAGAGGAGCAGGAGGAAGGAGAGGAGCAGCATTCGTCTTTAAATCCCTTCTTTTTTCCAGGTAAGGAAACACAGGTTTGTTTGGTTGCCCAAATGATCACATGCAAATATGATTTCTATCCCCTAACTTGAAATCTCAGATGGTTGGTGTGAGCGTCTGACGTGGGTGGTGTCCTGGCCAGTGAGCTTGCTGCTGTACTTCACAGTGCCAAACTGCAACAAGTCCCGCTGGGAGCGCTGGTACCTGCTTACCTTTCTGTCCTCAACTCTGTGGATAGCCCTCTTTTCCTACCTCATGGTCTGGATGGTATGAACCCCACATACCGCTATAAATCACTATAAATGCATAAACAATTACCTTATTTTCATATCGCCATTATTGTCCTTGATCAGGTGACCATTATCAGCTTTACGCTGGGAATCCCAGAAGTCCTTATGGGTATCACCTTTTTGGCAGCTGGCACTAGTGTCCCTGACTGCATGGCGAGCTTAATTGTTGCAAGACAGGGTGAGTTTTGCTCATAAAAATAATTATGAAAAAAAACAACATTGGTTTCAGTACATTTAAGTACAGCACATTGCTGACCTGTGTAGGTATGGGGGACATGGCTGTCTCCAACTCCATCGGCAGTAACATCTTTGATGTGTTGCTGGGACTGGGCTTCCCTTGGGCACTGAGAACTCTCATTGTCAGCTATGGATCAGTGGTAAGTTAACAACCCACAGAGACGAGACCTGCATAATCAGTTATACTTCCCACTGAAGTGAAGCCTAAGATCCAGGACAAAAGGCAGCGTTTTAAAGATGTGATTCCTAAATAACAGATGATCTTTTGTCTAGGTGAAAATAAACAGCAGAGGGCTGGTTTACTCAGTGATCCTGCTGTTGGCCTCTGTCACACTAACTGTGAGTACACATTATCAACTCACGAGAACTCCCATTCAAATGTGAATGATTACAGTTGCTTGTAAATACATTACTTATTGTTGTGTGTTGTAGGTCCTGTGTGTTCATTTAAACCGATGGAGGCTGGACCGCAAACTTGGTCTCTGTCTTATAATGCTTTATGCCATCTTCCTCCTTTGCTCGATTGGCTTTGAAAGACTGTAGAGCAGTGTTTACCAACCTTTTTTTTTTTAATTACAACCCTTCATGCTCATGCTGGAGACAGGCCGTGCCCCTCAGTCCCCAACTATGGCCCCCACAATTAGCATTAATTTTAGCCAAATAAAAAGTTGTATGTATGTTCTGCACTAGCACACCATTTCCAATCATCAAATAATATAATATATGGTCTGACCTTTTTACCAAAGCTTTGGGGACCCCTACAGTCCTGCTGTGGCTGATTTGTTTGTTTGTTATTCATCACAACCTCCTTGGATATTTTGGAATATAGATGATTTTTATTTTAAATTTTGTGACCTAAAGTTTTTTTTTCCTATATATTGTCCGCATGTGCTACTTGGATTTTGTGAAAATCTACCTAAATGCACTTATTGCGTTAAGTATTGCATATGTTGTATACCTGCAGGATTTTTCTGCACTACATTTGTAAACTTTATAGTGAAGACACATTAAAACATACTTGTTTTATCTGCAGATACAAAGATTTCTTGAATCAAATGTCTAATATGTGCCTTTCATTGATCATTGGTTTAAAACAGTAATTGGCAAGGTCATTTTGAAAAGAAATTCCCCACAATGTGCTGAACCTATTTTTTTGTGCACAATAAAAAGCAGTTTTGTGGTTATGAAACAAATGTGAAATTAGTGCCATTAATTAATATCAATATTAAATGTATGTGGTATTTTATTTATCTCAGGCTAAATAAATGTTAATACAAAAAAATGTCAAAATAAAACGTACAACAAAATACATCATTTACAAATACTTGTAGGGTTTACATATATCAAATAAGCATGTCACAGTCATAACAAAAATAGAATATATGATACAGTACACTGAATGCATAAGGAGCCACTGAAGTCTGCAATACAATGGACTTTACAAAATACTACAAAAAACTCCCAATACTAATCATACAAAACATCATACAATCATAATCATACAAAATGGTGGAAAAACAGTACAATAGAACACTAAATATTGAAATGTGAGAATGCTTATATAGTAGTGCAACCTGCATGCAAAATCCATTGTGGATTACACAGATTGATGGCCATCATGTGTGTAATAGTGGACTATAAAAGGCGAGCACCAGGTCATCACAGGAGCTAACAAATGGCACTAGTTTAAGTAATGGAAATTTAATTCGTGGAGTAATACTGTGTAAACATTTAAATTAGCTTTTGGGGAGCAGATGAGTTCTGTGTAGTGTTAGAAATGGTCATTTTACGAATTGTCACTGCAACCACCAATCTGTGTTTGGACTACTGTTGTGATATGAGGATATCATTATAAAAGGCAGATGGATGGCATGTAAGTACACAAACAAAACGCCACTAAACTTAGATAGTGATCATAATTATTCCAGAATTTCTTAAAAAAACAACAAAAACATTTCTTTTGGAAAAGCCTCAAGAAGTAATCTATTTTGAAACAAACTAGTCCAAAGTTTACCTATGGTTTTGTGAGTGAAAGGCTACAGGGCTACAGATAATTAGCCATGATGCTAATCCTCTTGCTGCTGGTCGCTCCCATGGAGACAGTAGTTGCTATGGATACTGCATGCTCTCACTCTCTTAATCTTGTGTGTGTTCAGTCCGGTAAAGTGTGTCTATACATGAATATAGACAAAGACCATTTGATCCACAGTGATCTTGAGTCTACAACATACAACGTGTGGTCACATTGATCTTGTTCTCCTACACACCCGATATGTTTTGACTTACAAATGATAAAGTAGGTCACATTTTTTTGAGGGTAAAGCGATGGGGAAAATGAGAAGATGAGCTGTAAAATCACTCTGAGGCAGAGCCCTGGGTCTGCTGGTAAATGGACGCTTTATCCTTTAGCAAAGCCAGACACAAGTGGCAGCTCCAGCTTCCTGCAGAAACACATTAACCACAGTGTAATTGAGAGTAACTTGAACTATTTACATAATACCATAATACTTCGCATATCAAATACAAATTCTGCAACTTCATGAAGCATGTTGAATCAGATGACATAATTAACAAAAGAGCTAAATTGTTCTTACCCTCAGGTGGTTCAGTCATGGCAGGACTTAGGCAGTACATGTGGTAACCTCTGTCACAATCATCACAAAACAGCAGCTGGTCCTACAAACAACACATTCACAAAGGAATGGATTAATGTCAAATAGAGAGCTCGGGATTGTGCCGTCAAAATAGTTAAGATTACAAAGTTTCCTGGCACATTCTATAATAAAGTTGACGTTTTTTCACAGAACGAGTAGCAAATAATTATGCTGACAGGTGGAAGAACAAAAAAAAGCTTAAATGTAAGCTGTACTACAAACATACCACTTTGCAGTATTGGTATACAGTACTGGTATGCAAACATACCATTGCAGATATGCAGTACCCAGCTATATACATTTTATATAGCCAAACTTTTAGACATACTTGTCTAAAACTCTTAGTTGTGCTCAACGCAATACATTGTAATTGTCTACATCACTTTAGTGTTAACTAAAGATGTCGGCTTAGATTTACATTACACCCTTCTGTTTTTTATATTTTAATGTTGGTTAAAAGCTACCATAACAAAGTGTTTACACACCACTCTTGGATAAAGTCCCTCACACACTGAAATGAAGATTTGTTATTATTGTTATTTACAATGGCTATTGTCCCCTCCTGGAACCGCCACCTTAACGTGGTGGAGGGGTTTGAGCGCCTGAATGATCCTGGGGGCTCTGTTGTCGGGGGCTTCGTGCCCCTGGTAGGGTCTCCCAGGGCAAACAGGTCCTCGGTGACGGGTCAGACAAAGAGCAGGTCTGAAGCCCCTTATGAGAGACCAACATGCCCGGTTAGAACCATGAGGCCGTCCTTCTGTGGACCCAACACCTGCAGGAGGAGCCATAGGGGCTGGTGCAATGTGACTTGGGGAGCTCCAACAGCTGCCCCCACAACCCGGCAACGGACAAGTGGAAGAAAATGGATGGATAGACAATGGCTGTTGTCTGGTCTGGTCAAACTGTGATGAGCATCTAAGTAATGAGAGGGAGATATGGACGAGATTTACAGTCTATGCGCAGAATTTTTTAAGTTGTTTCTTTTTGCAGCCAAAGTGGGCAAGGAGAGAGATCTAAGATTCTGAAAAGTATTTAGAAGCTTGTCGGGTCAGGTTGGCACACAATGGCAGCTCAGGACTGACACCTGAACACTATTTCGTTGTACACTTGTGCAATGACAATAAAGCCACACTCTTTACTTGAAAGTACAACTATTTCCAAGATATGACAGACGGAACCCGTGCACTAATAATAATTAATTAATTAATAAAGTATAACTTAACCTTTTAGCAATATCCGTAATAAGCTTAAAACTGGGCCAAAAACATCTCAAGATTGATTGCACAAAATGTTTTACAGGCTGATGAGATGGCAGTAACTCTGGGTGGATTGGGGAGGGGCCGTGGCTACATCAGTGTTGGGGATAAAGCTTGTAAAGGTGTGGTACTGGTGTGGGTTTCGGGTTGAAGATGGACTCAAACTTTCAACCCTACAGCCATGCTTTAGAAGAACCACTTTCCAAGCAGTGGTATGGGCTAAGTGCATCTTTCAAGAAAACAATTTTCCATGTGCATGGTAGACAATAACGTTTTTCTATTCTATTCATCTCATTAGTCATCGTCCTCCACTACATGGTGCCAGCCAAGGCCTTATGGATGACACAATAATGACTTGGCCGCCTCCTCAGCTGACCTAAACACAATTGTAAAACTGTTCAAACAGGTCTTCAGATGAGTCGCAAGAGACTACCAGTATAAATAAAGAATAACAATAATAAAGTATTAGGCAGCTGTGGTTGCTGCGACTCAAAAAAGATTATCCTTCATACAAATCAAGAAACTGAGTGGTTCCAAGGATGGAAGGTTTGAAAGGAAGAGTGGGTAAATATGTTTTGTTTTGGTAAAGTCAGAGATTTTATTGGGGTTTTGTTTTTTTTGTAAATTGTTAGTTGTGGTTGTGATTTGACTTGGTTATCATTTTTAATCAAATAGATAAAACAATGTGACATGTGAGATAAGTAAACGCCTTGTTTTTTGTTTTTTTTATCGTGCAATTAACACATTTTCCTAAAAAACCTCAAACCTGGCATTGCATAAATATTCAGGTATGAGGTTTAATATTTTGGTTTGACTAAGAACATCGTTTCCACACATATCATTAACATATTCTTTCATGAAATGCAGATCTTATAATGACAACAAAGACAACACTGGCTGAAGAAACAGGAATACTCACGTCATTCTCTGAAGTGCCACACACATTGCAGCACTTGCACTCAATGCACTGCCAGCGGTATGTCTTTACAGCAGCCATCATCACTGGAGTAAACTGTAGACACGTGGGGTGTCCTGGAATACAAAGAAACTTGAATTACCTTTTGTTGAAAAGGTTGAAAAAATTATGAGAACAAAGGCGTACCAGAGCGCCCACAGTCTGAGCAGGACACCAGCTCCTCTGACTGGCCCGTCTTCTGATTTAAAGTTGAATCTCCCAGACAGAAATCGCAATAATCGTTGGGCAGTGCTAATCCGTTGGGACCTTTTTTAGTTGCTGAAATACAAAAATTAACATTTAGAAATGTTTAATTTTTCCATTACAAAGATACCGATACAACAAACCTGTCCATGCATTATCATCCAGCCAAAGTATCAATATGGAATCCAAATCATAAACTAATGAATTTATATGTGACTCAGACTATTTGTTAATGTGATGGGATGTGCAAATGCGAAGATGTTGGGTAAAAAGGGATGACTTGATGAAAAAAAAATTTTAAGAGTCCCATTATGTTTTATAACCTGTACACCTGTAACCCCATAAAATCAAGACGCTTTCGTCACAAAAAAATAAGCAAAAGAGCAGGAAAAAAAAAGACGTCACACATGCAACACATCATGCAACCCACTGTCCCCTGACAGTCTCTCTCAGGCCTGGACTCACTCTTCTGCTCCTCAGGCTGGCGAGGAGTGGCTGGTGCCTCGAGCTCCTCGCGGTCCTCACCCTCCTCCTCGGCCAGGTGAGAGTGCGTATAGTGATAGCTCAGGCCCGGACGGTTCTTGTAGCGCTTCCCACAGACTGACACACACAGTCACACAAGATTTGTACAGCAATGACCAACAGTTTAAAAAAAAAGACCCATTAATTGTCCCAACATTTCTAAATATATAATTGAATGCAAGTTGGAAGTTACCAAGCACACACCGAGTAGCTTTTATTATTAAATGAGCTCCAAATGAGTCACTGCTATCGAGGTGGTCTGGTAAAGTTCTGGTTTAGCAGTGGTTCCGTCCTGGTCTAATCTGGAGTTAGTCCTCATTTAGCCCTAGTTTCATTCTGGTGTAGTATTCACGAGTTTAAACCAGGACTAAACATTAAAGTTCGTTGCAGCTCTTTTTAGAAATTAATTTAGTAATTTTGAGGAGAACTGGCTCTTTGAATTCAAAGAGGTCGCAGAACCATGCTTTAACTGGAAGCAAAGGCCTCTGCCACACAGATAGTCTCTACTCACTGTCACAGGCGTATGGTTTGTCCCTCTCTTCCAGTGCCGCCGCTGCAGCAGCCTCAGACTTCTTTTTGCCATTCTTATCACTTCGTCCCTAAAAATTGTATGTAGAATTGTAAAACCACAATAAATCTATTTCACTTCGCCTTTTCCAACACGGCTTACTTTTGACTTGCTCTTTCCTCTCCTTTTAGGGGTTTCGTCTTCAAAGTCCTCATCATCTAGATCGTCCAAGTAGTCATCATGGTCCAGAACCCTCTAAAAATTTAGATTTGAGAAGTTCAAAAATACAAAAATATATTTTCAGTCTCACCTTGCGAATACGGCCAGAAGTCACTGATGCAGGAGGTTCCACAGTAGCAAGATCTTCTTCAGCACCTCGAAGATCAGACGCTCCACTCCTCCTCTCAAGGGGCTCTCCCTTGAGCAGTGCCTCCAAACTGCTGCCATCTACTCCCACCAGTGCATCGCGTTTTAGTCCCAGCTCTATATCCGCTACATAAAACATCAGAAACACATGCCACCACAAGCCATTAATTAATTACTAGGGATGTCCTGATCCGATCATGGTTACAGACTCGATCGGAATCGGACATTACCTCCCGGTCAGAGATGTTTCTGTCCGTGATGGGCAGAGACGAGAGCCTGGCCCGCTGCGCTCATACAGTGGGGAAAAAAAGTATTTAGTCAGCCAACAATTGTGCAAGTTCTCCCACTTAAAAAGATGAGAGAGGCCTGTAATTTTCATCATAGGTAAACCTCAACTATGAGAGACAAAATGAGAAAAGAAAAAATGAATGAATGATTTTTTATGAATTTATTTGCAAATTGTGGAAGAAAATAAGTATTTGGTCACTAACAAAAGTTTATCTCAATACTTTGTTATATACCCTTTGTTGGCGATGACAGAGGTCAAACGTTTTCTGTAAGTCTTCACAAGATTTTCACACACTGTTGCTGGTATTTTGGCCCATTCCTCCATGCAGATCTCCTCTAGAGCAGTGATGTTTTGGGGCAGGCACTGGGCAACACAGACTTTCAACTCCCTCCAAAGATTTTCTATGGGGTTGAGATCTGGAGACTGGCTAGGCCACTCCAGGACCTTTAAATGCTTCTTACGAAGCCACTCTTTCTTTGCCCGGGCGGTGTGTTTGGGATCATTGTTATGTTGAAAGACCCAGCCACGTTTAATTTTCAATGCCCTTGCTGATGGAAGGTGGTTTTCACTCAAAATCTCACGATACATGGCCCCATTCATTCTTTCCTTTACACGGATCAGTCGTCCTGGTCCCTTTGCAGAAAAACAGCCCCAAAGCCTGATGTTTCCACCCCCATGCTTCCCAGTAGGGTGTTCTTTGGATACAACTCAGCATTCTGTCTCCTCCAAACACGACAATTTGAATTTTTACCAAAAAGTTCCATTTTGGTTTCATCTGACCATATGACATTCTCCCAGTCCCATTCTGGATCATCCAGATGCTCTCTAGCAAACTTCAGACGGGCCCGGACATGTACTGGCTTAAGCAGGGGGCACTGCAGGCATAGTGTGTTACTGACGGTAGCCTTTGTTACTTTGGTCCCAGCTCTCTGCAGGTCCTTCACTAGGTCCCCCCGTGTGTTCTGGGATGTTTGCTCACCATTCTTGTGATAATTTTGACCCCACGGGGTGAGATCTTGCATGGAGCCCCAGATCGAGGGAGATTATCAGTGGTCTTGTATGTCTTCCATTTTCTAATAATTGCTTCCACAGTTAATTTCTTCACACCAAGCTGCTTACCAACTGCAGATCCAGTCCTCCCAGCCTGGTGCAGGTCTACAATTTAGTTTCTGGTGTCTTTCGACAGCTCTTTGGTCTTGACCATAGTGGAGTTTGGAGTGTGACTGTTTAAGGTTGTGGACAGGTGTCTTTTATACTGATAACAAGTTCAAACAGGGGCCATTAATACAGGTAACGAGTGGAGGACAGAGGAGCCTCTTAAAGAAGAAATTACAGGTCTGTGAGAGCCAGAAATCTTGCTTGTTTGTAGGTGACCAAATACGTATTTTCCACCATAATTTGAAAATGACTTCATAAAAAAAAAAATCAGGCAATGTGATTTTCTGGATTTTTTTTGTCTCATTTTGTCTCTCATAGTTGAGGTTTACCTATGATGAAAATTACAGGCCTCTCTCATCTTTTTAAGTGGGAGAACTTGCACAATTGTTGGCTGACTAAATACTTTTTTTCCCCATTGTACGTGCGCAAATACGCTGAAAGACGAGGGAAAACTTCTGTCTCCATTAATAACCTAAACCACTGCCTCCTGTCTTCGCTCGCACATCCCCACGTTACGTTCAGTAGGTAAATTGAGGAAGAAGCGCTGGTTTTCAATCCTCTGGCTGCTTTAGTGAAATACACGCACTCTGTACACGCCCACAGCAGATAACACGCGTTCACACCACGGTGGACGGCGTGCGTGCAAACCTCAGCGGACGGTGCACTGCGTGCGCGGACCTCAACCCGTCCCGGTTTTCAGGCTGGGGGTCACCCTATTACTTATTACAGAGACTGTAATCAAGTTAACGTGGCACATTTAGCTTTTGGCCAAATATATTACTGCTGTGTTTTTTTTCTGTACTGCCAGACAGTTTTGTACATTGCAGGGTACAAAAACGTTATTGCCCAAGTTTTGTTTTCATTGCCAATTAACAAACACATTTAGTAATGAATGGGATTTTCGATCACCCTCTCTGTGTAAAATTATATTACGCTGTAAACACTAATAGTCTTGCTTACTTGAGAAAAAACAGACTAAATAGAGTTGCTCCCTATATCCAAAACCATGAATGAAAACAAGTTGAATAATACATATTTTTTCTTAATTTAAAAAAATATATATTAGGTATCGGATCGGGACTCTGCCTCGGACAAATCACAAAAACAAATGACTCGGAGGCAAAAAAAAACCTGATCGGGACATCCCTATTAATTACTTTAAGAAAGATTTATTCAACATCTAATAGTAAGTGAAATTGTTTTATGATGTTGTCTGTTACAAAGTTGTAAAACAGCTTCTCCTACAGCCCTACCAGCTTTGAGTGGAGGGAAGGCTAGGCGCGGGTCCTCAGGGGGATGAGAACGCCTTTTCTTTCTCCATCGACGTGCTGGGTATGTGTACAGCTGCCCTGGAGCTACGCCTGAGAAAACACAAACAATGTTTTAACCGCTAAGATCAACATTCATTATGTGTGCCGATCCAAACAATAAGGACATCAAAGATTTACTTTTATTTCTCTGTCGGTTACATAATAACAACTTTTAACATGATACTGAAACATATAAGATATCACATGATGGGAGAGTGGTTCCCTTGTAATGCAAGACAAGACAGACGACGAGAGACATTACTTAAGTGCAGTTCATCTCAGATCTTTTTTTTAAAGTTGCAATACAAGAACAGCAGAGGGGGGAAAAATAGACTTGACATCCGATGGTGATCCTTACCTGCGCTGCGGTGCCTTTTCTCCATCCAGATGTAACAGTTGGACTGAGCCACACCAGTCTGAGAGTCCAGGAAGGGCATAAGGATGCTGCGCTCGGCACATAGACGGGCATTGTAACTGTGACACTGCTCCATAGCATCTCTGTAATACTGCTCTCCCAGCCTGAAGGAGACAGGGGACAATCTGCTGCATCAACCCGACACACACTATGACATTGTATTCATACTACTCCAACAAATGGTAAATGCAATGGCATGTATTTGAAAGATAGAACGAATAATAAATTACTAAATGATTAGTAACTCCCATGCAGTTACATTATTGCATTTCATCGTATAATTATGGATTTATAAATGTTATTATTTAAAGGCAGTACTTATAAATCATTAACATATTGTATCAGAGAGCCTTTGTACTGGTCCAGAAGAACAGGGCATGGAAGGAAACAAAAGCTTGGTGGTTGGCGGCTCTCTCATCACAAAGCACCCTCCAACAAGCTCCATAAATGATAAACCTTATTTACTAGATATGTTCCAGTAGTTTACAGTGTAGGTAAGAACAGGGCGGAAGGCGCTAGTGAACACCTAAGAGTTATTTAAAGTTGCATAAAGTACATCTTTTCAGTTTGCTCATGGCTAACATGCTAACCATAGTACGATTTTAGTGAAGAAAGCGTTTATTACTAGAGGCTAAAATTATTTAACACTATGCTGTTACTATTACCATAGTGCGCAACAACAACCTGGTCACTACCTGATATTTGAGGTAAATATTACAAGTTAAAAAAGACAAACTTACACTTTAACAACACTGTCGACAGTAGCAGCCATGTTTCTGAATGCGGTTGTATGGGATAATACCGCGCATGCGCATAGTGACAGAATAAATAATAATTTCTTTCAGATTTACAAATTCATGTGGGATGGCATGAGCCAATGGTACAAGCCTAACACAAATAATGTTAGAACCATAATATACTTATAATATGGACAATACAGAAAAGCAAACTACAATGCAGGAAAAAGTGCACTGGGCACCTTTATAAATGCTACTTTGCAATAGTAAAATGTAATCTAAAATAGGCAATGGTTCATGCAAGATTTGATAGAACATTTGATGTTAGACAGGATTATGCCAATTCCTACAACTAGTATAATGTGACGTTTGCCACGTAAGTTTTTGTGTGGGTGTGTGTGCGTGTGCGTAATATTTTTTTTTCCATTGCCATAATGAAGTGGCTTCAGGAATCAAAGTTGACTTTTCCAGGTGGTGGAGCCATTGTTCATTATAGCAACGCACGCACTTTTAAGGCTGTTACATAATATATATATATATATGTACTCTTTTTTTCTTTTTTTTACCCCCGTGTCAGCTCCGCCCCTGGTCCTGTTAGCTGCTGGAGCCTCGCGCTGAGAGGAATACAGACTTCAGACATCACTGAAGTCCAAACTTTAGCCTGGACTCCTGTTGTACTTCTGCTTTAGTTGCTTTTCTAATGCGCTCATACACATGTGGAAAAGGCCGCCATTACACTGCGGTAATGACCCACTTCCAGACCCACGGTAAAGTGGCCCACACTTGAATCAGAATCAGAATAGATTGTATTGGCCATTGTTTGAGAACAGGTTCACAAGCTACGAATTATTCTTGATGCCGACGTGCAACATAAAACATATAACACAGAATTTAGATACAATTAAGCTATAAAACTTTAAACTAAAGTGAATAAGTGACAGCCGCGGGTCTAAGTGTGGAAACACCACACAGTGCAAAGGAGCAGATACATCCATGAGTCTGTGACTAAGTTTTTGGGTCTTTTTATTGTTCATGAGTCTGATGGCGGAGGGGAAAACATTTTTCAAGTGGCAGGAGTTATGGGTCTGGATAGACCGTAGCCTCCTGGCTGAGGGGAGAGGGGTGAATAGTCCGTGTCCAGGGTGAGAAGGGTCAGCTGTGATCCGACCCACATGCCTCCAGGTCCTGGAGGTGAACAGGTCCTGGAGAGATGGGAGCTCACAGCCAATCACCTTCTCTGCAGCACGCACAATGCGCTGCAGTCGGTGCTTGTCCCGTTCTGTAGCGCCGGGGAACCACACGGTGATGGAGGAGGTGAGGATGGACTCGATGATGGCCGTGTAGAACTGCACCAGCATCCTGGTTGGCAGCTTAAGTTTCTTCAGCTGCCGCAGGAAGAACATCCTCTGCTGGGCCTTTTTGATGAGGGAGCTGATGGTCGGCTCCCATTTGAGGTCCTGGGTGATGGTGGTGCCCAGGAAACGGAAGGAGTCCACGATGGAAATGGGGGTGGGAGAGTCGGTCAGGGTGAGGGGGGATGGTGGGGCTGTGTCCTTCCTAAAGTCCACGATCATCTCCACTGTCTTCTGGGCGTTCAGCTCCAGGTTGTTGTGGCTGCACCAGGACGCCAGCCGTTCCACCTCTCCTGTCACCTCACCGTCAGAGATGAGCCCGATGAGGGTGGTGTCGTCCGCAAACTTGATCAGTTTAACGGACTGGTGACTGGAGGTGCAGCAGTTTGTGTACAGGGAGAAGAGCCAGGGGGAGAGTACACAGCCCTGAGGAGTTCCAGTGTTTGTAGTCCGAGTGACCGAGACGATCTTCCCCAGCCGCACGTGCTGTCTCCGGTCCGTCAGGAAGTCAGTGATCCACCTGCAGAGGGAGTCGGGCACGCTGAGCTGGTAGAGCTTGTCTCGTAGCAGTCCAGGGAGGATGGTGTTGAAGGCAGAGCTGAAGTCCACAAACAGGACCCTGGCATAGGTTCCTGGTGAGTCCAAATGCTCCAGGGTGAAGTGGAGGGCCAGATTGACTGCGTCGTCCGCAGACCTGTTGGCTCTGTAGGCGAACTGCAGCGGGTCCAGGAGGGGGGCGGTGATGTCCTTGAGGTGGGGCAGGACCAAGCGCTCAAAAGTCTTCATGACCACAGACGTCAGTGCCACCGGCCTGTAGTCTTTAAAGAGGGGGTATTATGCTTTTTTCAATCACATAGCACCAGTCTATAGCACACTACAATGATGACGTAACCTTCTGTTGGTCTGTATATGCAGTAAATTAAAATAACTGCCTTGAATAAAATTGCTCTCTCAAAATGGCTGTACTGAACGTCTTGAAATAGGCCTCTGTCTCTTTAAGAAGCTTTCCAACACGCCCCCTTCAGCACACTACTGTGGCATTGAAACAACAACACTGTGCGGGGAGGGGGCTCTGCTGAGCTGAGGAGCAGTGGTTGGTGGCTTGGCTGGTGACGAAAGGTCCAGAGGCGTCTCCAGGAGGTGGGGGCGTTCCTAGGAGGACTGAGGCATAGCTACACCTAAAATGGCTGCCGTCTAAGTTTTTACTGATTACTCAAAAATATGTGAATGAGCCAAGGCAACACTCCAGGCATGTGTTTAATGAGGGAATGACATAACATGATATAAAGCTTGAAAAAGTCGATTTTACATAATACCCCCCCTTTAACATGTTTAGGAGCGGCTAAAGATTAAAAGTTATAGTGACCTTTCTAAACCTACTCTAAACCTATACTCTAAACAAGAAATCTTAACAATCTTTACAAATCTTGTTTGGATGCCAATTGCGCACTGAAATGTTAATGTTGGTCAATGTCAAATATTAGCCAGCACAGACACTACGAAATAGTAACTTATTTATTAAGTTATCACAACAGGAGTTGCTTCACCGGGCTGCACTAAACATTAAGGCAATAAAACAAAACAGTAAATAAGACAATGTAAAGTCCAGGGAAGTGAAGTATCCAGGCAAACATAAACATAATGTCCAATTAAATTTCAGCAGCAGGTGATGAGGAGCCGCGTGGGTGTCCCTCGTCCTTAGACTCTCCAGCACGGCGAGGAAAAACTCAAAAACCCAGGGGGAGAAAAGAGAAACCTCGGGGAGAACCACAGAAGGAGAGATCCACTCCCATGGACGGACAAGCTATAGAGACCCAGGGCCGATGGGAATCCCTCAGCAGACGGGCCAAGACCGCAGACTGTACAGTCCTTGTTGTCAATTGGCAGGGTTCCTCCGTTCAGCCGGGTTCCTCCGCTCGATCTAGACAAACAGGAGACATCATGTGAATAGTAATGAACAGACTACAGATAAAATAAATATTGTATCATAATTAGACAAAGTCTGCAGTAAGAATAAGAAGAGGATAGCGCTCAGTGTACCGTACTTCTCACAGCAGTAAAAGAACGCTATTATACAAGCCTGGTTTATATACGCTTTAAGTATTGATTTCAGAGCGGTCAAACGCTTTTTACCACTCTTTTCAGAGTGGCCGATGACCATTTCAGAGTGGCCGATGATCTTCAGCCGCTCCGAAATATGTTAAGTATTGATTTCAGAGCGGTCAGACACTTTTTACCATCCTTTTCAAAGTGGCCGATGACTATTTCAGAGTGGCCGATGACCTTCAGCCGCTCCGAAATATATTAACTAATGAAGCTTATGCGCAAATTCAACAAGGAAGACTCACCAGCATGCAGCAACCACCACTCACCAGCTGCATTAACCACCGCTCATCACCAACAGCTGTTTCCACTCATCAATCATAGTCCAGCCATTCAGCTTCTCCACATCAGCCAAAGACTCCTTCATAAGCACCATGGCCCATCACTCTGAGTTTCCCAGCCGTGCTGCAACCCTCCTCCACCCCAATTCTCCACCTGGGCTCTATCGGCGCTGCTCGAACATTTGATCACCCCGGGTCTTCTACCACCACCAGTGTCCAGGCTCCGGGGGAAGAGCCCGGCTATCATTCTACGCCGTGCGGATTTATCGTTCATCCAATCTTCCGCCGGGGTCTGAGCCCCAAATTATGTTCCGCATTCAATAAAACGTCTAAAACGCTTTTCTGTCTGTGTGAGTCTTATCAGGTTGAATTGATTTCAGAGCGGTCAGACGTTTTTTACCACTCTTTTCAGAGTGGCCGATGACTATTTCAGAGTGGCCGATGACTATTTCAGAGTGGCCGATGCCCTTTACCTGCTCCTAAACAATTGATTTCTGAGTGGTCAGTCACTTTCTAAGAGTGTACCACTCTTTCTGTAGTGTATGCAGTCTTGACCAAAAACAACATACTATTTATATCACGTATGATGGTCCCTTTACTTTTAAAAAGCTCTCAAATGGTCCAGATACGACCCAAGTTATAAACTGGCCAGTAAACAGTGATTTTCTTCCTTTAAACCCGGGCAAATACAGTTTTTGCCACTCTGGAAACGGATAGCAGCATTTTCGCCACTCATTTATCCAGTGTGAAAAGGCCAGAACAGCGTTGGCCACGCTTTTGGCCACTTCAAAGCGCCCCCTGGCGTGGTAAAAAGAATGGTTAACCTATTTGCCTTTTTTCGATCTCGGCGCTGCTGCTGGTTTGACTGCGGTGACTACCTGCACAGGTCTGGAGCGTGAGCAGCATGGGTCTGAACGTCCCGGGACTCTTGGCGATGATCGCATTCTACGCGCTGGTGCTGGGCATCGGCGTCTGGGCCTCGGTGAGATCAAGACGCGCGCGTGACAGGTCCCAGGAGAACCGTACTGAACACATCTTGTTGGGGAACAGGGGCATCAGCCTGGCTGTGGGGGTTTTCACGATGACAGGTCTGTTTAAGCATTGTGCAATAATTTGTGTGTACTGTGCTGTTCTTATTTTACCCGAAATTATAGCCTAGTTTATTTACTCTCAGGGTTATTGTTTATTTATTAAGGCTATTTGATAGTGTGAACAATTAACAAGTAACACGTTTTAAATGTATAGCCAAGGCAAATTTGCGATGTCCGTCCCCTAATCTACTGTCAATGCTCCCTATAAGGGTTTTTAAACATACAATGCACTTAGAAAATACATTTACAATGACATTAATTCCGACATTATTGGTAGTGCAAAAACTGTTGCACATGACGTTTCTTTTTAAAGGGACTATAAAGAGTTTAAACATTTAACTAAGTATTTTCATCCCCCTACACGTTCCAGCCATGTCCTGTGTAGAATGAGCCGTGTAGAATGAGCCCAGAACTGTTCACCACAACTGCCTCTATAATCGTGCACCGTCACTCAAGAAGTTGTTACTTCAGTCCGAAGATCCCTTACCAAAAAGAAGTACATTCAAGTATACTTGGTAGTATACTAAAAAAGAATATAGTATACTTCAAGTTTACTTTCACTGTACTTATCAGAAGTATACTTCACCAAGTACATTTTTAAGTATACTTATTAGTATACTTATATATATACTTATATCAAAGTTTACTTACATTTAGACTATACTTGCACTTAGTATACTTAAAATGTACTTAAAGTATACTAATAATTATTTCAATATTGTACTTGTATGTATACTTATTCAAAAGTTTACTTACATTTAGACTATACTTGTACTTGACTGTACTTATCAGAAGTATACTTTGCCAAGTAAAGTCTAAGTACATTAAAAATTAGGCTATAGTATTATACCAACATATACACTTAGACTAAAGTTTACATTTAGATAATACATGCACTTGAGGTTATCTTATTAAAAGTTTAAATATTAAACTATTTGCATGCATCTTTTTGATTGTATCCCTTTTGATATATTTTCACATTTGCTGGATTGTTTTATACTGCAAGATGGTTAAAATCTGATCTTTGTCAGTTCTTAGGCTATAGTCTTAAGACTATAGCCTAAGTAAACTCCTAGTCTACATAGTGTCATTATAACCCGTTTATTTCAAACATCGTCCGGCCCTTAAATAGTACACAAAACCACACTGTAAATTGTCATATTGCCCTTCATTTATTTCAATATATAATCTTGATTCAAATTGGCTGCAGTTTTCCTAAACTATTGTTATAATGTGTATTTATTAATTGAAAACCTCTCAATTACAAAAAACTAAAGAAATCACATCTACAGTTTCAATTAAATCTGAAAGGTTAATTGACTTGACTTTTTTTGTCCCAAGTGTGTAATTATGGGCGTGAACTTGTTTGAAATAGCTACGTCATTACGTTTGCGTGTCTGTTGCGAGGTGCATTGTGGGTACAATTTTTTTTCGCGCCCATGGACAATTCAAATCGACTGGACCTGCACTTTGAGGAAATTCATCTTTTCTGTAAGTTTTTACGATTTACTAACTTGTTGTTAACACTAGTATAATGATTGGTAGTACAGTTTTGTTTGAAATAAGTTAACACGCTTGTGTTGAAACGTGTTTGATCTGTCTACCTCATTTAAATCCGGTAACGTATTTATTTATTTTTTGGCATAAAGTTGTCTTGGTGTTTTTATCCGGAATGCTCATACATGATATTTCAGTTATTCACCGTCAAGGTTTGGTAAAACGACTGAAATATTATTCCTCTGAAACCGCGCTCCTCTGCCCCGGGCCGCAGACTGTAGGTGCTGTTTCAATGGGGGCTGTGGGGAGTGAACAGGAGTCACAGCCGCGGTGTTTGAATCTGTACGCCCTGATGTGGCTTTTGCTTCGTCTATTATTTCCTACCAATACGCGCTTCCAGACTGTTCTCCCAGAGAAGCCCCCATGTTTGACTCTGATGTTCGCTTTTTGCTGGGCTCCTCCGCGGCTGTCGCAGCGGGGCAGAGCGGCCCGCGTGCGGGAGGAGGAGCGCGTTGGAGGAGCCACTCGCAAAGCGAGGACAGAGGACAGGTGCAGATCATGGTGCAGAAGTAGAGGACAGTTTAGTGTGTTTACTTACCCGAGTTCGCTCGGATAGCCTCACTGTCAGAGAGTAGCTTGTTTTAGCCTAGAGCTAACGTAAAGCTAACAGCTACAGCTGCTTATGTTACCCGCAGCAGCATCACTGTATTTTATTTAGGCCTGTCTGTAATAACTGCCAATAAGCGGTTATATAGTCATAATGGTTGATTAGAATAAGTTATATATATATATATATATATATATATATATATATATATATATATATATATATATATATATATATATATATATATATATATATATATATATATACACAGAAGTGCAGCACATTTAAAAACCACAGGCTTATGATAAGTGATCAAATGCACAGTGCTGGGGAAATGGATTCTATCAGAAAATTGGGAACTTGTCTTCCTTCACAGTTGTTTGCTTCCTTGGCAGTAAAATAATGTAATTTATAACATGACATAATGAGGGTGACTGTTGCAGTCACAAAATTGGAGTAGAAAAATGCGAAAAATCTAATGTTTGTTTGCATATTGTCCCCGTAGAGAAATTTAACCCCTCCTTTGTTACTGGAGCGACCTGTAAGGAGCAGCGGCAGTGCCAGACAGACACGGGGAGAACTTGCAAATTCTACACAGAAAGGCCCCGTCCAGGTGGGAATCAAATTTTTTTTAGACCTTTGTTATTTTTTATTTTTTTTACTTTAAAGTTTCATTCCTTTTTTGGGGGGGGAGAGGTTTCTTTCTTGAAATGTTTCTTTTTGGTATATTTTGTCTGCTGTTTTTCATTTGCTTATCTTGCTTCAACTTTATACTAATATCTATAAGCCTACTCTTTGAATTTGAAAAACCTATTACAAACTAGTCCACAAAAATACTGTTTTACCAGGTTTGAAATGGGCTATTTCTACATTTATCTTTATCTAAAAAATACTTTGTTTTGCAGGCCACTGATGATGAGCAGGACTTCTGCAAAGGCGTGCGAGTCGGCGGGGTGATGTTAAAGGATTTTGTCTTCTTGAGGAAGCTGATGCACTGACTGATCTGAAGGACATTCCATCAAGTGTTGCAAAGCTTCTGGGTCTGCTCTACAGTTTGAACATTGACTATCTGAAGGACCTAAAGCATGGACGTTGGTGGCGAGCAGCGCTCCGTTGTTCAAGGTATAAGGACAAACTACTGCGCGAGAAGATGTAAAACTGTTTTTCACCATCTGTATTCCTGCAAAACCCTGTCGGCATAGTAGTTGTTAATAGGGTTGGGCAATATGGACCAAAAGTCATATAACGATATATTTAGATGGAATATCGATATACGATGTATATCCCGATATTTTTTCCGGAAAGTGGGAGCTGTGAAATGTTAAGTCAAAGCCAAATACGAATAGTTTAATTGAAAACATAGTTTAATTGACATAGTTTAATTGAAAACATAAAAAATCTTAAATAAAAGCCTATAAAATAAGTATTGTATTAAACTTAAATTAAATTAAATTTTAATTATATCGATATATGCAATATGTTCTAATTCCGTATCATTTAAAAAATGTCGATATATCGCCCAGCCCTAGTTGTTAGACTTTTTGTGGCAGTACCCATTAGTTAATTTCATTTTGCTCATTAAGAGTCCGCATTAAGAAGTATTGAAAAAGTGTGTGTAGGTGTAGGTTTATCAGTACATGTTCAGTGTCGCACTCTTCTGAAAGAATTCAAGGCCACTTTTGGACTTTATCAAGCTCCACAACTTTCAATGAATATAATGTGCATGATTCCATTATTGAGATACTGTATGTTACTGTACTTTGATAGAAGTATATAGCACTCAGTCTTTAATACAGTACTCATCGCAATGAAAACATATCAAAATACTGTATATCACAAGTTATGGTACAGCTTTTGTTTGTTTGGCAAAAGTACAATAAATACTTGTTAAAGTTTATATTTATTTTCTGAGGGTTCATTTTCCCATTTAAGAGTGTCAGGTTACTTTAAATGAATGTGGGGAAATTGTCTCAATTAGAAAGTATAACTTGGAGGTGGTTAAGAAAAAATACATTGCAAAGTTGTCTCAATTAATGCATGCAATTTCACTCAATATAAGGAGGATGGTTAAGACAAAACAACTGTATGAGTTTAAACGGCTGCTCCAAGCAAACTCAATTATATCAGAAGTACACTACAAGTACACTTAAAGATTACTTTAAGTATACTACAAAGTATACTTTGAAAGATAGAAGTATACTCAATCATATCAAAAGTAAACTACAAGTACACGTAAAGATTACTTTAAGTATACTACAAAGTATACTTTGAAAGATGGAAGTATACTCAATTATATCAAAAGTACACTACAAGTACACTTAATGATTACTTTAAGTATACTAAAAAGTATACTTTCAAAGATAAAAGTATACTTAATTATATGAGAAGTACACTACAAGTAAACTTAAAAGATTAGTTTGAAGTATACTTTTGGGTTACTTTGGAGTATACTTGAAGTATACTGCAAGTGGGCCAATTTAGTCCCAAGGAGTATACTTGTAGTACAAGTATAAGTATACTTGGGCATATATACTTATATATACTAAAGTAAACTTGATATTATATACTTGAAGTATACTTCTTTTTGGTAAGGGATGCACGAGACTGCAGTTACGCATAAGACCTGGCAATAGTGAGCATAAAATGACCAACTTTTATCTAGTCTCTTTAAAATGCGCTTTAGTTCATTTTAAAAAAGAACAAAAAACCCAAATCTTGTTCCACAGTTTAGCGACCTGAACTGTAAAGGCTGACTGTCCAAAGGTCTTTTTTCCATGGGGCACTTTCACATTTCACATTGGCAGCTCCTCCTGTGATGGAGCCACGGATCAATTATAATATCTGAGCCCACTGCTCAGAGTGGTAGGGGACCTGGGCTATTTGTCACGCGGGGTCATTTGTCACATTGCTTTTTATAGCCACACTAGAGGGCGCTGTACGCTGGTACTGATATATAATATGTTTATTGGTATTCTTCAGCTCTTCCAATAATAATTTCTCATTTGGACTATAGACCTGAGGAGAGGACACAAATAATCCAGACGTTTTCCCAAACTTTAACGTCTGGATTTTTTTTGTACTGAGAGCTTTCCTTTAGTTAGTGCCATGAACAAAAGAGCTAACAGAGCTAAAATGCTAAAGCTGTTTGTTAGCTATCTTACATTGTTTGTACAGTGGACACTCGGAGCTATTTGTCACAAAAACTGAGGGGTTATTTGTCACATGGGGTATAAATTAAATAGGGGATTTTTTTCTTTTGTGTCTAATATGTTTTTATGATCACTTTATTTTAACATTGTTTATAGAGGCCGTATATTTTAGTGAATTTGTACCTTTCACAATTATAGCATTTTGCAAGTTCAAATGAGTGTTGAACACATCTGGCATTGCATTACAACGGTTAATAATGACCTATCGCAAAATGATTGAAAAAAGAAAGCAAGGGCTTCTTCAAGTCAAGGATTCAAGCTTTCATTTAATGCAGGTCTGACTCTTGTGGGATTTTCTGTTGATGAGCAGCGAACTTTAGAATAAAAAAGTGACACAAATAGCCCCGGTCTCCCCTACCATGAGCCGTCTGAGGCTTGGTTGTGCAAACATTTATACATTCATTTTAAATTACTTTTTTTTTTTTCATAAACATTTTCAAATTTGAGGAAACTCTGAATACTTAATGGTGTGTACTGACAGATGTCTTATACTGGGAAATATACCATTCACATCTGTGTCAAATTGAAACTCTACTATCAAAACCTTACATTCCTTTGTCAAAATGTAACTCTGATGACAAAATGACACATACTTGCATCATATGTATACACTTTCAGCTCAGGGAGAACACACTAGTCTACTTTATATAAAACATTGCAGTCTTTGATTCTGGAATCTGAAAAAAATTTATAATTTTGGATGAAATATGAAAAAATACTTTTTGTTTTGTTTTCTTTCTTTTTTTTACCACATTATCTTGGGTTAATGTACGGAGCCCGCGAGGGGACATGACGAGAATTTTTTTTATTGCAATCATATTTGGGTAGAGAACAAGGCCACGGCGTATAGATACCTATCATCCTCCACACACAATGGAGCATCAATGGGGGAAATTAATTGACCTTTATTTCGAATTGGGTTTAAAATACAAATAATCAAGATTAGTGCTGGCCAACAGACATGGTATTAATGTAGCCTAAGCGAAACACATCTTATTAGCCTACGTATTACGTGGAAGCTGTGCGAGGTCTTGGAGGGTGTCCCAGGGTCCTGAGAGGCGATCTTGGGACAGAGAATTGTTATAGGATTTCAGATTAGCACAGCCATGCCCCGAGATCAAGAGAGAGGGTCACTCCCCGACCGATGTCTAGCTGATTGTGGAGGTGTCAGCCCCAGATTCCTGCGTTGCGCAGCCCAATCCCATGGCCATAATACGTTCAGCACCTGCAACTTTCAGTCAGTCTCTGCACAAAACTGGCCTGAATTTACGATCATCTATCCACCAACCCGGGGGTTTATGTTGTCACTTGTCCCCAAATAGCTGCGTAAAGGCGGTGCGTCTTTACGCATCTTACCCACTGCAGCTGCGCTAAGTGTCATTGGCACCAACACGCGGACAGGCACCAGGTTGCACCAAATGCTCCAGCGCTTCCACCCATCCCGTAAAGGAGCATTGGCTTCTCTTGAATTAAAAGTGTGGCCTGTCTGAGAACGTAAACGACCTTCTCCCTGCGCGCAACATCTTTGCCTCTGGATCATTGTGCGCTCGTTTGGATCGGGAATTACCAGCGCCCAAGTCTACTAAATGCTGAACTTATGAATTCTTCAACTTGTCATAAAAGTCAATATGTTAGATAAAGTTAGGTCCTCTGAAAAAGACTTATTTGATGTCTCCTGGCTTGCCTTCTGGACACACCGTTTGAATCCAATTCCCTGAGGATAATGCACGTCTTCCTTTCTCATGCCTAAACCACTTGGCGTACCTCCACCGTTTATCCCTGCTTTCCAGAACCGTGCACACAACTGTATAATTCTGGTTATGAATTCAACCAGAACCGCCAGGTCGGAGTATTCCTTACCCCTTGAGTGCCTCCTTTGCCATTTAGCCTACAGGAATACCATTTCTGTTGGCCAGCACTAATCTTGATTCTCTGTAATTTAAACCCAATTCGAAATAAAGATCAATTAAATTCCCCCATTCATGCTCATGACGGGATGGGTGAAAGCGCTGGAGCATTTCCAGACGATCCTGGTGCTTGTCCGCGCTGGTGCCTCTGACACAGCACTGCTGCAACTGCTAATCTGAAATCGCCTCTCATGACCCTGGGACACCCTCCAAGACCTCGCACAGCTTCCACGTAATACGTAGGCTAATAAGATGTGTTTCGCTTAGGCTACATTAATACCATGTCTGTTGGCCAGCACTAATTTTGATTCTTTGTATTTTAAACCCAATTCGAAATAATGGTTAATTAATTTCCCCCATTGATGATAGTGTATCTATACGCCGTAGATGCTGTAAGTGGCCTCGTTCTCTACCCAAATATGATTGCGTTATTTCGCAATAATTTTTGCGTTATTTCACAAAACTTTTGCGTTATTTCGCAAATAAAAAAAATTCTCGTCATGTCCCCTCGTGGGCTCCGTAGGAATGAGATCATTGTAAAAAAATTAAATAAAGTTTTACGTAATTTTTATATTTCTTACATAAAAAAATAAAACATTCTGTAATATCTCGTTCCCCTGAGATAATATGTGATAAAAAAAAAAAAAATAGAAAACAGAAAACAAAAACAGAAACAAATGATAAAAAATAAAATAATATATATATTTCATCCCCAAATTTAAATTTAAATTTTTATTTTTTTACCCCCCAAAATGTTTTTGTCTGTCACAGGGCTCCGTAGCCTCTCGCCATCCATCCATGCTTGCAAAGTTGTTGAAATGGCTGAACTGAGGGCTTTTTGTACCTTTTTGTAAAAAGGAGAGGCCCAAGTATTGATCCCTGTGGGACTGGCACGGCAAAGATTTAGACCCAAGTCAGACCCTCAATATGATTGATCGTTTAAAAACGAACCAGCACAAACGGAAATCTTTACAGCACAAAACAGCACAGATCTAGATCAAGAGGTTGACACCATTTTTTTTTAATCAGTTTTGGAGATTTATAACGGGCAGGATGACCTCAGATCTGACCAATTAAACAATCATAAATATCTCAAAACGATAACAGCACAAAGATTTTTACACACACAGATCATTGACGTCCAAATTTAGCGCAGATATTTTTTCTTACAGTTTTTGCCCGTTGCTTGAACACTATAGCCCCATGCTTAGACTAAACTTGAAGCTTTTGTTACCATACCTCAAACACATGTACCCATACTGTAGTGGCAGTTTAAATCCACAGCTTTCCACTATAGCTGTCTGTGCATGGCTTAAGCTTGACTCATGTGTCCAGGATGAAAGTGAATAAACTTAATGTCCAAACTTACAGATTAAGTTATGGATGTTTTAATAAGGATGATACTGATTTCAAATTCCACAATTCAATATTCATTGTTGTATCACACGGTCAAAAAACTGATTGGCCTCTAGCCCTGAACAGACACACCCAAACCAATGCCATGACGGTGCAGTATAATCACATACCAACAAGGTCATAAATGGCCGTAACACTCCCGGCCCTTAACATAAAGTGGCCACATATTGTTTAGCTTTACAATGCTATATTCAGATCATAAGCTTATTAATACAGTTACTTCAACAAAAATATTACATATTTCATATCGATACAAATAAACATTCATTACAATCCATATTTATATGCACTGTAGGCTCAACCAAAGTGTCTGATACCCAACAGTTTATTTTTAATATTTTTTATAAACAGTCTTTCCACAGTTTCTGAAGAGTCTTCATTACCTCCATTCAGCAAGGGGTGTCTTTACCCAATTCCCAAGTTTTTGTTGTCCTTTGACTGCATCAACACAATCCATCTTTATGGTGCACTCGGCCCTATTTGAGGTGGTAGTCAACTGATTTTCACACCCTGCTCCACTCATTAATCGGGCTGGTCCAAAACAGTCAGTATGACAGGAATTTATCTTCTTCTTTTTGATGGGGAATTACATAATTCATTCGGCTATCACATATTTCCCTTATCATATTGTACTGTTAGATCAGGTCATCTTGGACTATAGATCAAGATATGGCGGCGCCGACCTTCTACACGATATGTGGCCTAGTCCATGCGTAGATTGTCAGTGCCTACGTGTAACTAAGACTATTTAAATCTCTTCATGTGGAAGTATCGCCAGACTCTGAATGATCAATGCCCTGACCAATGTGTTGACTGTTCAGCTGTCTCCAGGCCTGTATTATTATATTGTGTTAATAAACCTCTCTCTACTTAAGACATCCAGACTCCGTTCCATCCTTCCACTCGTGTCTCTCCGGACTCCTCCGGTATTTCCCTAACACTTTTTGGTATAGTGCTGTGCTTTATAGATATGCAGAACGTGGGGGTGTTCCTTGGAGCACACAGAACATCTCAGTTTGTTTTTACAGTCTTTAGCTAAATGACTTCTAATCAAGCAACTAAAACACATCCCTGCTTTTCCTAATATTTTCAGTCTTTCTAGGTGTGGTTTAGAAGCAAAGGTGTGACTTTCTCTACAGTAGAAACATGGTTCGGACGGACACGGACACATGCTTGCAATGTACTATTTACATGCCACTTGAATTTGTCAACCGGTACACACCGTCTGGATATCTGTTGTTAGAGGAAATACGGATGAGCCCGGAGAGACACGAGTGGAAGGATGGAACCGAGTCTGGATGTCTTAAGTAGAGAGAAGTTTTATTAACACACACATAATAATACAGGCCTGGAGACAGCTGAACAGTCAATACATTGGTTAGGGCATGGACCATTCAGAGTCTGGTTATCTATCCACATGAAGAGCGTTAAATAGCCGTGAGCGCCACGTAGGCGATAACCATCTACTCACAGACAGTGCGCCACGTGGACTAGGCCACACGTCATGTAGACGGTCGAGGCCGCCGTGTCCCATTCTAACAGTACGATATGATAAAAGGATTATGTGAAGGCCGAATGAATCTATGATTCCCCATCATCTGTCACTGACAAACTGTCTACCATCCTGAGTTGCAGAATCCCACTAAATCCTGCTCTGTGTCTTCAAGGAGATACCACACAAATAAATCTTCCCAAAAAATACAACATTGCCCTTTTGATCTCTCTAACTTTCGCAAAGAAAATAATATTCCAAAATTGGAAAAATAAAAGAACTTGTAACATTACCCATTGGATAAATTTACAGTTTTTGCCCGTTGCTTGAGCAGATTTTGCAAAACTTCGCTCATTGTTCCAAAACTCTACACACAAGTAAACATGACACAACACTGGGACATAATATGTCCCAGTGACACAGTTTGTGAATGGTATATCTTGGGAGTTGGCCTATTTGCTTCTTTGTTTGAAGATGTGCCTCCTGAAAATGTGCCTTCTGAATAAACAGTGAAAGTCAAAGACTGCAGTGTTTTATATAAAGTAGACTAGTGTGTTCCCCCTGATCTGAAAGTGTATGCATATGATGCAAGTATGTGTCATTTTGTCATCAGAGTTACTTTTGACAAAGGAATGTTAGGATTTGATAGCAGAGTTTCAATTTGACACAGATGTGAATGGTATATTTCCCAGTATTGTGTCATGTTTACTTGTGTGTAGAGTTTTGGCAAAATGAGCGAAGTTTAGCAAAATGAGCGAAGTTTGGCAAAAACTGTAAAAAAAGTGTTTACATGTTATTTCTCTTACAGCCACATTTGTAGGGGGGGGGTTTATCACTGGTTTAACAGAAGCTGTTTACATTCCTACTTCGGGACTGGTCTGGGCTGTCATGCCGGTCACAGGTGCTCTGTCATTTATAATAGGTATGGCAACATGACATTTTAAACCCACAACATTTATTGGAACTTAGGCAACACTGTGTCTCCCATTGTGCATTTTCCAGGTGGACTTTTCTTTGCAAAGAAAATGAGAGAGAGAAAGTATGTAACCATGATGGACCCATTTCAGGAGAAGTATGGAATTAAAATCAGTGCTGTTCTGTCTGTAGCACTGTTGATATCCGACGTTATCTGGGTAACAGGAACTCTCATAGGTTTAGGTATGATTCCACATTGCCTTCACATATCACACTGTATTCTGGAAGTCAATGCCATTCTGTATGTTTTCACAGGTTCAACCATGAGCGTGATATTGGATGTTTCCTATTCTGTGTGCATTTGGTTATCGGCTGCAGTTGCCATAGTCTATACCCTTTTGGGAGGCTTGTACAGTGTTGCATACACAGACGTTATACAGCTCATTCTTATTTTCTGTAGTTTGGTAAGTGGTTTCATGTTACACAACACTTACTTTTGTTTGTTTTTGACCTGCATGTTTTTGTTTTTTTTCAGTGGTTATGTGTTCCTTTCGTCCTGATGAGCCCTTATTCAGATGATATCACAAAGACTGCACATGCATTTATTTATCAGGCCCCTTGGATTGGGTCTGTGAATAAACAGAATGTGTGGATTTGGCTTGATAATTTCCTACTATTGGTAAAACGTTCTGTTCTCTTTATTATGAACAAATGTTTAACCACACTTGTTGCGCTCAATACACCCAAGTATTGTTTCCAATGAAACCTATTACTAACACAATCTTCTACGGTACGGTTCACGGTGCAGGACCCACGGTTCGGTGCATCACGGTGCAAGTGTGATATAATTTGATAATAAGTCAGGTTTGAAATAAAATAGTATAAATGTTCATTATTAGGCAGATTTTGTAATTTCAGAAATACATTGAATGGCTTTCTAATTTTTCAAAGCTGCTTTACAGTAAAATGTGCCCCTGTGCTCACAATACAAAACAAACTAAAAAACATAGTGCACCGTAGCACGGTGCATTGTTACACCCCCACAATCTGCTGTTTGATCCTGTTTGCAAAAAAAATTATATAAATAGGCTAAATGAAGAGGGCACAGGTGTTAAGTTGTCTTCTGACTCTTCTCTCAGACTCTCGGTAACTTGGGTTATCAGGATTTTCATCAGAGGACTCTGTCTGCCTCCTCCTCCTCCACAGCCAGGATCACATGCTTCATTGCAGCTCCCATGATCTTTGTTCTTGGTATCCCCCCTGTATTGATCGGAGCGGCTGCTGCGTCAACAAGTATAGTGCACAGTCATTCCCTAGTATCACATTATGTCATAAATGTGTAGGGCACTGCACAATAGTTGATCATGATTATGTGAAATGTCAAAGAGGGCAATAAAACGCTACAAATGTTTGATCAGATCATTGTGCATTAAGGATTGGGTCCACACATGTCGTTCTTAACCCTAATTATATCCTGATTAGGTTTAACTAACCCTAACCCTAATAATTGTTCCTCGACCCATACATCAGTATTAAATATATGACATGAAGTTGTAGAACTTTAGACCTGTTTTTATATGGTGTGCTTCAGATTGGACTATGACAGAGTATGGATCACCATCCCCATATGAGCGTGGTGAAGCCGGGCTGGTGTTGCCCATGGCTTTGCAGTGCCTCACGCCATCCTTCATCTCCATTGTGGGCATCGGAGCCATGGCTGCAGCTGTGATGTCCTCAACAGACTCTGCTCTGCTATCAGCAGCCTCAATATTTTCATCCAACATCTATAAGACCATTTTGAGGAAAATGGTAAAAATGATGTCAGTTGACAATTGAGCACCTATATAGGTCTGCCTTAATTTTTGTATCTTTATGTCACAGGCATCGGATACAGAGCTTCAGTGGGTCATACGCATCACTGTGGTGTTAGTCGGCCTAGTGGGCACTTCATTGTCCTTTCTAAGCAACAGTGTCATGGTGTTTTGGATACTGGGCTCCAGCATTACCTACACTGTTATGTTTCCTCAGCTGATCTGTGTGCTCTACTTTAATGTCTGTAACGGTTACGGCTGCATCATGGGCTTAGTAATTGGAGTGTTATTGAAAGTACTGAGCGGGGAACCAGCACTGGGCTTGTCTCCTCTCCTTTATTATCCGGGCTGCTCTGCTGAAGATGGCACATATGTCCAATGTGCTCCTGTTCAGACAATCGCCATGCTTTCTGCATTCATTGCCATTTTAATATTTTCCCACATAGCTTTTATACTCTTTAACAAAGACATTCTTCCTGAAACATGGGATGTCTTTAGAGTGAAAAAATCTGGTAAACCGCCACAGAACACAGAATTACAAACATCTCTGTAGCTATAAAACAATAATGTGTTTGTTTAAGAATTGGTGGTTAAAGGCTTTTTGTGCTAATAAAATGATGTTCATTTTATTGCACTTTTCCATTCAATATATTGTCATTTTACACCAATTCACTAGGCATTTTGTTGTTTTTAATTGTGTGGGTATACATTTGAAGCATCAGTCCAACCAGTTATTTTGTAAGTTTACAGTTCTTCTGGTCAAATGGACTACTGCTGTGGTTATCAAACTTTTCACGATTAGTAGCACAGCGTAAAATATTTGACTATCCAAGTACCACCGGGGGAGATCCAAATGAATTCAGTCTATTTGAAAGGATCTCTGGATGGGATGTCTAAACCAGAAAAATATTTTATTTAATTTATGCTTTAGCGATACATTTAAGCTATTATTATGTCACGATTCGGTCTTTTGTTGCCCTGTTTTGGTTTGCTTTTGTGTTCATCTGTCCTTGGTGGTTTATTTTGACATGTCTTTTTGGTCTGTGTGATTTTTGCTTTACTTCCCTTGTGTTTATTGCCTGCCCTGCCCTGATGTGTTTCACCTGCGCCCCGTTTCCTCATGTATTTGTACCCCTGTGTTTCCCTTGTCCTTTGTCGCGTCATTGTCCACGTCAGCCCCGGTTCTCTGGATTTTGTTATTTTGGTTTTGGTCAAATGTTAAACATCACCAGTTTCGTTGCAGTCCTGCATTTTGGGTTTTTACTTTTCCTCACTCCATCACCAAACCATGACATATTAATTAAGATAAAGTCTAACATTGCAGAGATGGCCCTAAATAAGCCAAACTGGTACTCCACTTTTTGACTACTAAACTAGAACAGTGGAGGTTGGGACCACTGATCTAGGGGTTTCGAGATGATTTCAAGATATGATACTTAATTGGAAACAAAAGTGCTGCTATAGAAGCGTTCTGTATTGCACTTCCTAAATCTATTTCATATACCAACTCAACCAGGCTGAAATACAATGGTTGCTAAACAGAATTTTGCACAAACAACCATGCTGGATGATATCTCAGGGCCATGACACCCCTTTAAAAATGAGCTAAATGGTTCAAGCCAATGCGCGATTCAACTCAAGTGCTGTGTTTGAAGAAGGTGATCTCCATAATGCAATGACACGGACCTAGGGAAGAGAAATATTAGTCTTGCCTCGCTCTTTTGTTCTTATTTAACACTATTATAGTGGGCTCCTACAGTTACAGTTGAACATGAGCCATGAGTGCCTCCCTCAGAGTCAGGTAGTTTCCCTTTCCTTTTATTTATTGCCATTGCCTGCTATCAGGTCAAAACAGTGACAACACCCACAAGTTGCTCACGTTATTTTTGCTGAATTAATGATACAAACACATTTGCAGACTCGTTCATTACCCTGAGACACTGGCTCCCGTCTTCACAGACATTTTCAACACCTCCCTGGAGTCCCTGGAGTCATGCCACGTGCCGTCCTGCTTCAAATCGTCCACCATCGTCCCTGTCCCTAAGAAACCATGCATCACAGGACTTAATGACTACAGGCCGGTGGCGCTGACGTCTGTGGTCATGAAGACTTTTGAGCGCTTGGTCCTGCCCCACCTCAAGGACATCACCGCCCCCCTCCTGGACCCGCTGCAGTTCGCCTACAGAGCCAACAGGTCTGTGGACGACGCAGTCAATCTGGCCCTCCACTTCACCCTGGAGCATCTGGACTCACCAGGAACCTACGCCAGGGTCCTGTTTGTGGACTTCAGTTCAGCCTTCAACACCATCCTCCCTGGACTGCTACGAGACAAGCTCTACCAGCTCAGCGTGCCCGACTCCCTCTGCAGGTGGATCACTGACTTCCTGACGGACCGGAGACAGCACGTGCGACTGGGGAAGATCGTCTCGGACACTCGGACTACAAACACTGGAACTCCTCAGGGCTGTGTACTCTCCCCCTGGCTCTTCTCCCTGTATACACAAACTGCTGCACCTCCAGTCACCAGTCCGTTAAACTGATCAAGTTTGCGGACGACACCACCCTCATCGGGCTCATCTCGGACGGTGATGAGTCCGCCTACAGGAGAGAGGTGGAACGGCTGGCGTCCTGGTGCAGCCACAACAACCTGGAGCTGAACGCCCAGAAGACAGTGGAGATGATCGTGGACTTTAGGAAAGACACAGCCCCACCGTCCCCCCTCTCCCTGACAGACTCTTCCACCCCCATCTCCATCGTGGACTCCTTCCGTTTCCTGGGCACCACCATCACCCAGGACCTCAAATGGGAGCCGACCATCTACTCCCTCATCAAGAAGGTCCAGCAGAGGATGTTCTTCCTGCAGCAGCTGAAGAAACTTAAGCTGCCAACCAGGATACTGGTGCAGTTCTACACGGCCATCATCGAGTCCATCCTCACCTCCTCCATCACCGTGTGGTTCCCCGGCGCTACAGAACGGGACAAGCACTGACTGCAGCGCATTGTGCTGCTGCAGAGAAGGTGATTGGCTGTGAGCTCCCATCTCTCCAGGACCTGTTCACCTCCAGGACCCGGAGGCGTGTGGGTCGGATCACAGCTGACCCCTCTCACCCTGGACATGGACTATTCACCCCTCTCCCCTCTGGCAGGAGGCTACGGTCTATCCAGATGACATTTAGAGTCAAACAATCAGAATCGGTTTATTGCCATTGTTCAATAACTATAGGAATTTTCTGCGGTTTGGTAGAGATAAATAATAAACTATAACAATTATAAAACTATAAGGGCTTGCATGAAAAAAAAATAGATTAACGCAAACCACACCCTATTATAGGCCTACAGGATGTAAAATAGTTTGCACCTAGGGTCCAGAATGTGGTGCTACACCACTATAATAAAGTAAACCTTATCACCGTATATTCAGAAAGCCGATTTATTAATTATTATTTTTTTGACTGATAACTTTATTTTATTTTATATATTGATTTTAATTTTAATTGTATTTTTTAACTGAATTGTTAATGTGTTAAACTGGTAATTATGAGGGTCCCAGCCAAATACGTTTGGGAACCTCCTGCCTGTACTGCTGCCAGTGAGAGCAATAAAACATTGGTGAGCATACAGTTGTGCGGATCTATCTTCAATTTTTTCACTGTACTGTTTCTTTTTTTTTTTAATCCAGCACACTGGTTGAGAGCTGTGGATGTGCGTGTCTTTCCTCCTAAACTGAGCTCCTGTACTAGAACCATAAATGTAGTAGCCTAATAGTATTTAGAAATAGAACGTTAACAAAAGTGTAGTTTGTAGATCTACCACTGCGGGGCGCTAAAGCTTTCTTGGTCACTTTTCCAGCCTGTGCAGAGCAAGATAAACAGGAAGCGTCTGCTGTACTTCAATGAGGTGTGCACATAAACTGAAGATTTGCACCCTTAAAGGTTTGAGTTTTTAACTTTTGCATTTTCAATTCCACCGTTCAAAAGCCAGGTATAATGACATTTATACTAACTGTGTGTGGGATGTGTGACTGTTTTCTTGACGGGGTTGCAAAGGTCTGTTTTCTTGCACATTCGTTCGAAAACGAAATTATGTTTTTTTGCTAAATGAATAAGTTAATTAAAGTAACGAATCGGTCACTAGAACATTACATGGATTACCTTCAAAACATGTATAATTTATGGACCAAAATGCAGATTTTTTATTTTATTTGTATTTATTTTTTTGAGTCTTGAACAAGAGACAATGGTCGGGCATCTGTAAAATATTGCATGGGTGTTAGTCTCGCCTGATTAAATGTGTGTCTTTTGTTATTGACTATGTTGATTGTCCTCCTGACAGGTTAAGGAAATGGACACCTCTGAAGCCCACGACAATGTGGATGTTCAGGGAGCAGAGGCTGAAGCCACACAGTCGTCAACCCTCTCTGGGCAAACACCATCTACCCGTAAACCAAACTGGGCTTTGCTGGAAGAGGCTGTCCAGATGAAAACAGAAGGAAATGCATTTTATAGAGAAAAAAACCTGCGCTCAGCCATTAGACGCTACCACAGTGCTCTGCTCATCCTCCGGGGCCTGGACTCTGAGATGATGTCATGTGTGAAAGCACTTGGACAGGTGCTGCTTCCTCTCTCCCCAGAACAAGAGACACTCCTGAGAAACACACAAGTGGACGTGTATAACAATTTAGCTGGTACATAACTTTTTTTATTTATATATATATATATTATACACACACACAGTGCCTCTCGACAGTACTAATACATTTAGAACTTTTGCACATGTCATGTTTACAATCATAAACATAAAGATTTTATTTTGATTGTTTTACTGAAAGTAACAGACAACTGTGAAGTGAAAGCAAAATGATACATGATTCTGTTATTTTACAAAAAATAGAAAACCGAAAACCGTGGCGTGCACAAGTATTCATACAGCATGAAATAATACTTTGTGGAACCCCCTTTTGCTGCAATAACAGTAGAAAGTCTTCTGGGGTTTGACTCTACAAGATTTGCACATCTAGAGACTGACATTTTAGCCCATTCCTCTTTACAAAACAACTCAAGCTCTGTCAAATTAGAAGGAGAGCGTTTGTGAACAGCAGTTTTCAGGTCTTTCCACAGATTTTCAATAGGATTTAGGTCAGCACTTTGACTGGGCCATTCTAACACATTAATATGTTTGTTTTTAAACCATTCCATTGTAGCTTTGTGTTTAGGGTCATTGTCCTGCTGGAAGGTGAATCTCCGTCCCAGCCTCAATTCTCTTGCTGACTCCAGCAGGTTTTCCTCCATAATGTCCTTGTATTTGGCTCCATCCATCTTCCCAACTATTCTTACAAACTTCCCAGTCCCCACTGAGGAAAAGCAGCCCCATAGCATGATGCTCCCCCCACCATATTTGACACTGGGGATGGTGCACTCGTGTGTATGTGTGTATGTGTATATATATATATATATATATATATATATATATATATATATATATATTATATTATATTATATTATGATGGTACAGGCTAAAAGTTTGGACACACTTTTTATGTATTGGCTTTTCTTTATTTTCAACATTATTAACACACTATGATTCTCATTGAAGGCGTTAAACTATGAATGAACACATGGGATTATGAAGGAAACAAAAACCGGTGAAATAACTCCAAATATGTTTTATATTCTAAATTCTTAAATTGACGCCCTTTGACACACAGTGGCAGCGCGGCTCAGCCGCAGCAGCTCAGGACTAACACCTGAACACTATTTCGTTGTACGCTTGTACAATGACAATAAAGCACTTACTTACTTTATTATTGGCATTTTCAAAGTTTTTTTGTTTGTTTAAAACACAATTCCGTGTGTGTTCACTCATAAATGAACAACTTCGGTGAGAATCTACCATGGTATATATAATTATATATAATATACCACAAAGATGACGAAACATGACAAAAAAGTTAACAATTTTAAATCAATTTGTAATGGAAAACATTACAAATTGATTTGTAATAGGTCGTTTTTACATTCTGTAAAAACGACCTATTACTTTTTCGAGTACTATTTGTAAAATTATGGTATTTACCAAAAAATGTGACATGAAGTGCATGTCACATAAATATTATCTCATCTGAAAAAAGTAACCAAATGTAATTAGTAAAAATACAAAAATTACCTCTAGAAGTTAAGTACTACCCACCTCTACCTACCTTGACGTTGATTAGATGTACTTGCGTCTTCATTGCAATTTTGTTTTAGTCTTTTCCACTCTCATTGGTGACTCCCTTTTGTTCACAAATTGCATGAAATGCCAACAAAGTTAATTAAAGCCTATATGAAAAAAATCATAAAGACAATCAGTGTGCTACTTTTGTTCTTATAGCCAGACCTTACTGATAGTTATAGTCAGACTAAGGTCTGGCTATAAGAACTAAAGTAGCATCATTCTTAGAAGACCTAATGAACCTAATTGGACTGACAAAATCAGTGTGTCTGATGCTTCTTGTTTCATAAACACTTGTAAATGTTTGTCATTTCAGCCTGTTTGCTGCAGAAAGAGGGTGTTAATTACGCTCGTGTCAAGGAGTATAGCTTACGGGTTTTACAGTGGCAACCACACAATGTAAAAGCTCTATACAGGGCAGGAGTGGCCACACTGGAGCTGGGAGATGCCCAAACGGCTAAAGAGTATTTTACACAGGCCTTCAAGGAACAGCCACATGGTAATCTGTTTTGTTTACTATGAGTTTGAAAACATGTCGAAGGATAACATTTATGTTTGTAATTATTTAACACATGCACCATAATATTGTTCTAGATGTAAATGTAAAGAAGTATCTTCAGAAAGCTGAAGAGAGGCTGAACCAGGAGTTACAAAAGGAAAAGGCCATGTATCGAGGGATGTTCTGCTCTGGAAATGGACTTCACAATCAACATGAAAGTGGTGATTAAGTTTGCCAGGTGTGCAAAGACATTTCTGTTTGGGACAGTTCAAATTCAGTAGACTACGAGTGTATTGGCTGATTTGATACACATCTTTAGTTTATTTAGCGGTCTGTAACAGCAGTCGGAGGAAGAGTGAAGACGATGCTGAAAATAGAGTTGAGAAACTCATGTTTCCTAGCAACAAGGAGGCTCAGTTTTAGTTGTCCTTTAATTTAAGCCAATACAGTTTCCTCACAAACCAATATGCTCTGGCTTTGCCAGTGTTTCACAGTGATGCAAATGTTGAGTTGTCAATAAAATATTTTTATAACTAATTCTCATAATCTCATTGACTTGACAGAATTTGACAACGTAGATTAAATACATTTTTATTTTTGACTTTATATTTGTTAGTCAGAGTACAACACATTACCTCATCATATTGCAGTAGTTTCACATCTTGAATGTCCTGAGCACAATATCAAGTTAAAGCGTGTTTGCTAGGTTTTGGTCATTGTCTGACCAATATGATTGTACTCCAAAGGCAGAAATGCCATTTAAAGAGAAATTACATTGTCACATCCACTACTGTACAGGTGATGCATGCAACATGAGTATTTATTTAAATACAATCTTCTATGATAAAGCTGTATGGAAAGGAAGATACAATCCATGATTGTTAAATTGGTCATTTACATTAAAAACTATTTAGTGTTCAGTTACTTTGGTAACAGTTTGGGGAAAAGCACTATTATGCTGGAGAATTACAAAATATTACGGTGAGGAAGTGACAATTTATATAAATGAAGCCGCTTTTTTCACCCATAGGTGTTAAATATGAAAAATGTACACTACACATATTACAAATATAACTTTTTCGATGGCTTCCGCTTAAGACTCAGGGACCTCATGGAGCCAAAAACTCTCTTCCCCAAATCTCTTAGAGATCGGGAGCGTTGTAGTGTTCTCCTGGGAGGGGATGGGGAGAATGAAGGAGAAGACAGCGGAGACGTGGACTGGAAGCTGCCCTCGAGGCTCTCTGAGCGCGACAGGTTAAAGAGGCTGGCAGTGGAGGAAAGGCGCTTATCCTCCTCCTTTTTTCTCAGCAGTTTCACCCCTTCATCTTTCCTCATTGCTCCCTGTCCCACGTCAAAAGACGAGACCCAATGTGCCCGCTTGATGGGCTCATTATGGTGCCGAGTCACAAGCAGACCCTGGGACTCACTCCTAAAGAGGGCTCTTCGAGAAAGGCTTAGCTCAAGCCTTAGGCTTTCTCCATCATCTTTGCCTTCTCTCTTTGAAAACATGGGGGAATATCCTCCTTTTGGGTCATTATTCCAAAACAATGTCTTGTCCTGTTCCCTCCTGTAGCTTCCACCAGTATTTCTCCTCCATCCAAAGCCATACTCAGCTCTGTCATTCTCTTCCCGCTCACTTTCAGAGTCTTTTCCAAAGAGACGTCCCTCAAATCGACTCCATACTTTGGTGGAGCTCCTCTTAGGCGTTTGAGCTCCTCTTTCCATTTCCTTTTCCTCAGTCCAACCAGTGCTGTAGTCCTCTTTTTTGGCGTGGCTACTGACTGTGGCTGCCCTGATGAGTTTGTGCGAGGCATGCTTCCCTCTGTAAAGTCCCTGGCCTTCACCTCTTTTCCATCCTCCTCCTCCACTTTGCCGAAGTGACCCTCCTCTAGGCGGAATGCCACAATGATCCACAGCAGAACTCCTTGTGTTTGTCCTGGGTAGTGAACATTGAAAGGGAGCATCCCGACGAAAAACAGACAAAGGAGTGGCACCCATGGGAGAGGGCTGTAATGGATGAGGAGGAGATCTGGCCCGTGGGGTTGCCCGGATGGCAGGAGAGGATGCAGTGGAAGAGGGGAGTTCATGCGTGTAGTAATGTGGGGGATAGTGTGGAGCAGGCATGTAATTGGATTGGTAAGGATGTACGGGGCTGCTGGTGTGTGAGAGAGGAGGCGTTCGGCTGTTCTGAGACTGCGGTGAATGTGTGACACTTAGAGACAACTGAATGGGTTTCTGCGGAGTTGATTCCTTTGTGTAGTCAAGAGCTTGGTCCGTTTGAGTCATCAGACGGTGTTTACCATGGCCCCTCATGTCATCTGGTGCATCCACATCAAAGCAATCAATATCCAGCTCAACACCTTGCTCCATCAGTCCCACGACCACATCTCTGGACAGCCCAGAGAGGCGTGAAATCTCCTCCACCATGGGGAAGCCCTCGTCTGGTTTAGGACTGGACACTTGATTGTAGCTGTTTCGTTGAGAGCCAGGAGCAGATCCCGATCTAGACTCGTGCACGGACAGTTGCTCTGGGACACTGCTGCTCCAGTCCAGGGATCGACAAAAATGTCTGGAACCAAACGGGGGTGCTACCTCCAGAGAGCTGCGATGGTTCAAGCTGGTTGGACAGGTGGATATACGGGGACGAGGTCTAAGTGGCGGAGCAGGTGTGGAGGAGGACAGAGACGAAGTGGAGGGAGAGGGGGCATTAGTGAACTCGTTTCTCAGTGCTCCACAGCTTCCCGATTTAGGGGTGTCCGCAAAACTGGAATTCAAACCCGGAGTGAGGTTAAAGTTTACATTAAGATGCAAGTTAATGCTCAAATCCTCTCCCGTAGCTGAGGGGAGGTTGCCCAGATTGATTGAGTTTCTTGTTGCTTTTTTCCCTGTAGTGCTTAGGCTCACTCGGGCTGAGTTCCCCAGCAGCGACTTACAGGGCGTGCTGCTGCCTCCTAGAGGTGTGCTTCGACTCTCAAAGGCTGAAAGAGACTGAGTGGACCCGTGGCTTTTTCCTGGTGTACAAAATACTCTAAAAGGTACTGAACCAAATAAACTTAGGTCAGTACTGGATGCAGTGACACGAGTGTGGTACTGCCGGGCCAGTCTATTTATGTACTGCTCTAGCTGGGTCAAGGAAATGGGGTTTGGACTATGGTTTGGTTGCATAAGGTCAGGTTGGGCAGTGTCGCTCGTGGGTTGAGGGGTCTCGTCAGTTTGGGGAGCCTCAGCAATAGGAACAGCTTGGGCATCTTCCTCCTGGGTGGTGAAAAGAGGACTTTGAAGAGCCACAGCGTGCAGAGGGCTGGGGTAAGTATACACTTCTTTTGTCCTTCGTGACACCAGGTCTGTACAGAAGCGAGGGTCCATTTGAGATTTGAGATCAATCTGAACAAATGATGATGGAGAGAGCTGTCCAAGGAGGGAAGGGATTATGGAGTCGCTGAGTCCTGAACAGAGGTCGGAGAAAAAGCATAGACCAGTGGCTTCCAGGTCAGTTGGTACTATGAAAGAAAACAATAAAAATCATTGTTTGATTGCATGCTTGTGCCTTGTTAGTGTCTTGATCAAAAGTGGATTATATTCCAAAGCAAAACTCACCTGAAGTCAGCGTCTCCTCTGCCTCGATCTGCTGCACTGCTCCATCTGTCCATAAGAGGCCAGCGCTGTTGGGCAGGGGACACTGATCCCAAACCTTCTGGGGTCGGGCTGGTACTTGTCCTTGAGCCACTTCACTGGACACAGAGTAGCAAGAGTCCGACAGAGAGCTGCCACTCACTGAGTAAAACCCTGAAAGAACATAATAGAGGACAATAATACCAGAAAACTCAATCTGTATTTAGCCCCACGGTAAATAATAACAGTGACAATGTCATCTACTGTTTCTGCAACTTGAACTGGTGGAAAAGTGCTTAGAAAGTGTGTGTGTGCTTATGAAAATGTATGCAAGTTTGTTGTTTGAATGCAAATGTGTAATTATTCCTCACCAGTCATAAACATTTTTATTTATTATTACAGTGGCAATTAGGCCTGTTACAATAACTCTACCAAACAGAAAAATCAGGGGAAATTTGGATATTTACAAGCACATTAGACACAACGGGCAACTTTTGAGAAAACTGTGGTTGCTGCTTTGGAACATTACATTTTTTGACAATGTCATTTCCCCCCCCCCCACTAAATTTAGATTAAATGCCATTTTAAAAACAATTAAATGCTTTTTAATTTTGGCATAATTCATATAATTAGGGCTGAAACAACTAATTGATTATTGAAATGGCTGACAACTATTTTAGTAATTGATTCATCATTTTTCTAGTAACCACAGACGCAAAATAGACAATTTTGTATTTTTGATGAAAATCTACTTATGTAGTGTTTTGTACATTGTAAAGTTCATAGAGCTCTGTCTGTGTCTCATCCAATCAGAAAGCAGAATTAGCACTAAGGGCCTCCTACAAACATTAACATTTAAGTTTACTCCATCAACATGCCCTAAAGCGCTGCTTTATGTGTTAAAAAATTTGGAAAAAATACAATTTTCATGCACCTTTCACAACTAAGCGATTAATCAATTAATCGTAAAAAATAATCGGTAGATTCATCGATTACCAAAATAATCGTTACAGCCCTATTGGCAATTATTATTAAGAGTTTAGTTTTGCTTCGTGGTATTGTAGCTGCTATTCTAAAAATATTGGAGATAAGACATTTAACCCCATCTGTTTGCAAAGTAGGAGTCTTCTGCATTAGACGGGCTGCATTGTAAAAGAGTTTGGCAAGGTTGAGATTAGTGTGAGCTAAATGCGCCAGAGCCAAGTCCCAGAGAGTGTGAGCAAACAGGAGTTTGTAAAGACTTTGGTAAATGTTTAATAGGACTCTTCTTTTACACAAGACCAAGGTGTCAACACATGCTGGCCATTGTGCAGCTGAGAGCCATGACAACTAGCTGTTTTATATAGTAGGTTCAGTGTGGTCTTTACCTGAACTAGGCCTGGAGTCACAGTCCAGATGGCCCGTGTTAACAGGGTCAGGTGTTGGGGGAGAGAGCAGGTCAGAGGCAGCGTCCCAGGACAGGGTAGACCAGCGTGAGTGACCCCCACCGGTCGCAGAAGTGTGGACTGTCCCATCTGTACAGTCCTCTGGGCTGCTCTGTTCAGGTAATGCTGTGATATCTGGTGGAGATGCATCCTGGAAAACAAAACCGAAATGAACCTTTAACATGTGCAGGAATAAATCTTAATGATGCAACATGAAATATAGTTACATTACAGCAACAAAATGTCATCTCCACATATTTTTCACATTTGTAACACATACTCCAATGACACAAGCCAAAGAATTGACATTACGATTGTGTTTCTCTTCACTATCATGGTCAGTGCTCATGCTTCACAACTACAAGGTCTGTGTGGAGTGTACATGTTCTCCCTGTGTCTGCGTCTGTTTCCTCCAGGTGTTCCCGTTTCCCCTACCACTAAAACATGTACATGTACAAAATGAATGTGTGTGTTTGCCAGTGTGAGTGAGTGGTGGTGGTTGGAGGGGCCGATGTCAGGGCAGCTGTGGCTACAATTGTAGCTACACAGAGTATGGTTTGAATGAATAATTACTAACACAGGCTTGTAAAGAATAAGTGAGAGCCATTATTATTATAATTATCATTTTCAGTATAAGAGTTATAATATGTTGAAGATGGTTCAAAAAGACCCACTATTTGAGTACCACTGCACTTTGACGAGGCAATCCTGCAGCATTTATTCATCAGTGAAGGCGAATACCTCAACAACTGTCCATGCTATTGCAAACTAACACATGTGAACCACACATTTAGGTTAGCAAAGTGCCTCCATTTCCTAGATTAACTGGGCAAGGCTGGAGCGCAACCCCCTTTCCAATTATCTCAAAATCTGCCGGATGGCTGCCAAGAGCCCCTGCATTAGGCTGATCGGGCCGGGACAACAGCAGAACTGTGAGTGGCACTGATCAATCCTCTTGTTACTGAGAAAACAATACAGGTAGTGAGTCACCGCTGGGGCGACAGGAGAGGGAGAGGGAGAGGGAGGGGGGAGATAAAGAGAGAGGACAGATGACGCAACAAAGAGCAGTTTGTAGCAGCAGAAGGGAGGGGGGATGCACTGTGATGGGATAGGTCCAGAGAAGGAAGATGTTCGAGACTTAGGTCTGTTTGTAGGAAACAGGATTGTTTGGCATTACATGCGTACATACAGAAGTAATAATATACCGTTTAAAATGACAATCAATCCACCAATCATTAAATTCTTCTGTTAAATGATTTCCAAAATAACTTCAGGTCTCAGCTGTTCATATGGGTCTTCTTTTTAGCCACCTTTTTAAGCCTGTCTTTGTACGATTCATATATATCGAGAGTATGCTGGTGACGTTAAAGCATAGCAACAGCACAGCAACAGAAACCATATTGGTGTGAATTCCCCAATGATAGTATCTGAAATTTAAAAAAGTGCATATCCTCTATAAAATAATTACAGCGTATAGAATGATTTGTTGTGAGTGTTAATACACAACCACTGATATTAGGTTGTGTTAAAACAAATTCTGCCGTAACACTGATAAAACTTTGTAATACTTGTGACCCATCAATGTATTCCCTGCCCACATTCCTTCACATCCATTAGCTGTTGTTTCCTTCTCTGAACTGTCAATCTGAAGTTGAGTCGCGGATGAGTGGGTGTCCAAAACAGGAGAAATGGGACAAAGAAGGAGTGAGTCATGTAGCAAATAAAATTGAAAACTGTGGGAGAGAGGGAGGGGTGCTGATCGTCAGTAGGGTGGGTGGTTGCCGGGTGAGCAAGAAGGGCATCCAACAAGACTCTAGCACCCCCACACTCCTTTAAAACTCCCCTGCTGGTCAAATAATGCCCCCTCCCTCTTCTATATATCCCTCAAGCCTGCCACCCCCTACTCACCATAGCTACAGCGGCTGGCTCGAACTCTCGCTCGCTTCTCCACCCACACAGCCTTTCTACAGAATATTTAAAACATTCAGACTCATGTGGTGGAGTCTTGCCTAATGATTATGATCTTTTTTTGGGATCTAACGAAAAAAGGGCTATGTGGGTCTGCTTCCTACTCGAGTTGATCAGCATTGGAATTGGCCATTTAGTTGTGTGTTGTAAAAGCTCTATATGTTTTTGGTGCATAAATCCCAGAATTGCATAATGAAGTAGAAATATGTCCTGTCTCCAGAGACTTGTAGGTTTGTGTGACAAGAACCAAGGCAGTGAAATGTTTCTTGGTTTCAAATGTATTCATTCAAATTAATAGAAATTGCAATCGCTAATTGAAAAGGCTGCAATGCCTTCTGTCTCTGTAAACAAAATATCCTTTCTAAATGTGGTCTTACAATGTAAAACCTGCTAAAATTACAGTTTTGACCAGTGGTTCTCTTTATGTCTTGATACTCTGAGTACTTCTCCAATTATTATTGAGAAAGTTATCTAGTTAACTAAATTCAGACTTACTGACAATAATAAGGGTGCTGTGTTCCAACTAGGGCTGAACAATATTAAAGTAACTTCCGATATGCGATACTGCTGTGCAATATCGCGATAACGATATTATTGAGACATTTCACTAAACCATTTCAACACGATATGTTTCATTCTAACTAAACACAAATCGTAAGTAACTAGTTTTTCAGAAAACACTACATCAGGACAAAAACAAGACTAAAATTGAACTAAATTAGTAAATGTTTAACTTTACACATTAGTAAGTTCTGTTCATTGTTTGTTTTTGGCCGAGTTTGTAAAAAAAGAAAAGTGTGGATCTCAGTCAGATGAAGACTTTAGTGATGTTACGATATATTGTGGCTTCTTGTGATACGGATATTGCATCACCTAATGTCGGGATACGATATTTTTTGCGATATATTGAGCAGCCCTAGTTCAAACTAAACCCAAAATACTCTCAGAATCAAACCTCTTACTCCAAGACATTATCAAAGTACCCCCGATAAGTGTTGGCATACCTCAAAGAATCCACGTACCCGTGGTTGGGAAACACTAGTTTAGACCCCGATTCTTGTATTTATTTAGAACCTTTTTCAGTCTTCTCTCAAATGTTAATGCAACGTGTTTAAAATGTGCGGAAACCTTTTCTAAATGTATAAATTGCAAATCTAATCGCAAAAACCATAATTCAGCAACAGCCCTATCCAAAATGACTGTTAAGAATAAATCAAACTCATCATACTCCTCTAATTAACTAAAATATTTAATGAATGAATACCTGACCTGTGAAGCGCTATACTGTTCTGCTGTCACCCACTCAACAGAGACATGTATACTTGCTCACTGGCTCATATATAATGTTACACAGTTCAAAATCAAATCATAGGAGACTGACGGGCAAGTGGAGGGGGTCTGCCCACTGTGAAACATGATACGAGTCCATTTGAGAGTGCAACTGCAGCCCCGTCGGCACAATATGTAGAAAATGGACTGGTCGATTGGATAATAATGTTAGCCTTTTCACCGTGGCAGCCATACACCTACTCCAAACCACTGTATTATATGATTAGTGCAAGACAAATTGCAGTGTGTTGTTGAGCACAGTGTTGAGGCCGAATAACTTGTCAGAATAGTGTGGGACGAAGCCTGCTGCACAAAGGAGAACACTTGTTCACACACACCATTTATTGTTCATGAATTATGTATACCGTATCAAAACAGACGGCTCAACATCTCCATTCAGGTGGGTTACAGTAAATGGAGGAATCCGAGCTAATAGAAAGATCTTTGGGCAAGGGGCAGGCACAAAAGATTGCTATAGCTGCACAATTTGGAGTTTTCCTATTTTTTTCAATTGCAATTTAGGTTTTAAAATCAATATTCAGTTCACAGTGTACACTTTAACACAGAGAAGGCTGAAATAAGAACCGCTAAACGAATACAAAATCACATTCATTTCATAACACATTTGTAGAAGTCTAAATTACAGGGTTAACAGGAATTATATAAACAGCCAATGAAGGCATGATATTTTGATTATTCTATTGGATTATCTTTGATTGGATTGTGTTTAAAGCGAGTCAAAAGTCTTAAATATTTGAATAAATATGGACACCCAACACATTTCTACAAGGTTTTTGTGTCAAATGTGTGCAATGCCAGTATATCCATGCTCTGGTGGACGGCTCCCACACATTTCCACAGCCAGCAAGTTTTTTTTGTTTGTTTTGTTATTTTTAGAAAATAAAAATGAGAACCAGATGAGGCCACACTGCATAACCAAGCATAGAAAAAGACTAAAATATAAACATTTATTTCATTGTGGAGCTCTTTTTTTTTTTTTGGTTACATACAATTATAATCTTTTCTGTCAGTAAACCTGTATTTGTGACCTGTGTTCCTGACTCTGCTGGGAGCGGGACATCACCAGCTCATATCCATGGAAATGTTAATGCATGTAACCAACATGAAATTGAAATACATTAGGTCCTCTTCTACATGTACAATTTTGATAACCCCTGAATGTGGATTTGCAAAATGGTGTGCTTTACAGATTTAAAGCACTTAAATGATAAAAAGAAATTCAGTACAAGCGTTACTACATCCTGATTCATCATTAATTCAGGTTAATGCTGCATCTGGTACCAATGTTTTTTATACAAGTTTTCTTCCTATTTCAAACTAACATATTCTCAGCAGCAGACACACAGATGCAGTCACTGACGCTCCGTTGGAGTAAATGTCGTGTTTGTGTTGGCGGTGGCAGCACTGCCTCTCTGTCAGCTCCCTTCAGAGGTGAGAATGAGAGATACAGGCCAGGACCACAGGATATCATGGCGCCGCGGGGGGTGCACAGTGGAGATAGGTGGGTGGTGAGGATATTATGTGCCGCACTTCCATACTTGTGGTCTTGTCAGATGGCAGTGTAAATTTGGTCTTAACAAGAAGAATATCAATCCAAGTTGAACTTTTCTTCCCAAGTGTGGGCGATGCAAGTTAGGACTTTGAAAGTTCTTTTGCAGTAGCATAATTAGAAAAATGCATATCTAATAAACGCAAGAGTAATGCCTTACTCTTGCAAAGCGCTAAGGTACCTAAAGAGCTTTACATTGGAATATGCTACATTGTGTGGTGGTAAGCTTGTATTCACTTCCGGCTTGGGGAAAACCAGCAGAAACATCGCGGCCATGGCCTCTCCGACCGACAGCAACCCCACACAAACTACATTCACATACCAAGATGGGTGAAGTGTGTTGCCCAAGGAAACCCCGACTGTATGAACTGTTTCTTTGCTTAAGCGAGACCGGTGAGAGGAATCCTCTCAAATCCAGTTTCCTGTCACAACAGAGCTATCAAAATTAAAATAGACTTCTTCTCATAAAATCAAGGCACACTCTGTGTACTGTGTGTTGCATATTAGATTATTTCTTGTCCCAAAGAAGTCTGTGTGAATGGTAGTTATTTCTGTAAAACTAGGCCATCTGTACAGTGCAAAGATGCAATTAGTATTAATTATTCTTAACTGGCATCTCGTGATGAGGGAGACTGAGAAGGGCTGATTGTGGTATTGGAAATACTTGTGTCAATCAGAACCTTGTGTTTGTGGCTGACCAAAGGTACTTAACTCGTACAGTTACTTGAATATCCTTCTTCTGCTACTAGTATGTCTAAGATTGACCGTGGAGTTACACTCACAGAACAGTTTGACGATTATACATAATGACTGAAGAGGAGCTTGGCCCTGCATCCCTGCTTCAGGATGTACCTGCGCACATCCTGTCCTCCTGTATTACATGTCAACCTACATTCTCTACATTCTCACACAAAAAGAGCTGCTGTATCAGTTTCAGGGCAACACTGGAAGAAGAGAGGGTGGGTTATGTGTGGAAGAGTTCACACATGCTATCCTTTGGGATTATCATAGAGGGCAAGTTTAAAGAGGTTGTTCCACACAGACACACTACACTGACTGTAACAGAGTGTGATATGAATGACCTGGTGAGCTTAAACCACGGCCAACGCACACAGTGAGTGTTCTGCTATTAATACCTGGTTGTAGCACCTCTGTGCCCTTGAGCAGGGCACTGAGCCAGCAGACCCCTCTCAGAAAGGTCACCCCATGCTCTTGCCCGTGTGTGCTCGGGTGCTCTGGCATCAGGCAGTAGGTATATGTGGGCACTGAGGGGCTTGTTCTCACATATTTAATGCTGATCGTGTAGGGCTCTCACTGACCTGTTGCCTACGGGATGTCACACAGCTCTGCTCTTGGGGTCCTCTCTTGTACAGGGCTGCATCCACGAGCTCCAGCTGCTTGCACCTGAGCAGTTCCAGCTCCAAGACTCCCGCCAGCGTCGCTTTAAGGCGCTCATCGATGCGTCCGCGCTCTGTTCCCGTCCACAGCGAGTTCACACATCGCCCAGTCATTCTGCTATTCACACTCACTGACCACAGTCACTACTGATGTGTCCGTCAGACTACGCTCCAGTGGCCGAAAGGGCAGCACGAGCCCGCGACTGTATCATCTGCACAGTCCGATCCCGGTGGAAGCAAGGAAGAAGAAGGCTCACCATGACTGTGCCATGCAGCTACCGCATCGAGTCACAAACTGTTGTGAATGGACGTTCTGGAAAAAAATAAGACATCCAGCGGTTCCCTCTGGCCTCTGACTGATTATATTACTAAGGAGTCTGTGATGGGAACATAAATGAAGATATCCTAGTGCGTGCTCGGTGCTGGTGCGGTCACTGCGTCCTGAATGAAACAATGCCAGTATAATCTGCGAGGTTGGTAGCATTGCATGTGGAGCAGAGCAGAGCGCGAGAGGAGGAGCCGCTGCACCAAAGCGGTCCTCTCATTGGCCCGAGAAGTTTTTCGAATGGACTGATTATTATAATAGATCCATGATGGACTGTAGCACCACTGTTAGAACTGTGTAATACCGCCATTCAAATGAACTGCAGCATGTCATTTATCCTGATGGTAAGATTTAGGCCTTCTCACATTTAGCCAGCTCAATGTATCAAATAAGACAGGCCCTACATGTTATATATGACTATGTATCAAACATTGACGCAAAATGTAGCCAATATCAAACTTGAATGCTAAAGCAAGCATAGGCCACTAATACACCTTTAGTACTGGACAAGTCTATGGAGGATATAATCTGCATAACGGTTTCTGTCTGTCTAGTGAAGTGCAGTACAAACCGGTCACGTGCTCGGGATGCGCTTGTGACAGGCGAATGGAATGTGGCCTTCCCCCGTGAACCACCAGAGGGTGATCTCTGCCTTCAACTACCTGTCTCAAGCATGGTCTCAAGTACTTGAACAACGAATGAAGTATCTGTACTCGAGTAAAAAACTTGACGTTACTCGTTCCACAGTGAGTAAATCTTTAAGTAGCGAAAGCTTTGTGTTGACACATGAAATAGATGTAGTTTGTGTTTCATGTACTTAATTCTTCTGAAGAAAAGTATTTTTGATATATTTCTCTGGCATTTAATTGAATTTACATAATTTCATGTTTTGTTTCTCATAATTAATTTTGGTCACTACTATTTGGGTCCTGGGAGCTTGAGGGTTCTGCACAGTATCTTTGTTGTTCTTTTGGAATTGCACTGATGTTTTTCCTGGGATCTGCTGTAGCCACTCCTACAGTTTGGGGGTCCATGCCCCGACCACGGGCACCACAGATGCCCAAGGCTACAATCCGGTGTGGTTCATGCACTGTCCCTACCAAATAAACCAATAAACATAAACAAACAAACCCTCCAGGTCTTCTTTGAGCCCCTGGTATTTCTCATGTTCCTTTTTCCTGATGTTGAAGACGCTTGGTATTGCTATGTCGACAACAACAGCTTTCCTCTGCTCTTTGTCCACCACCACAATGTCCGGTTGGTTCGCCATTTCCATTCTGTCCGTCTGTATCTGGAAGTCCCACAGGATCTTGGTTCGGTTATTCTCTACCACCTTTGGAGATGTTTCCCACTTTGACCTTGGGGTTTCCAGCAGTGGCGCCACCAGGACCTCCTGGCCACCCCATTGGCCACCCCACTGGCCAGTGTTAATTGTAGTACTGTAGTATCAGTTATGAATATTTTCAGCCCAAATTCACAGCCAGCCAGGCAAGCCGCTCTAGACCTAGTTTTGGTTTGCCACCCCAAGATTTTAAGTGGCCCCATCTGGCCACCCCTATGAACAATTTCTGGAGTCGCCACTGCTTTCCAGCCCATACTCTGCACAGATGTTCCTGTCCACTATGCCAGCCACTTGGTTATGGCGCTCAATGTAAGCTTTCCCTGCCAGCATCTTACACCCTGCAGTCATGTGCTGGATTGTCTCATTGGCCTCTTGGCACAGGCTGGGGTGTGGTCTGCTGTGATAGATCTGGGCCTCTATTGCTCTGGTGCTCAAGGACTGCTCCTGCACAGCCATGATAAGTGCCTCTGTGCAGTCCTTCAGTCCAGCTAGATATCAAAATTGACTCACACAAAAGCCTGTACTGATTAACCTGAATATATGTTGGTCACATGTTCTTCTAGAGGCTGTAGACTTTGGCTGCAGCTGCTCTGATCTTGAAAATTATTTGTTATGCCATTTGTTCCTTTGCATATTAGCTGCCCTCCTTGCAGTCAGAGTACATGTTTGGCCTTTCCACTGTTCTGGACCTGTATGTGACCACCAGAGCAGTAATGTCACAAGTGGATGAGAGGATGCCTCTGCAGATAGCTGTGGCCTGTAAATCTGGTTTGACACGGAAAAAGAAGGCCAAAGAACAGGCACAAGACCTTCCATACTCTTCACAGGGACAAGGAGTGAGCTTTTGTTTGTTGGTGTCACATTTCGACTCCTCCCACCTTTCCTATAAAACTGTGCTCCTCAGGGCAGCTCACTGGGGTTTGCTAACTTCCACCCGAGGGGACTTTTGTCAGCCGGGGTAAGACCAACGCCACTTCCATCACTACTGGTCTATTCAAACCACCCCAAAAAAGAAGCAGCAAAAATGTCACCTTTTGAGAAATCCATGGAGATGATGCCTTTCAAGCAAAGAAAATGCCTTGGTGAGTGACCCAACCCAAATGTTTTGTTTATTTTTCACTGCAAACAATATTCTCTTCTGCAGCTACAAGAAAAGATGAAGTTTGCAATATCCGGACTAAATTTCCAAACAAGTTACCTGTAGGTACATTATACCGTGTTTTTGATTAATAACTATATGCATATTGGGCTGGATACCTTACAAGTGTATAATCCTATCTATAGGTAATTGTTGAGCGTTATATTCGTGAAAAATCTCTCCCTCTTTTGGACAAGACAAAGTTCCTGGTTCCCTTTGAGTTCACGTTGGGTCAGTTCCTCTGTCTACTCAGGTATGCAAGTTTATTTGTTTGGCGTGTTTTTTTAAATATATTTTGTAACATTTGTCACCCACCCCCACACCATCTCCCATCTTGCTGTGAAATATGCATTTTCCTTATTATAAGCTGTGAGTCACCACCTGTCTCATTTTGTTCCTAGAAATAAAATTGATCTGGAGGCGACGCAGGCCCTGTTTCTGTTGGTGGCAGAGAAGAGCATGTCCTCTATGTCGTCAAGCATGGGGGAGATTTACTCCCTCTACAGCGATCTGGACGGGTTCCTTTACATCACCTACGCCTCACAAGAAGTCTTTGGAGCACCTCAGACGCCCGAGCGGCCGCCGTGTTGACTGAATTCCACTCAGAAAAAACACTGTGAACTAGCACAATCTTGGATAGACCCAGCTGTGAATGCTTCTGTCCCGTTTGAAAGCTCAAATGCACGCGAGCCAACACCCTCCTCTACTTCAAGACAAGAGAATCTCCTTTTGATAGACCTATGGCTAAGTCACTGTCAAAGTGGACTTTACGTGAGGAACTGACTGGCAGATTTGAGAAATGGGTCTGTACAGAGAAAGCCCAGCTCAAAAAATGCTGCCTGTCAACCAGTGTAAAAAGAGTTGATATCCAATATAACTGTAACAGTATCCGAAGCACTTACTGTGGTTGTCCTGATTCATCATGTTCCCTTCAACATGTGAAATGAAATCATTACTCCACGTCACTGACAGGTCTGCAGCTCTCACTGTTCAGTTCTTTCTCCACAAATAAATTATTTACATTTTAATTCATGGCTTGTCTGTTTGTACACACAGCACATTTGTTTCTAAAAAAAAAAGAAAAGAGAAAAAGCCAAAACAAATCATTATTCTCCAGGTTTGCAACACGAAGTTTTAACAGTAACTGGACTCATACATTACTCCCATTGCAGTGCCGTTTGTTTCTCCACTTTTCAGAAAGCTGTGGCCAAATATTTAAGCAAATTGCAATTGTATCTAGCCTGGCCTTTGCCATCCGTAAACTCCGGTCAATTATCTTTTCCCTACAAGTACGAAATGAGTACGAGGGTATGGTAAGACCAGGCTAAATTGTATCTAACAATGTTATATTAATTACATAAAATATAATTAGGGCAATAGACACAAAGGTGTTCTATTTCTCACCCTCACCTCAAAAAGGCCACTCTCACTAATGAATGTGTTACATAAATTGACCGAATCTATTTATTGTTATGGACAGTGTGTCAGAGGCTCAGGTTAAGAACCCTTTAGTCTTGGCCGAAACGAGACCTAAATAGATACCCAAAAAAGCAGAAAGAGAAAATAAGGAAGATACATTTTATGAGAGACGTAATAAAGTAAAAAACATACAGTTCCTAAATGGAAGAAATAAGGAGGTAATGCAAAGAGAAGAATATGTACAGTCCATTAGGGGCAACACCCCGTGTGCCTCTCACTTCACACCACTGTGAGCATTTCTGCAGCTCTGTGCTAATGCATTATTATACAACAAGAGGGGTCCTAAAGGCGATTGCCACGTGTAAATTAGGCTACTCTGTACATTTGCAACACATAACGTTCTTAGGTCCCATATCCACTGCACTTTGCTGGGCTTAGAAATGTAAACCGTTTATCAAGGATTTGGAAGAACAGCCCAGTAGCCTTCCTATCCAACTAATAATTGCTCCAGCTGCTATACTTTCCTACATTTTGAATGCTTTGCTATTGAAAGGCATTATAAATTATCTGTTTGTTGTATTGACTGGGTTTCAATCACCCTCAATTGTATTTTATTTTATTTAGTTATTTTTTTCACAAAATGTGTTTATCTCCTGTATGGCTGTATGTTCTGAATCTTTGAGAGAAACTGTCATGTCCTGTCTCATTAGTAACTAACTGCATGTCCCTGTAGTTTGTTCTGGTGCTTTATTTGATGGTGTGTTGGTACAGAGCTCAGTGACAGTCAAGGCCAGATGACTGTCTGTCATGGTTTTCGGTGGGATTGTCCCACTCAAACCAGGTCAACCACTTTCTTGCATTTATAAAAAAAATATTTACATATGACTCGCTTGTTTCCATAAAGATTGGCATCAGTACAGACTGTCAAGAATGAGCAAGATTTATAATTTAGAATAAACATATTATAGGTCTTAAATTGGTCAGTATAACGCCTATAAGACACCGGTAACAAAGATGGTTAAAAAATACAACCATTACTTGCAGAAGAAAAAGGCCTCAATATAGATGTTCATGTCAGCTATTCGTATTCGTAAATAAAGTCAAAGCACTGTCACCAAAGGCCAACACACAGCATGAGTGTAGAGGATAGGGTTATTGCATTGAAAAAGATAGCCCTATGTTCTTCTGTTAATAACCCCATGATGAGCTGCCTGTGACGAGAGGAAATCTCACCAGAAGCTGCGTGAAGCTAAAGAGCCAAAAGCATTGTGTTAATGTTGAAAAGGTGATGATGAAAAGCATAATTCTCATCATGAGCTGTACTGGGACAAGGTAGGCACCCATGGAATCAGAGGTGGGTAGTTTAACTCAAGTAAAACTACTATAGTTAATTGAGTAACTATACTTCTTAGTAATTTTGTCAGACTTTACTTTTTTTACCTTCTTATTTCTACATGAGTAATATGATACACAAGTATCCATACACTTACTAGTGTACATTTCTATATATTCAGAATAATGTTAAAATGTTTATACTACTTTTTTCATTATTTGTCAGTACTGAAACATAAGGCTCAGATGGGGCAGTTTAGGGAATTACTGTTCTACTCTTACAAGACTAATTATTTGTATTACTTTGATTTTTGCTCGAGTAAAGTCATTTTAAACTCTTACTTGAGTAAATCATGTTGGCTTCCCTACCCACTTCTGTGTGGAAAATATTGAGTATTTTCTAAATGGGTACAGAGTCATTAAACATTGAAATTTTACCATAGCCTTTTTAATCTGTAATTTTTAAATAAATATCACCCGTCACACCTAACTACCTATTGACTAAACATGATTTTCTGAAATAACCAGCAGAGGGCAGTGTAGTGTAAGAGTTACAATTAACACTGCGACTGCAGTTATCTGGCCTCTGGATGACTCAGTCGTCCACCTGACCTTCAGTCACCAAAATGAAAAATAAGGCCTTTTGGTTTCAAGGCTGACTCAGTTCATTAGCGATAATAAAATTACTCAGGGAAAAATTAACCATAGAATTTTTTTTTTATTTATCTCGCAAAATAATAAAAGATAGCATTTGGAAAGAGTAGAAGTTAACAGTAGGGAAATACAAAAATATCGATAAAACAAGTCAAACAGCTTTTGTGATTTCCATTTTCACGCTCTTTCTAAAAATGAAAACTATAATTCTTTTCTATTCTTTGGATTAGAATATTAAAGCGCAGACCATTTACTTCTCGACAATTCTGTGTGCGACTTTCAGTGTCACAGGGAATCAGCCTGTAATGATCCAGCAAAGTCTTTTCAATAGACAATCACCCTTCTTTCATTTATAATAGATATCTAACTACATTTTGTCCTTGGAAGCCCAAAGTCTGGTGAACAGCCACTCCACATATGTCCTCGCGTTTCAGGAAGGTTTGAGGCTCAGTTCACAATGAGTACCTGTTTGAATTTCAAAGTCACAGTATTTAATTGTAAATATACTTGTAGTTAATGTATCAGCATATTCTGAGATATCTTTGTTCAACTTTAAATTTCAATCATCTACAGATGCTATTACATCAAACATTAGAACTATAACTCATCACAAAATTCAAACAAGTACTTCAGGCGTAGAAAGGCTCACATTATATCTTTACTCTCCGTCTGCCTCCAGCTGCACAGTCCGGCGTTTGGATGGAGGCACCAGATGGTTAGGCAGAGTGCCAGGCAGCTCGTGGCCCTCAAGCTTCACTTTGATCAGGTGGTTTGCCAGTGCAAACTCCTCATCATCCAGGTACCCATCTTTATCCACATCAGCCAGCTTCCAAATCTTTCCCAGCACCGTGTTGGGCAACTTAGACTTCAGCATCTCCTTTTTGGCTGCAGCGCCAGACACTTTGCCGTTGATGGGGCCCAGATTGTAAAACATCTCATCGTATGAAGGCTTGTCACGGCCCACCACCCACTCCATCTCGTCTATTCCCTCACTGGCGCCCTCTCCATATCCGTGGCCAAACGGGCCACTCATGGTTCCCTCGAATGCTCCACCGTGGACAGTCTGGCTGGGCATAGCAGCCTCCTCCTGCCGCACCAAAGCCATGAGGCGGGCGATATCATTGGCCAGCATGTCCTCCACAGCTTCCAACAGCTTAGGCTTCAGAGCAGGAAACTTTGTGAAGTCCTGCCCATTGAGTAACTCCTGAAAAGAAAAGACAGTGGGAGAGTGAAAACAGGAATTAGTGATAGAAATAGATCAGTCTTCAGTGGCTACCAATGGGAGCCACATACAAGAAGCAGGATTTCCTGACAAACCAGGAAAAATAAATCTCATCAGGCCTGGCCCATCCTGGAGGTAAGGGCAGGAAACAGGGGCAAAGATGTGAGAGGAGTGAGAGGTTATAGTCCTCCAAAGCATCTTTGTCTAATTCTTTAAATAACACTGGAAGTTTTGTACTGTAGCAACACGAGTTCCCTACATAAAGGGAACTTCCAGTCTGATGTACAAGATACTATGCCTATGTCATTGCACACCTGCATCTTGCCAAGGTTGGGGAAGTCTCCTGGAGAGATCTGGTGTTCCTTCTCAATCCTTTGGTAGATTTCTCCAAGGTTAGCAATAAGCTCTTTCTTCTTGTTTTCTTTTCCAAATACACTGGGCATCTCTTTTTTCAGTGAGCTGATGATGTATGCCTGGACCTAAAAGAAAACACAGTTAACAGATAGAATTGACACATCGGACACAGCCTAAAAATAAATAATCCAACAAACCTTGGCAAGGCGGGCTCGTTTGATGAGGTCGTTAAGTTTACGCAACGCTGCATTTCGGGGCAGCGACTGAATATCCAGAAACAAGTCCTGTTCCTCTGCTTCGAAAAGCTTCCTGTTATCTGGGACCAACAGCGGCTGTGCCCAGAATGACCCAATGTACACCCGCACCACCTGCATTAACATGCACAGGGTTAGTCAGTGCCCACAGCTATTGAAATGAAGACATTTAAACCACACATACGTGCAATATAAAAAAAACACAGATTGACACTTGGGTATTTATGAATATGGCAACCATATGTGATAAGAACTGAATCTTAAGAAGGCTTTACAACTCCAACCTCAAAGTCAATCAATGATTGTCCACATGATTCAAAGGTTTCCCACTTTAAAGCTTCTTGAGACTAAACCATAATCAAACATTAACTATTTTCTGAAGACGTCACAAGATTCTCTGAGACACATGAATGTAGGATCAGAATAGACCTTTCCACATTGTCAGTTGAGAAAAGTAACATCATTAAAGTGTTTGTTTCAAAATGGTGAAATAATGGTTTATAATGTGGTTAATACAGTTTAGCGATAGACAGCTAAACTTGTGCCCGGCCAGTCATTTTGAGGAAATGATTAGGTAAGAGAGTCTTCACCTCAGGAGTGTTGATGATTTTTCCTAGGGACCACATTAACGCTCCATAGACCCTCATCAGCTGCTGTGTGCTGATCTGGTCAGCCTTGTTCAGAACCACTCGCATTTTGTCCTCGTGATTTTTCAGGGCTCGGATGACCTCCGAAAACTCATCAGAGATGTCCAGCTTGTGTGCGTCAAAGAGGAGAATGATCCGATCCACGCGCTCAGCAAACCACTCCAGCACAGCGGCAAAGTCATACCCTGAGAAGAAAAGACACAGACTGGCATTTTAAAACAAGAAATTGAATGAAATATGAATTAAATTACTTGAAATGTATTTCTTGTTGATGTGCATTTATATATATATATAACGTTGCTTCTAAACAGCAGCCTGAGAACAACATTTTTTACAAGTCACTGGCATGTACCTGCAGCGTTAGACATTTTCTTTCCACTTATGTCTCTATAAAAGCATAGAGTTCAATGCTTGAGGCTTGGTTTCTGCAGTTGAGCAAAGGTTGGTTTGTTGGTCCATCCGGATCCAGTGTGGCTTAATTCTATGCAGTCATGATCTTGGAAAGACGACTTGGCTAATAATGAACTACACCCTGAATGAGCATTATGAACTTAAGTTGAATTGTCCGGCTCTTTGTCTTTACTTTAAGGCCCGGGGGCGCCTAATTTCAAACCTATTACCATACTATTATTCTATTCTTCACTGAACACAAACAATGCACAGCTGTTTTTGTTTGAGTGTTAAACCAGATGCTAATAGATAGGAACCTTCAACGCTCAGTTCACATGGGATTAGGGAAAATCTGTCCCCATCAGATTTGCCATAACAGTAAAGCTATCAGGGGTCAAGCCTCCTTTTGCCATATATATTTTTTTTTTTAAAGAAAGAGAATCAGATCAAAATGAAGAAGCTGTTTGTTGACTTAATGGACAGATGGTGGAAACTTAAACCTACAAAATAAATTAATTGTATAATCATGAGAAGCAACACCAGAGACTACTGCTATTTCTACACGCCGACCAACTCAGATTACAACTAACAATTTGACTTCTACTCTGGAACTTCCCCTCTCAAGGATCTGAGACTGAGAGAGAAAGCAAAAGTACTGTTTGTGACCGAGTCTGCTTCATCTGATCGGACAAATATGCACCCACATCCAAAAGCTCCAGATCTACAGCACACACATTCCAACAAAGGCCAGTTTTTGTCTTTGTCCTAACATGTGCGCAACAAAAGACAGGAGGGATAGTGGTGCCAAGAAAAGATTTACAGAGGAGATAAATGCTTTTTGTTTATACCGAGAACGCTGACATAATTGCATGAGGAGCGAGGTGTGTGCATGTTTTCAATGTTATGCGAGAGTGGAGGAGCTGGCTATAAACATGTGTCTGTTTTTAACATATGCCAGGAGGAGGAGACGAGCAGCTGCTAGAGACGAGACTTCACATATAGAGGATTTAGAGACTGATCTTTCCACGACAGACACAGACAGGAATACACCAGAGGGCCTTGTGTGTATTTCACATGTTGCTGACAAGAACAGGGGCTGCTGAATATCACGCTTTAGTTCTTTTGTCACAGTACCAAATGCCTACTTGAGGTGAAAGCTGCCACCCTAGTTTTTGACCTTTGAAATTATTTTGCCTCGACTTCCACAAAGCTGCACATAGTAACGTTTCCTTCAACGGTCAAATAAGATCCTCTCAGTGACAGATCAAACCTGTTCTGCAAAACCAGCCTCTTGATGATTTCATCACTTGTGCCTCGGGAGGAAGGAGGCCAAGTTGTTCTTGCTAAACTCACTATTAGCACATTTCCTTCAACCAAATGAAATACAGATTCTGATTGATCATTGAATTGAAATAAATTGCAACACTGCAACTATCCATTGCCCAAACTGCCCATTGGGTTCTAATACAGTATGAATGAAACCTGCTCCTGTAACTTGGACCTCTAAAAACATGTTCTGAACAGCATGATTCTTGTATTCGTTCAGTTTTTGTTCTAATGTTAAAGCTCTTAGGAGTGTTTCAAATATTTAGAATGGAAATTAAACAAATATCAAATCATGTCATACTCTTGCCATAACCAATATCTGAAATGAAAATAGCAATTAGATTAAGTAGCCCTACCCAGGCGTGATCACACTGATGATTACTCTGTCTCCTCATGCACCTTCAGTGTGTCCATAGCTTCAATGAATGGTGTTTATGGATGAAACATTACAGTGGGCCTCGTCTACAGTAGAGCCTAGTCCCGTTTACCCTGAAACAATGGTTCGGATTAATGCCAAAGCATCGAGGCAGTAGGTTTTATTATCTGCAAGGATGATCAGCTCATGAATGAATTGTACTGCCCGTGGGGACAACTTGAGTGATATGGAGATAACATTTGAGTAGTCATTCAGCCAAGTCCTCACTTCCTGTTTGGGTTTGGGATTGGTCTAATTGTATACACAGGGGATTCACGATCTCCCACACATCTAGCTACATTTTTATATTCATGTGGGGTTTTCTCTCACGGGGAGGGAAGCTTAGGCAAATAGGATGCAGGCTCCGGCCTCGTCACACAGATGTGAAAGTCTTGGGAAACTCTGTTATTCTAATCCGCTTCCCGCCACTCAAGAAGAAAAGTCTCACCGCTGCTTGCACGTTTCCTTTTAGTCAGGTCCAAAAGAAGAAGTTGAGTTACTATCATACATCTTTTTGTACAGTCATCATAACTACAGGCGGAAAAAAATTATTTCGCAAACCGCTATGACCTCTTTATGAGGGTCAGAAAATTGGGCAATCTGTGAGGGATTTATTTATTTTGGATGTGCAAATGGACATGACTCAGAGCGAATTATTTAAATTCCAGTTACATTGCCACTTCATGAATCATAACACACGCTTTACGTGTTATGGAATAAGTTAATCGGATTTAATATAAATCGAAAAGGGGAAAATGTCAGCAAAGTGAAACAAGCAAACATGTACAGCAGGTTCAGGAAGAGTTGATATCCCTCTATCCAACTTATTACGTTGAAATCTCAATCCGAAAGGTCCAAACTATTTGTAGACTTAACACTCAGTGTCTGCTCCTTTCTGTATCACATTGGTCAATGAATAGAAATGACCACCGCCACGTCCCCGTCTGGGGCAAGGATTTGCTTTATACAAAGACTATATAGCCCAATTTAAAACCTCTCGTGGCTTTCTCTGGCCCTGTTCCTGAATGCATGCAAAGTAGTTTTGTTGAGTTTGTGGGTGTGGCTCTCGGGTGGGAGAGGCGTTAGTCATGTGTGGATCAAGTGAGTGAAGCGTGTGCCAACCTCTGCTTATCCTCTGCTTCTCTCCGGACAGGATTCCTGGAGTATCGATTATACTGATGCTCTCCAACACGGGGTTCGGCATCTGGGCGCACATGAACCTGCAGACACAACACAAACACAGGGAGGGTGTTACAGTGTGTGTGGAGAACAACAATGAAAAAAGGGTAGAACTGGTACAAACTTCAGTGCTATGCATGAAATGTAAGAACCGTGTTGACCACAGGTTTCTGGCGAGTGCAATCGCAATATTTTGAAATGTCCCTCTATTCATTCTTTAAACTGGTCAGCAGGTTCGAATCCCAGCTCCGGCTTGTACAGACTGTTGTTGTGTCCTTGGGCGAGACACTTCAGAGCCAGTGTTTAAGAGGTTGGTGATGATGTAATGGGCGCAGATTGACATTCTTGTTCCCGTCAGCAAGGGCAGCTGTGGCTACAGAGCAATGCCTTTAGAAGTTTGTCATGCTAGTAAAGTGCAATGCACCACAAAAACGGCGTGCAATAAACTCTGTACCTGCGTCACTTTATCAACCACTTGCACTATGACTGTAAGCTTTGCACGGCTGATGCTGACATTTTTATTATAGTCTGTTTATTTTTTTATTGCTTATACTTTTGCCCCTTAATGTTTTTGTATTCATTGTATACAAGATGCCTCTATTTACTATCTAACTGTTTGCACATTTCCTGACTATTTTGCACACCCTGAGTGTTTTTCTTGAGGGTTGAATGTAAACAAGTGAATTAAGTTAAGTTATTTTTGATCCATAAAGTATAGTTTGTGTGTAAATGGAAATAAAATAAGCAACACATGTAATCCTAATAAGTGAAATATAAAATACATTAGCCTTGCTTTAGTCCCCCCCCCCAATATCCTAAAAATGTCTAAGTGAAATATTTTGGCACAAGAAACACAGGCTTCGAAATCAAAGCCAGGCCACAATCACACACCACAAAGCACCAGAGGGAGCGATGTGTCCTTTGCATAAACCTACACACTGTCCTCAAAGCAGACAATAGAAGAGATTGTTAAACATGGCCACGCCGCTCGGGGTACTCCATCCCGCTCGGCTGCCCCTTGAGTCAATCTGAACGGATACTCACAACATGATCTCGGAGGCGACGGGTCACAAGACTTTTACATTCCTGCAGCAGCCACGATGAACTAAGCCCGACAGACATCCCCGCCACACGCAGGGCGATAGGAAAAAGATGAGGTGAAAGAATAAGTCCAAGTAATATGAGAGATGAGGTTTGCTTTGAGCTATTGCATTACTATAACAGCGAGTGCCAAAGATAACAAACATGAAGCCTTTTCCTTTCCTCTCAGTGTGGATGGAGCGCGATACAAACGACAGGCTTTCCACTCTCCAACATTTTCCACAAAGAGTTCATGGAAAAAATGCCGGAATAAAAAAAAAAAATGAATATACTGCAAAGGCATGAGAATCTATTTCAGTAATCTCTATCGCCAACATTTTTTCTACTTGATGTTCATTTACCGTAAAATGTTACTCCTTTTTCAACCCACCTACTGAACTTTGACCTTTCCTACCATGACCTCAGCTTTGCCCGGGACAAAAGGAAATGGGTGGCCAGCACAGGTTACAGCTACTCCGCTTCCTCTGCAGGGTAGATGTTTGCAGTTTTATTTGATGCCTCATTCACGCTGTGTGGACAACATGAGGGGGTTGAAGCAGTTAGCTTAAAAACAACAGCTGCCACATCAATTAGGAAGTAATAAGTGGTAATGGAGGCAATGCTAGCCCTGAACTAATCAGAACGAGGATCACTCACTCTCAGTTTCAAACATGTATTTTGAATCAACTCCAGGTACGTTTGTCATGAGAAAAACACATTAGAATATGCTCAAGAAAGTTTAAGAGGATTTGGGCACTTGGAGATCCTCTCTGCTTCAACCCTCGTCCTTCTCTGTGTAAAGTGCAGAGTCAGTGTCCTGGAATAACAGGCCCGAGGCGGGACAGTGCAGGCGCAGGGTGGGTCACTGAGGAACGGAGACGTTGCTGACTCGAGTTTTACTTACTAATGGTTCACAGAGAGCAGGAGGCCCGCTTTCTAAAAGGAAGAGACAGCGTGCTGCGCGAAGAGGCTAGACCACGAAAAACAGCTGTGCACAGGTGACAGATCCATTGAATTTGACATGGGAGAATAAGCCATGTTGTGCTTAGTCACTTCACAAATAATACTATACAACGGACTATGTTAACCAATTAAAGGCTGAAGTAAAAGCCGACACTGCAGTGAGCAACTCTGATACTCTCTGAATCATACAGGCCTAGTACTCCACAGACTTGTGCAATAATTTGGAAAGATGACCAAAGACTTCATGACATGAAGTCTTTGGTCATCTTTGGTCTTGAAGTTCATGTAAAGACAAATATATAGCCAATAAAGAAGACAAATAAAATGAAAATGTTGTTTGGTGACTCACGCCTTTACCCCAACATCAATAGTACAAGTAAAACATGTAACACATTTGACTCGTCAGAGAAATGTACGTCCACTTCAAACACAGCAGCATTATGGGACTGTATTCAGCAGTTAAACAAATGATGTGGAAATGGACAAAAGCTTTTGTTGAGGGACAATCTTATCTGCTTTCCTCTGTACTCAAAGATGAAGTCCAGAGGTGATTTGTAGGAAGTGAGGTCCAACACCCTTCACTATGAGCCATGCTTATTTAGATTGTGTGAATTTGTGTCCCTCTAATCTGATTGTTAGGCTAATGTTTGACAGGAAAACTTATTATAATTGTAATCATCTGAGGACAGATGGATTAGTGCACTTCAAGAGTCATATTGTTAGATCAAATAAATGACCGTTAACAATTTCTGTGACCCATTCCAAAGTTTCTGCAATTCTGGTTTAGTTTAGGACTTTAGATGAAATGCCATTACTGGATTAAATTAATATTATATTTATTGTAAAATTGCTGTCGTTTTAATCCTGTCTTTTACTTTGTTAGTTTCTTGTGTTGGTTTTGTTTTTCCTAGTAAAAAACCTGATTACAAATATATAAAAGTATAATGACATTCTAACAAGTGATAAGCAAGAAACCTTTAGCACATCATAAGAAGATCATGACACAGGTAATACGCATGGTAGGCTGCTCTGTTGGCTTCTCTGATATAGTAACTCTTTATGACTCCAGGAAATGCGACAGAAGGCACCTGCGAGGACAGCACAAGGTCAGTGTTACCTGGCACCATTATCCATTTATGATCACAAGCCTCTGCTGACACAAAAAAACATCTTTCAAGAGTGACACTATCAGGTGCTTCAATATTGGGACGTATAGTAGTATTACAATTGTAGGTATTTCAAGTCATCTCGTCAGTTCAAAAGCCTTGAATTTTAATGAGACCGTCTCCTTGTGTTTTGCCATAAACAGAATGCCTTTCCCCTGACTATGAAACGCTCTCATAGTCAGGGGGAAAACACATGTGTTAAAGAATGCTGGGAAACACTCTACTCTCACTTGGGCTGCAAAACCTGTAACAACAAGTGAGGCTTTTAAAATAGTGACGTGCTTTAAAAGTTCTGCTGTTTCAACCTCTGACAGTGACAAGGCCCAGCGCAGGAAGTTGAATTCACTCCGGTGGCATTTGGTCTCACAGTAAAGCACACAAGAACTGGACATACAATATAAACTGAATGCACTCAAGATTTCTCATCAGTCTCAAAAAGGACTGAAACAAAAAGTGGACACAACTTCCACTTTTACGTGTCAGTGCAGTGTGGCAGTGACTTTACCTGTTCAGGAAAGCGTTGCCGAAAGCATTGAGTTTCCGAAAGGGCTTCTTTGGGTCGACCACCAGAGCGTTGCCCGGTATCACCCCATCCTGATCCCCGTGCATGACGGCGATGAAAGAGTCTGTAGTCGGCTCTGGGCCAATGCGCATACCGGGGAAGTCCTGCTCCATCAGGTGTCGGATGAACGTAGTTTTCCCGGTGGAGTACTGTCCCACCAGAAGCACCATTGGCTTGTTGTCGAAGTCCGCATCTTCCAGTGCCGGGGAGTGGAAGTCGTGGAAGCGGTACGTGTCCTCCAGTGGGAACAGCTTGGTCCGATAGAGCCGCTTCAAACCCTCCGACACGTTTTGAAACAGCTCCGGGTCTTTCTTCGAGGTTCTCCCGAACATGGTGGTCTGATTTCTCTGAAACGATACGGTGATATCCCTAAAATAACTATATAGTTTTGCTGGTGTGGGCTACTCACACCGCTAGGACGGTAACTAGCTGCCTGCTGGAATGAAGCAAAAGCTGGGCGCGGTCTGGTCTGTGTCCCCTCCCTCTGCTGTTAGCCACGCGCCGCTATTTCAGTCATTCAGGGGGACTTTCTAAGTGGATGGAGGCAAGTGTTGAATTGCCACAGAATATATATTTAGTATATTTATGTAAATACACCACCTGTAAATAAACAAACTCACACGAAGCAGAGCAAAACGCAAACTTCCTTGGCAGTTAGCTTTCCGGATTAGCCACAGTAGCTGTCAGTTGAGATGATGGTGCCTTAAACCCGGAAACACATAAGGAAACCACAGCGCTACAGAATAAAACTTTATTTCTGCTCACCCTGACCTCAGGTTTGTTTTTGCTTTTGCATTTTGTAAACTTCACCCATAGCCTTTTTGTACTATTGACCTGTGTTTTTTCTATGTAAAATGTTTGTGTGTGTAAGAAAAAAGCAACCTGGGTCAGCTGTCTCTTTCATTTGAGACACCATGGTGGAAACGCAGTGTCTCAGCCATTGACAGTTGTTATTGGTCTCAGCCATAGACTGTAAAAAAGCTCCCTGCCTGTGCATGTGCCAGTCCCAGAGTTTTGGTCTACCAGGACCTCTAGGGGTAAGCCCACGACTTGCACTTTGCTGATGGAGTACAGGTTGAAATGTCTCGGTGCTATGTATCATGCAAGTGAGTCTTAGTAAGTCCCATTTTTGGTTGGTTCAACAAATATGTTGTTGGGATTCATTTAATTAAATATTTTAAAATATATATTAAATTAGGCTTATCACAAATAAATGGGGGCCCATTATAATACCACATTTTAAATGGGGAGTAGGCCTATGCAAAACAAAGGTAACAAATGTAACACATCTACAGACAGAAAATGAATCGACAAAAAAAGACCCTCTGTTTTTAATTAATTTATTGTTACTACAAGGACAATTGTAAACAAAAGAGAGTGAGAATGTATTATAAGACGACAGGGGTGTCCCACCATAGTTAACAGCAGCTCCACTGGAAGCCAATTATTTTCCATATGGAGATGCTGTTACAGCTGGTGAAGACCCACACAAACAGCTGAGATGAACAGGTTCATGGGCTAATGGCACAAGCAGCACAAAATAGATTCTGTACAAGGTTTTGGAGATAAATAAGCGACAAATGTGTATCCTACTGACAGGAAAACCTGCAAATATGTAGCGCAGAGTTTAGGCCACATTGAACAGTGTGTGTCGAATGGTCTGCAAAGTTATCCTTTGGCCTTTGCTCTCCTTATTCGGGTTTTTACTGCTTTGCTTTTAGGATTAAACATCATCTTTAGGACACCAATAAAACCAAGGTCCAAAATTACAGCCTATAGTGTTATTATCACTTGACAGCAGCAGAACCTGTTAAAAACAACAGAACCTGTTAAAAATAACAACATATTTTATACAAAAACAATGAAACATCCTTTAACAGCATAAATACCCATGGTTTTGTGGTTTCATTTTGGTGTAGATGTCTGTTTCCCGTCTACTATAACTTAACCATGACTGAACTTTGATCTTTATCACCTGCTTTTCACAAAATGACAAAGCCATAAAATAAGTGAAGGGTCCAACCAAGTTCCTATTGTCTTCTTAAACTTTGTCCACCTTGAAGACTCAAGTTAAACCTCTGAAAGGAAAATAATTATTTTAAAGATACAAAGATATTAAAACAATAGTCTTTATCAACTTTGATGTAGTACATTTGACTTCCAAGTAAAACTTAAAGTTTCCTATTGTCTAAATATAATTAGTATTGTCTTAAATTGATAACAGTTTTTAAAACATATATATTTTACAATCAAGTGGACACAATAAATGTATTTTTGACATGATATCCTATGCCCGAAACCAACACCTTCATTCAAAAATGGAAATCGGATAATGACTAAACCATGAACATAATTGCGTAGTATAAAATAAAATAAACTTACAAGATGAAACATGATGGCTTCTCACTTGCGATGACATGACATCAATGAAGCTTGTTTGAAAATGACAAGCTTATGAATGATGCCTTCTTAAGACTGAGAGGGGGAGAGAAAAATCAATCATTACTCAACTGTAAATATATAACAGACCAACCCTAAGCCATAAAGCTAAGCCAACTGCATTCAGTCAATGATAGTGACTCATGGGTGGAGAACAATGTAAAAGACCCCAACTCACCCACAACAAGGTCACTGTCCAGCTAAGTAACTGCAAGGTTTTAGTTAAGCATAAAACTCAACTCTTCAAAATAAAGTTGAACCCTTTGAGGAGAGGGTCAACATTACTGTATTATTATTATTATTATTATTATTATTAATAATAATAATAATAATATTATTATATTATTATTATTATTATGCTATTTGTGATGATGATCATCATCATCCCTCTTGATGATCCTTCCTTTCTTTTGTTTACTTAAACAACAATTTAGTTTTATTCAACAAGTTAAAATTACAGTACAAAATTCAAGGCACAGTACACAAAAAGAAAAATGAATGAATAAAAAACACGTATATACTTACTAGGTAGCCTCGTTTGTTGCAAAACGCGTTTGTGTAAGGGATTCTTGTCCCTCCTGAGTTTCCGTACTGCTGAAGTGGTGTGGTGTTGACTAATGTGTGAGTAGCTAAAATGTTTCTTGTAGAATAAGTTCTCTCACACTCGGACTAATATGGAAAATAGACTATATGAATTAGAATGGCACATCACCTCACATTTTACGGATGTTTTGTGCCATACTGTTCCTTTTGATTCTTTTGTTTCCATTTTGAAAGCTAGCGAGGTCTGCTTTAGCTTTCGTTTTAAAATGTTTGTCACATGAGTGCTGATTACTGCGCTGTAAAGTTTAATATTAGAGCCATAATAAATGAGAACCTTATTTTGTATCAGTCGTATTTAAGCTTTGTGTTTCACACCACGAAGTAGTTATGTGTTGAATGAGCTAAAGTGAGGTTTATGTTAGTTCTTCCTGACTGAATGCTGTAATGTACTTTGTTGAGGAGGCTAACACTCTTGCCGCGGCCATTTAAACTGTACAAATGGTTTATACGCAAAGTAATGTAACACATATTTGCTTGTGTCACAGCTAAAGATGGCAGCAATAACAACATTAGAGAGTCTACTGGAGATGGGATTCGACAAGAACAGAGCGTGAGTATGGTCGAAATCGCTTACATTTCAGACCCTTTTAGAAACTGTAAGGTGCCATGTCTATTGTTATGTAGAGAGAGAGCTGTAGCCAGCACAGGAAACCAAGGAATCGAGCAGGCAATGGACTGGTAAAACATTATACTTTTCTACAAAAATGAAACAAGTACAATTAATCATTGCACATTTTGAATGAACGCTTTTTCAACTCGCCAGGTTGATGGAACATGAAAATGACCCAGACATTGATGAGCCCTTTGTGCCACCAGCAGAGAATGTCCCGGGAGGCATAGTGGAGGAAATGTCAACTTCAGACATTACTGATACTGGTGAAGGTAGTACATATTTTGTATCAATATTGTACAGACACTATACATTAACCTAAGAAAGAAGCGGTAACTCCTGGTTAAAGTGGTACTACTTATGCTCCTTTACACCTGAAATCCCTTGGCTGGCTGATATGAACAAAAGTGCCAAGTATACCAGTATTAGAAATATTACAATATTGGTTACATCCACCCAAAAGCATAAAATAACTATGCACAGGCCGTTAGTTTTTAAAAACTTCTACAACACAGATAAACTAACAGTTATTGTATTTGCGTGTTTTAGAAATAGGTGGAGACATTATTAATCCTGATGGATCAAAACGACCTATGACAGAGGAGGAAAAAAGGGAACAGGTCAAAAGGTCAGTACTGTGTCTGTTTAATTTGATTTCAAGGCCTACAGCCAGCTAAAATGTTAATTCAAAGTACAGCAAAGATTATGAACAGACTTCTTCTTCTGGTTTATTAACAGTGGACTTACTAGACTTGTCAACTGTGTTGTTCAGACTTGAGGAACTGATGCGACTCAAGCAAGCGGAGAGAAGAGAGCGTGAAAAGGCAGAGGAGATTGAAAGGGAAAAGACTCGACGGAAGCAAGGACAGGAGCTGCAGCAAATTCGTCAAAAGTTACAGGATGATGACATGAAGAAGTTGGCTGACCAACGGAGAAAAGAGAAGATGGAAGATAAGCTAGCAAGGTACAACTTGACTGCTGAATGTTTGTATGATCATTGGAAAACCCTTTTTGTTTGGGCAGTCATACTTGATTGTTTTTGACAGACGAGTGGACTTACAAGTTGTGACAAATGGACTTGACTTGGATTTACGCAACAATTACTTGCTTTACTTGGGTTCTGTGACTTGAGAAGACTTGACACTTCTCTTCGAAAAATTTCAAGCACATCATGTGCTGTAGAAACATGTTTCCTTGTGCCATCCAATCAAACTCTAGCTCCACCAATACAATTACAAATTCTTGAGGAGCAAAAAATTACAGAAATTGTATTTTACAATATTAATTATAGTTGGTTACAAAAACTTGAAATTTAAAGCATATGACTCGGACTAACTTGGGAAAAGTAACATTGCAATTAAACAATGACGTAAACTCACATTTTCACAAATTGATTTTTTTAAATCATTTTTGTCCAGGCAAAGGGTTAAAGACAAAATTGCCCGTGATAGAGAGGAGAGAGCTCAAAAGGTACAATGGCACTTGCATCCACATTTCTCAGCTTCGTTTGACTACATATGTTACCTTTAACTATCTTTTTAGTTTGGGGGTGGTACATCTTTCAGCGCAACTCCAACATCCCAGCAAAGTCCTACATCCCCTACTGGTCAGGGTCCTCCGCCCACGAAAAGAGAGTATGATGAGTCTCGAATACAGGTACTCAAATACAGGTGTAGTTGACATTATACTTCTGGATATTGTTTAGAACGACTTTCAAATGATGTTTGACTCTTGATCAGATTCGTCTACTGGATGGCTCAACTATCACAGCAGTCTTCAAGGCTCAGGAGCCTCTTGCTGCTGTCCGTGTCTATGTACAAATGAATGGCAATACACCAGAGGGCCTAGACTTTTCACTTTTGTCACCCTATCCCCGTCACCTTTACACAGAGCTGGATATGGAAAAGCCACTTAAAGAACTGGGTAAGTGTGGGCATATTAAAATAAATGCAATAATTCTTACCAATATTTATTAACTATACGATTTGCTTCCATCTTCTTACAGGTTTGGTGCCTTCAGCTGTGTTGGTAGTTACCAAAATTAAAAATGAGGAATCTTCTCTGTGAACCTACCTCCCCTCTGTATCGACAAGCAAATCTACCACTGCATACTCCACCTCCAAACATAATTCGATAAACGGACACAGCAGATATTATAGTCCTGGAGTTTTATCTGATTTACCTTAAAGAGGGTTGGTAGTTGATTCTTTGAGGAACTGAGATTTTAAACATTTAAATGTAATTGTTACATTTTCACAAATCTACAAAAATAAACAGAAAAGTGCACTTGATTGCAGTCATCATTTTGTAACAAATATTTTTATTGTGTTCAAAATTGTATACCACAAACAGAATGTTATTTTTGGTATGTTATTACATGGTATGCTTAGAAGTAGCAGAGTTATGAGATATGACAGAACAATGTCCTTTTAACTAAGCTAAAATTTGACCATAAATTCATAACAAATTCAGAAACTGAATAAGATATTTGCCATAAGATATTTTTAAACCAAAATGTGCTTGATCTGCTTTAAGATGTTGAGATTAACGATATTATATACTTTCTCCAACAAATGCCTTGCAAAATAAATGACTGTTGAAGGGGGACTTGTATACTCGGCTCGGTAATCAGTGACTGTTTGGTTATAGGGTATGGACATTAAAATACAAACATAACACAATAAAATCTTAAACTCAATGACAAAATACTAAAACAGATAAATTATGCATTTTAAAAGTTGTTTGACAAATTGGCTCGGCTGGATGTAGAATCCTTCTATTTTCAGCATCCATGTACTTGACAAGGTTTCATTCGCTGGGAGGATAGTAGCTCTGGTTGTAGTTCCATGTGTTCTGATAGCCATAGCTGCCATACTGGGGCTAGTAGAAAAGAGGAATTCATTAGCTCAATGTGTCTGTATAAATTAAATTACATAAAAATGTGTGATTCTAAAACGTTTGTCATACTTGGTACCAGTTTCCATATCCACTGTAGCCACTCTGGGTCATATCTGTGCCTGCCATTGAAGGAGGGGGTGTTGCCATGGGGACGTTTGACATGGTGGCAGCAACAGCTGACCCTTCATGAGTTTTACTTAACTTTTCTGGATCTTCATCCCTGCATTTTTCCAACACATAAATGGTGTAACAGTTGTTGTCTTTCCCCCCACAATAATTACATGAAATTAGTAACAATTGAAATCAAGAAAATGTTTTACATACCCATCCTCTGCTCCCCTCTTTGTACCACATATATCCTTTAACAGTTTTTGATGTCCTTCATAAACTGAAACCACACTGCAGAAGTAGACCGATATTAAAGGAATATAATATTGCAATGTCACTATAATTGCATTTTTACCTTTCAATTGTTTTACTGTAGTCTTCTGCATGTTGCAGCCCCCTCTGGGACAAGAGGATTTTGGAGTGCGGCGTCAGTGAAGCAGCCAATGCTCGTTTCACACAATCTTGAACTGCTTCAGCTGATGCCCAAGGGTCTCCACTTAACTCTAGCTCCAAGAGGTTCATGTGTAGCTTATCATTGTCCTGAGACAAACAATGCAAATTTCAGAGGCTTTACAGTATAATATTTTTACAATTTTGCCTTAATTTGAATAGTAAATACATTATTAGGAAGAAGTCAACCAATGTCAACTTTTTTGTATCTTACAGGACTTATTTCTAATGCTTCCATTAAGATTTTCCGTGCCCCTTCTGTGTTTCTGCTGAGCTTTAACAGCAAACGAGACAGTTTGATAGAGTAGAAAGCATGTAATGTGGGCTTTTCTTTAGATTCTGCAACTGCCTCCAGCAGCAAAGCCTCCGATTTTTCAAGCTGGCCTGCCCGTCTTTCCAGGGCTGCTCTTCGAAGCCGTAACACAGCCAAACCTGGCAATTTTTTCTCTAAATCCTCCAGTATGTGACGAGCTTCAGTTATGTCACCTGATAGAGACACTAAAAGTTATAGTTACGCCATCTCAAAATACAGAAACACGTGTTCCAACTTACCGTGCCTCTCTTCAAATGTTGCCCAAAGCATATGGATGTTTGGTTGGTTTGTTAAGTAAACTTTACAAGCACGTTGAAACACACTCCGTGTCTCATCCACACTCTTTGGCTCCAGGTACCGGACATACTACGCGGGTCAGAGGGATACTGGTGACTGAAAATGTCTTTCATTTTCATATTAGAACCTGCATGTTTCTTACCCTGGTCCAAAACTCTTCATACAATGCACAAGCAATAAGACAGCGCTCGAACAGGATGCGTACTCTGCTTTCATCCTTGGGAACAGGACTGCTAACTGACGCGTCGGGAAGTTTTGCAGTCTCTTCACACCCCTCTTCTCGTGTTGTGTCTATTAAGAGGCAATGCATGATGAAGCCATTACACAACAACAATGACATACAAAGGAAATTGACGACCACCTTTCTCAGTTTCTTTTGAATGATTACCAAGCTGAGCTATCTCCCAGTCTAAATAGGAGTGCCAAGAACAAAGCTGGAGACGGTCGAGTGGTTTCACATGAAAATAAGGCCGTTTAATCTAATAAGTGAAATACATGCAAATCAGATTACTTGTATTACTTGCAAATATTTACTCTTCTTCTCTGCACTCACCGCTTCTTCAAATTGCCATCTTTTCCGAACTTCTCCCTCATTGTCACGATATACCTTGTCCCTTCGAGTCAGAACCATTTCTCTGATCTTTAGTTTCAGTTCCTCCTACAAATACAACAAGTTATTCAGAAATTCCTGCACACTTAACAAACCGGTGATTAGCGTTTCTTACGGTGTCTGCTCTCTCTGGTGTGGTTGATTGTTCCTCTCCTGGGGGACTGTCCTTTGTTTCTTCAATGGTTGGTTCACTCTCTTTTTCACTCTCCTGACTCTGGCAACATAATCTCAGCTCTTCATACTCTTCTTGAGAAAGCACTTCTTTGGGTTCATAACTGTTCAAATGTGTCTTAAACCTTGACAACACAAAACAAACAAATTGGAACAAGACCATTAATTCCTTGCTTCCTTACTATTATTTATGAATGCCCTGGCTTACTTGTCATAGTGTGTGTTGTAAAGTTGTGTGGGCACCTGAAGAACTCTGTCCAAAATGGCCCTGGCCTGCCTCATATTTCCCTGCTCTTTCTCCCACTCGATGTATAGATCCCAAAGGCGGTCAGATAGAAAGTCCAGGCCTGTTGCAGCAATAGCCTCTTCAAACACACTAAGGGACACACATTGAACAGTTTATCAACTTAGTAAAATGATAACGCATGTGGAGAACACACACTTACTTCCGTATCCTTATGGGTGAGTCTGGTAGATTCATATCTAATGTTCCAAGCAGGAGATTAATGTAATGTATCCACAAATCTACACTCAATGGGATTGCTTGGAGACCCCGAATACAGACCTAAAAATGGCACAACCTACTTGATCTTGTTCTTTTTAAATGTAATATTTAATGCTTGCAGGTACCTCCTCAGCTTTGCTGGCATTTCCTGTACGGCGCTCCAAGTCTGCAAATTTCTTCCAATAGCCATAGCAAAGTGGGTAACGTGCGAGAAAGGCCTCCAGAGCCTCATGAGATGTTGCCACATTATTCTTTAAAGGTTAAAACAGTCAATGTCAAGATTCTTCATATAACATAACACAACTAATTCTCATCTAAGTGCACTTGAATGAACCTCTTGCTCGCAGTATTGTAACAGATCAGTCCAGCTGGTAAAGTCTTGAGGTCTGTCATGAACAGCCTTCCACAAACGCTCCAAGTCAGTGGGCTGTTCCTCTGTGGCTGGAGGTCTGGGGTAGACCACCGGGTCAGCAGCTACAGTGGCACTTCCATTCTCCTCATACACTGCAGTGGGAAGCTGCTCCGGGACATTTGCTATCTCCATTTCTACTGTGACCACAAAACATCCAAACGGGGCAAGTAAGAGCAGATTTACTTTGTTTCCAAAGTAAAATAACAGTGTCATAAAACGTTGCGTTATTGAAAACAGACGTCACGCAACCCATTGCAGACATAAACGAAGACTGCAACTGCAGGAGTACTTTTGAAGTTGGCATTAATTGTCAAAATATTTATTTTACCTGGGGCTAACTTCCTAATGTTTATAAATGTAAAGCCACATATCCTCTCACGTTCGGTTACTTATTTATTTTCGTGTCAAATCGATTGTGAATGTATGTACATGCATACCACAGCAACGACATAAAATTCATCTGAGTTAACGTATCTAAAACAAATGAAGATACCAGATTCCTGCAGCTCTTCATTGCCACTTTTATCATCACCGCTGCCTTCCTCCGCCATGATGGTGCGAGCGCTTTCTATTGCGTCATCCATTCGCGACAAAAGCGGTCGATTTTTTTGTTTTTTTTTGTTTAAATATTACAAATACAGTGCATTTAAAAATGCCTGATAATGACCATGACAAGTGTCAAAGTAGGGAGTCATAGTATCTACTACCTACATAGTCAAGTAGATAGTAGGCGCACATTTGAGTCTTGACAAAAACAAAGAGGGTTATAAAGAATTCAATATTACAAAGAGGCCACAGTCCGAAATAAAGTCACAGAGTTCTTGCTTTCCATGAAGTGGATAGAGAAGTTCAACTGGAGTTCTTTGAGGAAGACATGACAAAGGGGCTTACATTTCATACATTTACATTTGTGGATAAAGAATTTTAGAATAATTATGACATTAAATAATAGTTCACATTTGTTCTTTTCGATTCCAAAAATGTCCTTTTCAGTGAAGTCTTGTACATGGAGGAACTAAAACTGAGATAAGCCAAAAATGTACATCTTTCCATGAAGCTAAGCTCGCGAGCTCATATTCTACAAGGTTGGCAAGTGTCTGTAGGTGCTACTAGAAAGACACATTTGGCGAAAATGGTCCTTGAATTATGAATTCAAGGACCATCTGGACCACCTGGTTCCAGATGAAAGTTTACATAGTTATTTGGCCCAACACCTAAAAACAAAACAAAAAAAGCTTTGCCACCAGTGTCTTCCCTATGCACTTAGTTTTTTCTGTAGCTATGCAGTGACATTCTGAAAACACTGACAAGACATTCAGCGTTTACATTTGGTCAACTTTATTTTGCTTGGTCTCATCTTTTACAATGTTTCATATCCTCACTTCTGTTTTACCCATCTCATTGCCTGACCAGCCAATTCCGCTCCTGCTTTTTTGTTCACAACGTCTAGTATAGGAAAAGCGTGTATTCTGGCTGGTCAGGCAATCTCAGCCAATTCCCAACAAAATTGTCACATGTACATAATTTATTGGTCATGAAATTATGAAGGAAATGTACTGGACATGGTTACAATAGGAAGCACAGTAACGCAGCGCAGGATTTTGTTAAGTCAATTAAAAAGACCCAATGCATTTTCAGTTTGGTAGACTGGTACAAGAAACCCGTCTGTATTCTCCAAATGCAATGTATATAACCAAAAAACATGGATACTTGGTTGGAAGCAAATAAAAAAAGACAGCATGACATTTTGATCCAGTGGTTCACTCCCAGAATCTGTATTACCAGATGAGTCACCTTCGCCGCCATTTGTACATCATTGTTGTAAAAATGCTGACAAAAGAAAAATGGTAATGAAAATAATTGCCACCAAAAAACCCTCCCTCACCCCAAATGTTAGAAGCAGTTTTTCCAACTTTAAGTGCTTTAGGAAATAATTTGAATGAAAGTGCTCTGTCCGTAGCATGTGTATGGTGACGAGCAAATAAAATGGAAATTTAGCAGTTTTAAGAATAAGCCTTCATTTGAAATTACACACAATAACAAAGCTTTTTTTTTTTTCCTCTCTTTTTTTTTCAAGCAGGGTCACTGAAGGGATTAACAATTTGATTTAAAACAAAAAGTGAAAAACTGTTAGTCACAATTTTGTTACGAACTGTAGTCGCTGAACAAAAGGACAGAAGAGAGAGCAGCTGTACTTTAGGCTGACAAACTTATCAGTTTTGTTTCTACAGATTATCTATGTGGATTTAATTTGGTAAAAACAACCCACTAATGTTCCTTTACTGCCACGTAATCTTCTGCTCTTCTTTTTCCTATTTTTTGTTTCCTTAGTGCCGTCTCCACGGTTACTGCAGGACCACCTTCCAGTCCTCGCCCGCGTTCATGCCTGGCTTACGGAGGGTCAGTACTGACATGGAGGCATCAAAATCGAACTCGATTGTGCTCTCCTGGCCATCTACAGACAATCAAATGTACAATTATGTTGCAGGAGAAAAAGACTTTGATCAACCTTAATGTAGTGTAACAACTAACACCAAACAGACAAGGATATCATGATAATTTATAACTTTAGTACATAATAGAACAAAATGAAGTGTCACTCACCAGCCATCTTGAGGGCAACCTTGCTGGGTTTACTGGCACCTATAATAAGGATGCGCTCAACCCAAGAAATGGTAGTAAACTGGCCACCTGGATTCAGGTTACTGTGGGTGGGAAAAACAATCATTTCAATCGTATCACAAACAATGACGTACTCTGCAGGTCAGAGGTTTTAGAACAGCCGAATTGCCCTGTTTTCTTGGAAACAATATTCAGTTTAATGCCTCATTTCACTGCATAGAAAAAAATAAAACAAATATCTAAATCTTTGAAAGACATAACTAGCATTCTTTCAGAAATTTATTCCCAGCTCCGTTGTAGAAGTTCCCATAAACAACACTTATGTGTTGATTTGCTTTCACCAATCTGTCCAGTTTATCTCAAACCAGCTTAATGGGGTTTAAATCTGGAGAATGTGCTGGCCTCTCCACGTCAACCTCACCCTCTTTTTCCAAAACATTTTGGTCATTATTCTGTTGTCAGATCAACCCCAGGCCAGTTCGGTTACTTTGAGGAGTCAAAGGTTTAGAATACATTTGAATTTATCCATATTTTCTTTAACGTCTCATTGTACTCTGAGATGAACAAACAATAGGTTAAACTGCTAAATGTTCATTACTACATGGAAAGATTGAGTTGTTCTAAAACGTTTGATCTGTAGTGCACATTACATATGACTTGATCTCACTGTGGAGAATTTTACTTGTAACAGCAGCTCTTACAACACTGTGCGGTTATTGAAATACTGAAACTCACACAGAAGAAAGCACGTTGTTAGAGAAGATCAGTCTTCTGTGAATAAACTCTCGCTTTTCATAGCTGAAAGTGTGACCGTCGTCAATGTAGAGTTCACCCTCCGCAGCTCTCTAATGTAACACAGATTTGGAATCGAAAGGGTTGGTGATATTTGAGTATTGACTTTTGTTTAGTGATCAAGAATTTAATTTACCTGTTGATTTAAAGCAACATATAAAGTGTATGGATCATTTTCCATGCAAGAGGAGGATCTGCGAACACGGAGCTTCCTGGGAATGATGGAGCCTCCACGCTGGAAAACAGGAATCTACCAGAAGACAACAGTGTTACGCTGAATGACAGACTGTCAAACCGAACTAATTTCATATGACATAAACAGCATTTCTTACACTGCTCATAGTGACAGGAATGTAGAGGTTTTGGGCCCCGTTGTGTTTTTGCAAGTTGTGGACGTCAAACCAGACCTGTAGGAAGAAAAAAAAAGGCCACATTTGTATTTACCGTAATTTCTGGGCTATAAGTCGCTACTTTCTTCATACACCTTGCCCCTTGCAGCTTGTACAACAGTGCTGCTAATTTGTGTCAGGTGCATTGTTATTGATAACATGAGTGTTTTTGGACTCATGTTATCAATAACACTGAGTAGAAATACTTGGGTATTTCTAATTAAAGAACTTTGATGTGAGAAAGACGCAGTAACAGCTCCAAATCCCCCCCAAAAAACTTGTGGAGACCATAGAGGGCTCACGCAGTTTCTTTCGGACGTACCCCACTCTTCACAATAACTAGGGCAGTCGGTTAATTGTCTCACCGTTGAAATATATATATATATATATATATATATATATATATATAAAAAATATCCTTTTTTTTTTGTCCCCTTTATACATTTTGTTGGTGCGGCTTATATTCAGGTTTACTCAATAGTCCGGAATTTACGGTAAGGGGATTTTTTTTTTTACCTCATCTTTTCCAGGCAGGTAAGCAGTGACCCCGCTCGATGCCTCCTCTGTGACAGGATGTACCAACAAGTCTTTCCCTGCAGCAAACAGTAAGTGAAAGTTAACTTATGATTTAAAACAAAAAAACAGAACAATTTAATGTGGATAATACACTCAAAAACGCACCAATAAGGAATTCATCATCAATGGCAAAAGTTGCAGAATCCTGAGGATACTCCACCCACAATGGTCTGTATGAGAACAAAGATAAGGAGATACTTTTACTTTGTTTCTCCTAAAATGTATCATGTTAATTAACTTCAGTTGAGAACATTTTAAGACCGATTGTACTGTACATTCAATCATAACATCAAAAATAAAGATAGATGTAAAACAGGTGATGCACCTCATGATAGGCTCTCCGGTCTGGTGTGCATGGTAGAACTGTTGGTACCAGTAGGGCAACAGTGTGTAACGCTGGCGTACCACGTCACGGATCAAGGCAGTATTCTCGGGACCAAACAGCCACGGCTCTCGGCGTGGCGTGTCCAGATGAGCATGGGCCCTGAAGAACGGCTGATAAGCTCCAGTTTGGTACCAACGCACCAGAAGCTCGGGGCTTGGAGACTTGAAGAAGCCTCCCACATCAGCTAAACATGGCAAGAGTTAATAACTATTCTAATGGTACACATTATATTTGATCTAAAATTCAGGATACATTTCCCAAAAGGGACATTAAAGTATAGCTCAACAGTTAACCTTAATATATTGAGTGACTTACCACCACAAAAAGAGATTCCAACCAAGCCAAGGCTCAGGCACATTGGGATAGAGATCTTCAGATGGTCCCACTCAGCTGCATTATCACCAGTCCACACAGCACCTTCAAAAAACACACTCAGGCTCTAGCCTTACGTAGGACTGACTGTCAGCAAGTATTTATGTTGAATGCAGTTAAGCCCTCACCAAAGCGCTGTGATCCTGCAAAGAATGCTCTGGTGAGGACAAATGGCCGTTCTACTCCTCCAGATCGCTGGATCAGACCCTCAGCTGTTGCCATTTGCTGCAAGTTTTTGACAAAACAGGGTTACCAAAAATGCAGTCACCAAAAACAATTGGACTTTTCTTCACTCACCACATAGAGGCCATATAAATTATGGACATCACGATGCTCCCAAGCTCCGTGCGAGGCATCTTTGTGCATGGTGACCTCTGGTCCATTAAAAACTGATGGCTCATTCATGTCATTCCATGTATACAAATTTTCCATACTACCCTAAAACAGTTCATGTGTAAAGATTACACATTTTACAGAAAAAAATGGCACAAAATGTTAAGCCAGTTGACTTACTTCATACTGATCATAAGCAAACATGCTGGCCCACCACGCCCGCATGTCGGCACGGGTAAAGTCTGGATAACCAGCACTACCTGTGAGAATATATTGTCAAGGAAAAAAAAATCTTGCCAACTAACCTTAAAAAACTGACTAAATGCTTTTACCTGGCCAACACCAGCCCTCGTAATCTCCACCATCTTTGTTCTTAATATAGAACCCTTTTGATTGGATTTCATTATGGATCTTGTAGTTACTGTCAACTTTGATATGGGGGTCAACAATGGCCACCATCTAAAAACAAAAAAGTAACAAATAGTAAAGTTGATCAAATAAATAGAATGCAGTGTAATGCGCTTTACAAACCTGTGTTCTCAAAGCGCTACATTCATTCAATACTCTGTGGTGGTAAGCAACTATTGAAGCCATAGCTGTCCAAGAGCAGACTGACATCTGGGACACACATCTCACATATGCGTTTAAGGGCATGAGCTCCCGTATAATGGAGTGTCAGGGAGACGTGAGGGTGGCTATACTGCCCCTGCAGACTGCAGGCTGCTTAATGGCAAATGTGGCTGCTTAGCCACTTCTAACACATCTACTCCCAACACTTGAGATGCACGCCAAAAACTGTATTGATTCCAATTTGTATATGCACATAAGACTGGCATGGTTAAGAGTGACCACTTCCAATCGACCAGAATGAAGCTCATTAAAAGCACAGCAAAAACACGTGTCCCAGGCCTGTCAAAAGCAAGGCTGTCAATCTGCGCCTCCAACCACTCACACACATAACGTTCATACAAGCGGTGCATCAAGTGTCTTGAGAAATTGGGAAAACTATTGCTATAGGTTTAATGTCTACCTTGCGTTTCTTGTCCATGATGCCCTGCAGCATCACCTTAGGATTGGCAAACTTGTGGGCATCCCAAGTGAAGTATCGCTTCCCATCAGTGTGTTCAATATCAAGCCAAATAAAATCATAAGGGATGTCATGCTCATCAAAGCCAGCATCGACATTCTGCACATCCTCTTGATCGTTATAGTTCCATCGACACTGGTGGTAGCCCAAAGCAGATATAGGTGGAAAGGCCTGTGTGCCTAAGGGGTGAAAACAGTTGTATGAGGTAACGGTTTCATGACTGCTTCACACCAAGTTCACAATCGCCTTAAATTGATGGGGCATGGTAAGCGACAAGTATGAAGTGTACAACAACACATGGGCGTTGTTGGTTTAAAGGACTTTAAATCAAATGTGGCAGATTTGTGAACCTAGTCTCTAATAAAATCAGGATCAAGTAAAACATTTGTGTATTTTTGGCTTCAATATTTTCTAAAAGATGGTGACAAAGAGTTACATAGGCCTTTGCCCTCCATCTGAGAAAATATTAATGTCTGGAGCATGAACTCAACCATTTTAGCTCCCCAAGGGGTTCATGTGTTTATTGGCATGTTCAACTCAAACTAGGTTTTGATCTACATAAAAACATAATTTAACTTACCAGTGAGTGAGGCATATTGTGAAAAAACATCTTTTGGTGTTGGTCCAAGCATTATGAAGACATCAATAATGCCACTTTCAGAGATCCAACGAACATCTGTTTGTGGCTTCTCACTTGATCCCTGCACATAATCCAACATCTTTCCAAAAACAGTCTGTAAAATATCCATAAGGAATTACTTCAGATCAGATACAACTGTACAGTCGACATAAAAAATACAAACCTTTCCAGCTGTATTGGAGCTGATGTCTACCCATGTCTCTGCAGCATTCAACCAGAAAATACCAGTTGTCCGCTGTGTGTTGTGGGCCAACATGACGGGGACAGCTCCATAAAGAGCCATAGGATTGTAAAGCTCATACTGGAAAACATCCAAGTTGTACAAACGATATGGATCTCCATTCCTGAAATTCAAAAATATTAATGTAAACGTATGCATTTAGTTCACATTGGCAGTTACGGTGTTTAATAGCACTTACTCAGTTGTTTTAAGTTTGAGGTTATCGGCATGTTCAGGGATACCATAAACATGTTCCACTCCAGGTAGTGAAAAGTCTAAACTTATTGCTGAGGGACCTGTGAAACATCACATGAATGATGAAAGTTATTTTAAACGGCAATAGATTATGTTTGCCACTTTGGCATTGGGGCGGTTCAGATGAGGCCTAACACCAACAAGGAAGGCAAAGTTCTTCATCAGTATGGCATGCTCTGTAGTGATCGCGGAGTGTCTGGTAAAGTTCATTACTCAAAACATGTTAATGAAACGAAACACAGTATGTTGTGAATTCAAAAATCCACTGCGTGCACAAGTGTCACATTTTTAAACTGTGTAAAACTGTTGGATTGTTAGAAACCGTTGCTGGAATCTGCTTTGGCCATACTTCCTCTCATTACAAACATCTCCATCACCTGGGACGCTTTACTCCAACAGCCATTCAGTTTTACACGGTCTGGAGTTTGAAATGCTTTGAACTCATTTACGTAATAATTGTGCATGCAGTGTTTTATAATATGGTTAAAACCTCAAATAGTTTAGCTGACTTTAAATGTCTCATTGATGGAGCAAATAGTTACCATTAGGCTTGGTGTCCGTGTGCGACTTAAATGTTTCTTCCCACATGCCATTTTCAATTTTGTCATCCTCTTCTTTTGCTGCCTAGTGGTCAAGACAAATATCAATCATCTCCCTACATCCATCACAAGATGAGTGTATGTACAGATAAACCAAGTACCTCGGCTTGAGTAGCTGAATCAACCTCCTCTTTCTTCTCTGCATCTGGGTCTGCTTGACTGCTCAAAAACAGACAAAAAACGAGGACTGAGAAATTAGTCTTTGTGGCGGTTTTGTAAACCAATAAACTATGTGTAAATGTAGAGATATTTTAAGGGTAAATAAAAACTATCACTGGTTTCATTATTGGTCTCCTCTAACAAGTCTTTCATGACAAAGGTTTTGAGCCATTCCCTACCATGTGGCTATATTGACCTTTGCATTTAGGACAGCTAAACACAAAACTAGTATAGGTAATAAGTATAGGTATGGATCAGTTTAGTCAAACTAGATCAAACGCATAACAGCAAAGAGAGACGCTACTATGTTACTAATAGCCTGTAGAACAACTGGTATCGCCATAGGTACTTAAAACACAATCAGCCATGCAGTGTTAAGGCCAGCGAACACCGAGGCGCTTTGACACACGGCAAGAGAGTCCCCTCCATTATTTTCTATGAGAGCGCCCACACCGAGGGGTGTTGGGGCACATGGCGACGCTGAACCCCGTGCCACGATTAGAATCGGCTGAATTTAGATGTGGCGCTGTGATGAAAAACGCATGCATTAGCACTTCTGTAGTGAGACAGATCTCTGGTCTGTGAAAGACAACAGGACCACTATAAACTTTGTAGACGGGGACGAGAGCTGCAGGAGAAAGAAAAAAAACTTCATCAGAACCCTTGCTTCATTTGAGCAGGGAAAGTTCTGTCTGACGCCAACACGCTGTGCTCGAGTTCCACTCGCATTTAAAAGGGCTATGATGTTCTTTTGCAGCTCTGATCTGCAGGTGTCATTTTATCAATGACACATTAATGTGGTTAAAACGGTTTGAGGAAAGTCTTCTGATGTGCCGTGTGCTGGTGTGCGCTGGCCTTCAGACAAACTCCTGATATATTTATTGCCAAACTTTGTAAATTTGCCTTTATTTAAATTTTGTTGGAAAAATAGAGATCACTGACTACCTTTGATTATTTAAAAATATGTGCGCAATCTAAAAAAAAAGAATCAAGTCCCATGCAAACATTCATCCATTTCCTTTCATGAGTTCAGATTTTCTAAAACTGCACCAGGTGATGGGAGACCCTACATATCATCTACACTAGTGGCACAAGGGACGGAATACACATACATTTTAAAGGGTCTTTACCTAGAGAAAACCCTCTTGACATTATCCCACACACTAGCCACTGTGCTAGTTACTTTATAGGAGAAACTAGGATGATAGGAAAAGAGGACAGAACAACCAGTCAGAAACAATGTTCAAAAAAACAAATTCATGGGAACAAAAAGTACAAATAAAAACTGAAGACATAGAGGTTCCATATTTTGGATGTGTGTGCATGTGTGCAGGCTCACGTGTCCTTGCGCATCCTCAAGTGCTCGAAAGCCAACAGACCACGCGAGTTAAGAGACATGAGAACATCGTGCCCCTCCATGATATCCAGACGAAAGGGGCGTGCACTGACAATGACTCTCTGTGTCACTGCACCCAGGGACAGGACCACCCCATTTTCATCTTGGGATAACAGAGCCAGGCTGAGGAGCAGAACACAGCATAAGACAGTGGGCTTATAACCCTTCAAACACCCATCTCTAGACAGGATGATTGATATAATGGCACATGGTTAACCAGTGTTGAAATGTTTATACAAAACACTGCAGTGCTATTCTTCAGAGTCTTACGGCTCAGTGGATGGCTCCTTGATGAGGACATCGGGGACCTCATAGCGTGGCTTTAGCGGCTTCAGCTCGTTAATCTTTACCCTCGTCATGTTTCCCTGGAGACGGTAGAGCTCAAGCAACAAACGCACCTGCAAATCAACCATATAGATGTGTAAGAAACTTCTGTCAACAACCTACCTAATCAGCTTTGGTGTACCTTGTTGTTATCATTGATGAGCTGAAGCGTGAGTCTGGTGTTGGTCAACTCCATTGTCTCCAGTAGGGCACGGTAAGGAGACTCCCCTGGCTTCAATGCTCGCTGACGCCTGTCAACATAACATTTTTTTTTTTTAAAGTTCCACTTTTGGGTGATACATCTAGAATGAGAGCTGAAGTTAGGTGATGATAATGATCCCTTACTTGCAAAAGGCACTCTGGTCGCAAGTCTTGAAGTTTCCCCTGTCCACAGCCCAAGTCCCCTCAAGACAGAGAGCCAATAAAATTGCAAGGACAGGTGCCATCCTGAAAGGGGCTTACAGTAAGCACTCAAAATCCTCAACACACATTTAAAAATACAGTACAAGTTGATTGTAGAATATGTAGTTTATAGCTCAAGGTTATACAAAGTAGCAGAGAACCAGGGTCTCTAAAAGCATACCAACTAGACTTTGATCTCTGGTAGTAAAAAGGCTGCAGCAACTGCGGAACAGAAACCCGCATTTCCTTATGCACGAAACATCGAGATACAGACTTCACAAGGGAATTAGAGAGTATTTTACCTAGGGTTTGGCTATTGTAAATTACGGATCTTTAACTGTTCTTCTAGTGGCCTTATGCACATTATAGATATGGACTCGAATTCAGGCCAATTCACACGTTTGATTTAAGCTAGGAGAGCCCATATTAACTCACAAATTAGAAGAAACAAAAAACATTTAGCAGTTGTAAAGAAGGGCGTATTAAACAGACACCGATTCTGATATATGCTAGGCTTACAATCAGTTACATGGCAACTGAATTATCATTTAAGATAAAGCCGTGTAGAGGGATTGTCAAGCCGCTAGCTAGGTTAATTCAATTCATCGAAGAGCTTCACTTTTTAATATTAGTATTGGACACACGTTGAAAGGACCGACCGCCTTTTCGAGGCGTAAGGCCACAGTCACAATATCTGGCTTAGCACAAACATTAATTACCAAAAACATTTTAAAAATTGCCGATGATTCCGCAGAAATGGCTTTGTCTTACCTTTCTATGAGGGTGGCCATCTTGCCCACAATGCTAGACTCCGCCCATTTCATTCCGCAACAAAGATGTAAGAGTTCTTCTACATCGTTTACCTTTATTCATATTAATAAAATCCAGCCAAATGTTAAATAACCATGTATATGATATGAAAACTATTGAATATATATATATATGTATAATTGTTTTTTGCCTCGTCAATAATTTTCCTTAACTTCCCTACCCCTGCTAAAGAGGGCTCTAGCAGGTCCTCTTAAGTGGCGACACGTCATCGCTCAGCTTAGATTCATCCCATCTTCAGATGTGTGTACACTCCTATGGCGATGGGTCATGGATCTATTATAATAATCGCTATGGGTACACTCTTATCTATGGTACGCTCACGTTGCACTTCATAGTTGTTGATAATTTTAATTAATTTTAATTATGTTTTAATGTTAGGCCAACGTGTCGTTGTGTTGTGTGAGCTCTACTGTAAAAAATACTGCTGCATGCACTGATCATTTATTTATGCAAATCTTGAAAACTCTAATTTTCTTGTGTTATCCCTGTGACTGATTATTTCTGGTAGCTAAAATTATAATTATGAAGAGACGAATCAATACTTTTTATAACAAATATTTATTTGCAACTTGTCAATGCTGACCAATTTAACAACAAAACAGCATGTTTAACACAGCATTTAATTATGCATTTTACTTAAAACAAATTTTAGAGATGCATCCTTTTCTAAAAAGAACAAATATTTATACTGTTTGCTTACAGTGGTTGCTCCGTTTGGCACATCCTTAACTTTTAACGATTAATTGTCAACTAAATATTGAAACTTACAAGAAAACACATTGTCCTTGAAGAAAGTTCAAAAATCAATTTTAATACACAGGTTTTATCCTTATTATGGTTTCTCTCAAAGCTGGAACCGCCAGCATAAATGCCCCAGTCGATCAATGTTTTTATGCAGGACACTATGGATTGGTGCGACATATCTTGCAACATCACCATCTCGTGAGAAATCTCGGCAGAACATGCCTCCTTTCTCTGAGCTGAAGGTAAATTTCTGAGGCATTGGTCCATTGCCCCTCACGTACTCCCACACAGCCAGCAACAGTAACCTTACCTCAAATGGGGCGATGTGGGGGAATGCCTCATGGACATTTGCCAAGACTGGAGGAATGAGTTGGCCTTCACCCATGCAGGACACTAGTATGCTAGATGCCTGAAGATGCCAAGGGGAGTCTGTGGATGAGGGGTCACGAGATGCCTCCCAGTGTGCAAGCAGAGTGGCCAGTAGTCCTCTGAGAACAGCGGAACAGTAGCAGAGAGCTGGCCGTCCTGCTGCCACCACTTGCAGCATGGGAAAGAGCACAGGGTGGGCCTCAAAGCATCGCCGAATGTGAATATCTCGCTCTACAGTAGTACGAGCATGCTCTTCTGGTGGCCAGGATAGCTCACTATTGGACACATCTGGACAAACATTCTCAACCATTGTAACAGCAACCACTTTAGCTGCTTCTGCATTGATGGTTGGAGATTCACTGGAGTCAGACGCAGGTCTTGAGCCACTGAATGTGCCATTGAGACCAGTGGAGCTGCAGCATTGCACTAGGACAGCAATGAAAGTCTTGATGTTCTGCAGGTAAACAGATTAAAACATTTTTTTTTAGTTAAGTCTTAGTTTCATAATCACTGAAAAAAATTAATTAAAGAAAAAGAGAACTTACCTGGCTTGCTGCACAAGGATCAAGGACTTTTGCTGGAGAGTTGACCTTTAAGCCTTTTCCAATAACCCCGGCATGAAACACTGACCACACACTTCCAGAGAAGTTGGCTGTGGTTCCAAACTGACAGTTTATGCTCAGCAGGGATGCTCTGAGGTCCGACAGCTTAGATGAGGAAGGTGGAGGTACATCAGTTGTGTCCGTCGTCTGCCCTCCAAAAAGATCAGCATTGCCTTTATGTAGTGCTCCCTCAACCAGCTGCTGAAGGATGGACTTGAGGGTGAGAGGGGAGTACCCCGCAAATCGAGACAGAAGTAACACAGAGCTGTTCACAGCCTCCCTTTCCTGTCCCACATCTCTGCCCGCTCCATGTCCTTCTTGTCTTTTTCTTAGTGCTAAAAAGAAATATGTAACAGCTGCACGTGACAGCAACAATAGGTGGCCTGGGGAACAGGCATGAGGCAATGGGCTGCAGGACAAAAGCTGCACAGCTGCATGTGAAACCGCTGAATCACCATGGAGAAGAATAGGTCCAAAATCATGGAGGTGTCCCGAGACTGCCGATCCCAATTGCACGGCCATAGAATAAAGGGGTCTGACTGTTCCACGTCTCTCTTCCTCCTGGCTCCGAATTGCAGCAGCAAGGTTCAGCAACAGTTGTCGAAGCTGCCATGGGCTAAGGGTGTTAGTATGTATTTGGGCCACGGTGCGGGTGACAGCAGCGGGAATGAGTCCAACCATACACAATGATAGTGTGCTGTGGAGCTGCCAGGCCAGTGCCAATTCTTCCGGATTTTGGGCTTGCGTAAGAAGTTGACAAATGGCCTCTGTGGCCACACTTGGACCCCCATACATTGACAGCAAGCACAGTAACTGGTGTAACCACAGGTGGCGCTTTCTCTCAAGACGCAGTGTTTCAGCACACAACTCCCCTACATGGGTCTGAAGCTCTTCCAAGAAGGGAATCATTCTTTGGGGTTGAGACAAAACAGAGTTGTGTGGCTTGCCTTCCACTCCATCTGATCGATTATACACTAGTTTATGTAAATGAAGTAACAGCATCTGAAGCAGGCGATCACATCCTTCTCGGACTCCCTCATGAGGAGAAGTTGCGGGGCCAGAAATAATTACAGAAGCTGGGGTAGCTGTGTCAGCCAGAAAGCGGAGGGTCCGAGCCCCCCCTGTTGGACTCTGGCTAATAAGGTGGACAGCAAGCCCTAACATATTGTCCAATTCTTCCCTGGGAAGACCTTGAAGCAAACTGTGAAGCTGAAGCAATACAGGAGGCCGTAAGAGCTCCACTAGCTCTGAAGATACAGCACCAAAAAGATCTGGAGACATTGCAGCCAGCTGTAGAAGGAAAGGCACAGCTGCTCTGCGGAGTTGAGGAGAGGTCTCCCAAGAGGTGGAGGACAAATTTTGGGACAATTGATTGGATGGGCTCAGGCTTTCCTGGAACATCCTCAGCAGCTCTTTCCTAATGCTGTCAGAGTGGTGCACTGCAAGGTGGCCGAGGATTCCCACCACTGAGCCAATTTTTGGCACTTTAGCTCCTTTGTCCATTCCCATCACCACAAATCCTTGGTCTTTTGCCCCATGAGAACAGAAGTCTTTAAGTCCACAGGCTAACACTCTGCTAATGATGGTCCCTGGAAAAGCAGAGCCAATATGTGCTACCACCCAGTCAAAGTGAGGTGAGTGCTGAACCGAGGTGTCCAGGAGTGCATCTACACAGGCATCAGGGCACCACGCCAACATGGCTGCCAAACACTGAGAGTAGGCCTCCATGAGGGCACGTGTGGCTGCACAAGACATCCACAGCTGAAGCAGCTCATTTAGGCTGGATGAGTGAGGTGTGCACCTGCGGCCGGCGTGTTTACTGCTCAGCTGGCCAAGTAAATCAACAGCCCAAGAGGACACAAGCGGGGCCCAGGCTCGTGGGTTGAGACGAATAAATTCAGAAAGCACTCCATGAACCTCCTAGGATGAAAAAAACTGTCAGTACGTTACACCAAAGTGTTACATTCTTTACTTCATAACAACTTTCTTTTTAAACAATTGCAGTTGTTCATGTTCAACATGTACATCATTGTCACTTACTTGTATTATGTCCTCCAGGTTTGCACTAGCCCCGGAGGCAACTTCTCCCTCCGTCTCCAGATTGTGCAGAAAGACAGACACATGTTCATCGTACACCCCTCGCAGATGCTCCAGCACTGCAGCCCGACAAGCTGGGACCGAGCGCAGCAGCCGGACAGCACAGCGGGCATGCTCTCGCACACTGAGCTTTCTTCCCTGGACACTGTCAACACCACTGATGAAAGATTTGATCTCATTTGACAGCTCCTGTGTACTATTAAAAACACACAGTTAATAGTACTTTGTGTGCCAGTCAATTTGTAGGCCTTGTTTATGTAAAAAAACAAATCCTGAACAAACAACAGTCATAAAATATCAAAAAATGAATTCTGAGGATAACTCGGACTATCTGGCCAGTTTCCAAGTGGAAATAGTCCAAATTTTGTGCAATTTTTGAATGTTTGAATGAGAACAAATAGTTACACTCGTGGTCACTTGCGTTCATTTATGACCCCATTCTGTTTCGTAAAGTTAGTTTGACTTCATAAAAATCCCCTGATACTAAAATGTACCAGTTTTTATTATTTGTATTATTATTACATTTTTGAGCCAAATAGGACCCTGTAACACTGAAATTCCTGAAGTGGATATTATTCAAAGTATTTGGTGAATGGGGCACTGGTAGAGGCTCAAAGGTAGAGCAGGTGCTGTTTTTGAAAAATGCTTTATTTTTTCAGTGAGAGCAAATAACACTCGTGGTCACTTGGCGTCATTTATGACCCCGGCAAAATCCCATTCATTTCAATAGACATGAGCCGATCCAGCTATATTTTTGTCTTCAGCCATTCATACCAACTTAATTTTAACTCTAAATCCATAACTTTTTTAGATATACACTTCACAGGGCCTCCTCTACGCGCACATTTACCGAATTTTGAATTCACACATTTTTTCATAGTTTTAGGACCCAAAGACCAGTGCCATAACCCAGTATAGTCAAACTGTAATTCTCAAACTCTTATTTCAGGAAAGTGAAATAATAATTTCATAAAACTATGAAAAAAATTGTGAATTAAAAATGTGGTCAATGTGCATGTAGAGGAGGCCCTGTGGAGTGTACATCGAAATAAGCTATGGATTTAGAGAGACAAAAATATAGCTGGATTCACAGACATGGAGGACACTGCCATTGAAATGAATGGAGAGCTACTGCTGTTTTGGGGCTTTAGGCTCTATAACTATTGAAAAAAAAATATGTGAATTCAAAATCTGGTGAATGTGCATGTCAAGGAGGTCCTCTGGGATGGATACATAATATCTGAAGCACAAATGAAGTCGGTACAAAAGGTCAAAGACAGAAAAACATGCAGGATCAGCTCATGTAATAATAATAATAAAAACTGGTACATTTAGTATCAGTGCATTTTTATTAAGTCAAACTAAAGATAGAACCCAGATTTATTTCATGATATTTTTTATAGGTGAAATATTAGAGAAACAAAACATTTGTTCTCATTCAAACGTATGAGAAAATTCAAAAATTGCACTAACACTAAATTTTTACTATTTCCACTTGGAAACTGGCCAGATAGTCCGAGTTATCCTCAGAATTCGTTTTTTGATATTTTATGACTTTTGTTTGTTCAGGATCTGGTGTTTTTTTTACACAAACAAGGCCTACAACTGATTTTTTTTTTTTAAACACAAACATTTAGTATCAGGACATTAGTCTGAAATTACACTAAAGATAGAACCCACATTTTATGCCTGAAACATTAGAGAAACAAATTTGGGTCAATTTTGACCCCAAGGGACCACGAGTGTAACTCTCTCTCATAACATTATAATCACTTAATAAAAAATAATAATAAAATGCCCCCTGATAAAAGTCATGGACGTTAACGCATATCCGAAAATTCAGACCATTTGGTAAAACTTTGACGGAGATGCGCATCGACAAAGTAATGATCCCAGGGTCGACACAAAATTAAAATTAACCATGAATATAGCGCTACATTTGATAAATATGGTATAACATTTGTGACAATCTGCACCTAACCTTTTTAAGGTGTACGTTGTTTTTGTTTTGTTTCTTGTTGTTTTAATAAAACGCCTTCAAAGAACAAAGGGTATCAAAGGGGGGACTTTGGGATTTATGTTTCCAGTTTTTTACTCACCTCAGGGAAGAGTGAAACGTGTGACTGTGTGAACTCGGCGTGGCTTTCGGAACACTCCCATCAAACACCGCAGACATGGTTTGGTCTTTTCGCATCAAAGCGAACAATATTAATATCAATATTTTAGTACAAATCAAAAAATATCGTATGAACTTCAATGAGAGCAATAGAAACCGAGTTTAGAAGATTTATCTTCCAAATAACAGAAAGGGCGCACAGACACCGGAAAACATTCTTCTTCTTTAAATAAAACAAAATGACTCTGCCATGTTTGCGCCGCCTAGCGACAGGTCCCTGTACGTGTGTCATACTTTCATGATGATTATCAGTACAAAATAATAAATCAATAATACCTATATGTCAAATGGGCTCATTGTGTTGTGTTGGCTCGTCTGTAACCCCAGTACCACGAGCTTTTAAACGAAGATTTGTGTAATATCAAAATCATTTTAGCATTAGCACTTATTGTGAAAGGTTTGACCAGCCGATCTTTGTTTTTGTTTTTTTTCTGACAGCTGATCTTTGTGCTTTGTTCGTGACGTGTCTCCGGCAGATCGCTTATATTTTCCGAAGTAGGTGAGAAACGATTTCTCAAAGTTTTTAACCATCTTCCTTGGTTCCTTGTTTATAGATCTCTTTGTATTGAATGAAATGTTTGGCGACATATGCTAGACCACGAACGACATAGACTCGGGTTCTTAAAAAGACGCACCATATAATACACGTTTGTGTCTCCTAAATGTCGCTTATTCTTACCTTCTTGTCTTGTCTGGACTGTGTTTGGTAAACTGACGATATAGTCAACTATAAGTACATGCGTACAGGCTAAGCTACATTAATTGTTGTGGTTTATTTTTTTTATACAGATAGTCAACTAGAAAGTGAAAGCAAAACTTCCCCTTCAAGAAGCTCTGGAAACATGGCCCCAACATTGGTAAAGCATGTTTATTTTTAATTTGAGCTATTTTATGTATTTACTGAGACGTGTGAACATTTTGTTTATAAATTAAAACTGATATTGGGTGTTTTTGTGTCCCCCAGTATGATGAAAAGCCTAATCCTGGGGACCTAATAGAGGTCGATCGTGGCTCCTATCAGCATTGGGCAGTCTACATTGGTAATGGCTTCGTGGTTCACTTGGCACCACCTTGTAAGTCTTTAATCGAATTTAGGCCAAATACCTTTTTGCCCCACTGTACATGTAGGCCTATAATTAGGCTAAACATGTTGAACTGTTGAATTAGACTAATACATGTCTTTGTAGCTGAGGTTGCAGGGGCGGGTGCCAACAGTATCGGCTCTGTCATGGCAGAGAAAGCCATTGTGAGAAAGGATGAGTTGTGGGATGTTGTGGGAACAGACAAGTGGAGCATCAACAACAGTCTGGATGAAAAATACACCCCCCGTCCCGCTAAAGACATTGTCCGGGAAGCACAGAGCCGTGTGGGGCAAGAAGTTCCTTACTGTGTCTTTAGAAAAAACTGCGAGCACTTTGTCAATGAACTGCGCTATGGCCAGGCTGAGTCCCGACAGGTATGTAGAAAAAGAGCAGCAAATGTTTACATGGGATAAATATGTTGTGATTTGTTTAATTTTGTTACACTAAACAGGTTACAAAAATGTTTAATTTGCAGATGTCTAACTTTTTCCCCTGGGGTTCATTGAGAATGTTTTATTAAGAAAGCTGTTTTTACACCACTGTCAAAAGAAGCTCAGTTTGGTGACCACTAAATTGCTACTATTTTCTCTGTTCTCTGTTACACACGAGAGTTAATACTGTGTATTATATTAATCAAGACCAGGTTGAATTTAATTTAGAAAATCACTAACAGAATCACTGGATCAATGGAGAAAGTCATAGTTTGGAAATTTGGAAATCTGGAGCCACTATATAGTGTATTCTGTACTGTATCATAGGCAGTGTTTGGAATAACGCCGTTTAAAAGAACGGCGTTACGTAACGGCGTTATTTTTTCAGTAACGGAGTAATCTAATTCATTACTCTCCCCGTCGGTTCAACGCCGTTATCGTTACTGGGTCAACAAAGTGGCTCGTTACTCGACTGAATGAGCTCCGCGGTGTCAGCTCACGCAGCAGGAGCAGGGGAGAGGGTGGGCGGAGTCTCACGCTGCCTGTGTGCGCAGAGCTCGTGCTCTCTGCTCCAAAAACTACGTGTGTCCCCGACCCGCGGCTCGTCATCCCCACAGCGCAGTGCGGCCGCGGGGGAGAATCGAGTTGATGATCATTGATCTGTCGTGTTGAACTTATTTTTAACGAAAAGATGCAGAATCGGTGGAGACGCGTCTTTCCCCGCTCCCTCTCGCTCTCTCAGCGCTCTCCACTCCAGAGAGACAGCAGGCCGATAACTTTCTGTTAGGACATTAACCTTATATTTGTTTTACGTTTTGTCTGATGAATGAACAGAGAGACTTTATGCACAATGCCTGTGCGTAAAGTCTGCCCTGGTCGTTGGCACATGTTTCTTTTACTCCTGTTCCTCCACATTCTCTTTGAATACGGCCGTATTCCTACATTAATAAAACAGCAGCACAAATACTGGTCAATACCGTTCAGTCACAGAGGCCCCCCCCTCTACTCTACCCCCCATTCAGTTACTATGAACATCTTTTACATGATAGTACATAAATACAAACACCTGTCTGTTCTACTCAGTTCAACTGACTATTGAAAACTGTAAAAAAAAATCTAAATAGTTTGATATAAAGCCTTTTTTTTTTTAAACAGTAACGCAAATAGTTACTTTCCCTGGTAATGAGTTACTTTCATTATAGAGTAATTCAGTTACTAACTCAGTTACTTTTTGGAACAAGTAGTGAGTAACTATAACTAATTACTTTTTTAAAGTAACGTTCCCAACACTGATCATAGGGCAGCTCAACTTTAGAAAAAAAATATTATTTACTTGACTATTTAAGTAAGAAATCACGATCATCCAAACAATTATTTGTAGAAAATAATGTAATAATAATAACAACAATAATTATAAAAATATAAACATATATTATTTTTCTATTTTACATTACTTTTGTATAATCATTCATAATGTACATGAACAAACAGGGATAATAATCCCTGTTTGTTCATGTAAATTTAAATGATTGTTTAACATATAAGGAGTGTTCACATTGTTTGCTAAATCGAATATTCTGCCAATAGGTACATCTGAGTATCGACCAAGAGTGATTGAATGTTTGTTACCATGTATTGTATGATCTTTTTCATAGGTCAAAAGGGCCGGTGAGACTGTCATGTACGCTGGCATGGCAGCAGCCATTGGACTGGGCGTTGTCGCTTTGGCTGGAGCCTTTTTTGGACGCAACAAAGAAGAAAAGGAAAATAACAAACAGTAATACAGTTAAAACCAAAGAGGAGCTTAAGAACACAATATTAAGAAAGCCGCCAGCTAAAAACGACTGCCAGTCACGGCAAACTAGTTATAACTAGCAACCCTGGTGATGGTCTTTACTACCACAATAAATGGTTTGTTTTAACATTTTAAGCACATACTACCTGTAGACAAAACATTTTTCAAATACAAATTTATATAGGTGAAGGTTTAATAAGTGTTAAAGTAATTACATTTAAAACATAAAATATGTATAAAATGTTTTAAATAATGTTTGAAGTTCTAATGCCAAATGGAAGTTGTCTTGCGTACATGGGTGTGGGAATGAGAGAGTGAAAGGGTTCCTAACTGTAAAGGGCTTTGGGCCTGATAACGGTCAAATAGCACTATACAAGTTGAGACCATTTACCATTTAATTCTTACATGGAGAGGTTCTACCAATGTAACTAGTTTATTTATAAACATTAATGTTTGACTTGCTAATTAGCTCATTTATATGTCGAGCTTTATATTTGTACTGTTGATGCCTTTGAGACATAAACTGACAGATTGTGCTGCAAAGAATAAAGTTCTCTCATAGAATTTGAAAATTTATGCAAGTTGATTTTTTTTCTTTTTTTCTTTAAGGCCTTTGTATCTTTGACGCACACACAAAATAAATCACTGGATCTCGAGGAAAAAAAGACAAATCCAAGGCAGTCTTCATAAATCAAGCGTGGAAGAAACTAGCAATACATTCAAAAAGATGTTCAAATACACTAGTCCATAACAAGATCTAAATACAAGGACTTCAACTACTGGGTACAGAAGATGAATCAAGTACCTTCATTGAAGATCTAAATATAGAATTTTGATGTAGGAAGTGCCTTAGCATTTGCATTGTTTTTCTCAAGTTGCGATTCCCCAAACACCAAAGAGTGTCTCCCACACAAACTACTAATGGACAATGACTTGCTGAGCACTTTGTATTTTTGATATTTTATAAATAATTTGAACATGAAAGCTACTACATCATCTTCATTTGCTTCAAAGCAACTCCCCTTAATTTAACACTATACAATCAAAATCATGGCAAGTAAACTGATTTAATGAAAACAGGTTCACATCCCCAGTAATACAGTATACAACCCCTCAGATACCCAGATTTGTTCAAATGAAGGCACAAATAAAGAGTAAAATGTCCTTTCCTCTGAAAAAACATCCCAACCAGCAGTTTGTCTTGTCCTCGATTCAGGTGGAGTATGGTCTTTGAAACATATCGGCTCTCTTTATAGTAAACATGCACCCAAACCCTACTCTTCTCTCATACTTTATTTCTTATCTTCATATCCCAATTTGTATATTATTTGTGGTAAGCGGGTGTGTATGTCCAAGATCTGGACAATAAAATACAGTTACATTACTAATGAACTGTATTAGGTCAAATATGGTGCATGCATTGTTTGGTGACCTGAAATAAAACATTTATATGGTACAGGATTGTTTTATGTACAGCAAAGTCAGTACATTGATAAAATTGTGAGTATTTCTGTACACTAAAATCTGCACATTTCTGTCACATAAAAGATACATAATTTGGATCACGTCCATGAGGCTCTTTTGTCTCTTTCGTTGCGCAGCCTTTTTAGTAACTGCTGCCTGTTTGGGCGGTCAATGGTACAAGGTCGTCTCTGCATCAACTGCACCCCTGTTCATCCAACTGTCCAGTGTCCATTTCATCACGACTGGAGACAAATTCAAGCATCTCTCTGATCCTTGCATGGAATGTCAAAGCTCCATCGATGGGTCCCATTACGACAGCGACCTTCTTGGCTCCTCCTCTTGTTTGCCTTTCAGTCCAGTTTGCGTGCACCCAGTTTGAGAGGCCCTTTATTGGCTTTCCGTTCAGCACGTTTTGCTTCCAGCTCTTTCCTTCTCTCCTCACGTTTTTTCTTTGATAATTCCGCTTTGCTCAAACCTAGTAAAATGTAATTACAAAAAGTGTACACAATAGTATAGACAATTTTGCATTTACCATTATTCTTGAATATTTAAAAGCAATAGTTTCACATAAAGATAAGCACAAATAAAAACGCACCCTGGGCACCGTCAACAGATTCCCAGCTTTCCTCAGCACCCCAGTCTCCCGTCACTTCTGTGCTCCAGCCTTCTCCTCCCTAAATAATACATTAGACATACAGTTAAACACTAGTAATGCTTCTTTTTAAGATTAGGTGCTCATCTCAGATACAGCTAAATACACATTGCATTATCAATTGAATAGAGCACTCTTAGCTCTCACCATGGTAGTCATATTCGTCGTGCTTCTCTGGGATACGTTGGCAAACAGGTCATTCTGAGCTGAACCTTTGACTGAGCTCTCCCAGTTGTATTCGCTGGCTAACCGCACCCCAGCAGGCAGTGGGAGGGTTTTTGTAGATGCGGTTGTGTCCGTTTCCTCGTCCCCCCAGTCATTGCCCCAGCCTTCCTCTCCGGCAGAACTCTGGCCCTGGCCTTCTTTCTCATTTGACCAACTGTCATCTGCATCCCAACCCGAGCTGCTCCAATCAGAGCTCTGCTTCTTCACAGCAACTGATGATGTGCGACTTGTCTGAAGTTAAAAGTTTGCATTATTTTAACACACCATCAATCCCGTATAATTTTTAAATTATATTAAGTTTCATGACATATATTCATACTTTTTCAACAGCTTTCTTTTTAGATGTGGACATTCCCGGCCAGTCTGTGCCCCAGTCATCCGACTCAGTCAGAGTTTTCTCTGGCTCCTTAAGATACAAAGGAGAAAGATACACCCTTATACACTGGGGTTAATGATGTGCACAGCTTAAGTTTTCAAACGTAATTCTGTACCTCTAAACTTCCCCAGTCTTCATCATCATCCCAGCGGTCTCCTAAAGGCTCAGGATTGTCTATGTGAACATCATTTGACTCAGGTTCACGAGCACCGCTACTGGCTGTCGGTTGAGGCAAAGAGACTTGAGAGGGTTTGTCTGGAGAATCTGAAATAAATTAAAACATTTAAAATCCAGCCCATTAAATCAGCATCACAATATTGAATATTTCCTACCAACTGAAGAAACATTGGTTGGGGTGGTGGCATCGGCTTCTGTTGAGGTCTCAGTTGCACCACCGTCCTCGGTTCCTGGATTAGTGCGGATCAATTTTGAAGTTAGCGAGGACATGCCTGTGACGGCCCAGCCAGTCCACCCAGACGAGGCGCCTGCAGGCTGAGCGTGTGACCCCACGTCTTTCTCTACAATACAGGGGAAAGGGAATGGGCAAAGCATGAGGTTAAACTTTACCTTTTTTCTTTTCAGTGTATAACACACCTATCTCATTCAGCTTGCTGGGGTCTTCTGAAACAGTCTCCAGTTTAGAAAGGAAACTTTTTATAGCTTTAAACCCCTGACAAAAATGGGAGTATCAGTTAGTCTAAAATGTCCACACTGTAGATAAATATACTATAATAACACCATTATAACAGTACCTGATCCCGGACACCCCTGTCAGGGTCAACTGTAATGGCACACAGAGTGGGCAGAATACGTGCAGCAATTTCTGTCACACTGTAATAGTTGTGAGTGGCAGCAAAGCCGAGCACACCAGCTGACCGAGAAGCTGGAAAAGGGTCCTTGGTGGCACGGGAGAAAGCCGAAATCAAGACCCGCTGTCGCGTCTAGAGAAGACAGATTGATTAATCAAGAGAAAATCTAGAAACAATTCAAATTAATTAAACAATAACTTTATATCTTACTCCTGCATTGAGGTAGGAGGCTATCTTGCCGAGGCACACAGTTGTGTTGCACCGAATAGGACCTTGCTCATCTCGAGCTTGCAGTCGTGCAAAATGACGCATTAAATCCTGATTCAGATTGGTCTCATTCAGTTTGGGAGCCAACAGTAACATGGACTAGGTCAGGAAAAGTAAACGTTAACTGGGCGTATGATTTATTTAATCATTATAATTACTATGAACAACCTTGACAGTTTGTTCTCGAATGGCTGGGTTCGTGTCTGTAAAACCATGAACAACGTGTGGGAAAATCTGATTGTTGACAGCAGCTTCATTTAAATACTGAATGAACTGCTCCATCTGCAGACAGATAAGCATGTTTCTGGTTAATAAAACATACAAATTAGAAACATAAACTGGTAAAAGTGATAAATTCTGGAGTTAATACTTGTTGTAGCAGACGTATCCTCATTGCTCTGTCTGTTGAGGAAAACATCTTTACTATGACAGGGATTATCTTCTGTTGGTATTCTTCAGCAGAAAGGAACTTCCCCACCTATGGTCAGATAAGTGTTATTTAGTAAATCAAATAATGGTTTCAAGAAAATAAAAAAATATCAAACCCAAAAAACACTCACCTTGAAGAGAGGTGTGAGCACTACAGCTCCAGCATTTCCAAACTCAAAAGCAGTGAGGAGCTGTGGCAGGACTTTGTGTTTGCAAAAGTCCTCAGGAAATGAATCCAGATTTTCACTGAGGCCCTGGAAGAACTGCTGCTTCTCCGCGGGTTCTTTGATCTAGAAAACACAAAGACTATTGTTTTCTGCCAGACAACTTACACATAAACAGAGTAAATATGTCCAGCTAGTGTGTAGACCTGTATTTCCTCTAGAAAGAGGTTGCTTTCAACAAAACTGTTAAAGAGGAATCCCCCAGGAGCTCTGCAATTCTGCAAAAAGCGGGCAGGGTTGGGGCGAGCACGAGGGTTTGCCCCCACTAGCTCGCAATAGTGAGGGACAAGGGTCTTTGGAATCTGTGCATAGAAAAGAGATCGAGTACATTACACCTCACAGCAAATACTGGGTGAAAAGATCAAAATCGGTAATGTACTTTTCATCTGAACAATGTGCGTAACATACCTTGCCCAGTGAACGAAGTGAGGAAGTGCGTGGCAGTGGTCCATTGAATACCTCCCATATTACGCAGCCTAATCGCCATACCTCCCCCGTCCTAAAGCATAAAAAACACTGTTATACAAATGTTCTTGTATCCTTAGAGCTCTTCCCAAAACCGCTGTGCATTTAATATTTTAGATTGGAAATGTGGGTTTCACATTCTTACCACTTCTCTCCACTGCTGTTTGACATTTCAGGAGGGTCATATTTCTCCATATCAGGATAAACAGCTTTAGGAGCAGGAAGAGCAGTCCCACTTGCGTCACCTTGTTCAGGGGTAACATGGTCAAGAGCTCCTAGTTTCCACTCTCCAGCTCTATCCACAAAGACGGCCCACACACCCAAGTTGTTGTGGAGCAGGTGGCAGTCGTTGATGAGGAAACTAAGAGCTTTCTGGTTAAGAGGCATTGAAGAAGAATGGAAAATCTTTTATGACGAGTTCTGTGACATTTTAAGAATATAGGCAACATATTGCAGTCTTTAAAACCTACCACAATCTGGTGAAGACCCCATGACACCTCTAGCTCTCCCGCCCCACCTTTTTCAGCTTGAGCTTTCAGGTGGACTGCAAGTGGTGTTACCTGCTCAGTAACCAAATACAAGCTCTTCTCGGTCTATGAAAGAAGACAAATCAAGATTGTCAATCAACCTGTCATTTAATGTAAAATGGTAGGCACATTTTTATGTTTTTATTATGCGCAACAAGTTAAACAAACATGGCCATACCACAACAGTAGGCAAAAGACAAACTATTTTTTACTGCAAAAGTTACACTTGCAGTACATGAACTAGTGTAGACTAAACTAGAACCTACATCATAGTTGGGTAAGGTATATAACTTGAATAATGACAAATAAAGCTGTTTTTTGCTTACCTCTAGCTAAATGAGTAAGTGTGGCCAGGAAAAGTAGCACAATGTTTGTGATTAACCAAATTCAACCAACCAATTCATGCTTTCTATTGTGTTTCAGCACTCTCAATAGTCACACACCTCTAGACCGTCAACATAAGCCAGGATGTTCGGGTGTCTCAGGGTCTTCATGCGTTTGAACGCTGCTTTGGCGAGCTGTGTTTGTTGTTCTGATCCTTGGGCCACTTCGTAAACAAACACGGAGACAGGCTCTCCACTTGTCTGCGAAGACATGATGACATCCCGTTTACTTTAGTCGATTCTAAACTCGTAGATCAGTCATCAATAAATACGAATACATCAGAGATAATAAGCCATAATAGCCAAACAAACATTGTAAAAAATATATATATCGAAATCCTTGAGGAAACCATTCACAGTCCGGCGTGACGTGGCGACATGTACGCAGTCATTCTGAGAGTAAACAAAGCTACTGGCAAAAAACACAAATTATGCTTTAACAAATATAATTTTCAATAAATACAACTTCAGTAACCGTTGTTGTCTCTGTCATAAGACTTTCCCTGACGTTGTCGTGCTGTGGCATTGCTGCTAAAACTTGAACAACAAAAAAAACAAAAAAAAAATACTGTGATGGAGAAGCGTTGGCTAAAGGCCTCCTAGCATTAGCATACACGACTTTACCTTTCGTTTGCCTCGGTGAAGTGTCCATATTCCGCACTTTTCTTGTGTTTCAAGGAGAATTTCATAAGCAAAATCTTTAACGGGATCCCTGGCAAAAAAGGACCACATCTCCCCTCAGACCCTCACTGCATCAAACCAAGCAAAACCCTGATCAGCCGATGGAGCCGATGTCAATTTGGTCCGTGAAAACATTTCCGGCCCAAAGGTTCCGCTGTCCATACACAACATGCACAACATTATTTATTTGGTACAGACACTTATAAGGTCCGTATAGAATTAAAAGAAGAAGAAAAAGGGCAAAATGAGAGGGTTTAGTACCGGCATAATTACACAATGTTGGACCAGCCCATAGATATAAGTTTAAAAGACAACCCTACACAGCCCTCTGAGAACACTGCACAGGGACACTCATAAACGCACGTCTTTAGGTGGGGCAGGGGTCGAAAATGTAAGTGGATCTACAGGAGGTAGTGCAGACGGGCTTTAGGCCCACCTATGGGTTCACCATTACCCCAACATGTCAAATTACAATATTTATTCTCCAGCTCAAAAATAAACACGGTGAGGCTGGGTTTCAGTTTTACACAGCTAAAAATAATGAAGATGTGAGACAGGCCTCAACTCTGAAAATGTTTATATTCAGGCTGAAAACTTTTCTTTATACCCATGCATACATAACTGTGAGGCACTTTGAATCACCTCATGTGAATTGTGCTCTACACACTTGCTTTGCCTTATTTTAAACAATGAAGCAAGGGAAAGATTAAATTATCTTAAAATGATGTAGTTACAGGTGACACATTCTCACAACATAAAAAAGAACAAGATCAAGTTTTATTTTAATCAATTTTCAAAAATCAGTTACCAAGCCTTACCAGAAAAAGAGTCGTTCGAGGGATTTTTGCCCTTTCTTTCTTACAAAAGTCTTCTAAAGAGATTTCAGGGCCGTCTTCCATGCCCTGCTCTTTGGAGGTTTATCCACAGATCTTCAATGATACTTCAGTGAGGAGACTGTGACGCCACAGCAAAACCTCTTGATGCAATCATGGAATTTGAGGTGCGTTACAATCATTACCCATTTGTAGAATCCATTTGCATCTTCTTCACAGATGCAGAATTTGTTGGTAATTAATTGAATCCATTCTTCATTCTACCAATGAAATGTTCCCTGTGCCACTGGCTGCAATACAACCTCCCAAAGGACGACTGACGCACCCCCATGCTAAACAGTTCTGTGCAACTTCTTCTCCAAACGGACCTTTGCTCATTCCAAATAAACAGGTATCGGCTATTTTGTCTCCAAAATGCATGAGGCGCTTCTCAATTTTATGCCAACACTGTTGTATGCACTGCAGAAAGTTTTGGTTAGAATGAGCAAATGTCCACTTGTGTCTGATGGTTTTCCTGGGATCTGCTGAGGCCACTAGTCCAGTGTGAGATTCACTGCCCCGAGTGCTGCAATGACCGGTACCACTGATGGCTTCACCCACCAGGCCTTGTCCAGCTGTTGGAGTTCCTGGTATTTTGGTTTCTCGTGTTCCTCTTTTAATCTGTGGCCCGTGTACACTCCTCACTGGTCACCATTCATGTTCATTTAAAAGAATACAATCCTGCATATATTTTGCAGCCTACTAAAATGGTATACTTAAATAGGTCACCCATTGGGAGAATTGATCTGTAAATATCTGATCTCAAGATCACTTATGCACAATGCTGCAGCTGAGGCCTAATCCTAGGAAAGGAACCAAATACAAACACACATGCAGTCTCAACACATCTATGAACTACTTAATACCAGGCTTCTTTAGTAAAAATGAAATAGTCTGATAAACTACTCCAAAGAGTTACTAAAATAAGGTGCATGCACTTAAGCAAAAGTGATAAGACTGATCAATAGAAGTGGGCCCTCTGCTAGTCTGAGAGCATCTTCTACAGCAATTACATACTTTATATTTTTCACTTTCTATCTACTAATCACATTTTTCACAATAGAATTTTAATTGTTCACGTAGGGTTATTGACACAGGAGAATTTGCTTATGAGACTTTATTTTTAGAACAAAGATTTAAGAACAATTCCTGCTGCCAGGCAACATGCACTGACAACTATGGACAATGAAAAGGTGCACAGGTTGTCAACATTACTCTGGGGATTCTTTAAACAGGCAATACATTAGCAACTCATTACATTCTTAACTTATTTTCACTGCTATTACATATACGGCAGTACCATTAAGTGTCCCTCGTTTCTGAATTACTTTATGAGATTGTGTGGCAGCAATGTTATCACCCACAGCAAGCTTAAAGCAACACCGCAGGGAGTCGAACCCTGTTCCTGACAGAAGCCAGGAGTGCCACCACCGGAGTCTTTTGCTTTTTGTTGCTGTATAAAAAAAAAGGGCAAAAGCAAAACCTGAAGGAACAAAATGTTGTTCCTCCAGGAAAAGAAAACCCATCCCGCCTGGCTAATTTCCCTGCCACCACACGACGTTTCACCTGGTCACGAAGCTGAAACTAGAAACACAAGATGACCGTTTCCCCAACCCCGAACAATTCCCCACGACACTACCATTTTTAACATTTTGGTAAAACCACAATACCAGCCTCTCAGGCGCCAAGTACGCATTTCACTGGGACTCTGCAACACTGCAATAGAAAAAGGGAACAATTTAAGCTGCCCCCTCTCCCTCCCTCCCAAGTGCCCAGATGTACAGGAATGCCATCATTTAGAAGTTGTAGGTTACCACAGATTACACCGTTTGCGCTATTCTTCACACCACCCGAACGGCCTAAAAAACTGCAGGTTCAAATGGGCGAGGTCACCTGGCTTGGAAGCTGACTGGGAAATCTGAAAGAAAGAATTTTGCCACCCCCCCACCCAATACCCTAAACACATCTACTGCAATGTTTGACTTAATGAAGATTCCACATAAATGTTATGCAGTGCTGTGTGCATGCAAAAATGTTAACATTTAAGCCGTGGTATGTTAAAAGAAACTCAAACTGAAATTACTTAATTCAGAACCCATGAAAGTGTTGTGATGCATTATTAGCAGTACAAGCGGCAGCTCTTGATCTTAGTGCGAGTGGTTTCTCAGTACTCCATTACAGGTTAGGGTATCCCAGATGCCAAATAAAGAGATTGGGAAATTTGACCTAAGAAAACCAAGGACAAAGAAAGGGCACACAGACAAAGAGACTTCTGAAGGGGACATCAGGGAATTTAAGCTCAAGCGCAGGGGGGGTTGATACTTCATTCAGGGACAACACTGGCTGACAGCTTCCACAGACGGCGTTACATTCAAATGCAGGCGAGATCAGAGAGGACAGACGCAAATGATCTGAAACAAAGAGTGATCTACAAGACACACCCACCACGCAACACTTTAAAAGATTTGAGTACTACTCATTGAACAGTTTCAGATGCAAAGCATTAGGACCCATGATGGCCAAAGGGGAATCTAGTAAAGCATTGTTACAAATGATTTGAGGATAACGGAGCTAGTTCTAAGATCTCATTGCCAATTCCAACATTGCAGAAGTTTAATTTTTGACAAATATGTCAAGGCTTACTATGTTCCAGGCAGAAAGTCTTCATTCAGGCAGCTATCAGTTTTCTGGAAGAGAATTGAATGAAAAGCAGACCCTAATGCAACACATTTGCATTGCTATAGAAAGATGTTAATCTGTGCAATGCACAAACTAAGGTCACACAGTTGCATGACCGTTATATATCATTTCCTGCCACATGCACAGTTGCGCAAGGGCTATAGTCTGAGGTTTAACCTGACCAAACGGTGAGTTTCTGGAGCAGTCCAATTTTCTCAGAACGTGATCCTCTGGAAAATTCTGTGAATAGATAAGGAAAAGCGCCCCCTACCCCGCATCTCAATCATAGAACTCACCATTGTTATCCTTACCAAATGCTTTACTGCAGATATCAAAATCAGTGTTCCATCAAATTTTAGACTCAGGACCATGTACTTGCGTACAACTGGCCTGCTGCTTAGCAATGAAGCTCAATTTAAACTCGTGTAGAGTTGACTTTTCCTTCAAAATTAAATATTTGATGGATTCCACTTATCTGCCTTCACTTCCACTTTGAATAGACTCGACACCCAGTCACGTCCGTGCTCAACAAACTTTAAGTTACCTGAAAAGCATAAGAGAAGCCCCCCACACAAGCCCCCAAAAGAACAAATGCATACCAAAATTTGTATTCAATCACAACAAGCTATGCATTTATTATGCAATTAGATCCTTTACAGATAGTTCACTCATTGTATCTTAAATACAAAGCATTGTAACTAATTGCAAAGGAGGAGCAATGGAGGCACTTTGCCAGACAATGAATGTTAAAATGTAAAACATTTTGTGACCTTACGTGACGTTCGATGTGCAATGCAACTTGTACAAACATGAGTTCCTCATGACCTCAGGGTATTGGAGAGCGCACAGGACACAGCACACTGAAAAAGTGCAAAGAGAAGGCCCATCCCCACAATTCCCAATCCCCAAAAAGAAAAAAACACAGCTCCTTGACAATTACAGCAATAACGGTTAAGCTACTTAGCTCAGTAAAGTCCAAAAGATTATCTTTTGCCAGAAGAAACCGTTAACCCTGGGCCTGAACGTGAAGGGGTCCTTCCTTTATCGACTGGAGATGTGGGCTTGAATGCAGCTTTTGAATTGTGGGCCTTTAACCGTATCTGCAAGAGTCACAAGTACAGATCCCCCTCCCAAACCCCAAAAGGCAAAAAAGTACTACAGAATTACAAGAGCTACTAATAAAGAGACTCGTTACCGCACTGGTGGGAACAACAGCTTCTGGCTACATCGTGAAGACTACGAAATTGGCGAGGCTATGCTGCGAAGCGGAGAGTCCACTTGGATCTTGATGCACCTGGGCGTGTCTTAACCATGCCAGTTTGATTTGGGCAACACGAGCTGTAAAGTCTAGGGAGAGATTGATTAACTCCCACAAGCCCCCCCTCCCCCCCTCATTACCCAGAAGAGGTATACCCCGATACAAGACTGAACAGATGTATACAAGTTTAAATACCTTCCTACAAGTTCAAAACCAGATAAGAACCAATCCACTGCACTAAGAATAAAAGAAGCTCGACTGGTACCAAGTGCCTACGACAGGGGAGATTCTGTAGTCGAGTCAGCTGTACGGGCGCAAGCCTGCAAAAAGAGAACTAGGAAGACTGTTTAAATACCCCCACCCCACCCACTAACCACAGCTAGTTAACTCAATGTACAGGATTTCTACACCCACATGTACATCTCATGCATCATTTCACAGGTGGCAATTGTTGAGGCTTATCTGAACACTGAAGGATGGAGAGCCACAACCTCTAGAGGGCGCAATCCTGGTACATGCCAACGCTGACAACCTCTGCGGAAGATCTACCGAACGACAAGATGCCTTTGAGCCGGGGAACTACGTCTGTTTGCAGGGGGTAGAGACGTCCCAATACAGCTGTTCCTCTTGCCACCACACTACCAAGGCATTCACCAGAGCAGACACCAACACTCATGTCACTGCAAAACCGGAGGGCGTGGTACAAACGAGCTACACGGCTTGCCTGTGAAAAAGAAAAAGGCTGTGCGAGAAATTGTATTCTGTACATTTTTCCTAAAATCTAATGTTGCTTACAGAAATACCTCTGCCCAACATACAAACCCGAGCCTGGCTTTAACTTGCGAAGCTAAGATCACCCTGCCCACCCGCTGGCTGGCTTGACTGGGATAGCTGCCAATCTCGTCCTCGATGTTGCTGCTACACTGCCACTCAGCTTTGGCTCCCTCTGGTGTACCCAGGAAGACTGATGAACGCTGGCCTCTGCTGGTCTGATCCCGTCTGCACTGCTGGTCCCTTGATCCTCTCTATGCCCTCTGGTCCTGTCCTGCCTGGCTCCACTGAAGTCCTTCCTCTGGTCCTGTCCTGCCTGGCTCCGGTCCTCCCCACGTCCTGGCTTCCTCCGGGTCCTGCGATCTTCTAATAACTAAGTCCATTTCCCCAATAACACAGTCCATTCCCCCCGCCCCCCAAAATAACTCAGTCCATGTACTCCCACCATTCTTTTTTTTTTTTAAAAGTCCATATTTGTTGTGCGCTATATACAAAAACAAATGATCCGACATTTCTTAAAATCACTGGAATATCCACATTTCACCACAAGGGTTTCTTGTTAAATAGGCAAAATAATTAACTTCCCGAGCCCAATAGGGACTTCGATCTCTAATCTTTGGTTGAATGTCAAAAACACAAGCAGATTTAGGCAATGTCTAACTCTAGGTCAAACCAAAAAAAAATGCCTCCATTACAAGCTTACAAACGGTAATTGTCTAATTAATGTAACGGAGATAAGGGAACAGTGTGTAAAAATATACGATCCTAAAGTTGCTTCTTTTTTTCTTTTTAAATAGCGGATTATTTTTATATGAGTCATCATGACTCATGGCATGAATGTAACATGCGCAATACATGTGACGCATCAACCTAGCCAACCACAATCCATTTAGAGCCCATTACGTCACGGCTTCCATTTTAAAGTAACGACCGTTAACGACCATGTAAGGTTTAAAAAAAATTATAAAAATCATTTCAAAAATCTAAATGGATTAGTAATGCTATGAAAAGGCCTTTGTAATCGAATACCACTGAACGTTAGCCATAAAAGACAACCTATACATCAGATGACAAATGATATGTTAACTGGTAGAAGATAACACGAACAGTTAAGACGCGATTTATCGATAGTCAAAGAAGAAATACAATTAAAAACAAAAATCACAAAATAACCGTTCTATAAAAAAGAGGCAGAGGTAACAGCACAGTTCTAAACGAAACGTTACGACAGCAGTAACGGCTAAAACACGCCAGAGATTGAAAGCTTTGAAAAATAACACCTAAATAATACAACAATCAAGGTCATAAGAAGATAAGCAAGAAATTCAGGAATAACAAGGCATAAAAAAACCTGCGCTGCAAAGCTCACGAATCTACGTCGCGTCAGAGTAGCGAAATCTGAAATGGCGTCGTCCCGTTTCAATTTATACCCTGGCAAGGGCGTAGACTGGGTAATGTATTCATCCGCGGAAGAAAAAATAAATAGATCGTCACGGCTTTAATAAGAATATTTCCTCCCCCGAATAGATTAACCAATACATATTTCTTACACCGTAATGCTTTACTGAAACAATTGTTTTAAAGATCTAAAGACCCTACAAATATGAACACTCGTAGAAACAGTAAAGCTTACGTCACACAATGCCCAGTTGTACGCGGATGAGTATTTGCTTTCTGCTGCATGTCCTCAACCGGATAAAACCAGCTTGAATGTGTCGGAACTACTTCCATTCATTTGGGCCTCGTTTATGCCAAAAAGCTTACAAAACATAACAAACGTAGTCGATTGTTGGTGTTCATTGACAGCACATTTTGATAACGCAAATACTACATATGCACATTCTGGTAAGTTGCTTGCCTTGTGTTAGCAATCATCTGTCCTGGTCATTCTTAACCATGAGGCTAGCTATAAAGTAAAGCAAACAAACACTCAAATTCTAGTCGTGTTCAGAAACTCGAGGAAGTTACTTGGTTATCAAATATGGTGGAAAATTACCACAAGGCTTTCATGTTTCGAGTGTAGTTCCATTTTTGATTGCCAGAGGGCGAAATTGTGTACTTTACAGTCCGCTGCTCACGCCTATGCTCACGCCTCACGCGCTCATGTCCACGGAGGTTTCGATTGGTCCCTGTCATGGATGTATTAGGTCCCATGGATGTATTATAATATCCCTGTAAGGTACTGCCTTTTGACATTGTGGTGTGTATTGACCTACTGTTCGGCCAACAATGCAACACATAGATGGGCCTAATCCATCTAAATTGATCAGCAGGCGAAAATTAAATACAAAACGTGCTTTGCGTCACCTGAGTAGATTACATCAGATATAACTAAGAATTCCAAGGAAATTCATTTGCCAGGAGGAGAAGTATAAAAGTCACAAACTGTTAAAACTAAGTTAGTATAAATCCTAAAATATAAGTAAAACACTTATAAATGCCTATTTATAAATATACAATTAGTACAGAATTCTATTACAAGAGGAAGTGCCAAAGTTAGGTATTCCTCCTTGTTGAAGGGGGAAAGAGTTGAAAGGACCTGGCGCTCTGTGCTGCAAGTTTTGGCCTGTGCATGATGACCTTTTATTGATTAAAGATTTTCTGGAGTTATTTGACTAGTAGGAACAAGCTTATTAGATTAAATGCAACAAAGGGCTTGAAATTGTTGGCCTTTCAGAACACACCTTTAGATACAATATAGTATAAGGCTATCATCAATATCATCAACTGTTTGCGTTTTCCTAAGTTGCTTTATTTTTGTACACAGAAATGGCCTACATTAGAGCAAATAACCAAATAAAAATGTTTGAAGGGCAGGTATTCATATTGGGGTCAGAGAACATTGGGCTGGCTGACCGGATTGCAGTCAGTCCTATGTGCAAACAAACCACTGTCACATTAATGAATCATAAATACTAAAATTTTTTATTCTTGAAGAAAACCTCTTTTCTTTGTCCTCGGTTACCTTGTACACAATAAAATATGATTAACACGTCGTCTCTACCTTTCCATTATTTACCATTACCACCGTTGGACAATGCGCATTCACACTGGAAGGGGGATTAGAAAATTAGTCGTCAACACTGCACTATCAGCCTAATAAACAAACCAGGATAAAGATGAGACTATGAAACCAGGAACTTAAAGTCACGAGGATTTATTCACAGGTCACCCCACACAGACGCGTCTGTTCCCCAGGTCCCTAACACTCAATCTGTCAGCACCCCACACGGAGAAGACTGAACTCTCTGGGGACACAGACTTCTTCACACCACACCTCAAATTATAATATTCATGAGCCTATACTAAGCGCATCAGTTTCCCATCGTACGAGTCTGGCACTTTCCACTTATCGGCCCATGTCTGCCAGCCGGCCTTGGTTGGGCCCATGTTATCTCTTTGTTTACGTGTGCATGGGGTCTGTTTTCGGAGCCCGTCTGCACATCGGCTCTGTGTTTTTCCACTCCACTGTAACAGAAAACTGAAACACTTCTATTGCTAAATTGCTCTCTAAGCAAGACATCATTGATTAGAAACAATCATTCTTTTCATCCCCCTTCTGGCCTCGAAGAGGCCATTTCCTTGTTTCTAATTAATGAAGGTACAGCCGTCGTCAAAACATAGTTGTCCCCTGCCCAATGTATAGTGCCACCACCACCAGGTGTCGAATTTGGCTTGGGCATAGGCAACCACATCCTCCAGACCTGTGAAATCATCACTTTCTTCCCATGTATAATTACCACTCACTAATCGTTCCATCCGGAACCTGTATCTCCCAGGACTGGGTTCAATGATACATTTCACTTCCTCAGTTCCATAGGCTCCATCTCGAATCAATATGAAAATAAACATTCCTGCAAAATACAAGCACAGCGAAGCAAAACACAACATAACACTCATCATATGGTTCTTAAAGTTATTCTGAGCCACGTGTGTCCTCCCATCCATATCCCAGAGCCTTAAATGCCCCGAGTTGATACAGGCTCGGCTCACCCCCTTCAGGCAGGGACCTGTCCCCGGCCTCTGGGTCCTCCGGGGGCAGGGTCACAGCTGCGTACAACCCCCCCGAAGTCCCCAGAGCCCTGGAGACCATGCTGCGGACGAGAGGGAGAACACAACAGAACAACACACAACACAACAACAGTATTACACCAATTAATATACCCACCTTTTGAAGTACATTATAACTATATTTAGGACAATAATTTTTACTGTCTTCGAGCCAATTATGGTTTAGTTCTGTTTGTTAGAAAGCTCCTTCTAATCGTAAATGTAGAACCCATTCTCTTACTCATTTGTATGAAGTACACTGATACACTATGTTTTCATAAACAAACCTCCACTTTTAGCCGAGCTTTGGAAGCTCCACCACCAATACTTATTCAAGCTCCAAAGATGCTTGATTGTCTTTGTCAGATCCAACCTGCCTCTCCGATTTCCTCTCTTGCTTGGAACACCAAATCGTTACACAAGGGATTCTGTTGCTCGGATAGGACCTCCAGGCCTCCAAAGCCAATCGACATTTTCTCCTTCCATGCTGCCTCCTGCAACAATAAAAGAAGAACACTCCGGCCTGCATAAAATCAAATTTTACCATGCCATTGTGACCAGTTCTTGGCTCATCAGCTCCTGTCCTGAATCCGTCCCTGTAGCATCACAATTCCTCCTGTAAAGTCCCTGTTCCTGTGTAAAATTAATGTTATCAACCTGGAATGAATATGGATTAAAACATGTTACACTCTCAGTACATAAAATAGTCACACTTATAATCTTATAGTAACTTATGTTTTCTCATTATTTGTTTATTTAGATCCGAAAGAGTCACAATCATTTCTACGGAGGTCCAATCGACTCTCCATCTCTTTTTAATAATCATAGCGAGTCTGTGTGCACCAAGAGACGCGATGACCATTAGAAAGCTGGGCAATATATCCTTGAGGTCATGAGTGTGACCTTTTCAGTGACTCTTAAGATACCGGATTTACACTGATCTTATCACATTTTGCTATTTTGAAATAAAACACGTTTGCCAGCACCAACTTCAGATTTGAAGACGCCGTTTTACTTACACTGTATGTAAACCTCTATATTCAGAATTCATACCACTCCATATCTCGGCCTCAGATCTAAAATCTAAGCATGTGTTCAAATCTGGATTCAGCCACCCCTTCTTTGGCAAACCACACAATATTTCAACTCACGCATCCAAGGGTCTACCAGTGCAAATGTAAATGATCACCTTTATCACCAACGCTCCAAATTAAGATACACCAGTATCTCCCGCTGATCAAAACATAGGACTCCATCTCTGTCCTGTATTCAACCAAAACCCAACAATAAAACACTACGCCGTCAATTCCTGTACAAAACTCACTCAATGTACTTAAATTAAATTCACAACATCTCTGATCAATTTCGGGACGTTCAGAGACCACCTACACAATCAACAAATTGTTACGCCTTAACACACCTTAGACACAAACCCCCAAACAAGCAAATGAACCCCAACCACTCCTATCAACAAAACTCTTCCACACGACAATGGTAACCTGTGGATGTTTACTGGTCAAAGTTAAGGGTACAATATTATTATCAGCTGTAACCTGTGCTACAAAGTAATTGGAGAATTACTATACTGTTCTTGAGAAGCTAATCACACCACTGATTGAATATTCATTTTAATCGTTTATGTACTTTGCATAGATGCCTAAGATCCACTGCAAATCAGGTAACATTCAAATTAGGACACCTTTGCCTATAACCCAAGAATTATTAGAATTAATATTTTACCAAACCAATAACGGGCCTTAGCTACGCCTAAACTCGCCTCGCTACACCAAATTATTTTCACTTTGTGTGAACCCTACACTCACTATGTTTATTTATCACTCTGTAAATATATTATCTCTTAAAATATTTAATTAAGTGTATTTATCTGTTTATTTCATTATCTATTTCGACTTAATTATTATAGCTGTTTAATTAGGATGCACATTGATCAATTGGAGCATTCTAAAAGGTCAAAAATAAAATGAGAAAAATAGAGATAGATTACCGCCACGCGGAGTCCCATGGGCCCTGGCCCATTGGCAAAACACAAAAGAAATTGATCAAAACAAAATATAAAAATATGTATATTTGCCTAAAAATTCAAAAATCTAAGTCCGAGTGGAGCAGAGGTCAAGGCATCAGACCTGTGGCAAATTGTGAACACCGGCCCTTGTGCATGTGACTTTCAAGGGCTTTTCAGGGAGCAGCAGAGGGAGAGCGTATTTGTTGACATATTTCGAGGGCATATTGTCAGCGAGGCAGCGTGGAGGAGACTTTCAGTGTGGCAGACTTTCTCTTCTAATGCATTTGGACCAATGAACACGCAGAGCGCAACAGGCCTTCGCCTCTCCCCCTTTTACCACCAAAAATGTCAGAGTAAAAAGTAAAATTTAAAACCAGCATGTCCTATCACGCTCAGCATTAAAAATAGGGTAACATTAAAAAAAAACTAACAAAAGTAAAAAATACACGAGTGAATATTGATAATAAAAATTAAAAGAATCCTCTGTCCACTATCAAAAAAGGCTCATGCTCCACTATTGCCTTTGAAGACAAGCATAGTGCTATTAATTTCTCCTTTTATTTTCAATATAATGTAGTTGCTTTTAGGTTGTTAAAACCACATCACTAATAATAAAACTTCAGGAATTCACATACTGGATAACGATCTAATGGAAGGTTTCTTTAACTAGTTATTTCATATGCTTATATTGATTAGTGATCAGTTTCCGCATATATTTTATCCTATTAAATTCAATAGTCTTTTTGTGTCAGACTCTTAGTTTTCGATTATAACGCTATGGCCGTCTTATCAAAAATATGTTTCTCCTAAACACAGTTTGGATTCCAGGTGACCTCCGATCTAACCTCCGGCGCAAACTTTAAAGGATGTAAGAAAGTTTACAAAGCAATTACTTAACTAATTTAAAGGAACCAGGAAAAGCCATCCTGCCGTAATCTGGGCAGCTCTCCTTTTATCAAAGTACCCCTGTACAACTGAGAGCCCGCTCAGACACCTAGAACCTATAAAGATAGAGCTAAGATTCACTTCACCACAAGTCTAAACGATAAAGACAATATTCTATATATCTTTGTATGTCCTGGTACCTGTAGAACCGGACCTACCAACCCAGGGTTCAGAAACAAATCACAGCAGAACAATATGTATTCACTCTATTAGCGCTTCCTGCAAGCACAACATTATATACTAATAAACTAAAAATGCAAGACATTTCACCTTTTATACTTTCTAAATATTGTTTGGCCGTTATCAATATTATTTGTTTTGGTTGTTTGATAAGCACAAATTATGCCCCATTTCCTTTAGCATAATGTCAAAGAATTATACGTCTTGTATTATTATTAAAACAACAACAACAAGCTCTTGGCCTTTACCCATTTATTCTCGTCTGGACCCTGGCCTTCTACATTAAGAGACCGTCGCTTCCTAGATCCATCGCCTTCTGTGGGAACAGACATGTTAGATAAAACCTTTCAATAAAACCTTCTCTTTCTTTCGGTTTTCCCATGTTTCTTGATTACAATAGATTGCCAACTTTCCGCCTGGTTTTGTGCCTATCCGACGACACACTCTCAGGTATTCTCTCCTAAGTTGGGGAAAGGGATGTCCCCTTACTATCCCCTCACAACTGTTTTGGTCTTCCACCATTAACATAATTGGTATTATTGTCATACTTAAGGCCAGTATCAGTCCCCACACCCAAAATGGACACCGTAAGGGGCCCATACTCCACATTTTTGTTGATAATCTAATGATACTCTGCCATAGATGTATATCATATAAGTTTATTTGTTGGTTTATCTACCATACAGCACTGTCCCTTTTAAGAAGTCAGAACATGCTTGCCTTGCGGAGTCTTTGTGATCTCCTGGGTGGGGGTGGGATGTCCTCCCCCCCCCTTCAGTGGGGCCACCGGTCCCACTACCATTTCTAATACGGGCCCAAAGCGGGAGCTCCTCCTCCGGGAGGGGCTTTGTGAATCCCGCCCCCTGAGATGGGGGAAAAAATCTTCTCGTTTTTCCACCATTGTGCTGTTACCAGCTCAACCGGTTCCACGCGTTTCCCCACTGTCCGACACTCACTGAGCGCGAGCCCCAGCAGCTCTCCTACTCCTCCAGAGTCCACCACTCTCCCCCGACATTCCTCACACCCTCTTCCCCACACAAGCCACACACATTTGACCACCCGCAATAGACGATTCTAATCAGGCTTAAACAACACGTGTGCCCACGGCGGCTTTCACTCCTCTGACTGTTTCAACAACAAACCACATGGCCCATTCAACATTCAGCACACAGTCCAAATTAAAGACAACACGAAACAACAGCCACACACAGTTTGGGTACCCGACTATGACTCCAACAACATAACCGAACATCAATGCCTAATTTTCAATGTTTTCACCCCTAATTCCCCCGTTTTCGCAGACTTTAGGATCCTCGATCCAGGGACACAAACCCTTTAGGAACCTCGTTCCAGGGACTTTAACCCGTTTAGGAACCTCGTTCCAGGGACTTTAACCCGTTTAGGAACCTCGTTCCAGGGACTTTAACCCGTTTAGGAACCTCGTTCCAGGGACTTTAACCCGTTTAGGAACCTCGTTCCAGGGACTTTAACCCGTTTAGGAACCTCGTTCCAGGGCCCCTTGCCCGTATACTTTAGGATCCTCGATCCTATTTCAGACAGCCCCTCGGACTGTCAACGGCCGTGTCACAACTCTTATCTCCAGCCCGCGCGTCCGCGGTGCTGGTCGGACGTACTACGTGCTTATCAGCTTTTACCGGGATATCCCCAACGCGTAGTCCTGTAGATAAACTCTCGCTTCTGTAGTTATACTCCCAATTTCTTAACTTCTATTTTGGTTCGGTATTTGGTTCGGTATCTTAGTTATGACGTGTTTTTCCCTTCTTACTTCCAAACATCAATGCAGATTTAAACCATCCAACACTTGGCTTCGTTGACTATACTCCTAACTAAAATTTAGACAAAAAATAGCCAATAGACGTACTTTGACACTCGTTAAAAATAGTAGTCAAAAGCAGTCTTACCTTATTCTAGAGTGGACGCGTCCCTGAAGCCGTGGGTGAGTGGTTTTTGGAAGATAAGACACCTGGCATGTCTACCGCGAAGAATTACCGGACCGGACCTTCGCCGTCGTCCGTAGTTGACGACTCCAATCCCCCCTTCAGCACTTTCGGGGTCACCAATGAAGAAAACCTCTTTTCTTTGTCCTCGGTTACCTTGTACACAATAAAATATGATTAACACGTCGTCTCTACCTTTCCATTATTTACCATTACCACCGTTGGACAATGCGCATTCACACTGGAAGGGGGATTAGAAAATTAGTCGTCAACACTGCACTATCAGCCTAATAAACAAACCAGGATAAAGATGAGACTATGAAACCAGGAACTTAAAGTCACGAGGATTTATTCACAGGTCACCCCACACAGACGCGTCTGTTCCCCAGGTCCCTAACACTCAATCTGTCAGCACCCCACACGGAGAAGACTGAACTCTCTGGGGACACAGACTTCTTCACACCACACCTCAAATTATAATATTCATGAGCCTATACTAAGCGCATCAGTTTCCCATCGTACGAGTCTGGCACTTTCCACTTATCGGCCCATGTCTGCCAGCCGGCCTTGGTTGGGCCCATGTTATCTCTTTGTTTACGTGTGCATGGGGTCTGTTTTCGGAGCCCGTCTGCACATCGGCTCTGTGTTTTTCCACTCCACTGTAACAGAAAACTGAAACACTTCTATTGCTAAATTGCTCTCTAAGCAAGACATCATTGATTAGAAACAATCATTCTTTTCATTCTTATTTTTTGGTTGGGACAGTGCACGTTCATGAACATGAATAAAGGTAAATTGTAGAGTGCTTTCATAATGTAGGCAAGTAATTTGAATATCTGAAGGGAAGAAAAGCTACAATACAGACACACAGCATTGGAGTACTGGGGCTAAATTAATTTTGGTATAGATCTGCTGCAGGGTGTTTGTTCGATTGCCTCCTTTGTTGTGAGGACAAAGGTCTTTTGCGCTCTCATACGGTTCAGTGAGCATCTAGTTGTTACATCCGATATACAAAAAGCCAGCCACCGCTCCAGACTTGTACATTTGCTTCCACTGAATCCCATTGCGATGACAGACACGGGGTAGAGACATATTGACAAGTTCTTTATAGGCGGAAACTTCTAAATTGTCCTAAACATCTGAGGACTTGCTTGCTTATGCGTTGTAGAGCTTGCTAATGGAGAAATATTTTAAGCCTGTTCATTGTCCTTCTGATCCAGACAAGAGCAACCAACATCACCGCCACCACTACCACCAACAGGATCCTCGGACAGACAGGTAGGACAATACATTTTCACAATGAGTACATGTGGGGGGAGGGAGGGTGTATTGTTTTATGTGTAGTTATTTCTGTTTTATAAATAATATACACTAACAGTTGGCTGTGGGTGAGATTTATTAACATCTGTTTCTGTTTTCTAGATACATCGCATGTGGTTACAGTAACACAAATAATACAGATGAGAGTTCTGGGCATTACTCTCAACAACGTGGTAACCATTTCCAAAACAACATTTGCTCTGATGAAAATGAGTTTGATTATGACAACTCCTGCGCTCAAGTAACTCTGTCCAGAGCGTCTTCTTCGTCCCTCACATCTTCATCGTCGTCGTCCTCTACTTCCTGGTACACAGAGGCTAGCTTAAACGACACCTTTACACGCCGTCATGCAGAGCGACCTCCGCATTCCCTTTCCTGTTCCAATATCCACGATGCCCGCAGATTGTACCAGCAAGACCACACCACTGATCCCGTCGTCTTTGCCACCGTGAAGCATGGAAGCAACAGAAGTGTGTACGGTGAAGCGCACAGAGCCTCAAATAAAGGAAAGCATGTTTTTGCTCCTCTCGATCGTAGCCACAGTCGAAGTGATGATGGATTTGTGCAAAGGGAGGATAGAAAAATGGCAAAGAATCATTTGAACCGCAGTCTGGGTTTTAGTCAAGGCCCAAAGAGAACGGTATCCTCATGCCAAATTCCAAGCAAAGGCATTTTAAAGAACAAGGAGCCACACTTAGACATACGTAAGGCTAAATCAATGGAAGTGCTGTCCTCAAGAGTTACTAAGGAACAAGGTTTTGTGGATCAGAAAGCTAAGGGCTCTACAAAAGTTGACATGGAGAAGGCAAGAGAAAATGTTGTTCAAGAAAAGCTTAAGTTCTCAGCATTTTTGGATGAGATCACCAAACAGGTTATTAGTCCATCTGATCTAAATACTTTGGGTTTGAATGATAACAAAACTACAGGCTTTGCTCCAAAAGAACCACCAAATGAACTACCAGATCCCCCAAAGCCTCAGCTGCCACCTAAAAAACACAGAGAGATCTCTTTGGAGGGAAATGAACAGAAATGCCACAGCGAACATGTAAAACCAGTGCCCAAAAACACTCACAAACATTCTGAACCAGGTAAATTTGACAAACTTGGAATGAACCACCACAGGAACCCTCCTTCTCACAGCACTCATAACAAAACCTGTAAAGACAGAAGGCCGGGATCTGGCAAATCGGGTCTTCACCTGACTGATGGAACCAGCACCAGTCCTGAGCTCAGTCAGCCCAGACATCATCATAAACCACAGCCCGCACCCCGAAACCCTCTCTCACTTGACCAGCACAGAGCCCAGTGCCTGCCCTCCTGTCCCGCAGCAGCAGGTTTGGGCTCTGAATCCTCATCCAGTAAATCTGACTCATCCAGGACCAGAGAGACAGTTTCCACAGCAACTAGCTCTGAACTGAGTGGCTGTTACCATTCACAGCACGCAACTCGCTCTGAACCCCGCCAGGTGAGTGCCCATTTGGGGTCTTAAATCACCTGTTCACCTTCGGTTCATAAACAGTTTATACGCTACACACGTGTACTGCATTAAGGTGACAGTAAAAACTTGGATCAGTCAGTACCTCAGAAATGGTGCAGAGCTGTTGCAGAGGCAGTCAGGCTGAGTCAGAGGCTGCGGGGGATGGCCTTATTCACAAGATAAGCTGAGTCATTCTCCGAAAACAGCAATGGCAAATGAAAGAAGTCCTTACAGTAAATTCATACATTCACATATACGGTTGGCTAATTGTAAATCTTGGTGTATCACTACACTCATTGTTTACAGTAAACTCCATTTTCCAGAATGTCATATTTTCCTATATTTGTTGGATTTCTTTTTTAGTGACGTTCTGCTGGATAACAAGCAGCTGGACATACTGTATAATCACACTTTATCAGTGTTTGTCACTGAGAAACTAGGACTGACCCCACGACATGCTTAACTAGGTTAATTTAATTAAACTGCTGTTTGATGTTGATCATGTTTATTTAGATAGTATTGAAAAAATATTGAAAATAATATGAGAACTTTCTTATGTTTTATTAGGGAACACAATGTGAGGCCGACCATCTCCAGTAAGTAATTCATATAATATAATTCAATAATTGTTGTTATTTAGGTTTAGATTAAAGTTTGTGTATTTATAAGAAAAGTACTACACAATATTAACATAATGTGCATTTAGGGCCTTGCAGGAGGAGAATGCAGACCTCCATCAAAACCTGCTGCAGACTGTGGTGTGCATAGAGAACCTAGAGGCTGAGCTGCAGCACACCAGGGACGAACTCATCCATGTAAAAGAAAAGTATAAAAGGTATACAGTAAAATAAATTGCTTTGGACATGGGAAACCATTGTATGTAGTGTATTGATTTGGTGTTGCTGACACGCCACAACAGTGACATCATCACCCTGCTTCTGCTCCGTGATCAATAAATAGCCATTGTGTAAATCTATGGTCTCACACGGCTTTTATGGAAAAATTGACCAGTGGAACATACAGAGAAGTGTCATCTGTTGTTTAACCTCTTAACCCCCGCCTTAACCGAGTGCATTTTGACCCGTTCAGCTTTACCCAAATGTAAAAGCTCACAGTCTAAGGCCAATGTAACCTCTCATTTGAAAACAAAATCCTACAAAACTCATCTAAACTAATCTTTTTCCTCGTTTTTTCCATTGCGTTCCTGTTGGGGTTTCATCACATTTTTGTCACTTTTTCATCGCTTTTTCGTCATGTTTTTAGCGCTCTTTTGTTGTATTTTCGTCCTTGTTTTCCTCTAATTTCTTTTGCTATTTTGGCACTTTTTTTCAAGAAGCTTTAAGATTTGGGTAAAGCTAAACTGGAGAAAATGTGCTAGTTCAGGTGGGGGTTGAGGGGTTAAAAACAAGTGCCTGTCCTGTTCCAGCAACAATATTAGAATTTAGTTGGCTATAGAGTTTTGACATTATGTCTGCATTTTTTGCCAAGATGGTAAACTTTCTATAACACTTGGGAGACTGGTCTAAAGAAACGTTTGCTTTACACCTTTGGCTTTGTATTTTGGCCTAAACCACAGAACCACTTTGACATGTCTAATTTGACTCATTGTTTTGTAGTCTTCTTGAGTCGCACAGTGGCCCACAGCAAGTCAATCACCTCGTTCAGGACCATTTGCACATAGAGGTAAGGAAACACGTTAAGAGAGGGTTTCAGTCAGCCTCAAGATTCTTGGTATTGACATGTAAATGAGGAGTATTTTGATGAAAGTGTGTGACTTCAGACAGAAACCCTGAACAATGAAAGGCAGTACATGTTCACCCGCATGGCCCAGCTGGGCTCAGAGCTAGAGGCAGCACACAAAACCATTGCAGCCCTGGAGAACATTAATGTAAGTACACTGCCATCTACTGGACTTTCATGGATTTTTTTTTTTTACAACTCAACCCTCGTAATTCTATTTTTTGTTGTCAGCTCCATCTTCTCTTAACGTCTAATATTGTATACACATACACATTTGAATGCTCCTGAAAATGTACTTTTTTAACTCAAGGTGCCAAATTTGATGAAGGAGTTATTGGAGAAGCACCTCTTCACATCTGCTGGGGCCAAACCACAGTTTATGTCGGAACCCACTGCCTACAGCCAGTTGAATACTTCACCAAGAACAAACCCAAAAGTGGAAGGACTCTCACTGCACGATTGGTTGTCTAAATCAACATCAGTGCCACAGCGACCCACAGCCTTCAATCCGGTCACACATGGATTGTCAAACACAGAAAATCAAAGCTGCATTTCAGGATCACTCTCCCCGTTCAGCTCACATTTTGGAGCACCTGGCACCAACACTGCATTTTATAACAAAATGGCTGCTGGCTTAGCTCCAGCAATTCAACCAGTGTGTGTAAAACCATTGCTGAACACAACAGCTGACGCACCACAGCCAAGTGTCCAACAAACCTTTGTTGGTAGTGACAACTGTGCAGGGTCGGAAGGGGTGAAAGTAGTGCAAGCAGAACAGGCGTCCGTGACTGCCCTGTCAGCCCAGCAGATCCTCAATGATTTTATGCAGCAGCTGCAGGCGCGAAAAGAGTCTGACAGAGATAGCACAGGGCAAGTGAGACATTGAAAAATTAATAGTAGTAAAAAAAATTAATAATTTGCTGAGCAGGTTGTGCTATAACAACGCAGTATTTTTCAAACGTTATGGTCTTGTTTACTCCATGTACGTATTTTTTTTCCAGACTTTTTCCCAATTTTGTCTATTACCACCAAAATATTGTACAAACGGTATGGTTTTAACATTAGGCTACATAATGTATATAGGCCAACTTGCTGAATCAAATTCTGGAAATAACAAACTTAGGTCTTGACTCTTATTATATTTGTTTAAGGTGGGGATAAGGCCAGGGACTTAAAGGGACTATACGGAGTTTAAAAATGTTCAAATTAAGTGTTTCCTCCCCGTAGCAATGGACATTAGCAATGTCCTAATGTGTAGAATGAGACCAGACCTATTCACCACAACTGCCTCTAAAATCCTGCACTGTCACTCAAGAAAGTGTTAATTCGGGTCCGAATTGGCGTCATGCACAAGCTTAATATAGAAGCTGCAGTCACGCGTAAGACCTGAGGTGGCAGTAGTGAGTATAAACATGACCAACTTGCATCTAGTCCCTTTAAACTCAGCAGCTGTCAGACCCTGAGGAGGCAGAAAGCCAAGCATCTGACCTGACTATAGGCGTTTGCTCAGTGGATCGGGTGGTATTCATCCTGTCCTGTACCCACTTTGTATATTTAACATTATTTGTATTAGTTTTCTTTTCTTTTTGAGGTGGGGCTAAGCTGCGGTTAGACCCCGGGAAGGCCGCTAGCCGAGCAAGAGCCACTACATAAGATAAAATAAAAATAAAAAAGATAAGCAAGAGAGAGTTGATTAGAATATAAGGATTTATAAGTATTGTATAATTTAAAGAAAATGTCTGCCACCTTTATAATGAGCCACTGTACTTGTTTTCTTAGCCCCTTCTTTGCTCTATGCTTTGTTCTTTTGTCAATTCTGCCATTTTAATTATCATTTCTTTTCATGATGTTGAGCTATTGCCTTCTCCTCAAGATGCCCAAACCGCACTCTATGTTGTCATGTCTATGGACTAATTTATTGTCTCTGTACCTTGTAGGTAAAAACTACTGTGTAAAGCATAGATAATAATGTTTTTTTGTATTTATATTTAATTTTGTTATTGTAATTTTGTTTTGTTTTTTGGCCATTTGACTGTTCACAGTTGAATCCAATCAATGAGACCATTGATTGATATAAAGTATATCTATATTTTCCTGAAGTGGCTATATGGTAAATGGAGCAGATGAACCAGTTTAAAGTTCTAAACTTCACTGTACATATTGCTGTGCTTGCGTTAATAATGTAACCTTATTTATGCTGTGGCTCTTGTAGCTTTATTTGTTTTGAAACCTAGTAATGTAAAATAAACCAATACACATAAATGAAAACCTACAGCAGAGTATTTTACATTGCATAATTTTACTGTACAGATTAATTTTACTGTACAGAAACAAAATATGTAGTCAAGAGAGTAGGAAAACTCATGGAATAAACTGTTGTGATGTGTTAATGTTATCAATCTTTGTTATATGTCAAAAAGCTAATGATGTAACAAGTGAACAGTTAATGCTATGCTATTTGCCAATTATGTGTTTTGCCCATAAGTATTATTAATAAAAACATTTAAGAAACTTGTATAATTTATGTTAAAAATTAAATGGGTTTGAACTCCACTGTACTTTACCTAAAACCTGTGTCTGAATAAATATTTGTCAAAACGTACTCTAACGTGGTCTTTGTAACTTGCGTTTGTATCATCTAGTTAACGTTCTTTAAATGTGTTATTTATTAGCCCAATATTTGGCTATAGGGAAGGTTATGTTTCAGGCATATAATCCTCCATCCACACTTAAACTCAGTCCAATATAAGGACTATCGTCCTTATATTGGACAATAGTATATAAGGACTATTGTATACCAACGATAGTCGTATACCACTATTGTTGGTATACGATATACCAACGATATATCAATATAAGGACTATCGTCCTTATATTGGTATACGTATTGGTATGTATAAGTGTACATTTTCATAAATAAAGCACATTATTTACCAGAATATTTCACAAATGAATTCCAAAACTGAGTATAAACATTATTGAGTCAACAAGAGAGAAAGGATGTGCATGTCCATAGAGTCCGGTATAAGTCGTATCTCAATCCTACTCTCTGCTTGGACCCGCCTCATCTTCACGTCCATCATAGGAAAGTTTGCTGATCAAACAATGGCCTGCTTTCCCATTGGCCCAGACATTAATAGGATCCCAGAGACTCACTTGAGAGGATTAGGGTTCCAAACTCTCGACTTTGGCCACTCTCTGTGTCCTCTGAACATGGACACAACTTTTTAGGGGGGCTCCGTACCCCGAGAGTCTGAGGTGCGTCATCACATAACATAATAAGGGCATCTCACCTGAAACTTGACAGAAGACGGTTAAAAGAAGTGGAAACATCACCGACTCAAAAAGGACTATCTACAAGAAATCAGCTTCTTCTTTTTTTCCAAATTCAGAGTCACCAATTTGGATTATTATCATTACAACTTCTGCTGCTCATTGGACTTTAAAACTTTAAAACTTCATCTGCTCTATCGTTTAAAGTGGCTAATGTCCTTGGGCATCTAAGAACCTTCCTGCTTATCCTCTGCTTGGAGCAACTTATGGGCTCAAGCTGTTAATAATTGCATAGGCCTCATGCATCAGTGCTAGTTGGTCAAGGACACCTGCAGCCTCTTCATTATATTACATGCGTCTGTTCACAGCTGGATCCTATATATCTCTGACTACACGTTGCTGACCCCTCTCTTCTGGCTTTGGAACCACTTTCCCTTCACTCTTTGGCTTCACTGGTGCATGAGTTAAGCTGCCATGCTTTTGAAAATAAAGTTCAGCCAGCCGAGGCGGGTGCGCCTGGCACAGGGCTTGTGGCTGCTGTCATGGCTGGCAGTGATGTGTGGGGCCTTCGTCTTCAGCCTCGGGGTTTACCTGAAAATTGAGCTGCTGCGAAGGGCAGAGGTACAAAGACAATTATATAGTATTTTAAACTGGTTTTGTGTCAAGTTAAAATGTGGTTCAAGCTAATTTTTGTTGTTGCTAGATTTACCTGGCAACACAATAAACAAGTACACCTAAAAGTAATGTAATACTTTTAGGTGTATTGTAAAGTCCACCATTCAATAGGCTAAATAAAAGTCAAGGTCATGACCCGCTATCGGCATCGAATGTTGTTGTTATGTTCAATTGGTCATTGCGCAATGTGATTATTGATCATAAGTGACACAGGAAAGCTGCAGGCCTGCATCTGTCAGATATTTATTGACTTTCAATGAGCCACATTTCATAATCCCAGAGGTCGATTCAACAGCTCTGTGCCATGGAATTATGTTCTTTACTCATGGGGTGAAATGAAAAGTAAAAAAACTTCCTCTGTGGCAGTTTACTTTTTCAGTTGAATCTAATTATATCTGGTCTTACATAGAGTCTCCACCTTTGATAACATCTCTACAGATATGTCTTGCCTGCCAAAATGAATACCAACATGAGTGTATAAAGGGAATGACTTTGAACATATGTTTTAACTCATATTTGATCCTTATCTTTTCTTGAGGTGATGGAGAACACTGAGATTCACATTGTTCCCAACATCCTCCTTCTGGTGGGCTTGGCGTCCATGGGCACTAACTGGATGGCCAGTCGTGTGTGTCAGGACTCCATGGATATGAGCCGCTTTCCACGTTGGAAAGTGCTGCTACTGGCCTGGTTTGCAGTGGCTGCCCTCCTCTGTTGTCTGCTTGTTGCTGTTGTAATACTCAGCTATGCCCTGCAGGGCCGACTGGAGGAATCCCTTAAGGTAGGATTACTGTAATGAAGTTCATTAGTCGAAGTAATCAAAGTTAAACATTGGGAAGTAGGTTTATCGGTGTAATTTAACTATGTTTATAGGTGTTGTCTTAAGTGGATTTTCTTTGCAAGTGTGAAACTGTAGCTAAAGTTGACTCAAATGGAACATAACAAAAGGAGATATGAAAACAAAGATGTTTATAAATCACAATAAAAATAAATAGTTTGATGCAATCGATGATTCTTTCCCTTCTGTTTTGATCAGATTGGCCTTAGAAATGGTATTCGCTTCTACAAGGACACAGACGTGCCAGGGCGCTGTTTTCAGAAAGAGACCATTGATCGTCTGCAGATTGAGTTCCGCTGTTGTGGTAACAACAACTATAAAGACTGGTTTGAAGTTCAGTGGGTCAGCAACCGATACCTGGACTTGACCACAAAGGACGTCAAAGAGTGAGAAACTATAATGTAATCAAAAGTTCTGAGGAAGAAGGGAAGTCAATAGTGATTCAAGATAGTTGTGGTCGAGTGTCAGATAATGACTTAACTCTTGAAAAATAAAAATAATGACAACATAGCAAAGAATTCACAGATAGAAAAATTGGTCTGAGATTTTGTTTCAGCATGAAGGGTCTGCAATCTTTGTCTCTGTTCTTTTGCAGTCGTATCCGCAGCAATGTGGATGGGCGTTTCCTGCTGGATGGTGTTCCTTTTAGCTGCTGTAATCCTGCCTCTCCTCGGCCTTGTCTGCAATACCAGCTGACTGACAACCATGCCCACTTCAACTACGAGTACCAAACAGAGGAGCTGAACCTGTACTCCCGCGGCTGTAGGCAGGCGCTTACCGATTATTACATGGGGCTGATGAATTCAACTGGTCCCGGCGTGCTCTCTGTCATCTTGATACAGGTAAAAAAACGGGACAACAAAAGCTACTGTGATTTGTAGGTGACTAACAATTGATAAATGGCTTTGCAATTAGCCTAAAGCTTGAACGATGACACAAGAAGAGGTCACTGACTGAGACCCTGATTTTTGTGACTGTTAGTCTACTAATTAACAACAATGTACTGTTTTTTGTTTTTGTTGTTGGACAAATTGTCCTACGGTGACAATAATGTATACACGCAAACAATCAAACAAACATGTCTTTGTCCAGTATTCACACTGATTTTAAACTCACGTATGTCTCTGCAGATATCAATCATCGTGAGCCTGCGCTACCTGCAAACTGCTGTGGAAGGTGCTATGGCCTTGGAGAATCCGGAGGATGAAAGTGTGGGCTATCTGCTTGAAAAGGGTTTAAAAGAAACCTTTGAAGAGCTCAAAGCCAAGGTACTGGACATGCTGAAGTTCGCACAGGTCGACCCCACCACCAGTGAAGTATCTCCTGAGGCCCAAGAGGCAGAGAAGGGAGATAACGCCACAAAGACTCCCTCACCGCCTCCTGCCAGCTAGAGCAAATAAAACATGATTACACACACATATGATAGGGCTGGGTGTGTTTGAGATTTGTTGGCTCTGTGAACTGGCTGATGGTGATATAGAAACCAGTTCAGCTCCACCTCAATAAGCTTGATTTACGCTCTGCCCATGCAGCAGCAGTAGTCATACAGAGCCAACAAAGACAGAATTTAAGAAATCAGACCTGCACATTACCAAGTGTCCCCATCATGATGGACCTACAAAACTGAATATATTCTACAGTGCAGGGGTTCTCAGACTTTTCGTGACCAACGACTCTGGACCCCCCCCCCCCCACTGAAAAATATAATTACTATTCAGAATAATTAATTTAAACATATAAAATGTGCTTTATTAATGTTTGCTTTGATAGTATGGTTTGATATTTGGCTTGATTTCACAAAAATATACTTCTTTTCAATCAGAAATAAAAAAAAATAATGGTTGTGAATTTTAAAAATATTGTCTTGTGACCTCAATGTCTCGCGGCCCCACGAGGGGTCCCAACCCGCACTTTGGGAACCCTTGTTATAGTGTACAGTGAGAATAGACTGTAAATTATGTAAGATCGAGTACACCGACTTAACATCGGGTTCAGTAGGACAATTCTATTCATTTTTCAACATTGAATTCAATTTGGTAAAAAGTACAATGTAATGCAGAAACTCAATAAATAACCACTGTCGTCTGTAGTGTTTGTATCAGCTGATGTGAAATTAATAGAAGGCTACTGTGTTTAAAAAAATATCTCCATGAAATAAAGATAGACATTTCTAACTGCTTTGTTGTGTTGGGTTTCTTCTGTATAATAATAATAATAATAATAATAATAATAATAATAGGGTTACTGTAGTTCACAAAGGGACTCCGTGCTGGATCGCAAATTATGATGCCCTATATGAAGCTGGCATGTTGTGTCAGCCTTGAAACAATCTGATAATCCTTGTATAGTTAATCCAAGGACTGCTGCACCAGCATCATGCGCACACTGCAGTACACACTAAAGCCTGTGACTGTGAAAACAAATGAAAGTAAATTGTGATAGGAATGTGTTTGCTGATTTACATAAATCCAACCCACGGGAAGCTTCATTTGTCCAGAATATGAGACTCCATACGGATGCAAACTGCAGGTACACAGTGGTGCATTTGATAGTTAATCCACTAGATGTCTCCCTTGAACAGTACACAAATGGACCATCTAACTGCAGTAAGATTTTGCCAGGAATCAATGCTTGTCAAAACTTATTTTTGCTGTAAACATTTAATTTCAAACAAAATAAAATACTTTGCCTGGACCAATAAGTATGCAACAACACGTGCTGCTATTTACCTTTGCCATTTAAAATAATAGCCCCGCAGCATCTGAGAGGAGATGTGTAGCTATGTGTGAAAATGACGACGTTAAAACGCAACATGTGCGTTTTGTCAATTCCGGTGTGGTTTTGCAAAGGCTGACACACTGTGAGAGAGGAAGAGGGTGACAATGTCAAACTTTTTCACTGGAGGCAAATGGAGGCTCTTGATTCATTACTTACCCGGAGCTGAAAACGTTTTAATCACCTTTCTGCTGTAGTATTTTACGGCTCTCCTGGCTCAACAATGGACTCGAACATCATGGAGATAATAGAGGACTTCATGGAAAGCGCGCTGGTGCGATGGGTATGTCATTTATCATACAGGCCTATCACTGCGAAAGTAAAGGTCACCTCACAGGGAAACGCTAATAGAGCATTTGCACGGCTCTACTTGAAGCTTTAATCAGTGAAACATAAACAGTGGCCAAACGTACTTTTGTGAACTTGTTTTGTTTGTGGCAAAAAAAATAAACCAACAAGAAAACGACTTCTCCTTTTGTCAGCTTCCCTTGCCTGTTGGCAGCCCTTTCAAATCTTACATTTCTTCCTCTTCCGCGTCCTAGTTGTAGCAAATATGTAATTACCCTGTTTATGTTGAAACAGTAGGACGCCTCTTTATCAGTTCGGGATGTGTTGGGTTTGTTCGTGTTTCCAGCAGGGGTTTCCACATGGGAAGCCAATTAGCCTAAAACCTTTCTACCTCTTCTGGTCAATGAGCTGTATTAGTAATATAATTCTCTACTGTTGGCCTATTTCATAAGGGGTTTGTTGGCCGGACTGCTTTGGGGCAGGCAATGGCCCAGTGTCTTGCTCAAAGGGCCCAGTTTGACACGCGATATTCATACTACTGTCATACTCAAAATGACCAACCCTGTAGCTTTCTGTCCAGAGTGCTTTGCAACTTATTATTTCTAGATTATTGTGGCGAAGTGGGAATCAACCTGCGTTTGCCCTGACAGAAAGCATTCAGTACCAGAGGTGGGTAAGAGTAGACACAATATTTACTCAAGTAAGAGTAACGTTACGAAATAATTTTACTCAAGTGGAAGTGAAAAAAAAAAGTAGTGGCCCAAATAATTAATTAAGTAAGAGTAAAAAAAGTGCTTTTACTTGAGTACCTTGACTGTTCGAGTATTAAGGTCTGATTCATGGTACAGAGGTGACCAAAATTATGAGAAACAAAACATGAAATAATGTGACGATTATAACATTTTAAAAGAAAATCAAAAACATGCAGTATAAAAATAAATAATTTTGAAGAATTAAGTAAACAAAACAAATAATACACAGTTTTTACGCGTCAAAATGAAGACTTGTCACTTAAAGATTTACTGACAGTGGCATGAGTTACAATTTTTATCCCCCCCACTTTAATCAAGCGCATTTTCTCCAGTTCGGCTTTACCCAAATGTAAAACTTCTCGATGTCGATAAGGCCATTTTTGAGCCGTTTTTGTCACATTTTTAGACATGGTTGTGTCGCTTTTTTATTGTGTTATTGTTACTTTTACGGCCGCTCTTTTGACACTTCTTTCTCACTTTTTGTTTCCATTTTCCTTTTTTCGAGAAGCTTTTGGATCTGGGTGAAGCCGAACTGGATCAAATGTGCTCGGTTCAGGTGGGGCTTAAAAGGTTAATATTACTCAAGTAGAAGTAAAAAGTACTGCATGAAGAAAACTACTTCCAAAAGTATAATTACTTCAAAAAGTTACTTGAGTACACGTACTTGAGTAAACTCCCCACCTCTGTTCAGTGCTAGAGAGACCTTGACTTCAGCTCTGCTTCTGCTTCCTAATGTGAAAGCTCAGACTCACCTGTCCAGACCGGCGCTCCGTCTGACTCAAGTGGCTTCCCGTGAGAATTTGTTTTTTGCTGCATCTCTTCTGGCTTATTTACAGCTCCTGCCTCTGTCTGCTTTGCTTTTGCAGGTTCAGCTGTTCGGGAATATGCTACAGAAAGGGGACAGTGGGCCACTCTACAGCGAATACATGGAGGTGAACGCAGACTCCCAGAGGGCCAGAGACCGCTACCTGAAACTCACCGATGGGATTTTCCTCAATGAGGTCATGAGGGTCATGTAAGAATGATTAACATTTCTCTGGACGCCTGTGCAGACTGTTTTTCATCAAACTAGAGAATGAAAGCACAGGGACGTATCTATTTAAACGTCAAAACCGTTGATAGAAAGAATATTGTAGCATTGATAACTCAAAAAAAGTATTTTCCAATTAAATGCCGAGAAACACAAGAGGGATTGACCTACATTTATTCATATTTTCACATTCATCAGACAGTCAAGGGGAAAGCATGGCATAGACATTGGCATTTGAATTGATGGTTATAATGTGTACACAGACCATGTTGTTATGCACCAGACACCTTGTTCAAATTTCATACAAGATAGTCTATGTTTACTGAGCAGCTTATTACTTTCCTCTGCTCTTAAAGCCACAGCATTTCAATAAAACATTCCCCAGTGGACAGTAGGTATCTACAAGCTCATTAAAATGGCTTTCACACATCTTGAATGGATTGCCATGTAAAATCTGTTGGGCTGCTTCATACTTTTTATTTTCACTTTGTCTTGACAGAGATCCAAATCCCAAAGTGGAGCAGCTGTACGACAATGGCAGGGTACATGACTACATGATGAAAGTCCAGAACTTTTCCATTTTAAATCGGCACATCAGGGTCTTTTACCAGGTACCAAAAACTCACATTATTTTGATCCGAAGAGCCCACTGATAATAATAATAATAATAATAATGATAATAATGATAATAATTTTGTGATGCTCAAAATTATACCTGAAATAACAAATAACATGGACTGTTCAGTTCAGTTCAGTTGTAGGGATAAATACTGAATAAAGGCAGGGCCGTGCCTCTGAGGCCACAGAATATCGTCTGTAATAAAGCCATAAAAAACATTCCCCTGAAAATAAAGTGAATGATACTGGAATTCCTACCCACTCTTTTGGTGAATTGAGCTACATTTTCCACAAGATCTGACACTGAGAAGTTGCCATTTAGTAGGAATGAAGTGTGGTTAGGTGTAAGTAAACCACACTGAAACCATAGCATTGTAGCAGTTGTTGAGGTGACACTTCTCCAAATCTGCATCTGTGCCTGTAGACACATGCTCTGTGAATGAATCACATTAAAATAAATCAATACGTTTCTATGTGGCTGTTTTATAAATATTCTATAATCACAAAAACAAAACCACTTTGCCAATAATTAGGCTCACATTGATCTTCTCCAGGGGGAGTGTGGACCTTGGTATCTTGACTTAGACTGTATTAACATAGGCTTATTTGTTATTTAAATAAGTGATTTTCAGTGTGTATTATTTAAATAAGTGTTTCTAAATGATACACAGACACTATAGGCAAGGTGGATAAAATGTCTTGCCCAAGGACACAACCACGGTGTGCACCTGTGGAAGTAGGGATTTGACCCTGCTCTAACATCTGAGCCACTTTCACTCCTGTTGATCTGGTCTAACTTCAGGAGGCACAGTAGCACAGCGGTTAGCGCTTGTGCTTCACAGCTAGAAGGTCCCAGGTTTGATTCCCACCTGGACGGGGCCTTTCTGTGTGGAGTTTGCATGTTCTCCCCGTGTCTGCGTAGGTTTCCTCCGGGTACTCCAGTTTCCCCTACCACTAAAAACATGTACAATAGGCCCAGGGACTGCAGGTGGAAATTAGCACAAGTGCTATAACCTGGTACAATGCATCTCTCCTTTCTGAGGCTGTATATTGTACACTGTCCCTGTTCAAATAAATAAATAAACTTTGTTGGGTAGACAGATCAACGGCCAAGTCACTTTTTTTTACCTTTTTAATGTTTTTCTCCAGGAGAATCTACAACAGCTGATACTTATGCCTCTTCCTAATGCTGCTATTCTGGGACAGGACCCCCTCACAGGTACAAGATAGCTCTTATCAGCTTATGATTTAGAGCTGCAAAAGTAATTACGCTATATACAAGTCCTTATCTTTTCTCTGTGCCAAAGGCATAAAGTGGCAACTGTTGGGATAGTGAGGGGTGCACTGACAGGAAGGATGATTATGTTTTTACAGAGGCTGCAGTTGAAGAGCTCAAGCGACTACTGCTGCTCCTGTTAGGGTGTGCTGTGCAGGTGACCACACACTCACATGACTGTCAATAAAGTCAACTCACATTTCATCTGCAATGGTACTCTCTAAGTCTCTATATATGTTTCATGCAACCTTAATAATATGAAGACAATTATTAAATAAAACAATGTAATATAATACCAATAACTGAACTTTATTTTTCATCTATCTATGCTCTATTGATTATTATCTAGAGCCATAAAACAGAAAAACTGTATTGTATTCAATTTTTTCCAGCACCGTGTGGATAGTAATTTGATCAGTGATTTCATTCATCCTATGTACTGTATTTATCAATACTATTTTCTGTCTGCAGTGCGAGAATAAAGAAACTTTTATTCAGGAGATCCAGTCCCTAGACATAGAAACCCAGGCCAGTATTGCCAGTTGTATTCAGGAGGTAAGTTACAGTAAAAACTAACAGTTAAGTGTAAATATTTACCGACCTAATCCAACTTTTTAAATCTGTTGAATGTGGAGAATTTTAAACAGCTGAGTTTTGAACTTTGAATATGATTTATGTCTTGAGTTTTATATCTGTCCAAAGTGTCAGCTATGACTTGAACTGTTACACCCTTTAGCTGCTTCAAGTGAGAGAAAACTAACCACTTATCATTCTCCTGGCAGCCATTTAAGGACCTTTAGGTGGCCCTGAATGCCATCCTCCACCCGTTATGTCATCTCCATCCCCAGCCTCTGTCATATCTGCCTTACTATTTCATCTTTTTACTGTCATTTTTCTCTATCCGTTGGCCCAAATGGCAAACTGTGGTTTGTTAAACCACACAGGAATGATTAAGCATTGCAGTAGCAGCAGCATGTTTTCCACTAGAGATTTCTGTCCAGCTTTCATAGCCTCATGAGTCATGGATGGATGTGCGGGGTCTAAATATTATATCATTAGTTTTGCATTTGCTTGTAAGTTACTTTTTATTAAGTAATAATTTTTTTCAAGTAATTAAGCTTGTGGAACACTAAAACTTAAGTTATGCCAATAGTATTCAGTGCATTAGGAACTGTCAAGAAATGGCTCCAAGAGTAACTGGATAAACTTGCAGAATCAGTGCCAAAGAAATACAGATGGTGCTGTTAGGGCCTACCCGCATACTTCGAAGAGTCCTTGGCTGAAGACCTGAGCCAAACCTGGGGGACCTGGTTGGCCCCTGGTGAATGAATCAGCTCAAATGCTGAGATGATGATAATAAGAATAAGAATAATGCATTGGTTTTATATAGCACTGTTCTGGACCATCAAAAATGCTCTACATGGCATTATTCATTCACTCTATACTTAGTGGTATTAAGCCACTGTTGTAGCCAAGCTGCCCTAGGGTAGACTGACGGAAGCAAGGCTGCCAATTTGCGCCATTGGCCCTTCCGACCACGGCCACACGTTCACTCTCTCACTACATTTACACAGGCAAAGTGGGTGTCTTGCCCAAGGACACAACAACATTGTTCTAACATATGCGCCACTGTCGCCCCTCATAATCAACATTTGGATCTAATTTTATAACAAGAACTTAACCATAGAAATCCAACATTTTAGGCGGCATTAGCAAATATTGTCTATGGACAATGTTTAAAGGCAAATTGTACCGTTGATTTCTGGCCCGTCCTCCACCTCACCCCCTTTTTAAGATATTTTGATGTTCACGTTCAACCTTTTGTGTGATATCTACAGGTGACGCAGGATCCGCACATGGTGCTGCCGCTGCAGTGGGAGGAGCTTGTGGAGGCAGAAAGTTCAGATTTAGTGCTGGTGTTTAGCTCCATGACTAAGCACATTCAAAACCTCTTGGCACAAAAAGACACTCATCTCGAGGTACAGTATATTCAAACTTGTGCGACCGGTGGCTTTTGAGTCTGTAGTACATTTAACTGGAAAAATGAATTGCATGAAAAATAGAAAATATTGTTTAGGAAGTGCAGACAACATACAAACCTAAATGTATATTTACAGTAAATTTGCTTATAAATATTTTTTGTTATAGCTGACCTCGGCCCATTTTAAGTTTTTTAATATTTTGGTCCAACTCGTTTGATCCCAGAATCCTTAATCTTGTACTTTTGGACCTGCTTTTGTCTAAGTTCAGATGGTGAGGTCATACACACATTATTTGATAATAGCAGTATGGGGTCTGGCGTTTTTTAAAGTTTTTAAGGATTAAACATTTCATCTGCCAAAAAAGCCTGTATTTGGGACTTCTCTGACTTAAGATCTCTGCCTCCCTCTGTTCTGTGTACCTAACGCTGTATCTTTCAACCCAACACTCTCCAGAGGATAACAGAGCTCAGTCAGGAGCGGGAGGCAAACACCAGCATGGCGCCTCCCGGTGGTCACAGTGAGGAGCCGCCCGAAGGTTTGGCACTCCAGCTGGCAGATAGCAAGGCCAAGCTCCGCCGTCTCAAACAACAACTGTGAGTGTGTCTCAGAAAAAAAACTTGGAACTTTCTTTAACTCAGAAGAAAATACAAATATGTAATGAAGTCTTAATATTATATAACTGTACCATGAACTGTGGGTGGTTACATCTGGATGTTCTTGTTTTTTAGTGAAGAAAAAGGAGATCAGATTTTGGATTATGAACAAGAGATTGAAACTACGGAGGAACAACTCAAGAAACTACATAAAGAGGTTAAGAAAAAAACAGTAATTGTGTCAAAAGATTAGAAAATTATTGTACTTCTTAGCTCATCTGCACACGACACTCACTGTTCTCTTGTTAAACATCTGCTTTATTACCCCTCAGCTGTGTCCTCCACCTTGTCTGACCGCTGAGTGCCGTCTTATTTTTGTGCTCAGAACCGCTCGCTGCAGGCGGAGGTGAGGGGCATGCGTACGCTGCGGGACGAGCTGGACTGCACCCGGGAGCGAGCGGCCCGAGCGGAGCACCTTCAGTCTGAGCTGCAGAGCTGCAGACATAAGCTGCGTGGACTGGAGCTGTTGCGCACACAGCTGAAGGTTTACACTCTTGCAATTGTACAGTCGAAACCGCTTAGAAATAGTAGTACATACATCATAAACCATTGAAGATTTTAGTGTAAATATATTCTGACTACTGCACAATAAAACACAGTGTTATAAAAATGGTAAGCAATTTGCACTTTCATCGTCAGATTTTTTCGAAACAAAGCTAAAGTGGATCTAAATTAGCATAATCAAGGCTAAAACTGAATCTTTGCACTTTGTTAACACTATACAGGTGCTAATTAATGGAAAAAAGCATATAGCCATTTTATAGTCATGTTGCACCAAATTTACCATTTGTAATTGCGTGAATTACAGTATAAGGGCCCCAAATCTGATATGTAAATGAAAGAATGCTACGTAAAATAAATGTTGAAATGTCTCTCCTGCTGATCCACTTTTGCACATACTTTTTTGCATGAGAACAGACACTTGGTAAATGTCTGTGTGTAAAATTGAATTTCCAACTTAGTCATTTTATAATATAATGTAACCTTTTCCTAATTTTGCCATAACGCTAATCGGTGATACAGTATATTGTGTAGCCCTAGTTTCGGCTGTTGACAACAAATATGGCAGATTTTCCCCTGAATCAATCTCAATTCTATTTATTATTGGGTTTCACATGACATCACAACATTCTTTAGGTCTCCTCCCACATAGATCTCACTGAAGAGTCACAAAAGATCTTCAAACACTTTCTTGAGCAGCTTTTCTTTCTTAAATACACTACGGCCACTTAATATCAAACTTTGTTTCTTCTCATGGCCCAGAGCTTTTCAATCAGAGCGAATGTGAACAGCTCCGACGCTTAAAACCACATTATGAGATTATTGTGTGATGTCACCAGGATTTACAGCCTGGAGCGACTTCACTGACAAAGAGCAGCGTATGGCTTCTGTTATTGGTGCTTTTAACTCCAAATAAGATTTATCTTTTGTGAAACAGAAGTGCAGCTGCCAAGTGAGCTGATATCCTTGTAAAAAGCTCTCCTCATTGTCAATTTTACTATGGATTCAATAATTGCCCTTGCTCAGATTAGGATGTGTTCTATAAAAAAATACAAATAATTTACCATCTTCTCAAGAGTCTGCCAAATGTATTATTTTCACAATGAAAAACAATACCTTAGTATCAGCATGTTTTTTGCTTTTTCATTTTACAGGAGCAACAACAGCTCTGTGCAGCGCTCCAGGAAACCAAAGCGCTGCTTGAAGAACAACTGTCTGACGCCCGAGCGCGCTGCTCCGCGATCAGAGAGCTGGAAAGAGAAAATGTTCTACTGCGGCACAAAATAACAATCGTGGAATCGGTAAATGGGACATTTGGTTTAATCTAAATTCTGAATTAGGTGTATTTAAAAAAAAATCTAGAATCCATCATTATGTTTATGAGATATTGTCATATCTCATAGTAAACAATCATACATTGTTTTGATTGCTGATTGGGTCTCTGTGTAGGAGCGGGACACTGAGAGGCAGCGCGTGGACGAGTTGTTAGAAATGAACATAAGCCTGGAGGCCGACCTGAGGCAGAGCAGTGACAGCATGTCAGCGCCTGTCGCTGGAGCCCAAAGCAGCTTCATCCAATCAGAGCCGGACTCCGATGAGGATCTGAGCGACTTCATTGGTGAGCGAAGCGGCTTTTTTCCATACATTGTCATTCAGAACATTTTAATTAACAGATAAGAAAAATAGTTAGGTAATCCGGGGTTGCAAGTTATCATTCACCAACAACAGTCTCTTCATACACTCACTGCTTATTTTCTTATATTTTTTTCCTCCATTTCAATAGATTATGTTCAAGACTGTTTAGAATTTGATTTCATTATTTCAGATGGAGTAAAAGTCAATGGTCAATTCACTGTTTTTGAAGTATGCGTCCAAAACAGAAAATGCACATATGTCGTTGATAAGGATTGGGTTCACAAATTTGCAGTATTAATCTTGTGTCATAACATCTAATCAACAGGCCGCAATCGTGCCTGTGTTAATATTTTTTATACTATAATGAAACAGATATTTCCCTAGTTTTGTGTTTAAGCTTTTGTTTCATGTGGATAGGCCCAATAATTAAAGAGGACAATAAAGAATAAAGATTTTGACAGTTCATAGCAAGCCTCAGAATACTGTCCTCCAACATGAAACGATTCAATATATAAAACAGGAAAATGATGATGCTTCATTGTAACATCATAATTTTCATAAGAGCCTACAATAACGGTAACTTAATAACGAAATGTTTCCTCATATCGTGCCACCCTACAACCTTTTGTTCGTGTGGCCTTTGCAGATGAGACGCCTCTGAGTGTGGAAGTGGGTGAAGCCTCGACGCTGCGGCTGCTGGGAGCAGAGCAGGAGAACGCAGAGCTCAAGAGGCGTTTAGAGGAGTTACAAATGCAGCAAGAGGTCAGGGTTCAGAGGATGGAGGTTAAAGCTTGTTCAGAAGGGATCCATCTCATTTCATCTACAGTTGGCTAAAGGTTATGGGTTGAAGCCGGTCACCAACATAAATCCATACATGTAATGAAAGGGTATCGGGGGATTACTAAGTGCAACACTACAGGAAAGTGCAGGTCTCTTCCTCATCATCTTTTTTTATTTTCGACACAAATCCCTGAACAATGGTCTTGCCTTGATCTCTTAGATACCACTTGAGTTGTCAGAACATATTCACTGAGTCAATCACTGAGTCGTCCGCACTGATCCTTAATGGCTGTTAACATTATGTGGAAACATGAAGTGGGAAACACGGGAAGGGACTGCTGGAGGGGCTGAACATTTGTCTCTCCTCACTGCAGGTCGATCTGCCCGGTGCAAAAGATGAGCTGGAGAAGGAGCATCATAAGGAGGTGAGAAAATTGTGGAAAAATTATATATATATATATATATATATATATATATATATATATATAAAATTATGAGTTGTTTAAGAATATAGGTGTGCATTTCCCACAAATTCTGAAAAATAGATGGGTGCTGTATTTGAGATTATGCAAAAAGTCTGATTTTGAGAGTTTGATTCTGTTGTTACTCTACAGAATGTATTTTTATACACACTCAACACTTTTTATTTCATTTTAAGGCCATTATGTGTCTTGTCGGCTTTGGAAAAAATTCTTTGATATTATGTCCATCTTCAATGAAGGTACTTGATTCATCTTCTGTACTCAGTAGTTGAAGTCTTCGAACGTTTCGCCTCTCATCCAAAAGGCTTAGTCAGCGACAATATCTTTGATATTATGGCACTGGCAGCTTTGACATTTTTTCACAACAAATAACCATTGTAGCAATTGTCAATTTTTGTCCTTTTTAAATTCTCTCTTGTGTTGAAGCGGGAGCCCTTCTTTATAAGATAAAAGATAAGAAGTTCTCTGTTCTCCTCCATTACAAATACAGACACATTAAAGCAATAAAATAAGTGAGGTAAATTCTGTATCTATTTTGAGTGAACATTAACACTACCTTTTCACGCTCTGTTTGCAGCTACAAAACCTGAAGAATGAAAATATTACTCTGAAGCAACAACTTGAACTGCTTGTCAACAAATTGCAGCATATGGGAGTGGAGAAGAAGAACACAGAGAAAATAAAGGGGGAAACTGTGCAGAGAAGGGTCCAGGATGAGGAATCTCAAAGGGGTGAGGGAGTGGGGCAGGGAATAGTCATAGATGAGCACACGAGAGAGACAATATGCATCCAAAGACAAGCTGGAGTTGGTGAAGATGTTTTAGAGAGCAAAGGGGCAGCACTCAACGAGGAGGTGCAGAGGGGTGAAGCAGAAGGGGGTCAAAAAGCCAAGGGTGAAATGGAGACCAGAGCAGTAGTGCAAAGTTTAACCATGGACACTGAACCTGTATCCAGTAAAGCTGTATGCTGCGTCTGTGGTCCCGAAATGGAGAGTATAAGTCACCTACTCCAGGAAGCTCAAGATGAGGCTGAAAGCCAGGCCAAAGCTGCCCATGGCCTGCGCTCTAAGCTGGGGGAACAGAGCCGGAAAACTTGGGAAGCAGAGCAAAGGTTGGTGCTCCTCGAGGCTGAGCTGCCGCGACTGAAGAAAGCAGCTGCGAGTCTGGGAGAAGCCCGGAGGCAGATCGAGGTAACACAAACTAATTTTTCTGATTGCCCGACCCGTGTCCATCTCAACATCCAAATTGACCTCTCATTAGGTGCTGCAGTCAGACAGTATGGTTATGGAGGAGGAGCTCTGTCGCTTACGCAGCCAAGTGGAGCTCCACAGGATGCAGACCACGGTCATCGCGACGCTGGATGGAGAGCGCGCGGCTCTGGAGCGAGACAGGGACACACTGCGCAGCGCCGTGGAAGTCCTGCGGAACAAACAGCGCAAGGTCCCAGTGATTATACATGCATACAAAAGCAGTAAACATCACAAAGTTGTGGCTAAGGACCATTGTTCCCCAAATCACACTGCAAAGTATATAATGTATAACACTAAACCACTAAACTGATATCAAGAAATCTCTATTTGGCTTACCTGACATTGCTGATATTAATAAGAGGTTAATATGAGGTGTATACATTGCAATAGTAATAGTAATCAATTATACAAAATCACTATGTTGCACTACCGTATTTTTCGCACCTGATTATAAGGCGCATTATCAATGATAATATTTATTTTCATAAATAAGGCGCACCGGAATACAAGCATTAATTAATGCTGGTTTACCTGTAAACAAAGGCACAATGCAGTACACAGCCAGAAATTGATACATAGGGCGCCCCGGGATAAAAGACGCACTGTTAAAATTGATGCAGAAATCGCTGTCTCCAGGGTGGATGAAGAATTCAGAGAAAATGGCACTTCATGTTCTAATAGCAGTAAAATTTCCTGACATCTGAGAAATTGCCAGCTAGGGAAAAGAACGGTGCAAAAGTCAGCGTTTAAGAAATACCATTACAGGGATTTATGAATTCATCACAGTCAGGAGTCATCTATAATAATTTTAATGTGACTCTGACATTAAAAATATAATTACTCAAATTGTTCTACTAATTTTCTCAACATTTTTAAGGATACATCAGGTTTTATCAAGGTGTTAAAGGTTCAAAAGCATTTCTTTGTATATAGTGAGTCATTCTTTCAAAGAGCGAACATTTCACAGTAGAGCTACTGTGTGTGCAGCATCACTCCAGCAGATGATTACAAAAATAGGAGTATTTTACTTCAATCGTTTTTCAGAGGTTTTGTGACCTTATGAGGAGTGAAATCCCTACATAGTTTTAAATTATTTTTGATTGTCCTGTGAGGCTGCTCAACCTGAATCCAAAATAACTGTTCTCATTAGTAACAGTTGAAAAGTTGAGTGTTGTTTCACTCTCAACATTGTAAACTTGGACTACAAAGTCTCAGAGCAGATTTACTGCGTAGCCATTTTGGTGTATGAATAATATAATTTAACATGAGAGCAGCGCAGTCAGCGGCGAATAAAAAAATGCTCATTTCAACACTTTGCGGTGTTGTAAAACAGAAAGGTTTGCTAAGACTGAGAGGAAGTCTTTGTATTTCATGAGCAGATTAAAAAGCCTTAATTAATGCAAACTCAAATGGTGTATTTTAAATGGAAATTAAGTGCAAAGAGTCGGTTTCCCGCAGGGCTCTGTAACCAGCTCCATCTTCCACAGTTCTGCTGCCTACCTGCTCACTGTGTGGGACGACCTAACCTCTGTGTATAGTTTTTCTTATGCTTTTGTTATTCACATACAATCAAAGCACTTATGTATATATATATATATATAAGGTCCCGGGTTCGATTCCCGCCTGAACGGGGATGTTCTCCCTGTGTCTGCGTAGGTTCCCCTACCACAAAAAATATGTACAATAGGGTCCCTTCCTTATCTCAGTGGGACTTTCCTTGTTAGATAAATCAAATGAAAAAAAAAAATATTGTATTGGAGGTATTGGTTGTTTTGTCGGTTGCTATACAAAACAAAGTATAAAATGACTAAATAAATTATTATAATTATAATATTCTTCATCTTGTTTCATTAGAGTGAACAGTTTGAGCTCACAATCCAGAGCCTACATCTGGAGCTGGACAGTCAGGGGCGGAGCCTGGACACCTGTCGACGGCGAGAAGAGGAGTTGGAGGCGGAGCTTTGCGAGGCCACTTTAGAGACTGAATCAATGACCAGAGCCAGAGACCAGGCGTTGTCCGAGTCCACTCGTCTGGAGCAGGAGAAGGAGGCCTTGCAGACTGAGATCGACAGCCTTCAGAAACAGATGAGGCAGAGGCAGAGGGAAGTGGCCAGATTAAAGCAACAGCTGGAGAGCACCAGCCTCACCCTGGAGGGCTGCCATCAGAGGGCTCGGGCTGTGGACGCTGAGCACAGGTATACCGGTCCTTGGCAGCTCTAATGTTTTCTGTTTCAGAAATTACGTGCAGTCTTCAGAGTATTATTAAGGTGATGATTACAAACATAATCTCGAGATAAGTATGAGGGATGAGTAATTCCTGTTTTCTACTTCATTGCTCAAGTTAAGATGATGTGAAATTAGATACATTTGCAGAAATGTAACAATTATATTTACTCACATATTAATTTCAAGCTTTGTACGATGTATCAATGACATTAGTTTCAAAACTGTCTATGATTTCTGTATGCTCTTACAAAAAGTGACTTTATGATTTTCCCCTGACCTTTTTAAATCTGTGTCCCACCTGTGTTGTCTTTGTGGCAGACGCGTTTGTCTGCAGCTGTCTGAAACGCAGGAGTTCTGCGCTCGGCTTCAGGACTCGCAGAAGGAGCTCAGTATTCGATTGAGCAGCTCTGAGGAGGAGAGGCAGCAGCTGCAGGAGCAGTGTGCACAGGCAGAGGCCCAGATTAGCACGCTGTCCCAGGTGAGATTCTGTGGATAGTCTTCGTGAGTGGTGCATACAAACTTTGCTGTAGACCTGCGAAAACAATCGTGTACCCCGTTTATGGAGAGAAATAAAAATGTGCTTAGCAGATAAATGACTATATTTATTTATTTATATTTATCAATACAGTTGTGACGGTGTTCATCATTTTCTTTTATATGTTTGAGAAGTTCTGGGTTGCGCCACTCTTTTCTAAAACCACCAGACCAACCACAGATCTGTTGCATACAGTAAAAAGAAAGAGATAAAACAGTATGACACTAATTCAGTAGCTAGAGTAAACCCCTGGATTTTATCTGTTATTTAAGAGAGCATTGTTCTTGTAAATAATGAAACAACAGCTTAATTTACAAACAAGCATCTGATTACTTGATTACTAAAATTATGTTATTGCAGTTTTATAATACCTGTGATTATTAATTTTCTAAACTGATTTTCTTTACTGTGCTTCAGAATATGGCTAATGAGCAGTTGCGGTCCCAAACTCTGTCCACTGAAATTGACCATTTGAGGAAGAAACTCCAAAAGACTGAGACAGGGCTGAAAACGGCAAAGGTGTCTCTTGACCAATCGCAGAAGAGAGAAGAACTCCTTTCATCTGATTTTAAGAAAATGGAAAGCCTACTTGAGTTGGAAAAGAAGAACAGAGACATTTGTTCTGTAAACAAACCGCATGTTAGTGAGCCTCAGACGGAGGAGATGTCAGCAATGGAGCAATCACATAAATCTGGCGAAGGTCTTGATGTGAGCAGCAATAGGGATGAGACAGAAGAGACTGTGAGGCAGCTGAAAGACAGCCTCGCTGAACTCCAAAGAGAGGTCTGTATTTGTCAATCTCTTTCTTTACTCTATTTGGCTTTGACGGGGTGACTCTGGGTGACTTGATGCAGCTTTCGTGAAAGGGAGACAATTTTATTATATTGAATTTCTTGCTCTTGGGATACACAGGGACTATCAACTTGCGCTGGTCTACAAAGTGCAGCACTTTATTCCCAGAACTAGTGCCTTATCTGAGTCATCGGGCTTTATAATGTCACCTTGGCTACTGTTAATCTTCCTTATCGCCTCTGCTTCTCCCACGCCTCTCTCTCTCGCTCTCTATCTAAAAACACACACACAACTCCACCATCGAGCTGTATGCCTTACCAAGGTCAGGAGTTTGGCTCAGTGCAGGTACGAAGCAGCAGCCGCCATGTTAACCATCTGTGTCTGTGCTTTCCAAAGTGGAGCAATGTGTTTTTCGTTGCTGATCAATTGGAAAACGTCAGGGAATTGTTGGGTTGCATGAAGGATAAACATAAAAGTGAATACAAATCTACCAGCGAGGATTCAGGAGCTAGTATTTTAAAGAGCACATAAACTACTACTAACCCTACAGTGAACCCAAAGAGTATAGATTTTGGGGAATCAAAAACACAGAAACGTGTACTTTAAGAATTCAGGCAGAAATAAGAATTAAAAAACAATACTGAAAAAAGCTCTGTTATGTTTGGCCTCACTGATAGGACAGAGAACTGAAAACAATGAAGAAACATACCCAACCTGTAGCCTCTTTATGTGGATCCATGCTGGACCGACTGCGCTATTTCTTGTGGAAAAGTTGATTGGACAAAACCGTAGATACTGAGAATGTTTGACTCTCTGTTATTTTATATATTTTTGTGTCAGAAAGCAGCGGCAGTTGCAAGTCAGGAGGTCTTGTCATCTCGTCTGGCCCAGTCTCAAGAAGCCTGTGAGCACCTGAAGGAGCAGCTGGAGGCTTTGCGTCGCCATTCTCTGAGTCTGCAGGACTCCTGCACCAGATTACAGGGTCTCAACACACAGATACAGGTCAGACAGTAAGAAAAATATGCAGCAAGGTGTTAGCACAATGAGTATGTTCCTTTAGCAATATGCAAGCAAATGTCTTTTTGTAATTATGGACAAATCTACTGAACACTTTCTGTTTCTTATTTAAAGTCTTTACATTTTAAACTATAGATTGGTTTGTATTACACAGATAGAGCAAGCGTCATTAAATTCCCAGCATGTAGCAGCATTGTCCCAATGCAGTGAGATGAAGGCCCAGTGTGCAGCGCTGGAGGCAGAGTCAAAGGTTTGGACAAGGGAGCGAGAGGAGTCCCAGGCCCGAGCGGAGGCTCTGAGACGGGACCATGAGCGTTTGACCGCTTTGCAGCAGCGTCAAGAGCTGGAGCTGGAAGAGGTGCTGGAGAAGAACTCACAACTCCGCAGCAACTCCCGCAGCCTCGAGGCCCAGCACAGGGAGCTAGAGATCAGGTACAACAATAGGAATACATTTTAAAGCTGTTTAATTACTGTTTTGTTCAAATAATTTCCAGTGACAAGGTATATAAGAAACATTAATCCATGTTTGACTTGTATAAATCCTCACTGTACAAACAGGTTTTTGTTTGTTATTAAATAATGAGTTTGAAGCTTTTTAAAATTTAAAGGTACCAGAAACTTCTTCAGGGAAAAGCCCAGCTTGAGGAGCGAGAACGGGAAGTGAAGATTTTAAAAGTAGAAATGGAGGCAGGAGCTCAGAATCAACTGGAGAGACAACGGGAGCTTGAGAGACTGAGAGAAGAAAACGAGAGGTAACTGTGTTCAACCAAACCTTTTAGAATTACATTCATAATCGTTTCACTTGTCTCCTGTTTGCATGCACAATATGTAAATGCTGAGGATCAGTGGCACCAGGAGAATACTTGAAACTAATTTGAATGCAAATGTGCATTAGACTGTACATAGTACGTAAGGGATAATGTATAGAACGCCGATCATTATCGGGAAAATAAGTACCGACAGGGCGAACTGCACCCCAATGCGTAGCGGAGGGGTCCAGAACGATAATGTATAGCGTTCTATACATTATCCCGCTTATTATACGGCTATTTGCCAACTGTACACACACAAATAAACTTCAGACATTTTTATGCAGAAAGGTTTATTTAATGATTTCCATGCGTGTTGCTTGGCAACGTTTGTTGATTCCAGGCAGTGTGGCTAGCTAGGCTAGTAGCAGCACGGCTAGCTACTTATTGTTTTAGCGATTCCCCCAACTTCTCTCACAGGGACGGGGACAGAGATAGTGTCCATAACTACTACTTGCGGAGTGATATGAAAGACCTGACTAACTCCGTTGCCATTGGCAGCGGTCATCATTTTTTTCAGAGGTCGTCTAGCAGAAAATAATGACTGGTAGAACGTTGGAAAATCACATTCAAGTCAATGGAGTGTTCTACTTGCATTGTGAAGGGCCGTATAATAAGCAGTTTTAATGCACGCCAGCCTTGGAATTCTCACTGGCCATGAGAATAAAAGGAAGTAAATAGGAAACCACAAGTACGGACTGTATATATCAAAATATAATGCTAAGGACATGAGCAGAGACATGAAAAAACACAGAAAAACAAACCTAAACAGAGGAACACATGGTGGACTCTTCCAGGTACAATATGTAATGACCAATTTTCGTAAAGCGTTTGCCTAACAAATGTATTGAGTGCTGCACAGGTCACATAGCGATGACAGATTAGTTTAATTCATGCATGACGTGTTGCAGGCTGCAGGCCCAGCAGAAGGACTGGTTGGCGTCCCAGGCCGAGCTGCTGGCCCAGGGCTCGGTGCTGAGGGGGGAGCTGAATACCTCCCAGCTGGAAAAGACCCGCCTGGAGGGAGAACTAAGCATCCTGAGGGAAGCACACCAGAGTCTGGACATTAGCTACGCCAGGCTAGCCAGCCAGTTCCAGGTCTGACGCAGTCACACACACACAAACAGCCCAGAGGCATCTGGACTCTTCTTAAACAGCTGTGGTTACATTTTAAATGCAGTAAATACAATCTTTTTAAGTCACAGCTCTTTTAGTAAATAGGATTTTGCAGTGCTTTTATGATGCAAACATGAGCACATAATTAACAGCCTATCTCATGTTAGGCATTGAAGGATGGGTTAAATGCAGAGGACAAATTTCCCTACGGGGACAATAAAGTTGTGTTTGTTGTTTGTTTGTTGAACATCTCAGATTCACTTATATTATAGGCTTTATTTGAGCTGCAAATTAGCACTAGCTAGAAGCTCTTTATGCATCACGTAAGCTGCAAACCTGAATTGTAACTATGTTGATTGCATCATCCCTGATAAATAAATGAAAAATATATTATTAGAGCATGGACCGAAGGTAGAGAGTGAGGAGGGCTATTATATTATATATAATTGCCTGAGCCCAAATTCAAACTTAATGTTCTCTTTTCATCTCTTTAATACATTGGTATACAGTGAGGCCAATCACATTGTTTGAGTCTGTAGCCGAGAGATCTTATTAAAGGGGAAATGGTGAAACCTTCACAATTATTCCTGCAGTCACAGTGCAGTTTAAATAGACTTAGCTTTGTGTGACTTTGACAACAAAGGTAAAATAATTGGATGAAGTCGCAATAACTTTGCACTGTCAGACTCTATATGGATTTGAAAAAACTGCCCTTTTAGAGATGGTCTTGTGTGTTTTACAGTGTTGTTTTATTTTGGCATCGCTATATTATTTTTCCAATGATTTACACTATGAACTTTAAGCCTAAAAATATAGTCTATACAGCATTGATGATAACTTTATATGACTATTATAGACACACAGTGAAGCGCAGACAGTGAAAAATACATGCAATAATATATTTAACCATGATTCCATTCATTATTGACATCATTGACACCAAGTCAGAAATCTGTAATCATTTGATATTTATGTGTAGAATACACTGGCTCTAAAATATGACATGCTGGGACAAGACCAACTTCAACAAATTCACAATTATAAAAATATGTTGTTTTGCCTCTCAAGACGCCATCATTGCCCTTCAGGCACCATCATTTTATCTTTGTGTTGTTAAAACAAGTGTAAAGCTAAAGGTTTCCCACTAACTGATTATTATTTGTGTAATCAGAAAAATGATTGTAGGATTAAACCATTTGCAAAATATTTTTTATTGCAGCCCTTCATGCAGTCCAAAAACAATTAGGCTACACCATAAGAGCAAAAGAGAAAAGAACAAACATGAAACTATATAAGGCACAGTCGCTTTTAACCCCTGTTTCATCCTGAGCCGCCCTGTCTAATAAAGCTTACGGGGCAAAACTCCTGCACAAAAAGAATTAGATTGTAAAAAATATTCAAATTAACAGTTCACACATGGATGCAAAAAGTAACGATGTTGTGTGTCGTTAAGCTGTTGACACAGCTCAAGGGAAACATGGAGGAAGAGAATCGCCATGTGGCTGAGCAGAACCAGAGTCTCCTGAAGGAGAACCGCGCTTTACTGGAGCAGAGTCTGGAACGTCGCGACCAGCACTACTCTGAGCAGAGAGATTATCAGTGAGTACACACCACTGTACCAGCGAGCCAGAGATAGTCCTGGTGGCTTTTTGAACATTTCTGCGAGTAAAAAACAAAATGTTTTCCATGTAAAATATGCTATTTCTAACTTAATTCTTAATAAATAAATACAACTATTTAGTGAAAAGGGGGTGGGTCTGGAGTGCAGTGGCTCTATAATCCTGGATTGGACTCTACGAACATTGCTTGGAAATTACGGTCGTACTGTATGTCTGGGGGTTTGGGGTCGTTTTTTGTGAGGCTATTGGGTGGATTTTGCTGCAGATATCTGGCAACCCTGCAGTGCATACACGTCACACTGTATATACATGAAGATTATTGGTGCATACAGCACAAAGGAAATCCTTCTACAAAACTGAATGGATGTTAAGCACCATAGAAATACAAATCAAGTCCCATTTCGATGATTCTTTTTATTTTCCACTTGAGTCAGTGAATAGCTTTAAAATAGACGCAAGCGCTCTCAGGATAATAACATAATGTCTTGTTCTTTGGTCATATACACCCAGATCTTAAGGTTTAATAGTCTATTAACACATTTTTTCATTCACACCTTTTTTCATTAGAGTAAGTACCAACTGCTCAGCTCATGTTAAACTTTAGTGTCAGACGCCTTGTGTGCATTTGAAATATGTAGTTCACTTGTTCTAATAGGTTGCTCTGTTCAACTGTGCAATTGTAATTCTCACTGACTGAATCTATAAATGCCTCAGAAGAACAGAGAAAAGTGCAGTTAACAGCTAATAATATGTGAAAGCCCATGTACAACAGCACATACAAAATAGACCTAGATCACACTTCGAATTCAGATCAACTCAAGCACGTTGCGTGATTACACATCTGAACTATGTGCTTGACTGTAACTTCTTGTATACAGTATCTCACATGTTAACACTTTCTATTAAGTGTATGATTCGTTCTTATAGTAACAGCGAGTATGTGTTAAATTTGGCAAATCACTGAATATGAATACCACACTTACCAGCGTCATAAGCGTTTGGAAAGTCGAGGGGATACATTTAAAAAAAAAGGGGGGGAGGTCGACTTAATAAAAATTAAGAACTACAGTGGGACAAGGTCAGGGCAAAAAGAGGGCAATGTTTGGGCTTTAGCGAGACTACATCCTAATCGGGCGGATAACCAAACACCTGTGGAGCCGCTGTTCTCCTGTCCAGCCCTGGCTTTATGAAAAAACTCAGTGAATTCAGCCACACCCGTTAACTCCTGCCATTGCAAAGAAACATCTCAACGCTTGTATCTTCACATTTCCCACAAACACAGATAAAATTGAGTCTAGGGGTAAAGGAAGCAAACATTTATCCGTCAAATTAATAATTCAGATATTATTTTGTTAAGTTAGACTCCAGACAGCGGGGTTTAACAGGCGTATTGACCGGTTGAACACTCGTGCTAGCCCGGTGCAGTTTCCCCAAACTCACGCTACACTCAAGCTTCATCGCTTTACAAACACATCCAAAACTGATGTTCCTTACCTTAAAGTTACTGGTCAGGCCCTTTGTACCGATGAAGAAGGGAAACACGTTGTCCACCTGTCGAGGACCGCGAAAAGTCCTGCTCCTCCATGTGATCATCCGGGGAAAACTCCGAAGACACGATGCACGTGTGTCCTTCGGTTTGGTAAAAATCTGTCAGTCTGTCCAACGATCAGCCTCCAGTATTCTCACTTTAGCTGTTTTTCAGCGGTTTACAGAGCCATGTTAACATTTCAACTGCTTTGAGGTGATGGAGCGGAGCTGCATAAACACAGCTACGGAAAGCGGAGCGGCTGTGCCGTGGAGCGCCGCGATACTGGCGCGGATAATACCCCCAAAATATATTTTTTTATGGAAATAAGGCAGATTTTATTGTTTGCCCTCGGGGAGTCTATTGAAAAGGTCCAGTCTAAACTAGTAAATGAAAATGCATGTTGTGAAAGTGGGGGGGACCACTTTTCAAAAGTGGGGGACACACGTCCCCCTCACAATGAATGGTTCCGACGCCCATGACACTTACCAATTACTGTGTTAGCAACCTGTTAAAGCCAAATATACAGTATTTTTGATGGGCTTGTTGAATGTTCACACTGTTCACTATAGGAGCCGCATGAACTGTAGTCCATGAACTGTATTGATTCTAAAACATATGAAGTTAATATTAAAGGAATAGGCCACGGTTTTTACACACTGGGATATGTTCTTACCTAAGCTTAGACGAGTTGATGTGAACCTGTCTGGTGTTTGTGCGTGCGCTCAGTCACGCAAATGAGCATTTAGCCTCTCCCAGCAAAGATATAGCGCCAAACTGGAGTGAAGTTAGAAGCTACCAAGCTGTTCCACGTTTTCCCTATTTAAATACAGTTATGTGAGCCTTTACACGTGTCCTGGAGTACTTTGGCGATATTACTGCGCGGACGTCAAAGTACTCCAGGTGTTACTACGCCTCACAATATAGTACCCCTTTTTATCCACTTAGAAAATCGACATGTTTAATTTTGTGTAACTATACTTGGATCATGTAACGTTTCACGTAACTGTATCACTGCCAACAAAGAAATTACAACAGTGGACCTTTATTTATAATGTTGAATCCCTTTCTGCCTCAGCTTGAATACCCGAAAGTGAAACGATCTTGATTAGGAGAATAGCACTAATCTTCTTGGCTAAAAAGATAAATTCCAAACGCTATTGACCAGCGATCAGCATCTGGCTTTTGCTCTGCTACGCACGAGTACACGGATCGACCTTGCTCTGACTTTTCTATTGTGTTTTTTAAAAGAAATTTGGTCCAACCTCAATATTATTCAGTTCAGATTAACAGAAACTGGCCATTTACGCTCAGCCTTGATACATTTGTTCTTCTCCAGTAATCCCTGACCTGCCCAGGTGATAAGTGCAATTGAAATGAGTAAAATGTCTTTTTATCAATTGCTGTTTTCTTCTTTTGGCCTCTTCTGAAAGTTTTTGTCCATTTACTGTTTTCCTATCAGAGAGAAACTCAGTGGGCTTCGACGGGAGAAGCAAAAGTTGGTGGAGAAGATTATGGACCAGTATCGAGTCCTGGAGCCGAACATGCAACCACCGGGCAATAAAGCCAAGTACCGTCACATTTATGGTCATACTCCTTTGAGGATGCTTTGCTTATTATTTTCTCTTCTTTACATGATGTGCTTACTTGCCCCAGTGACAAACTTTAGGATGTGCTGAAAAATATTGTGTGCAGTTGTAATCAATACAGGATGAAACAGCTGCAAGGTCTAGATGGAAGTAAAAGTTGTGACAATGTAGAAGTCATGGCATCTTAGATAATTAGTGAGGTTGGTGAAGGTGAATATTCAGCTGTCCAAATTCTATGGGAACAAAGCATTTGTGAACATGCAATAATTATCCAGTGGCAAGCCTTTAAAGGAACAGGCCACAGTTTTTACATACTGAGATATACAGTATAGTACCCCTTTTTATCCGCTTAGAAACGCGACATGTTAATTTTGTGTAGCTATACTTGGATCATGTAACTACTCACGCAAGAGGTGACTATTGTGACCAGGCACTGTATCAATCGCATTGTAAACAAAAAGTTATTGAGGGACGGAGATTTAAGACACAAACACGAAGAGCCTCTAGCCTCTTGATTGCACAACATATGCATAAATACAGGAGCCACACACTGTGATCTACTGTAACCCCATTTTTGTAAATCCACTGTGCGTTTCTAATGTGCACATCTGCCCACTGAATAAACAAGGACTTCTTTAACTCCCAACCGTTTCAGTAAATAGTGTGTGTCCTCTGTGTCCTCAAAGGAAATCTAACTGGATTGCAGACAGGATGAAGAAGCTAATCAAACCCCGGGGAGGAGTGGGGAGGGAAGGCCGCGCCCTCTTCACCGCTGCAGGCAGCGTGGAGAACCTGGCCGACAGCACTGAATTTACATCCGACTCACAAACAGCTCAGCCTGGTGAGACCGCACACACAAACACTTTCTCAAAGATATGCTCACCCCATCAAGTGAGGCTACTGGCATGCATACAAATGTACTCATGACTACCAAGTGTGGTCTATGTTGATAGCGCTCGACTACTCCGAACCCGAGCAGTGCCAAGTGTGCCCACCATTATCTGCTAACCACATGATGAAAAGCACAAGATTAGCATGGCCTCACTTTTTGCCATTTTGAACTGTAATTGCATCTATATTAAAAACAAACATCAAACAGATTCAATGCTTGAATACAAATTAAATAGACAGTAAAGAGCATTTTGCTTTTCTATAAATATTATCTAAGTTCACTAACTTACTCCATTATTTGCAGTTAAAAATACTTTTGCCTGGGACTAACCCACAATAAAAAGAGATGTAATGTACAAAAACGTTTTGTTTGATTGAGCTCATAATAAAGACAAATTCACTTTCTCCTGTTGGGGCAGATCCGCGCAGTGCTCCGGTGTCTCCGTCTCCCTTGAGGAAATGTCCATCCCAAGAACATCCAGACTCTCCGCCCGCAGGAGCAGCAGTGGTGCGTTCAGCCTCCGGGGGGCGCCGTAAACTGGGCTCTCGTCATGGCTGGGGCCTGGGACTGACTAGGGGCGTGTCCCAGTCATTTAGTCCCGGAGACAACAAGACCCCGCCCCGCGCCCGTCTGGGCTCCGGCTCACGCACCCCTGGAGTACTATGGGAGGGAGAGAAAGGGGGCACTCCCCCACGCACTGACTCACCCCTGTCCAGTCAGGAGAGGGTAGAGGGAGATGAAGGCAAAGGCGAGAAGGAAAAAAAATCATAGCAGTTTATTGTAAAATAGATTTAATAAAAGCGGAATTGTTCAAAAATGCCTAATTAGTAACATTTGTTATATTGTTTTAGCGTCCTCTATTAAATTACATAAAGCAGTGCGTGTTCCGTGTGTGTTTACTTGAAGATCAGCATTAAAAGCACACCCACAGTGAGGAAAATATTGGAGTCTTACGCCGTCTAATAGTTAAAGATAGACTTAATCTAGCACTGATGCAAATTTGACTGAAGCATGAAAGTTCAGTGCCGGCAGTGGAGTCTACTCCTCCCAAAACCCTTATAGGATTATCTGAAATGTCTACTGCCTCTGCTCTTCCCTCTCATCACGTCCTAATTTGCTCTCCTAAAGTTAGAAAATAAATAAAATACTGTATTAAAGAGACTTAATGGTAACCTATGGCAGGTACTCAAAAGGCAGAAAGAGGATCTTAAAATAGGTGATGAAATGACTAATAAAATGTAGAAAATACAAGGTATAAGGATGAGCTCGGTGTAGAATAACCGAGGAGAAAGCAGCCATCTGGCTCACATATGGCGGAAAAAAAACATTATGATTAATTTTGGGATTCTTGTTCTAATCCTGTCACTGATCTAATGGCAACTGATCTCCTTTAGCGCCTTAATGAGAAGCCTCTCCACTGTTTTCACTGTTGCACCAAATGGTGTCAGTGTGGAGTTGCTGCCGTCATACACAGCCACACACATTACACAGAGGGATTAGCATCCTTCCAAATGAGTAGACCTGTGAGTTTACTGTGGAGCCAAAAGGGCACTCTCGAAGACAGGCACCTTCCAAAGAGCTCTATCTGTGAGATTAGGAAGCAATACATCAGCATATCAAACCGGGTTGGGGTCATTTGTTACTAAGCCTGCAAATGTGTGCGTGTTTACAGAAGACAACAGCAAGCCTTTTCCTCAAAGCTTCACAAATAACCTGAATTTTGATTTGCAAATGACAAATAGACTGCTAATGCAATTCATGAATTATGTAGTTGTCATGGTGACATTAATCAAAAAACAGGCCTCCTTTCTTCGCAGCTATGAACACTGTGTTTCGCTAAAATTGAGATGCATGACAGGGCGTGCGCACGGAGCCGCCTCAATGAGCAAGGCAAAGTGATAGCAAGATATTCTGTTCTGCCAGTCACTCAGAGGCTTATTACGAGAGCATCGCAACAGTCCTATGCCCCCAGGCCCATGGGCATGCTGGGTCCTGGGGTAGGGGGCCTTGTGTAGATACTTCTACGACGGCAATTTTGAAATTCCCCTAAAACAACATGTAATCCCACTTTGTATTCTAGAAGAAAAATACAGAGCGTGATAGTCCCTTTGACCCCAATTTATTCTGTAGCCTCTCACGCTGAAATTATTAGTTCTTTTGAGTTGGAAAGCTGCATCCCTGAATAACAAGCAGCAGAGAGTTGTACAAAAACACTTACGATTATGTGTCCTCCGTCTCTGAACCCTAGAATTTTGTTGCTGGACAGCTGCCTCATCGGATTTGTCGCTTAAATCTAGATATCTCTTCTGCTTAATTATTGAGCACCTGTGAAACACTCACTCCTGACTACACTTTCACAACATCTTTGGACATTTCACGCCTGTATTTTCTTGTCTCACTTACTTTTATTCATCCAAGTGTTTTTTTCACTTCACTCTCCCCTTTGCCCTCAGTTCTTTCCCTGAGCTATCAAATTTTAATGCCTGTGTCTCGCTAAAGAGCCTCTAGTGAGTGAAAACCTCGGTTCAACCACTTAAGTGAACTAACTGGACGGACACGGCATCCTAAATGTGCTGCATTAGGTTTCTGTTAAGATGCCTTGTGATTTCAAACGGAGCGGATCTGTTTGCTTCTTGCACTCAAATTTGTCTAATACATATTCTGAGATTGTTTTAGGCACCGTCTCCCGGCAGAGGCCAGACGAGGGTTGCGAGTTAATTCCTGATCAAGAACGGTTTCTGTAATCCAGTTAATTATATTTCGCCCCGGGCTCTGGAGGTGGTGAGGGGGAATTGTTCTAAGGGGAGTACACAACACAAAAAGCTGAAAGAATAACAAGTTAACAGCGGTGTATGTGCACTCACACCCGCTGACCTCCCTCTTCTCGCAAAGCTGTCAGGTTCCCATTCCATTCACTGGGCTTTTTCCTCAATGAGGTTAGTCCAAAGGTGAGGCCCTTCATCTATAACTTTCCTCCGTCTGGCTCCATCCATCTCCAACCCCCCCCCCCAGACAATTTCATCACTGCTGCTCCCTCCTGTTGGTCTTTCCTTCTCACAGTTTGTCTACCCCAACACCGCCCTGTCGCCTTGCACTGCCTCTCTCTCTCTCTCCCAGTGTATTAAAGGACTTTGACGCTCTCAGTAAAAGCTGATTTATGCTCCCGGTTGTATCGATCGGTTTCTGCATTAAAGATCATAATTCATTACCCCGGCCGCTTTTAATACATTAAACACTCAAAAATAAAATAAACCCCGTAACTCCTCCTCCTCCCACACAAACACAGCATTTCTGAGACTCTACCTGACGATCTCTCACACAAGCAATCTTACATTTATTTACTCCACAGCAATTTCATTTATCTGACCTTCATTTAAAGCCACACTGCGGAACATTCCCCTTTGATAAATACTGATTTAAAAACAAACGTGCCAGCAAAATAAGATCCGCTCGGTATGAACCGCAAGACACGGACAATGTTTTTGTGCAGTATTTTTAAGTCCATGAGCCGAGCCCGCTTTTTGGCTGCGCATGTTTAATGAGGTATTTTTCATCAACAAAAACGTTTGTACTAAAATAAATGCTTGTTTTTTATTCTATTCGTGAGGTGAAATGTTATGCAGTATGGCCTTTCTTGACCTCATAACTCCCACCTTTTCCTTTTACCCAAATCTAAAAGCTTCTTTAAAAAAGCCAAAATAGGGATGAAAGTGCACTGGAAAAGCAACAATAATACAATTAAAAAATGACGAAAACGCAACTAAAAACTAATGAAAAAGTGGCACAAAAACACGACAAAAATGCGTAAGAAAAAGCCACAAAAAATGTCAAAAACGCTGCAAAAAAAAAACCCACAACAAACATATGACAAATAGTGATACAAAATTGTGATAAAAAGTAACGAAAACACAACAAAAAAGCATTTAAAAAAAAAATCAGTTTTGTAGGTCTTAGCTTTCAAACGAGGCTGTAAGCTCCAGTCAGGAAGCTTTTAGATTTGGGTAATGCTGAACTGGAGCAAAGTTGGGGGGTAAGAGTCCCACTGAGATTGCAGGCCCCAAAGTTGTACAAGCTTTAGTGGTAGAGAAAACCGGGGCACATGGGGGAATCCAACGCAGACATGCTTTGATGCCATAATCCATTCAAATTCTTCATTCTTTGTTTCCTCCTAAAGGTGTTGTTTTGCCGCCAACATAAATATAGATCTAGTTCAGATGGGTCAAGTTAAAGATTGGCCTACTGCCCATGTCCGATGGTCTGTTTGTCAATATGTCCAGCCATAGGATAGTACGGATTTAAGAAATGTCGTGTGTCCCGCATTGATTTTACCCCAAATGGCCGCGCCAATTCCCCGCACAAAACAAGATTGCCCTTCCCCATCGCCCTGACAGATTGATTTTGTATCTGGGGTTGTAAGGAGCAGAGGAGCAATCCCTCTGATTTGGGCCGGCTCGCGCTGTCACTCTGACGGACAATTTCCCTCTTCATCCCCCCTTTTCTCCTTCCATTAAAGGACTCTTCGTACCTCCGAGCCCCAACTTCTTTCCCTTGCTCGTTCCCTCTGACAGGCTTTCAGACAGTAAATCAGCGTCATTGATCCAGCGGAGCGCCCAAGTGTCCTGGATTCTGCTAAAGAGCCATTTTCATTTCACAAGCAGTTTACTGGCCTGGCGAGCCCCCACCCGTAAACATCAGCCCCCCTCCCACTTCTCTCGCTTTCCTCCATCACAGCCTCATCCATACAAATCGCCACACCTCGCCGCCAGAGTCCGCAATACTGTAATGCACAATCCCAGGTTTTCTTTTCCTTTTTTAAATGTGAATAAGTTGTAGTAACCTTTTTTTTTCACTGTTCAACATCAGTACGAGGGGGGTTGTGCTTGATTGTTATAGTTATGTGGAAATGTTATATTGCAATCTAGAACATTGATTTTGTTCCTTGCTAATGATTAGCAGTTTAAAACAACAATCATTAAGGAGTTTAAAGGCACTTACCTGATTTTTTTCCTTCAGTATATGGGGGCTCATCTCCATATGAAGCGAACCAAATGGTCAGAATCACCTGTCTGGAGGAATAACCCATTGTGTACGTTTATTTTTTTCAGTTAATGCAGCATTTATGTATGTTTTAACATAGCACAACGCATTAAGTCACAAATTATCATGACTCTACGGATATTATTTCACGGGCCACATACATTTTGAGGCTTGGAATGAAACGTGCTTGTTCTGCAGTGTGGTTTTAAGATAAATCATGTGTGAAATATGGTGATAATTGTGAGATATGTAAGTACTTTTTGTCAGGGAGCTCTATGAAATCTTCTACTCTGTGCAAAAAATAGATATTATATTCTTCCAATGTACCAAAAGACTTAATTGATTTATTTCCAAGAACATTTTGTATCTTAGAGCGTTTTATAAAGTGATGTAACTGAAACAAGGTGAAATGAGGGCCCTTTTGTAAGCACTAACACACATTAATTTATTTTTTCTCACTTTCATGGAGTTGATAAGTGGATGAGTAATGTAATTCTGCACAATATGATGTTTTTGTCAAAGTAAATATGCTTTTATTGTCTTTTTATTTATGCAACGAGGCAGAGCTACACTTCATATTGATTTAAAACACACTAGTTGGAGCCGTAGCAGCTGAATGTCAAAACAGTGGTTTTAAATGATGGAAGAAGATCCATTATTAATGTTGAGCCAATAACTGGCAGGACTGAGGGGAGCAGCTCATAACTCTGCGTTACATCACACAGACCATGGGTCAAACTGAGAAACTCAGGTGTTCACAGTGGCCTTTTGTTCTCCACAGTTTATCGCTAAAAGGAAAACAGCACATTTTCTTCTCATATCAGGAGGGAATCAAATCAACAAGTTACAAATTGATTTTAAGTTTTTACAGAAAAAAAGTGACACCTTTAGTCTCTTTGTGAGTGTTAAGTCACAATTACTGCTGTTGTGATAGTGTTTACAAGTGATCATTATCAGTGTTGTTTAATGAGATTCTTGGTCACGTAGAAGTTTAGCTGAATCTACTATTTCAACATATAATACAGGCACAATAAGCAAAGTCCATTCAGACATTTCTCACAAAGTGGCTACATTCCTATGGACGCCCTCAATTGTACACACAGTTCCCCAAGCTGCTGCGGTGTGATCTGTGCCATATCTTTCCTCTAGATAAAATCTCCTGGATTTCCTTGCCTTATCTTCTGACAAAACCATAATAAAATAAATGAGCCCATCTCAGCGTGGTTAACTGCAGTGGCCATGACTGCACAAAGAGCAGCTGAAACTGCTGTGGCTGGTGACATAATAAACATTCGGTATCACAGTGAAAGCACCAATTTGGCTCGCTGTGAGTGTTTCAACCCAGAGACAAAGCAACTGCGGAGCTCTAAGTGAAACTGTTTGATTTAATGAACCAGTGTAAAGACAATTAAGGAAGAAAAAAAACTTCAGTAACAAGTTTATTTTTTCTTTATAAAAAGAAGCAACACAAATGTTTAAGTGTCAAGGGAAATGTTGACAGAACAGTAACCTATTAGGGCGCAGGAAAGGGAGCAGACTATAGCAGCCATTGTGCCAAAATAGCCTCATTTATTTACTCCTTTGTCACTATCTAAATGATTAAAATTACAAGTCCATCTATGCATTGGTTATTTCAAGGCCCAACAGTAGGCCACGTGTATATGCTCACAGAAATGGCACCTTTAAGTTAACTGTTGGCATAATTGGTCTTCAGCTGTCATGTCTCAAACAAAGAGAAATGTGCGCCATGGGAGGAGGAGGGAGGGGAGCTTTGGGGGGGGGGGGGGGGGGATTGCTGACGGGACAGTGATGAAAATTGCTGGTAGGATAATGAGTTTCATCGTCTTTCAGCCCCTCGTTTTGTGTCTCCACTCTCATTACTCCGAAAAGTGAGCGGTCGGAGGGAATCTTCACAGTCCGCTTATTAAAAAAAAAACACACACACACAATCTGTTAATTAATTCATCAGCCTTCGCGACGCGTTGCGGTTTTGTTGTCTCGCATGTTTTTGGAGTCACCACTGCAAATCGTTTGCCTTTAGTGCGCATGGATTTGCCAATTGATTTGGTTTGACACTGGATTCCCATTTGCCATTTATTATCTTAAAGGAACAGGCCACGGGTTTTTACACACTGGGATATGTTCTTACCTTAGCTTAGACGAGTTGATATACATACCTGTCTGGTCTTTGTGCGTGCGCGCCGTCCCGCAAATGTTGTTAGCATTTAGCCTCTCCCAGCAAAGGTATAGCTCTAAACTGGGGTGAAGTTAGAAGCTACCAAAATGTTCCACGTTTTCCCTATTTAAATACAGTTACGTGAAAAGTTACACGATCCAAGTCTAGTTACACAAAATTAAACATGTCGATTTTCTAAGCGATAAAAAGGGGCACTATATTGTGAGGCGTAATAACATAGGAGCACTTCGACTTCTTCGCAGTAATCTCTCACTTTACTGCGCGGTCGTTAAAGTGCTAAGAACATTTGGTGTGACAAAGACCAGAGAGGTACACAACAACTCGTCTAAGCTAAGGTACGAACATATCCCAGTATGTAAAAACGGTGGCCTATTCCTTTAAACATTTGCTTGAACAGTGCCCTAGTCTCAGGATTTGTTTTTCCTATCTGGATGCTTTTTATCATTGTGCATCTTACACTTTCATTTCATTTTTCAAACAAAAACTGAACAAAATGTATAAGCGCTCACATTTTAAAGGCACCCTCATGACACAATAACTTTTCTTCCTCTGAAAATAATCAAATCATGCTGAGACGAGCTCATCCTGACTCATTATCCTAATCATAATAGTTATGAACCAACGTTTGCGATAGAGCTACTGTGCAATTAAACTAATCCCACATTTTTAGGAGCCGTTTTTTCCGCGGAGGGGTCTTCTGTTTATCTAGGCTCGGGACCAGCACAACACTGTTGCTGCTTGTGACCTCTTGTGGCTGGATTTATGCTTTCACGCAACCCCCTTCCCTTTCTCTCTCTCAGCTTGAACATCCTTCCTCTATCTCGGCCTCCCATCTGTTTACTTTTTACACCATCCTGTGGAGCGAGGAAGTGAGGCCCAGACAATCGGGGAATCAAAGAGCTCAGGAGAGGAAAAGACCATTCCCTTTGTGGCAGATGATGCTTTTACAGAAAAAGAGTCTTCTCCCAATTTCCTGTTGACATTCTTTGTTGTTTTTCCCCATAGTCTTGCTACCCCTGCTCCTCCTCCGTGCACAGCAGATTGTTCAGAATCAATAAAAAGATGGTTGTTGGCAGATGAAAGTCACGGGGCGGGACGTTGCAGCGCTAAACACGCTCATTTCGCTTCACGCACATCCACATGTGTCCTCCCCGCCACATGATGCCCCCAAACAATTAAAGTCTCATACAGATGCGCTGTGGCGGGACATATGGTGAGCAGTGACAGGAAGATGCACAAGCAAATAAAAGAGGGAAATATTCTTGAGCAGGAGCACTCATATTTCAGATAAAACACTGACAACACTGTGCTACCTCTGCTGTCAGTGTGTCTCTTACTGCCTCTCCTTCACATAGATACGCAGGCGAGAGGCAAATATTCATGTGGAATGGTCCCCCGGGGAAGCACGCTCACCGACTCGTATCCTCGTATCGCAGCCAGAGAAATAATCAATTCATGCACACCACAAACCTGAGTGTGATTAGTTTTAATAAGCTTTTGTCATCGCCTCACGCTTGCACACAGGAATCCCAATTTTACATCTCACACACAAGCCACATTATTCACCGGTCGCCCCGAGCTTAACACAAAAGCTAAATAGCAATGACACACGATTACAAGTTAAGGGCTTTTCAAAGCAATTAGTCTCCACCAGCAGTCTGATTCAGGCGCGTTTTCATGTGTGTGCAATGGGAATCAGGTGCCGAAGGAGATGGACTTGGCGCAGGCTAGTGTGAACAGCACAATAGGGGCTCTATGGAGGGAATAGGTGGCAGAGGAAGCAGCTACATGTTGTTTGGGCAGTGGCTGTCCCTAAGCCAGACGGGCTGTACAGTCGGGGACATGTATGAACAATATAAACAGCTGTTACAAGCCAGGTGGATGATGAAACAATGGCTGACTGGGGGAAAACAGAAGATGCAATGCTAATGTTTACTTTGATTAGTCAAGGATTTCGAATACGCCAACACTGTCTCTGCAAGCACAATTATTTGGTGAAGCATTTGCGGTGGCAGACAGTAAACATCATCAATACAGAAAATTTAGGGGTGAACATGAAAGGCGAGCTAACAAATGTAACACTCTAGATTTAATGCCAAAATGTGTTATTTCTTATATCAGTTTAGGGTTAATCTCAGTCAGGGTCAAAATGGCAAAAATGCAAATAATGGCGTACATACATCTGAGATTGCTGCAACAGGTTGGTGGTTGAGGTATTGCTGTCTGTATTTGTTTTGTTTTTTCTCCAAAGATAGGACAGATTTTCCTCCTGTGAGCTACAAAACAAAAATGGCAGAAAGCTACTACAGAAAGCACATCGGACAAACTATGGGTGGAGTAAGTGGACACTAGCCATTAGTCACGGTAAAACTTGGAAGAAAAAAAGAAAGCCTTGGAGGAAGTATTTGGAAAGGCCTTTTAGATGTTCAGCCCTAAAAATGGAGACAATAGACTGCTTATCTATTTATGTTGTGGGTAGTTTATCATACACAAACTCTTATATCTTGTCATTTGCATAAAAAAACAGAAACTATAACAACATCTGCACAACGACCAGTCTTTAAAAATATATATTTATATTTTTGATGTTCCTGCTGCGGTCCGTGGCAACACTGAAGGGGGAACACTGAAGAGCTGGATGAGTCGTGCATCCACAGCAACCAAACTTGACAAATCCACTCACAGTTTACTCCTGACAGTAGTGCCTATGGGAGCACAAAGAGGAGAAGTTTAGACAATATCAAAGAAGGAAATTAGCATTTGAACCCGGACATGTACACAGCGTGTTTGGCTTTTGGTTTCATTGGGATGATCCGTTATCCAGGATTAGCGACCTCATGAAAAAAAGAATGGGCCAAAACATGCAAGCACATCAAATGGACAGAGTAGCATTGATCTGATTTACAGGGGGAAGAGTTGGAGATTTTCCCCAATAAGGCACTCGGTCACACACAGGCAAAAATCTGCTGCAGCTTAAAGCCAAGAAATGGCAACAAACTAGTCCCAAATCACACCTATATAAAGGGACAGGCACTTTTAAAATATCACACCATGTGTTTTGGCTTGTTAGTTTAAAAATAGCCCCTTACAGTGTGGGAGGAGCGGCAGGAGATGAACGCTGCTGTTTAACACCCAAACATTACACAAGGTTGTTATTTAGGTGCAGTAACGGTGCAGAGGCTTAGACCGGCCAGTGAAATCGAGCACATTGTTCGTTTTGTCACGCCCATCTGTGGATGTCAAGTGGAGTCTAAAAGCATGGAATTAAACGGTTTCATTCAAGCAAAAACAAATTGGGTTTCCACTCAATTTAATTATATCCGTATTATATAATTAGGAGTCTGGTTGCTTCTGGCTGAGCAAAACTAAACTTAAGTGTGTTTAATTAAGCTTATGAAGACTTTTTGCAGATAAGGGGACCTGTCTAAGGCACAGTTAATCTCTGTTCTATTGTTTATGCAAATGAGCTAATGATTTTCTTGGTCAAATAGATAACTGTAATACTATGAATTAGGATAATTGAAATAGTAGTCTGATTCATTTGTTAATCCTCAACCAAGACAACAACTGACTTGATATTTGGTTATTTTACTTGATATTGCTGTAGATTTAAGTACTTTTTCCCCCTTTCTTTCCATATTATGTATTGCATCCTAACATCTTTCAAATCCCAAAGGGCCGATGGTGGTTCCTATTTTTCATGTTTAGAATTTATGTGTGTCCGGAAATGAAAATCTAAAAGTGCCTTCCAACAACCACAAATCAGGCTGCAGCGCTGTTTACATGGCCAACATTCGGCTGTTTGTTGTGGGCGAGGGTTCAGTTCACAAAGTGATTTACTCTGTAACTTTCTGATTGTTTTGGAGGCCCACAGCAGTAGTAGAAAGGTGCCAAGTCATATGGGAGAAATAACTACTTTATGAACTCAGAAAGCATGAGATGGTCCAGCCCTACATCTTGAAAAATCTTTAAGTGAGAGGTGAGCGTGATTTATCGCTGTGGTGAAACAAGACATTAGAGGTTAAAGCAGCAGTTGTAATACCGAGGCTAATTTGAATAATTGAGTGAATGACTGATCATGCATAGAGGCCCAGACTGCTTGGCGTTATAACACTATCAATCACAACTGTAATCAAAACGAATAGCCAAAGTCATCATGTCAAAGCCGCGGGCCACATCAAAATTTACGTATTTGCAAAACTTTAATTAGCCACTCAGGTCAATCTGGAATGATGGAACAAACCCATTACAGAGTAGTTATTCTAAGAGACAGACATTTGTTTTAAATGGTCAGTTCAAGGGGATAATTAGAATTAGAAAATATACTTTTAGGTAACTCTACAAGGTACATGTATTGCTCTGGTGTTTATTAAAAAGCATCCACTGCACACCGTGCTGTTACCTCTCGGTCACTTAGCTCCTGTATTCTTCAGTCTAAAGGAGCAGGAACAAAATGACATATGTAAACACACACATGGCATGAAAAGTTTACTTTTCAATGATCTCTTGGTGTATTTATGATAAACTGGTCATTTGGGGTTAAGGTTAAAGCCACACTGCGTAACATTTTACCCAATAAATAGAATAAAATACAAGCATTTCTTTTTATTATACACATTTTTATTGTTGAAATATATACGTTTAAAATATGAACAAATGAACATGTGTCTTTGCTGTGAGCGGCTCACCTCTCCTCAGACTTCACTAACTTTACTGGGAGCGGTTACATCTCCAGCTCGTCTCCATGGAGATGTCGACTGAACGCAGCCAAATATGAGATTTAAAGAGGTTAGGTCCTCATCCAAAGCCATTCTTTGATTACCCACTGAAAAAATAGTCTGTCTAGCTAGTCACTATAGGAGCAGGAGTTGTATGGCTGGCAACAGTATAATCCAAAATGTTACGCAGTGTCCCTTTAAGGAAGTTATCAAACAGCATGTCTCATCTCTGAGTTTCCCTACGTGTTCTTTCAAACAGCACATTCTGCAGCGTCCTATCCCAGGTGCCAATGTCTGCTTTGCCATACACAGGCCAAACACATAGGCTACTAATTTTAAATCTTTAGGAAACCGTACCATGAACACCATCTGCACTGAGAGTATCTCTGCTTGAGTGGTTAGGAAGGAGAAAACAAAACTGTACTTCACATTTTTTAGAACTACAGAGAGCACTCACCTTCAGGGAAGTAGAGCGGGAGGTTGTGGAGATACAAGTCTTTGTCTGTCGGCAGGAAGACACAGAAGATGACTCGGTCCAGCTGAAACACACACACACAAAATGACCTTTATTAGCAGCATACGTAAAAAGCATATATTCATCAGCCGCGGGGAGGAACAATGTAACACAGAGCAACATTGTGCACAACAGACAGAGGAATGCGGCTAATGCATCAGTCCATTAGTTAGCTATTAGCGTCCTATTATTATTATGACATAGAGCCTATTACAGCAGCGAGGACAAAGTGCTTCAGAAGTAATGCAGTGTCTTTTTACATTGAGAACAGAGACGGGCGAGTGTAAAATGATTGTATCTGAACTGAGAACAGCCTGTTCTTGTTACATTTTGTCTGAAAACACTATCAGGCAAAATAGGCTCCTTGCTCTCTCTGTTTTTTGGTAGAGCACAGCAGTGAGCTACATCCACACAAACAATCGCTGTAAAGATTATAGTTTTCAAATATTATTAAGAGAGTGACCAAGTGAGTGCAGTTAGTGTGCAACAATAAACAGTTTTTATGTTCTGGCACTGCGGTACACAGTATATTTACATTATAAATACTGCCTCTCCCAATGCTGTGCAGGCTGATGATAAAAGTTAGTGTGTAACTATAAAACTGTGCTTTCAGGGAAAACTCCACTATATTGGCATAGAGACTGTATTATTACCCATCTTAATATCTCTACAATGGGTTTGATTTTTCTGTTTGCTGTGAGCCAGCTCAATATATTCCCGTCTGTTGCCACCACTTTGTGTGCAGTGTGGGAGGCAGACATGTTCAGCATCCTGCTTGCCCTCATCTCAGCCTCGGCTTGTGCACAATTACTATGCCTTATCAGGATACAAGAGAGGTAAAAGAGAATATGTGGAAATGTGCGGTAAGAAACTACATCCCCTGGGCTGCGTTTGGAATTGTTTAGCAGCAAAGTTGGATTATCTTCCACTCACACCCTTCTACAGCCAGTCACATTCAAATTAAAGCAAGAAGCTGTGAAGAGGGATGTGACGTGGCCTGTAGTTACAGAAGCAGCACAGGTTGATTTTGACCCAGAGGATGTTCAATTAAATATAAGATTATTCTTGAATACATAACATTTCTTCCTAATCCAAGGCATTTGATGTGTTAAACTTGTGTCTCCTATTTTAATTAAGAAACATGGTTCAGTTTGTTGCTGACCTTGAGGGTTTATATAGATACCTTTCTGAAGTGTAATGACAGAGAATCACAATCTCAATATAACGATTCTCGGAATCTAGACTGTATTGACTGAGCCTGTTTGCATAAAGCCTGGTCTTTTTTACTTGTTTTCATGAATAAATCATTCATATTTTTATTATTGCAGATCATGAAGACAGTTGGACCCACAGCTCTGTGCCCTGAGTTTATTGTGTGGTTCACAGCATGTGCACATTTTAATTTCAGTTTCTGCATTTGGGAGCTCAGGGCTTCAGTGATCCAACAATGCGCACTGTAAACCATCAGAGGATGACAATAAAGGTTATTCTCTGGTGAATACTCTCACAGAAAACAGACTCTAGTCTGTCCATCTCTCTTGTTTACATTAAGACATTTCCCTCTCTTTAAAACACACTGGAGTATTTTGTGTGTAAACACACCTGGTGGTCTCATTTTTAGCACTTCTGAGGGCACGTCCTCTACAGCGAGATTTTCGGTGAGCATGTGTTTGCTGAACAACACTCGATGGCTGATGGCATCATCCGCTTAGTATTGCTCCATAGACTCATGAGACTGAGGCTAACAATAACATTATCAACAGCCTCAGCGGGAGGTGGGACAGTGCGCTGTCTAAAGACAGAGGGAGGGAAGGGAGGGGGACAGAGGGGAGGTCTTAGAAGTCAAGGAGGAGAGTTTTAAGAATGTAAACGTCTGAACGGAAAGTTTCCTCTCTGTTCTTTCGCACTTCTCTCCCCTACAGTCATCTACAGTCATCTATTCCATCATTTTGTCTTTTCTCCACCTTCTCCGGAGAGACAAGCATGTGTTTGTGTGAGTTGGGCTTAGTCCCGCAAGGAGCCAATTAAAACACAGACTTGGCCATGAGCGTGTGAGCCGCAACTTGAACAAGGAGTCTGTGTGCATTTGAATGTATGTTTGTGCATGTGTGTGTGTGTGTGTGTGTGTGTGTGTGTGTCTCCATTCAGCCCTTTCTCCACTCTCTCCCCAGAAAACAAAAAACAACAGCTGTGTGAGAGGAAGAATACCTGGAGGACACGGTTGAGAGAAGTGTGCACAGAAATACACACCTTTTCGTGGTGCTCATCCAGAAAATCCCTCACAGTGGCTAATGCCTCGTGCACGGCCTGCTCCGGCGGATAGCCTGCGCCAACAGCACACAGCGTATCAAACAAGAGAAGACAATATGCACATGCAAGTCTTTATACTTCACTCTTGTCTTTTACAACAATAACCTCTCCTTCTTATTTCTTTGTACAGCTAAAGAAATCTGAAATGTTTTGAAATGTTCTTTTTTTATGTATTGCACTTGGGGGTGGGGGCTCATAAGCTTTTTGCTTCAGCCCACTCCTTTTGAGCACAATGTGTATTGCTCAAATAAACAAATAAACTAAATCTACATAGCACTGTAAAATCAGTAGATACTGCAGAAACAGTACTGATTTTTCATTTTTAAAGAAAATAAAATGTTTAAAATATACTATCCTGCCTAACAGAGTAAACAAACAAGCGCAGCAGTGCTTTGTCCAATCAGACACGTGCTGCGCCATTACAGAGCAATTACAGCTTACATGACGGGAGAGGGTAGAGCACAGACACAGTGGGGAGTAAAGAAGGGTGAAAATTAACTTAAATGTATTGTCTAGCAGAAAAAATACACACAGCGCTTTTTGCATTTTTGAGATGTAATGTAAAAGCTCCAACTGGGCCCATTACTTGTCATACAGTAAGTCGTTTACTGCATTATGAAAAACAAGTCTAAATTGCCTTTCCTTGACGAGACTTGCAGCCAAATGCTGTGCTCCAATAAAAATGCTTCAGAGCCTCCATTAACACTGTTGTAAGCAATTCAGCTCAACTGGCTGTTTAACACAGTATTGAATAGACCTTGGGTTAGCACTTGTACCGAGTCCAACAGACCTCACTGTATTATGTCTAAATGTGTAAACTAATTCACTAATAACGGAACTCATCAAGATGTATTTTTCTGAAACATGTGCTGCAATGGAGTTAAACGAGAGTTTTTTTTTTAGAGAAAAGCTCTGTTACCTCTCAGAGAGCTCTTGGGAACATTTGATGACGGTTTAAAAAAAGTCATGCTCAGATGTAAATGGAGTATTAAAATGTGCACTTAGACATCTAGTCTCTAGAGTTTCCCTGCTGTTGACGCTACATGGAAAATATAGCAGCAGTGGACTACAGGCCTGATGGCTGTCACAGCTGCAAAACGTTTTATTTATTTATAGTTTTTTTTAGTTTGGGACAGTACATGTTAAAGAACATACTGTACATTGGTCACGCCACACTGGATTGTAGCCTTGGGCTAATTTCCATTCGTTGTCCCCCAGTGGCACTCTCAAACACACTCTCATTCATCCTGGCCTATTGTACATGTTTTTAGTGGTAAGTTTCCTCCGGAGTGCCCGGAGGAAACTTACATAGACACGGAGAGAACATGCAAACTCCACACAGAAAGGCCCCGTTCAGGTGGGAATCGAACCCCAGTCCTTCTGGCTGTGAAGCACCAACTGCTGCGCTACCGTGCCGCCATCTTAATTTGATGCTTTTTGAATGTAAACGGTAAACATATCTGTAAAAGAACTCATCCCTTATGTTTGACAGCAGGCGAATGAAAGTGGAAATCCTGTTGCAATCTTTAATGCAGTGGTTCTCAACTTAATGTATTTATTCAAGGATCCCCATTATTGTTTGTTTTCACCAAAATGTGCCCAATTCTGTGTATATTAAAAAATATGTTAATAATAAGACACCATGGCAATTAATAGCACACAGCGCATTCAAGGCCAATAATTATTATAATTATAGTTGATAAATTGCTTTGATTCTGCCTGATAATTAATGCTTTATTAAACAGAACTCTGTGAGGAAATATTGCATTTTGATATTATATCCATCACTGCAAAATATTCTTTATAAGTTTCAATTATTGTTATTAATTGTTGTGGTTTGCCATTATTGGTTACACCAGTTGTCCAGTTGGGAATAAAACCTATTTAGACACTTTAGACACACAATCAATAACATCTTTGGCCTTTTCTGGTTTGAAAATGTGTCAGCAACTGGCCCGAACCCCAGAGCGAACCCCAGGGAGCGTTCAAAGTGCCATCCTTATGTCCCTCTCCTCCCAGCATGAAGAGGGATTACTTTCAATATGACACAATCGTTGGCCTAATCTATCTTAATCTGACGCTCTTAATCCGGGCCTTAATCTGAAGAGCACCTCTGGGCCGGAGCTGATAAGTGTCACACACTGGCCCCACACCAGTTTAATACAGTCGCGAACAACAAGACCCAACGAGCCCATGATGAGAACACAGCAATTCAGACAGAAAAGGGACAGTGCCACTTAAAGCTCAAAGCCCCGCGGCGGCAATAAACACTTGAGGAAAGATAAAAACGACAACTCTCTCGCACAAGTGAGTGGATAAGTGTGTTTGTTCTTGTACAGTGTAAGTGGGTGTAAACAGACACTGACCGTAGATTCCCGTTGAGATGCAAGGGAAAGCCTGTGAAGGAAAAAAAAAACACAACAACAACAACAACAAAGAAAAGTGGTTTGTAGAGGGCAGATGAACAGCTAGGAGAAAGTTTTTATCCACCATTCAGACCAAGGCCGTGGGAACCCAGGGTGCTGAGGGGGCTGCAGCACCCCCTGGTGGATAGTTTGCAAATGGCAATAGTATTAAATAGGAAATATGCACAGAAAAAGTGGTTTTGGGGTAAACTTTATCCCTCAGCACCCCCTAATTAAAAGTGCTTCCCACGGCTCTGATTCAGTCACACACCGATGCGCACATCACTGTCACCGCATTGTTACGGCAGCTGTGTTTTTCTAAGCCTGCATGTTGCTCAGGGTAAAATATTATTGACAAGGCCACTCCCAGCAAGAAGTTGCCCTTTGTAGGCTTGCTAACCAGCTGTGTTAAATGATGAGGAATAATTTAACTGGTAGCACAATCAAAAACACACGCACATCCCTTTCTGAGCAGTGTGCTTGATCAAAAAAGAGGCAACAAATGCAAGAAGAATAAAAGCCCACACACCTGCGTTTTAGCTCCCAAAATGTTTATGTGTACTCACTCTGATGAAGGACTCTTAGTCCGAAACGTTACAGTGTGGTGTGAGTACACATTATAATTTTGGGAGCTAAAACGCATATGTGCGGGTTTTTATTCTTCTTGAATAATTTAACTGGAACGTTAAATCTGTAAGCAGATGTAATGCCTTTATTCAACACTCCAAAAACAGCATCATGACCACTCTATAAGAAGCTATGGCCAGGTTATCTACTTACTAAGCTGCTACACAAATGTATCTTCCTCTCATATTATACTTGACTATAATAACCAACAAAGTACAAAGTGATGTTATTGAAACCAATAAATAGTGTAACCTGCTTTACCAAATACTAAAGTCATTTTGTACTGACAATATTCTGTGGCGCACATTGAGTAATTCATAATAAAAATGCACATCCATGTCTTGTTATCGTGATTTGACCTTCTGTGCTAAAGCTCAGGATGGTGATGACTTATTGACTGAATGTGTACCCCATGGTTAAGTACACACACTCTCTTCCCTCAGGGCCAGCGAGCGCTGTGTGCCGAGTGCCCATGTCCCCTTGTGTCCTCACCACTGAACGCGCCCCGTTGTCAGTGGCAGTCTGCAGGCTGTTCTTGTAGCAGGATCTCAGAGCCCTCTTCTCAGCCTCTCCCACTCGGCCTTGTACTATCGGCCCCACAGTATGCACCACATCTACACACAAACACAAGGGGATTGACGTAAACATTAAGATGTATTGTCTAGTTATGCAGTAATCAGTGAAACTAGGATCAATAGTCATGGTCAAAGTGGAGTAGGAGGGAGGAAGGCAAACTTATTTTTCCTAGGCACTTGAAGTTGCATTACATACATGCAATGACTGGCCTGAAAAAAATGTGCCACCAAAAAGAAAAGACCACTTTTAGCTTTGATTAATTTAATTCTAACAAGCAAGATTAATTTCCTTCCAGTGTTGCATGATACAGTATGTACAAAATCTTGTAATAACGATGAGAGAGATGGACCACTGCGCAAAGCTTTCCCCTCAAAGGGGTTCAGCTCATGATCCTGTAGTGGCCAAACCCTGTGTGAAAATGACGTCTCATCCCACTGAATCACTCTCTCAAAATTGGAATCCTGGAATATGCTCAAGCCATCAGGGAATAACAATTTGAAAACTCTCATTCTTTGACCACATAATGTTAGGGAACCGCTGCATTTATCTTATATAGCGCTTTTCCAGATGCTCAAAGTCGCTTTAAAATGTTGGTGCATTATTCATTCACATTATACTTGATGGTGGTAAGATATGTTTGTAGCCACAGCTGCCCTGGGGTAGACTGACGGAAGCGAGGCTGCCAATCTGCTCTATCGGCGCCTCCGCCCACCACCAACCACTCACACACTGCATTCACCCCAGGCTTCCCGGTGTTTCCAAACGATCTCCCATCCAAGTACCAACCAGGCCCTTCCCTACTTAGCTTCTGAGATCTGAAGGGATTGGTCAGAGCAAAGATAAGATAAGATCAACTGTACTCGCCCACAAGTGGGAAATTTGTCTTGGATTATTCACCAACATATGGTCACCTTGCGTCAAAAACAGTAATAAAAACACAAATAAAACATAAGAGTAAGTCTAAGTGGGTTTTGAGATGTGACTTGAAAATGGTTAGTGTAGTAATTTGAAATAGTCCTAATTAATCATTCTTGTTCTGTACAAATTGTGCTCCACAAACAAACTTGATTTGCCAAGTAAATGTCCAACCAGAGAAGTCAAGGTCTTTCCAACATATAAGTAAATAAATCAATATAAACATAAATTAATAAAACATGCAGAGATCTGCCTCCCATTCAATAAAATAAACCAAATTGAGGATATTCCCGAAAACAGATGAATTCGAAAACAACTACTTATCAATAAAGATGACCTTTTGTCCCTGACCAGCAGATTAGTGCCACGGCTCAGATTACGTAATAATGCACAGTGAGAAAGTTGCGTCTAATGCATGCACTAGCCATGTTCTTTACCAGATTAAAGATGTTTCTGGTCATTGTGCACAGTTGCTGTGGCATTTGGCTGTGGGTGAAGTAGTCATGGGATAAACAATACAAGTGGAACATAAACTTTTTGTGACTCGAGTGTAAGACGAAGAAAAACAGCGAAATTTCATCATGCGTCTTTGCTCGCTCTTTGACTGGCACTGCCTTGAAATGTTCGAACCTGAGGGAAATGCTTTCAAGCAAAACAAACAACAGAGGCGGAACAACACTTAAAAGGATATTATAGATTTTAAAAGGTTTACCGCAGTTTTATTGCATTTGAGAAAATAACAAAGTAGATGTTTAAACATTGCACTTCTACATTTGAATATGCCGTATCAGTATCATTGAAATGCACAAAGTTACCCACACAGCTTGTGTTCACTCAGCTTAAAAGCAATGGATGACAGATACTAAACAGTATGTTTTGGATACCAAGTCTTTCCATTTATGGGTATGGTTTGCTGATTATAATCTTCATCAAATCCCTGAGAGGAACTTGAACATCTGTCAACAAAATAAATAAACAGGGACATGCTTAAAAAGGTGGTATTCACTTCTGTCTGATCAAGTAAAATCAAGTGCAGCATTGCTTTCACAATCTTGTATGTGGCAGAAGGGTTGTGCATGTTTCAGAATCAAAAACCACCAAGACACCGAGAGAACAGGCGACACTCACAGTCCTCCTCTAACTCAAAGCTAATATTTTAAGGCAAGCGCTAACCTTGAAATCTCTCCCCCCAATGCTTTCTGCGAAGGATTCTCGAGACGTCTAACAGACTGACTAATGACACAACCCGCACCATCTATTTTCAGTCTAATGAAGTTTTTGTTCCTGCAGCCCGCTGAGGTATTTTACTTGAACTAATTGACTGAATAAAGAGCAGATGAACTGTGCTTCAAATAGTGTATGACGGTTTGACAAAGGTAACGTAAGGACGGTGGAGGTCAGCGCACAATGCCCACAGGTTTAGATCAGAGGAGGGGAAGTCTATTTACATGAGAAACTGTACTTCTGGGAGTATCTTATCATAAAATAATTTTAACTTAAGTGATATTATTTTTGATGTTACGTCAATAACTCTTACTTGAGGAAACATTTCATCACTTTCCTACATCGAGTTCATCAGACCATGGCACTTGCATTTCTTGTCACTTTTCCCAAAATTGTATTGTACTGGTGATGACTAGGTACCGTTGACCCCTTAACCCCCGCCTGAACCGAGCAAATCTAAACTGGAGCATTATTTGAAAGCTAAGACCTACAAAACTCATCTATGCTTCTTCCTTGTTTTTGTTTTTACGTTTTAGTTGTGTTATCACGTTTTAATTTTTACCACATTTCAATTGCGTTTTTTTTTCCTTTCTTGTTGCATTTTTTGCCACATTTCTGTTACGTTTTTGTCACTTTTTTGTCAATCATGAGATGTTTTACACTATAATGAAAATGCACTCAGTTAAGGTGGAGGTTAAGAGGTTAAACTTAAAAAAAATAAGTTTAGGTACTACTGATATCGAATAAATAAAAATATCGAAAGTACTGAGAAAAAAAAAACATTTTAGAGACCATGTCGGTCCAGGGAGAGCATTAAAGGAAGTTACTTTGTTGTTTCAGCTCAAATAAATGATACAAATTTAAAAGAAACTGAATAAATTACCAGTATTGTTCTGTTTTCTGGTTATATTATGACAAATATTTCAGTATAGGTATTGAAAAAAGTATTGTTTAAGTAACAATACTTTGCATCCCTGTATTCACATCACTTACCTGCATCACTTTATCATCCACTTGCACTATGATGTAAACCTGCACTGCTAATACTGACAATACATTTTTTTGTTATAGCCTGTTTACTTTATTATTATTTACTGTTTACACTTTTTGTCCCCACAAAGTCCTTGGTAGTCATTGTATATAAGATCCCACTATTTACTATTTAATTGTTGTTGTTTATTTCACATTTCCTGTATATTTGCACACCCTGAGTGTTTCTAAGAGCTGAATGTAACAAGTATATTTCTCCATTGTGAGATCTATAAAGGCTATCTTATCTTCTATGTACCCAGCCCGACTGATGACTATATCAGAATGTTCACATTGTTTAATGTTTACTACAAAAACCTCCATACTTTTTTATTTTTTTAAAGCGCAACTAAACTCCAGATCCTGATAAACGGTGTAAATGGGTGTTGAAAAGAGTTAACTACATTTCCCAATCAACATTTTGACATTTTGTGCAAACTTGTTCAAAATCCCACTTTTGTGTCTAAAACCGCATGGTTAACGCCTCCTCTGGTTTCACGTCTCTACTACATTTGAATGTTTGCGGTTGGCCCATTGATGAATGTCACGGCTCCAGAGAACGTCATCAGATCTGCCCGTGGTTCTGCCTCTGTGCTCCAGTCCACACATGCCACACACGCCTCTGTCATGTAGCAACCAGGACATACGCAGTGAACCCGACCGCCTCGTAGGTGTGTTGGTACATCAACCATTCACAAGTCATGAGAGTGCACCAACTATCCTATGGAAAAAAAATCTCGTACCGGTGTGACACCGGTAACGGCAGTCTGTCAGATCTGGGGGGCTTGGTCTGAGGCTGTCAACAGAGCAGACACCACCCACTCACTCATCCCCCCACGTCTCCCCCCAGCAATTTTTGACTTTTGTTTGTGGGTGGGGAAAGGCTATGGCACGCCCATTTAAGCCCTCCTTAAGTAACATTATTTTTATATTTTGTCGACTCTACCCACCTCGGGACCCTGCAGATATGAGAAGCATTACATTAACCATGATGTTGAACTCCACTGATTTATGGGACAATATAATTCACACACTCTGTAGAGGATAGTGTGCTGAGAAGGAATCTGCTCTTAGCACTAATGCTCATGCCATATATAGGGTGTGTTAAATATTCAGCTTCTAGACATAAGGGACAGGCATGCAAAGCAAATATGTGCTTTGCTTGAGAACGGTGTTGGACAGAGAATTACAGTGCCTTGCGAAAGTACTAATACACCTTGAACTTTTGCACATTTTGTCATGTTTACAACCCTAAATGTAAAGATTTTATTTTGAATTTTTTACTGAAAGTTCACACACGACACAAGTAACAGACAACTGTAAGTTGAAAGCAAAATGATACATGATTCTGTTATTTATCAAAAAATAGAAAACTGTGCCTTGCATAAGTATTCATACAGCATAACTTAATACTTTGTGGAACCCCCCTTTGCTGCAATAACAGCAGAAAGTCGTTTGGGGTATGACTCTACAAGAGTTGCACATCTAGAGACCGACATTTTAGCCTCAATCAACTCGAGCTCTGTCAAATTAGAAGGAGAGCGTTTGTGAACAGCAGTTTTCAGGTCTTTCCACAGATTTTCAATTGGATTTAGGTCAGGACTTTGACTGGGCCGTTCTAACACATTAATATGTTTGTTTTTAAACCATTCCATTGTAGGTTTAGCTTTGTGTTTAGGGTCATTGTCCTGCTGGAAGGTGAATCTCCGCCCCAGCCTCAATTCTCTTGCTGACTCCAGCAGGTTTTCCTCCAAAATGTCCCTGATTGGCTCCATCCATCTTCCCAACTATTCTTACAATCTTCCCAGTCCTCGCTGAGGAAAAGCAGCCCCATAGCATGATGCTCCCCCCACCATATTTGACACTGGGGATGGTGCACTCAGGACGATGAGCAGTGTTAGGTTTGCTCCATACATAACGTTTTGCATTTGGGCTAAAAAGTTCAATTTTTGTCTCATCTGACCAAAGCACCTTCTTCCACATGGTAGCTGTGTGCTCCATATGACTTCTAGCAAACTTCAAACGGGATTTCTTATGGCCTCCTTTCAATAATGGCTTTCTTCTTGCCACTGGTCCATGAAGGCCAGATTTGTGTAGAGTACGACTTATAGTTGTCCAATGTACAGATTCCCCCAGCTCAGCTGCAGTACGTCGCAGCTCCTCCAGAGTTATCTTGAGGCACTTGGTTACATTTCTGACCAGTTCTCTCCTTGTTCGGTCTGTTAGTTTAGGTGGATGGCCGTATCTTGGTAAGTTTGCAGTGGTGCTATACTCTTTCCATTTCCGAATGATGGATTGAACAGTGCTCCGTGAGATGTTCAAATCTTGGGAAATCTTTGTATAACTTAACACTGCTTTAAACTTCTCCACAGCTTTATCCCTGACCTCTCTGGTGTGCTCCTTGGCCTTCATGATGTTGTTTAGTGTCCAATACACTCTGACCATAGCTCTGAGGCCCTCACAGAACAGCTGTAATTATACTGAGAGTAGATTACACACAGGTAGACTCTATTTAATGGTTAGGGCAAGGTGTGAACATTCTGCAGTCATTAGGAATGTTATAAAGGCAATTTAATGCACTCAGAATAATGCTGTATGAATACTTGTGCACGTCCCACTTTTCACTTTTCTATTTTTTGTAAAATAACAGAATCATGTATCATTTTGCTTTCACTTCACAGTTGTTACTTGTGTGTGAATTTTCAGTAAAAAATAAAAAATAAAATCTTTACGTTTAGGGTTGTAAACATGACAAAATGTGCACAAGGCACTGTATGTCAGGCAAATGTCCAACCACTTGAAAAACATAATAAACTGAACTTTGAAGTGAAGAGTAGATTGCGTTGTCAATCAAAGAAGGTCCCAGATAACTTCATAACACAGTAATCCAGTCATTATTGAGACTTATGGAGCATCAGGACGATCAAATGCATCAGAGAGGACAGAACATTGGCTCAGGGCCGAAAGCCAGAGCAGGTTTCTCATCTGAATAATACTCTCCTTTGTTAAATTGGACAGACAGTCTATTTTGACGTGGATTGTCAAACAATATTTTTTATTTTTTTATTTCTTCGCAACAAACATCACTCGGCAAGTAAACGCAAATTGCAATATTGTCAAATATGTTCGTAGTAACTGAGCGATCAATACAAGAAAGTAAATAAATACATATTCAAGTCCTATAACATATATCTTTGACCCAAAAAGCTGAGATGAAATAGTGATGCATCATACACCTTACTATGTTTACCACATTTCCTTCTTTTTGTGCAATTTTAAATGTAATGTATTGTGTCAATGTCAAGTATTCAAATGTTGTTAACCTTAATATGTTCACATTATAGTAACTTTACCCATATTTATTCCCTGATTGAAAAGAACTAATGTTCTCTGAGCTGACGAAAATAAGAATGAACCAAATATCCTCTTTGAAGTTGTGAAAACCATCTTAAACAGTCCCATTTCTCTCAGTGGTTTATAAGTATGCCTCACCCACATTAATCACAGTTATTAAACACTCTCCTCTCGCTTCAGCGTCAAATACAGAAGCTGAGGCCGTTTTAATCCCTCCCTCAGAGGATGCAAGACCATTAGGCAAAAAGACTTAACTCAGCGTTTGGGGATTTTCTCAAATATGATCAGCCGATTTAAAAAAAAAAATATTATTATTATTTTCAACCCAGACATTCATAATGAAATGATGATATACTGTAGTCTGAGCATGTTCTTCCCCAATGCTAATTTGTTGTGACCAATTGTTGCCGTTGTTTCCATTGACAAGGAAATTGTGTCAGCTAACCACAATCAATGGAGAGAATTTGTTAGCGAATTATCTGCTCATTATGCTCAGTGAAACAGGGCTAAAGCCAAATACTTCTGAACAACAAAGTAGTGAAAGCAAAGCCAGTACAAAGAACTCACGCAATGAAAGTTTACTGCGATAATTCCTATGGACTCTATGAACTGAAATGGTTAATTGGTTTCAAGGTGAATCTGTTCCTTAATTTGCAAGCTGCCATTTGAACTTTTTAATGTAGAATTCATTCTTAATGGATTTAGAGGACGTGAACTTGCAAATCACATTCTGGCATTTAAACCAGCAACAGAAACACTAAAATACAGGTCCAGAATACAGCCATCTAAAACCTACATTTTTACAAAAATCATTTTTATAAAAAAATCATATGACAATGCAATAACAGTCATAGTCATATCCAAAACACGTTTAGGCATCCATGTACCCAAATTAGTCTCAGTGTGGAGTAGTGTATTTTCATTACAAATAAACTTAAACTGAAATAAAATTAAACATTTGTGAAGAGAAAAGGTATGCGGAACAACAAACTTGTGGGTGCAGTATTTTTTTCCAAGTTGTTGCTCAATTTTTTTGTCTCTGTGGAATGTTTACAAGGACATTGCCTTGGAACCATTCAGCAGAATTTGTGGGGCTGCAACGTGACGGCAACATTTCAAAAGGACTTGTGTGAAGCGCCTATGTCCTCTCAAGACGGCAGAAAGGAGCACGTGGCTACAGAGAGTCCACAGATGTGAGCGCAAATGAACTGTACAACGCCACAATCCTTCATAAAAGTCAGCGCTGATGAAGGAGCCAGTGTTCCCTGAGAAATCATTCACACCTCATTTATGAATCCATCAAAGCCCGTTTATGTTTGGATAATGCGGCCAGACACCAATCTCCAATCGTCTATGATGGAGGCAATAGGTTATGTCACAGTAGCCTACCAGAGTGAGTGTAGGCTTTTATTTCATTCAGCAAATTGTCGTAGCTTGGAGGTAAACTCAAATGCTGAAATCGGCACATGTGAAAAGTGAAAATGTACTTGTGACCTGTCTGGTATTGATTAAAGCCTTAGCATCAGTCACAAGGATCTCCAGAATACTGTGGCTAACGTCTTCTCAGATGAACTGCTGTGCTCAGAAGCAGCTTCACACAGTTTTTTGTAACAATATTAGCCATGTATAAGACATCCATCCATGCATCAATGTAAATCTGGTAGCCTACTAATGAAGGTGAATCTGTTTGCTTTTACAGAGTGTGCGTTAACCCCCTGAGACTCCTTGCTTTTCAGTATTAAAAGCGTAAAAAAAACTTGCAGCTTCGACCTAGCCGCAGTGGATGAATCACAATAATGATTCACAGCCTTGTGAGTGGACTTTTTATTTATAGAAGGAGGAAGCATTAGGCTACTCCTCAACAGACACAGAGACATGTCATTGGGTGTAGCCACAGAGCAGTTGAATTATCACCATCAAATATGCTGCCATCTTTAAAACGCCGACCTACTTGGATTTAAACCGTTGAGCACATATGGCTCAGTGTCTGTGTAAATGTTTACAAGTTAACACTCTGCTACGTGTGAAACACTCAAGTAAACAAGTCGGTGCGGAGAAGCAAGCGCCAGGTTCACCGCACGGTCCTGTGTCCGGTTCAGCAGCAGGTCATTCAACTGAGAGTCATGTGCTGATATCAAATATGTCCGCACTATCACACCAGGCCAAAGGTAAACGGGTGCTTCTGCTTTTCACGGTCACTAAATACGTCTTTCTTCTTAGTCTCCAAGTCTCGCATCCGTATTGCTCCTCATCTTTATATGAACTCTGTTTGTCCTTTGTCGTTACTATTTGTTACCCCAAAGCCATTACCTCATCCACCTCCCCCCCCCCCCCCCCCTCTCTCTCTCTCTCTCTCTCTCCGTCACCTGAGCTAGACACTTCTGTCAGGAGTCGGCTTTATTTACCGCCTCTCCTCGCTCGTGTTTACATTATCGATCGGCAGGGTTGCTTTAGTTCCACCATACATCAACGCTCCTCCACCACCACCACCAACCGCCGCTGTAGCTTGTACAACCCGCAGACACGCACACAGACCTGAGGAGAAAAAAAAAAACGTCACGGGGCGAGATGGAAAGAGCTGGCGGAGCATGTTGAAGATGCGTGAAGGATTTATATGTGACAGAGCGAGTGCATCGGAGTGTGGGTTATGGAGGGACGTGTGCACAAGAGCATATGCAAAATAAATAACACACTACATCAAATTTACACACAGCAGTGGAGTGCTGGTACAGCGTGTACATTTTCAAATGCTATGAACGTACTTAATTATGTTTACACATACGTTGTGCACTTTGAATATACTTATTACATTGCGGAAAATGAACCAGAATGAACCCAAAAAGCGAATTTTCTCTTTTAGCTGTATCAGCTGTATATATTTGCTGTAGCCTATAAATTATAATAGATCTTCCTAATTCTTACCATAATATGTACAGAACCAACATTTACAGTAAAACATATTGCTTGTGAAGGCTAAAACATATTAAAAACATATTCAATACAATAAATTAAAAGCCCAATAAAATTTACAGCATAATTAGTTAATGAATTACAATAACCTTAATTAGCACATAGCAAAATTAAACTGGCTTTAAACACCAACAACGCTCTGAACTGTGTCTCGGATGTGATATTTTGCGTTTTAAAATTTAAAAACATAAAGATCAAAACATATAGGTTGCCATAGGACTCCCCTGAAAAAAGAGATTCTGAATCTCAGTGGGACTTTCCCGGTTAAATAAAATATAATAACATTTAAAGACAGAATGCACAGTTTGTTTTGGTTGTTAAAGTGTCCGATTTATTCATTGAAAATATTTTTTTCATTTTTCTCCCTGATGCTTCCAGCCTTGAACAAAAGTGTTGCTGTAAAAGTCAAACTAATGGAGCTTGTTAGTGCACAAAATGAAACAAACAAGCTCTGGGTCCAGCCCACGAGATGATATAATCCGACTTGTACCTCTATCCCATTCCATTGAATTTTTAAAGAAATAACCAAAATGCTCACCCCAGCCAATAGGAGGCAGCCAAAATCTTAAAAAGAAAAGAATTCCACACGTGTCCAGCAGAGGGCACTGACATAATAAGAGATCAGGATATAAACAACATATTGTAGCCACGTGCTAAATGCTCAGCCTTCCCCAGGGCAGCTGTGGCTAAAGTAGTAGCTTACCGCCACCAAGTGTGGAGTGAATGAATGATAACCACACTGCAGTCCTTTGAGAAACCTGGGACATAGACTGGTAAAGCGCAATACAAGGGTAAGCCGTGGTTGTTATTTATTAGGCTACAGTCCTGACAGGCTTTTGACCAAATTATTCGCTTACATTTTTTCACCTGAGTAATTACCAAGGCAACACATTTGGTTAAGTCATGGCACAGTCTGATATATTCACTGTTAAAGCTGCCTTTGGTGATTTGAGTAATTAATGCAATTGCAACATGATCATTTTTACTCTTTCGGCTCCACTGGCTCTTGGTTGGGGTGCAAAGGTCAGACTCTCGTTCGTCTAACACAGGGGTTCCCGTGAACCTTCTGGAAAAAATTATTAGCATTTTTAACGATTTAAGGAGCAAAACCTTTAAAATCTGGTTTGGATAATGTATTTTAATATGGCCATCTTATGACCCCCCCTAAGAGAAATGGGCTTAAAGATGTTGGTTTATTGTATGAAGTTATTATCTACAAAATGGTAGAAATTTGAATAACAGCCAAGTTCTAGCCCATAGTCAACATGAGTTCTTTATACATTATATTCCACACACACATAAAGGACATGTGTCTGGTCGCTCACAACTTCACAGTGATTTGGTTCAATAACCAAATAACCAAACACTCCGAAAAGTCACTAGTTTTGTGTTAAAAAGAACATTAAATACATATGTTCTCAGTTGTCATTTCCATCCTTAATATTTTTATAATTATAATTTTAATTTTATTTAATTAAATGTTTTTCAATCAATCAATCTTTATTTATAGAGCGCTTTTTATACACAGGTGCATCACAAAGTGCTTGACATTTAAAAAGACATTAAAAACCTCGCCCGTCAAACCCTCCCACCCTCCATACAGTTATCCCAATACACACGTACACCTACACCCCCCACCCTTTACTCTACACTCACTCACACTCACACACAGAATCAAAATCAAGCACATAAGGCTGGGTACAGATGACCATGGTGAGGAAACCCCATCAGAGTAAAAATCAGTAAGAAACTAGAAATAAATATCAAAATATCAATAAATATCAAGTTATCAAGGTTAATAAATAGATAAATAAATAAATGGGACTACAAAAAATAAACAGATATCAGCTAAAAGCTAAGCTAAAAAGGTGGGTCTTGAGCCTGCTCTTAAAAATCTGAACGCTCTCTGCGGTCCTGAGCTCCTCGCCGTGAGTCTTTCTGTTGAGACGCCTGCCAGAGGAGCGAAGGGGCCGTGAAGGTTCATAAGGTAAAAGCAGTTCTGAAAGATAAGAAGGACCAAGACCATTAAGACATTTAAAAACCATTAAAATAACTTTAAAATTGATCCTGAAACACACTGCATTCGCTGCATTGGCTCGGGGAGCCAATGCAGCGACTCTAAAACCGGTGTAATGTGGTCCCGCCTCCTGGTCTTCGTCAGGACACGAGCTGCTGAATTTTGTAAGTTGTAAACCTGAGATACTCTTTTTGGGAAGACCAGAAAGCAGGGCATTACAGTAGTCAATACGACTGGTGATAAAAGCATGCATTAGCGTCTCCGTGTTGGCCCGAGAGAGAATGGGGCGGACTCTGGCTATGTTCTTTAGATGGTAAAAACCTATCTTTGTGATATTCTTAATGTGTGGAATTAAAGTCAGCTCAGAGTCAAAAATAACACCCAGGTTCTTCACCTGTGACGAAGGATTAAAAGACAATGACTGTAGTTTGGGTAAAAGTTTCTCTGTCTGGGCCTTAGGACCGATGACTAAAACTTAAGTTTTGTCCTGGTTAAGCTGGAGAAAGTTTTCTGCCATCCAGGATTTTATATCTAAAATGCAGTTAAAAAGTGCATCCATTGGCCTGGTGTCATCATCCTGATGACATCACCAAGAGGGAGCATACAGATTAAAAAGCACTGGCCCTAAAATCGAACCCTGGGGCACACATGTAACGTTATGGACTTTAGAGGAGCAGGTATCCACACTTACCATGAATGTCCTGTCTGTGAGGTAGGGTGTAAACCATTTGTGGACAGCACCAGAGAGGCCGATATGTTTTAAACGAGTTAAAAGAATAGTATGGTCGACTGTATCAAAAGCGGCGCTCAGATCCAGTAGAACCAACACTGTGACCTTCTGTGAGTCATAATTTAATCTAAAATCATTTAAGATCCTTAAAAGGGCCGTCTCGGTGCTGTGGTTTACCCTAAAGCTAGACTGGAATTTCTCAAGGACATTATGTGCAGTAATAAAATCACTAAGTTGGGTAAAAACAAGTGGTTGTTTTTTGCTTAAAAATGGTAAGTTGGATACTGGTCTAAAATTTTTCAAATCATTACAGTCCAAATTGCTCTTCTTCAGCAGTGGCTTCACCACCGCCCCCTTAAAGGCAGCAGGGAAGACCCCCGTCTAAAGAGCAATTCCTCATGTGTAAATGCTCGTCACTAAAAGATTCATAAAATGTTTTAAAAAAAGGGGTTTGGGACCGGGTCTAAAAGACATGTGGAAACACACACCGGTTTTAAGCATCGTTTCACACTGATGCGGACGAGCAAATGGGCCAAGATCCCGGATTCAGAATAATAAAAATGTATTTCTTATTTTTTGTGTTTGATTGGTTTGGGTCACAATTTAGACAAATAATTAAATTTATGATTGAAAATTCTGCTTTAAATTATTAAGTTGAACTATGTTTAGTGCATATATCATTATTCAAGTATAATATTAATATTAAATAAGCTTTAATTACATAGTTTAAAACAATAAAATTGCCAAATGGCAGTTTTATGTCAGGACCCATGGCTCTTTGGAGACAGTATACCCACATAAAACGTAGTTTCAAATATGACAAAAATGAGACATTTCTGAAAATGCAGTGACTGCATGACGCTTATTACATTACCCAGAGCTAAACATGTTCACATGATGCCTGTCACATGTCTGCTGTATTAAGAGAATAAATTATAAGGTGTTAGTGAAAATTAGTGTGCAGAATGGATTGGAGGCTGTCTTTGCCCCCGGCTGTGGATTTCATTGACATATTAAGGATGCTTTGTTGGATTTAAAAAGATCAATCTCTCTCACACAGAGACACTCGTAACCTATTGTTTAACAAATGCGAGGTCTACACAGCGGTTCAAAGGATTTGCTCAACAAGCCTGTAATGTGATTTTACCATAATATAAATGAATGTGAATGTGTGTTATCCATATTAGAGTCCAAAGTCGCCTTGCTTAACTGCAAAGAAAGGATCAGATTCTGGCATCAGTACAAACAGAATTCTTAATCACCCCTTATCAATCACATAGCTGCAAACGAGTGGAAAACATATGACATTTTGAGGGGTATTCAAAATTGATAACTGTCAATTAGCCAAAGAAAGAAACAGCCCTTCTGCAGAATCAATAGACAAAGCGCTGATATCAGGGGTGAGAGAAGTTATACAATTCTTTTGGGGAAACATATACAATATATAAAATTGTGAGGAAATGTGTTTTCCATTTTAGTTACGCTATAATTAAACTACTGTGATCGGACGGTTGTGAAATCTGACTTTAGAAACACTTTGCTGAGGAGGGTTTCAGACGCCTCTGCATCCAAAAACAAATGTATGTGGCACAGCAGGCAAAGAATTTACGCAAAGTTTAACATGTTCCTCATGTTGCTCATGCTCAGGCTTGTATGACGGATTTTAGGAGTCATTTATTCCTCTGATGTTAAGTCGATACGTATAAGTTTCCACCTCAAGGCATATTGTGATGATTTCCTTTCAAAATTTCCAAACATTTGCTACGCAGCTGCTGCTAATCTTTTCCATGGTATACCTGCATATTCTGCTTCAGATGAATTGCAACAGAAGACGTCTTTTATCCACGTGTAAAGGCACACACAAGTCTGGCTAATTATAACTCCACGCTTGTGTCTAACAGATGGTCTGTTAGAAGAAGTCTGAGCTCACACAAAACAATGGGCAACACAAGGAAAGGGGAGGTAGAGCATGTAAGATTTGTGGTTAAACCCTTTTTAGGGACTCATGAGTTACAAGAAGAGGGAAGTCCTCTAGAGTCTAGAGGGCATCTGTACCCAAAGATCTAAAGAGCAAAGAGTACAGGGCAGGGTTTCCGTTGGCTGGTTTGAAAAGCAAATGTCCGATAAATACAATTACCATCGGCCGAAAAAAATTAAATACAAAAAAAGAGGCAGGTATAAATATTAAAAAAGGTTTAATATTATATTATATTAAAAAAAAGGTTGGATTTACGCCATTCTATAAAGTGCAGTTGAAGCGCCATCATCACACTGGAAATTAAAGACTTTTCTCTTTGTATGTCATTTTCCAAGAGAACAGTGGCCTATAAGTACATTTACATGTACATTTACATGTACTTATAGGTGAGGAAGAGACTGACTGAGGACAGCACTCTATCTGATAGGACCCAGCTCACGCCTGACCACATTTGCCAACTACTGGAGATCTGTCTTAGCACCATACATTTCCAGTTCAGGGGTAACGTCTACAGACAGATCCATGGCTGTGCAATGGGCTCTCCAGTTTCACCCATAATGGCTAACCTCTACATGGAGGAAATGGAGAGGTATGCCTTGGTTTCATACCCAGGAATCAAACTGGCTCAGATATGTAGATGACAAAATGAAAGAGAAGGAAGTGGCACCTTTTACAGATCACATCAATGCTGTGGACCCCAGCATTACATTTATTCGGGAGGACGCTAAGGAGAAACAACTTGCCTTTTTAGACTGTAAAGTTATCATAGGGGAAAACAGACAACTTCAGACAGAGGTTTACAGGAAGGCAACTCATACTGACCAGTATTTGATGTTTGACTCAAACCATCCACTCCAGCACAAACTAGGGGTCATCAGGACGCTCAGACATAGAGCTAAAAAGGTGCCTACCAGTGCAGAAGGAAAGACCAAAGAGGAGCAACATCTCCAGAGAGCCCTCTCAGACTGTGGCTATCCTAACTGGTCTTTCACTGAAGCACAAAGGGCAAGAAGACCCAAAGAACAAGACAGACAGACTACAGAGCCCAGAAGAAAGGGAGTTGTAGTGCTGTATGTAGCCGGGGTCTCAGAGAAACTTCAGAGAATCTTTAGGCAGCACAGGATTCCAGTGTACCACAAACCGGGGAACACACTGAGACAAAAATTAGTTCATCCCAAAGACAAAAATCCGAGCCACAAACAAAGCAATGTGGTGTATTCTATTCGATGCAAAGAAGAAGAATACAAACAACATTATATTGGAGAAACGAAACAAGTTTTACAGAAGAGACTTTATCAAAACCGAAGAGAAAGCACAAGCGGCCCTCAGTCGGCGGTGCACCTTCACCTCAAAGCCTCCAACCACTCCTTTGAGGACGGGGAGGTCAAAATTTGAGCTAAAGAGGAACGTTGGTTTGTACGAGGAGTAAAAGAAGCTATTTTTGTCAAGAAAGAAAATCCCTCCATGAACCAGAATGGTGGGCTCAGATTGAATCTTTCTCCACTTTACCTCAATCTCCTTCGCAGACAGGCGACAGGGCACGGCCAGTCCAAGGAGACGACGCCTCAGTCAACAAAAGAACAATAGGCAGGTAATTGGCAGTGATCATCTATGAATAGGACAGGACTGACAGATACTGGGGGAGCAGATTGTTAGAGACTCTACTTCAAAGATGTTTACCCACAGGTGAGAGTAGCTGTGATTAGGAGGAGCCGGGCCAACCCCAACTCCTCCACGTGGTCTTTATCTAAGATGCGGGCTGAGCGGGACTTTATTCCGCTGACGAAGCCTTTTGGATGAGAGGCGAAACGTTCGAGACTTCAACTACTGAGTACAGAAGATGACTCAAATACCTTCATTGAAGATACATTTACATTCATAAAAGTGTGTAAAGAACTCAAGAGCTAATAAATCCGGTAATTCTTGAACCCACATGTGTTCAGTCAAACGAAAGCGCCACCGGGAGTTTTCCCGGGTTAAGAGGCGCTTCCTCGGCCTGTCTGTGCAGATTGTCTGGGGAGATTCCCGGTGTTTGGAGTCGCTTTGAGTGTGGCAGAGCTGGGTACGTAGTGAACCGTTAGAGTCTGTCTTTTGATGAATTTATCCCGCGCTTCGCTTTGTTCCTCCATAATATTTTTACGACCCAGCCGGCCCAGTGTCTGACAAAAAAAAGTCTAGCAGAACCTTTGGTTCAGGGTATGTTTGTGTAAGCTCTCAGTCGTACAGGGTAAAGGTTCTTAAGCCGTACGGGCTTTGTTTTAACGTTAAGGACTTTTCCCCTTTCACCTCAACAGGCTTTGTCATCAATATACCCATTTAAATGAGGTGTCAATTGCTGACAAAGCCTCTTCGGTGAGAATGTCAAACTGTCCTCAAGAGCTATAACGACACAGTACAGATTATGTTTTTTTCAGAATTTTACCACTGACTTCAGAAAAAGCAAAACATTTTGCATAAATAGTTATATGCATATATATGTGCTAGGAGACAATTAATGTACAGTATAAAGTCTTGTGTCATAGCCAGACACATTAGTGGTTTCCTAGCATTAGGCAGAAAGGGGCTGTAAATACTCCAGTCTGCAGGGTGCTGTATTCACTTATTTAATGGTAACCTAATTCTAACTCTTTCATTGCTTCCTATTCACAGATTATTAAACTCAGTCAAGAAGCCTCTTTTTTTGTGCTCCTGAACTTGCAACTTTATAAATCAATCAAAGTTTATTTATAAAGCGCTTTTCATACCAAAAGGGTATCACAAAGTGCTTTACAGATTACAACATTTAAAACAATACGCCCTGCATCCCCTCCCATCCCTCCGAAAATATACAAACATTACACACACACACTCAAACTCTTACCCCACCGTCTACACACACACCCCCTCACTCACTAACTCACAGACAGACACAGAATAAAATTAATAGATACATAAGGTTGAGTACAGATGGACAAGTGTGGAAACCTGATTTGAGGAGCTGTCTGCGCCAGGAGCAGCAGTCCAGCACAGCTATAGGGCACTGACCCAGGAGATCCCAGAGGAGGCACCACACCTCCACCTGAGCACCCCCAGGACAGCACCCACACAGTCACAGGCTATCACCACTCCCGAGCCACAGGGCCCCTTCAGAGATATATATATATATATATATATATATATATATATATATATATATATATATATATATACACACATCTTGAGCCTGCTCTTAAAAACATGAACGTTCTCTGCGGTCCTGAGCTCCTCCTCAGGTTGTTCCAGAGGCGAGGGCCATAATATTGGAAAGACGCCTCGCCATGAGTCTTTCTGTTGACTTTAGGAATAACTAGGAGACCCCTGCCGGAGGAGCGAAGGGACGGTGAAGGTTCATAAGGTAAAAGCAGTTCTGAAAGATAAGAAGGACCAAGACCATTAAGACATTTAAAAACTATTAAAAGAACTTTAAAATTGATCCTGAAACACACGGGGAGCCAATGCAGCGACTCTAAAACTGGTGTAATGTGGTCCCGCCTCCTGGTCTTTGTCAGGACACGAGCTGCGCTGCTCGTCGCCACCCACCCACATATTTGGATATTATGTTTGCCTGGATATTTGATTCGCCGGAACTTTACATTGTCTTATTTACTGCTCTGTTTTATTGCCGTAATGTTTGGTGCCGCCCTATGAGGCAACTCCTGTTGTGATATTGGGCTATACAAAACCATTGATTGATTGATTGATTGATTATGTGCAGTAATAAAATCATTAAGTTGGATAAAAACAAGATTTTCTAAGATTTTGCATAAAAATGGTAAGTTGGATACTTCCTTTACAACGAAATCAATGTGTAGCCCAATGAAGACGTCAAGGTCTTCTGCACATAATAAACCTCAGCAGTAACAAAGAGTACAATCGGTTTTGTGCAGTGTAGAGGACATGTGGATCTGGACACAATGTGCTGCTGCCATTGGCTACATGACTTTTTGAATAAACTGTGAGTTACACTGGGTTTTAAACTCAGACCTATTCATTTACCTTGATTATAGTATAGTTAGTATTGTATAGTATAAATGTACTATAGTATAGTGTAGTAGCAATGTGACAGAACAGTCATGTACTGTACATTTATTTTCTATTGGTAAAAACTCTAGACTAAGGCATACAAAAAATACATGAAAATAAGAAATTCAAAAGGTTTTGAAAAAAACCTTAACATTTTGGCCTCCATTGTCAATACACTGATTAAGACAATTTGGTTCTTTCGAGCATCTTGAAGATTGTCTGTGGACAATCGTTATAGGGATTTGAGATAACCCCACAGGAAATAATCACAAGAGCTAAATCAAGTGAGTTCTCAGGCCAGTGTACATCTCCTCTCAGGGAAATCAGTCGCCCTGACAGTATCCACACACAATAAAATCGATTTGCGATCAGGAATACAGCCTTGTGGTGGAATTTTGAAGATGATGATGATGATGAAAGCACGTTGCACCGTGATGACAGAGTGAAAAATACGCCTGTACGGCAAAAGTGCACTGCTCCTTCAACCACACCTACTGAAACAGGTGTGGACACAAAACTTCCCATCCAGCCCCTTCCGTTGAGCCCTCACTGACTCCACTGTGACCCTCCTTGACATCACTACACGCTTTTCATAAAAGGAAGTTCCCACGCTCCACCCTGTAGTTTTGCCATGTGAGCATTGGGAAAAGTTCATCTATATTAAGCATTAGTGTAGATCCAGCCTATTCAAGTCCCGCAGCTGTAATTGGGAGCTAAAGTAAATCTTTTTGTTTTTGCATAATAAGTAGCGAGTAGCCTCCTGGTGTGCGCAGAGAGTCAGGCCTTAAAAGTAATACACTAGAGCTGGAGATGCCTTTAGACGACAATAGGACTGAAATAACACCATCACAGTGACAGTTACAATACAGCAATAATCTGCTGCCACCTCTTAACCCCACCTGATCCCGAGCACATTTTCTCCAGTTTGGCTTTACCCAAACCTAAAAGCTTCTTTTTTTTTAAAAAGCGAAAAAGCCACAAAAGAGTGACGAAAACGCAATGGAGAAGAAAAAAAAGGCACAAGTGACTATAACACGGCAACAAAGGCATTTAGATCAGTTTTGTAGGTCTTACTACACTAGGCTGTAAGCTTTTAGATTTGGGTAAAGCTGAACTGGAGAAAATTGTTAAAATGACCTAAAAGGGCGTAATATAATTAAAACTTTTATGTTCAGGCCTTTTATTTTATTTGATATGTAGAGACAACGTTTGCAACTCACTTCAAACAGCTTTGTATAGTTTCATATAGGGAGTTGTGACTGGGTCTATGTTTCCGTTTATGGTTTCCTTATTAGTTTTCCGTCTGTCTCAAGCGCCAGCGGCTGCACGGCTCCTTCTCCGTTTGATGCTGTCCCCATGTGCTCTCTCGTATAATACATTGTCACACTGGCATGAACCTTAAAAGAACTTGACTGAGTGCCATCCGGTGACGCCCGCCCCGCTTCTCATTGTCACCGCGTCACTCCTCCCCTTGAGGCCTCACCATTCTTCTTACCTGGGGGGGCCGCAACCACCACTTTCTCCTTTTGGTCCTTGTGCCATCTGTCCGGCGGCTTTTCTTTTTCAGCTTTTAAAGATCGGGCAGAAAAAGGACGAGCTGGTCTTTTGTGCGCAGGGCCCTCAGTCTGTGCTCAGCCAAGCGGACACATGAAATCCAGGGCCTATGCAATGCCACAAAAGAGGGTTTCAGATCTCTTTCTACCTTTAGGAGGACGGGTAAATGGGTGGAGGAGGACGGGATGCTAAAGGAGGCAGCTTTCCCTCAGCCAAGCAACACCGGAGCTTTATTTGTATCCCTCCCCCCCCACAATCTTTCAAGGCGAATGAATTAACTGAATGTATTAGCACCAAGGTTGTGATCATAATTTCGCTCCTCATCAGCAGCGGTAGCAGTGGTGGTGAAGGAGGCAGATTTGGAAAAGCTTTTCAACACCTCTGGAGCATCGCGCTGCTGATGCAGTGGCATGAAGAAGAAAACACGGTGGCGGGCGCGTCGAAAGGAAGTTGTATAAAAAGCCCAGTCTCAGGGTGGTTTGAAAGAAGACTCAAGGGCGACGACGATGGCAGTGTAGGGGAGGCTAACTGAACTATCACACAGGGAAAAATATGGATGTATATTTAAAACTGGTTAAACTGCACGCCTCAGGTCCAATGTGGATAAACTCACAAAGCCTCTTTATACAGTCACACAGTCTCTTCAGAGTAATGCCTTCAGGGAGGAGACTGCGGAATCTACGGGCCAGGTCGAGTCGCCTTAAGAACAGTTTCGTACACAGGGCCATCGGGAAGCTGAACTCCTTGCCCTCCCACCCCTCTTCCCCCACCCCCCACTTCACAATCAAGGATGAGAGAAATATAATTTCGAATCAGTCACATGGTTTGACAAATAAAACAATCTTGAATCTTGAATATATACACCAGCACAATATATGTTAATTTATGAAATTATTGAAATATTAGGTGACGTAATGTCCATATTGTAAAAAGCCACAATATGATCCAAAATTTCTGAGGTTTTCAAACTGACTGAGATTAACAAATTTTTCTAAAACAAAAACACATTTTAACTTGAAATAGAGCCTCTTAACCGAGTGCATTTTCTCCAGTTTGGCTTTACCCAAATCTAAAAGCTTCTCAACTGGAGCGTACAGCCTATAGGCCAGTGTAACGCCTCATTTGAAAGATAAGACCAAAAAAACCTGTTTTAAACTGATCTTTTTTCTCGCTTTGTTGCCGTGCTATTGTCACTTTTGATGTGACTTTTTTTCCATAGAATTTTTGCCACTTTTATTATTGCTTTTTTGTCACTCTTTTGTTGTGTTTTCATCCTCGTTTTCGTCTCGTTTTGTCACAATTTTGTGGTGTTTTTGGTATCGTTTTTGTAGCTATTTTGCCACTTTTTCAAGAGGATTTGGGTAAAAGCCAAACTAAGGAAAATGTGCTCGGTTCAGGTGGGGGTTAAGAGGTTAAGTTTGAGTATTGATTTTCGCCTTGTTTTATTTTTTATTTTTATTTTTTAGAATCGTTTTTGAGTCTTGTTTTGACATCAGTTAAATATCACAATGTCGTCATCACAACACACAAGACAGTTATTGTACATCACTTTTCTCTGATCTAAACAATACAACACAATCCCCAGACTTTTTTCTATAGCCCTAACCCTTTCTACCTGTGTTCACAACCGACCATGGTCAAACCCAGCAACATCAATAAATCAACACAAATCTCAAGCTTGGCACAAAGACAACAGGTTGCCCTTTTTTCCCATGGAACAATCATGTTGCAGCATATACAACATGCAGTGTTCAGGCTTTGGGAGTTTAAAGAGAGAGGAGACAAAGGATTTCATTTTAGGCTAATTTGGCTGTAAATAAAAGATATAATAAGTGTGGATTGATTGACATAAAAAAGAAAGGTAAACTATAAATTAAGAAGGTTAGAGAAGATGTTTGGTGAATACTGTACATGAAATACAATGTCTATAAGATGAGAAAAACAAGCTGAGACTGTGACAGTGATGATTCAGAGGAAATAGCCCTGGCACCCGAGGCAGAGGAGGGTCCAAGAGCGAGCAGTGAGGGTTTTAATTAACGCTAATTGGCCACAGAGGGAACGGCAAGATTGAAGAAGAGCAGCCTGACAGAGTGAGATCTCTGCTTTGTACCTCTCTACCTCCAGCACTTTCTATCTGTGCTGCAGCATCTACAGCTACTTTTCATCTTTGACCAACTCCTACTGTGTTCAAGCAGCCACCACCATGTGAGATGTGTCCTTAAAACACAGTCAATATACCATAATTCCATGGTCGACAACGGCCATAAGCAATGCAAATAAAATCTACAGCTTCCTGAGCGGAAAGGTGAAGCTCAGAGGGATTTAGCCGCTGAAATTGGATTATAACTGAACGGAATTTAAACATCACTTGAGATGCCGTGACTGCTCACAATAAACAAATATTCTTGCAGAGACACTCTCAAAAGGGGTTCAAACCAATGGGTCATACTATAATTACAGAAGTAATTGTGAATCTCGTCAGATCTCTGAAACTGCATGGATGGGCCTAATTAGTACCTGGATGCGAGACTGTGCAGAAATACCTGGGTATGTGAGTGGTTACATAAGTAGCAAACTTCCACCGGGTGTGAAGCGCTTTGGTAACATGGTAAGAGCCAGACTGATATTACAGAGTGATATCAATCTGGAATAGTGTGCGTTTAAATTATGGATGAAGTTTTAGAGGAGCATCTGTGCGCCTCATTTCAGCCAATCACAGCAAAGTCTTGAAACAACAAACTGCCACGGATTCATTTGATTGAACTTGAACAATACAGTTAAAGCTGGTTTATGTTTTACCGTCCCTGTGGGTTTTAGCTAGGGACCAATGGTCAACAGGGAAACAGACTCATAGTAACAGTGTATTGGTACACAGGTAAGCTCTGGGCCTCCCTGAACAACACGTTCAACAATCCTTGTTGGATGCAAAAGGATGTAACTGAAGAGAGCAATGTTTCTGTAAATGCACACATGATGGGCATCTCTGGTGTTTGTCTCACTTTAGCCAGAGTCACTTTGGGCTGTCGTTTGTCAATATGCCTAAATTGCATGTGCCTCCTGCTAACCAGTGTGCGCCATAGGCCTGGGGGTTGCTAGGCTACAGCTCAGGGATGCGGCTGGTTAAGTGGCTCTGGGATCACAGTCCGCCTGACAGCAGGTCCTCAGGACCATTTGGCAACTTGTAAGCCAGTGGCCCTTCAAGTGGCACATCTGTCGGCATGCCCATACATTTCAGTGCAGCGTGTTGAAGATTGGACCCATCTCTCAGCTTCTCCTTGTCCCGTCAGTTTCATTTTGACTCTCTTTTTCACATCACCTTCCCAAAAATCTGTGCATGCTTGGTTATCTTGTGCCGGGTTTTGTCTTCGTTGTTATTGATGCGTTGAGCTTCCCTGCCTCCTGCTGAGAGGTAATCAAGCCCTGTTGTGATTGTTTAAGCAATGTAGCGTGTGTTGAATCCTTCTCAGGACATATAATATTTGTATGGGAGACGCATGTCAGTCTCTGCACCTGCTGGGCAGTTGCCTCATATACTCTAATGCAGAGGTAAAGTAAGGAGTATCCCACATTCAATTAGAAAGTTAGTGATTCACAAAGAGGCCCAGATGTCTGGCTAGAAAGAAGAAGGTGATTGGAGTTGACAGCCAGAAAACACTGTAAAGATTGTCCACAATACTCACAAACACCCAATAAACAACAGAAAAATACACCAAAGAGCATGTAGCTCTGTGAAACTAAACTTTACAAACCCTTAAATGTCCAATATGTTTTGGTGTCAAATAAGCCTTTGGCCATTTGAATAGAGATACAGAGAGAACAAATGCACAATTGATCTTATTATGCACAATTATTTCTGACAGTTTTGAATTCAGACCTGTGATCCTGACGTGCTAAACCAAACAGGTGAGCTTACACAAGCACAGACATTGCAAAAATTCCTCCATAGAAATTCCTTGCGGCCTCCTCCCCACACACTGGTTCATGATTTATGTTTTCTATTCACTTTTTGTGTCCATCTCTTCTAGTCTCCATTCTGCCTGGAGCATCCCTCTGCACCACCACCTCCTTTCTTCCTCACTGTGAATGTGGATTCATAAACTGATACACAGAGTTTATTAATCTGTTTTACAAGATGTACACACATACCTGGGTGGTCATTACTTACAACACATGCCCTAGGCGCTATTTCCAATTCTAATGTGTCGTTAGGCAGTGTGATGATATGGTGATTATCTCTTGACAAAATGTCACATTAAGAGGAGTGGGGTTGGGAAACTGTCAAGTAGAGACTGAACTGACAGCTCAACAAGACTGAACCAGCTGACAATAGACCTAACCGTCTGTTAACAAAGGCTTTTGACACTGGATTACAGTAATAATGTTTAGTTAAATGCAAGCCCCTCTTGGAACCGGCACCGTAACATGAATGATCTTAGAGCTCTGTTGTCGGGGGCTTCGTGCCCCTGGTAGGGTCTCCCATGGAAACAGGTCCTAGGTGACGGGTCAGACAAAGAGCGGTTCAGAAGCCCCTTATGAGAGATCAACAGGCCCGGTTAGAACCATGGGCCTCTATGGCCTCCGTGGACCCACCACCTGCAGAAGCCATAGGGGCTGGTGCAATGTGATTTGGGCAGCTCCAACAGCTGCCCCCACGACCTGGCAACGAAAAAGTGGAGGAAATTGGACGAATGGATGGATAAATGCTTTGCACACAAAAAAGAAAACGTGAATAAGTGCTCTTGCCATAGTTCTCAGTCCAGTCTCAGGACTTTTTGTCAGTACCCCTTGATTCTTTAATTTATGCCCCGTATCCCATTACCTCACACTGATTATTGAGAAAGCATTCAACTAAATTTTGATTTATTAGTATTCAGTAGTGTGTCGGGTTCGAAATAAAGCTAAACTACTCTCAAATTCAAACCTGTTACCGCAAAACATAATTAAAATACATTTTCTTCAGAAAATAATAGTGAAATACTTTATTATTATCATGTCTGATGAAGGGCTGAGTTGACGTCCGAAATGTCACTCTTTCTGGTGTGAAAAAGATTAAATTTGTTTGGGAGCTTTACAAGCTCCCAAAATGAAAAACCTTTAATTTTTGGCTCATCCCAGCCTTTTTGGGTCCAGCCCGCCTTCACAGATTTTGTATGTACTTTCAAGTTTAACCTTCTTTTTTAATTTGAAATTATTCCAAGCGCCCCCTGCTGAGCTTGCGTACGCACAGGGGTCCCAATGCTTCAGGTAAAGAAACACTGATTAAGAGAATCAAAATGGAGCAATATCACTGAGAGTCGTACACTGAATGGTATCCATAAAGCCACTCCATACAAACTGTTGCATTACACTTATAGATAATAAGTCAAATCTAAGAGTAAGAGAGTCAAGGAGCTCATTAAAATAGCATTATAGCGGTGACTGTCTCTAAGATGGCAGTGTGCTTTTGCTTGTGAAGTGCGCTGAAGTGTTGCCTCACAGATACTAAATTTAAACCAATGTGATGAGTTTTGAAGTTACAAACATAAAAGTCGCCGCTGCTGTTAAATTGTTCTTGTTAGTGTTGGCGCATACTAATGCTCATCTCAGTCACATTGTGCTTTAGATGTCAAGAAATCTCAAGAGATTTTTTTTTTATCTGAAAGACCTAAAAAGACTTTTTCTGTCATGTTGAATCTTCAGCGTCCTCGCATTATACATGCTGCGATGGAGTGCCACTTAATAATTGAGTGCCATTTACTCTGCTATAAATGGAGCGCAGTAAGTGACATTATTGACAATATACCCACACGATCTCCTTAGGATTATTGTGACTTATTGAGAAGTTCTCTTTTTTTTTTCATCAACATTTTTTTGTCTTAAAAATTGCAAAGTACCTCAAGAAATGCATAAAAGAACACAAGTATTTACAAAGGTTAAAAATATGTGAAAGAAGGAAAAAACATAAAAACTTATAATGATGGACAATCTATTCAATAACTCATAATTCAATGCACTCATAATGTTTGTTTGACTCATTTTATACACATAGCAACAGAAGACTACCTCCGAGTTACGCTACGCACTAACTTAAATCTTCACAGACTCAATGAAGCTGAATGCTGCTCTTTCCCCGTCACCTCCACAGTCAGACCTGAGAACACTGAGGCTTCTCTGGAGAGGCAGCTTCACGGACGTCTTACTCACACTTGGCAGGGAGGCCGTAAGCGCAGGTAATCTTGGCCTGTCCAGTCTCGCATCCGTTCAGGGAGGCGCACTCCTCCTTCAGCAAGGGACCCGCGGCTCGATGGATCGCTCCGTCCACTAGAGAGGAAACAAGAAAAGGCACAAAGAGTTGGCCTACTTTAAAGAATGTGCCGACGTTTACAGCTAGATGTTTGAAGTCCATGAGGGGATTTAAAGCGAGCGTTGCAGCTTCTACTAACGCAGAGACCTGGACTGAGTTGAGTAATGAAAAATGGCTTTATTTTCCTGTCCTTGCAAACACTTTCAACTAGCGGGAGCTTCTTACCCCAAATCCTCTGAGCATCTGCCAGTCAGTTTAATGGACTTTAAGGGAAGTGCATTAGTTAATTACTCAATTTACAGCGTTATTACAGGCTTAGCCGATGCGGACTTCTTGGTCAATTACACTTTATTAATTACATTTTCATAAATCTACATAATATCCAGAGATGTGTTTCCATCTTTGATCCACAAACGTTCCTAAAGACTGTGACTGTTCATTTCCACAAGGGCAGCGATGCAGGAGAAGCAATTTTTACAGCTCTGCCAATTACCGCGGCTGTTCAAATAAAGCACCCACTGTGTAAAAAGTAAATATTTACAATATTTATTCAGTGGCTAAAACTGCAAATTATTTACTTAAAACTGTTAAGTTTATATTTAAAACCTAAATGGACACAGGCATTTAAAAAGGATACAAAACAAGGCATGAAGAAAAAGATTAGGAGTGTAGATGCTTTCAAACTGAATGACGTAAAGATCCTGAGTGTTGACGTGCACATTGAAGAGGAATTTAAAAAAAGAGAGCTTGTTCTGGTGCGCCACAATAAACTACGTACGCGGTGCTACGTGTAATCACTTTTTCCAATGAGTATCGGTTGTGGTGGAACTATGTCTGTGAAAGGCGCTATACAAGTAAAGTTCTTCTTCTTCTTCCATTTTTGATCAGGACACAATTTTATAATTCATTTCATCTTTGATCGCCCTGGTAGAGAACCGGTTTGTACAGAACTTTGTCACATCTCGGCTCTGCTGTAGTCCACCACCAGCATACACTTACTTAAACAACAACAAAAACTAAATAAAACCCTTTATCCAGATGTAAAAACATGCTATAAAGTTAGTTAATCAAGTATCTCATACAGTAGACATTGACTTATACACCCACCATACTATACAACACAAATGCAATATTTTTGACACCGGCAACTTCCACTTCTGAACATTGTTGCCCTTTGTTTCTTTCGAAAGATTGTGACGGCCATCTTGATTCAATGCTTTATGTGACAGGACGCTGAGACCCGCTGAGACCCGACGGCAACAGAGTCCTGCCCAGTGGTTCCATGCTCCCGGCCAGGGGTTAAAAATGTCTTCTAACATCTTTTGTTTCAAGTTGCCATATCGCATGTGGCACATAGGCGCGGACCACACTGTGAGCAAAGCGCAAAGGGCTGTGAAAGGAGACTTCTGAACATTTCTGAGGAGATCCTTGGGCGCGCAGATGGAGTTTTGTGCTGTAGTGTGTGCTTGTCAAAGAAAGGCAGCACACACACGCACACGCACACACGCACACGCACACGCACACACACACACACACACACACACGCACACACACACACACACACACACACACAGGACGCTCTGTGGTGTTTGTGTAAACGGGCCTTGAGGTAGCGCACACACCAACTCCGAGGCGGACCAACTCCGAAATAGGAACAAGTGCGATAAGGCTGCGAGATGAAAAAGGAGAAATTGAGAGCGAGGGAATAAAGGAGCACAGCAGATGTAAAAACGTCTGAGGGGGAGATAAGGAGCACGGCACCAAAAAAAAATAAAAAAATAAAAAAACGGGGAAAGGAATTGAACTCCAGTGGAAGTCGACAATACGGCTTTTGTTTAATGCGTTTAGTTTGACAGATACAGTAATGCATACAGTTATAGCGCGTATGAAGCAGTGCAGTGTGGCCTTGAAGCTGCAGTCTTTATGGGTGGACTGCATTCCCTTGAGCGAACACACTGCCTTTGACCTTATGAGCGCTGGGCAGCAGTCATACATAAATATACCGCCATAAATGCTAAAAATACAGGCAGAAATGTATTAACACGATAAATGTTAAAATTTGTATTAGAGAATGCATATTAGAGTTAAGCCCAGCTAGCTAACCTTTATTCATGCTAATGTCTAGAGCAGGGGTGTCAAACGTACGGCCCGCGGGCCAGAACCGGCCCGCCAGTGGGTTCAGTCCGGCCCACGGGATACATATGCATTATTAAAAAAAATATATTTTTTATTTTTTTATTTGCAGTTCTTATATTGTCCGCTAGGGGCGCTGTGTTTGAGTCAGTTCTATCGCTTTACCTGCTTTTTCTGTTGACTCTGGCACCCTCTTCAGTGAAATGTCTTTGTCAAAAAAGAGAAACGTGGACAAAGAGTGTCGGATTTTTCAAGAAAAATGGACCTCTTCGTATATGTATACAGTGATCCTTGTTGAATGTTTTTACATTATTTTATCGATTGATATAATTGATAAATGTTGACATCTCTTTTGCATTAAAAAAAATAAGACTTGAAAAGAGGACCATTCACTCTAAGGAATACTATGTAGCACTTTGAGAAACTTGTAAAGTGTAAGCTGTTGTTATTATTATTCATTTATTGGAAAAATGTTTTATTTTCCTGTTTACATTATATGTGGCCCGCGACACGCCGTGGCAGCTGAATTTCGGCCCACGACCCAAAATGAGTATGACCCCCTTGGTCTAGAGGCTGAGGAATAGCTGCGTTTTGTTGGTTAGGGTTATGTGATTCACAATAAGCAGCCAATAACAAATACGGAGGTGGGGCTTGAACCAAAAACATTGGTTTGTTAGTGATTCTGCGGTTAGAATCAGCCATCAATTCCTGCTCTGGTCCCAGGTTGATGGCTTGAGTAATATCTCAGCTTAATTTCCTGCAGTTTCTTGCACCGCAGAGAGCCACCTCGCAGTGCCCAGCTCTGAAGCCAGTCTGCGTCGCGTCCCCCCCGACTCGAGCCTTAGTGGGAGCTGCAGTAATAGCCCAGCGGGAAAGCCACATGTTGCAGACACTTCAATGGGCCAGGAACATGAAGGGGGGACATGAGAGGGGCAGGGTGCTAATCAAAGCGGTGTTTGAAGCAAGCCGAACTTGTATTACTGTGTTATGTCCAATGGGCTGGTTAAGGGGATATCCATGTTCCCATTTTGAGCTGCATTAGGATTTTGAGATGACTTATTGAATATGAATATTTGTATTCCATGCTGTAAAAAGTATGGGTGGGTGATATGATAGAAAATCAAATTGTGATCTGGGCCTATGATACTGTATCATGATCCATCTTTTCTGCAAGCACATGGCAAATACTTGGTATCAGGTGAGTCTGCGTTATGCTCTGCATGAGTGACAGCGGACAGCAGATATAACCGTGATAAAATTGAAATCATAGCATGGGCAGCAAGAAAATCCTTATTTATATCTTTTTAAGTTCATGAAAACTTGAACCTTGTGAGTCAGAACAACCAATTCCCTAAAAGAAAATGTACCTCCAGGCAATGCTTTTTGATAGTTTATAGCCTGAACTGTCCCGTTTAGGATTTATGTCTGTAATCTAAGTAACACTATCTGTGTGACCCTAACCCAAAGCTCTGACTGGTTCACACTGTGAGATGTTTCAAACACTGAACCATGACTCCAGAGTGGAGACGGCATGTGCTATTGATGCATTGTGATCATCTGCGAGCTGTGGTCATGTCAGCATGAGTAGTTAAAATGAATCTTTGCCGGTGACTCACTATAAGACATACGAGCACCATGTTTGAGCTACATACCACAAAAAGGGCCTGATTCTGCTGTACACCCCCTGTTGGGCTGTTGCCCCTGCATTTCTCTTCCCTCTTTGTGACTAATGTTTCTTTTTAAACATAACCTTATGTTTCATGCTGCACAATGAAAATGTATCGTTTTAAAAGCATCATGTGGATGGCATGTAGCTTTTGTGGCATTTAAGAAATAGGTATGACTCGCTGTACCGTTCTACCACGCAGTGTTTACAAACCCTGACGGTAACAAGTGGTAGCTTAATTAAGACAGGACATAGTTTAGTGTGAAACGCTGCTCAACTGGCAAATGGAGGAGAAAATGCCTCCACTGTGTCACCATCAGCCCTAATTGGCTTGACCTGATGTCACCAACATGGTTACAGTTAGTCCTATGACTCAGTGCTGAAAGATTTTCTGCAGAAGTGCCATAGTTCATTTACATGATTTAAACCATTATGTACACGCGTGAACAATTTCCATTATCTCAAATTTAGGAAAAAGTATGAAAAATGCCAGCAAATAGACGGGGAAGCTGACTGACTGACAGAGAGAGAGAGAGAGCTGTGAAAAGCTCGGCAGGACAAAGAGAAATGGGTTTGGAAAGGGATCAAGTGTGAAAAAGAGGGAGTGTGTGTGGCTAAAAACAAAAGGGCGAGAGATGAATGTTAAGCAAGGTTTGCGAGATAGGCTTGAATAAAAAAGACTGCAGTGGATGAATGGGCACGGGGGGCAGATATGAGGGCTTTGGCATGTGTGGACCGCGTGCAGGCGGCAGAGTGGGCATGGGACCAGGAGAGGTGTTTGTGTGCTGACGGGGGGCGAGGCGGGAGAGTGGGGGAGGACTAGATTGGGACGGGGAAGTGATAATTGGTGATATGCTTACCTGGCGAGGGGCCCGCAACCCCCAACAGGGCACACAAACAAATAAAGACTTGCACACACGCACGCACACCTGCCATCAATGTTACATGGCGGGACAGCTATTACCTACTACAAGACACCCGCGCCCGCACACAGGTAGATTGACATTAGAGTAAAACTAATCCCAAAGACCCGTCTATAGAATACTAATATGGCCGCCCTTGCCAGCTGACCTCTTATAGGCCAAACAGGCTGTCCGTCAAACTAATGGGGCGGAACGCTGGCATATTGCTTTCCCACAATCCCTCAGCAGAGCCAGGACACTCATTTACTTCAGTCAGCTTGTTTCCAAGGCAACATTTAGGATGGGTTTGGCGGTGGAGGATGCCCGCCGCGACACATGCAGGATACATGCACTTCTTTCTCACACACAAACTTCACCGAGTCGAGCCCGCAACCTGTTAAATGCTGCTACAGTAAACTTGTGCACTGCCAACACGCAAACAGCAGTAAAACAGTTGAATTTATGCATGCAGCTGAGGCGCCAACATCACCGTCTGAATATGGAGCATGCTCTAAGTGCTCTCTGCTGCTTGTCTCATCTGTGCATCCCAAAACCAATCTTACGCTCTCACCCACTGCCTTCATTCACAATACATGCTCCTTTGTTCATTTGTTCAGAAACAGGAGCTGACAAGACTCTCCACTCGCTTCATTTTCCTGCACAACCACAAAGGGCAACGAGATCGCCATCAAACCCCATCCAATCCTCTGGGACTGATTATACATGTCAGGACTCACTGTAATTTTAAATTCTTGTGCATTTAAATATTGCATGCATCCCACCCTTTCTGTGAAAAGTGTTTTCGTTTTTTTCATCTTTGGTAGAAATGCTACTTCTAAAGCTCACATATTTAGTGTGTAATGTGGCTCTCTCACATCCTGTGCTCTTGTCCCTGTAGACGTACAACAGACACCAGCTGCCTGTCTGTCCCTGTCGGTTTGTATCAGCCGGATCACTGGCTTGAGAATACAAAGGTGCTTCACATCACAACAAGTGAGAAGCTTTGAATGCAAGTCCCCTGCAATACGTGTGCACCGTCTGTCCTGAGCAATATTTCATAAGCTGTAACAACAAAAGTGTTTTTTTTTTCCTTCTTCTCAGAAGTGCAGGTATACAAAGGACACACAAAGAGTGAAAATGTCAGGTGAAATTGCCATCTGACATTGCCATTATTTCACTGACAATTTAGCTCCTGTGGCTGATTTGTGAACAAAAATGCAGCCTCATGCAAACTTTCCCAATTTAGTCCAGCGTCTTTGTAAGTGTGCTCATGAAATATTTACACAGCTTTTAGAGACTGTGTTGCCTGTTCAAAATTAATTTAGTTAAATCCTCTTGCTAAACGCCAATATCCTGGGTTTTGCAGTGTTAGCGCTCCGATGAGTAATGTACGTAATAGTTATGGGAGCAAAGGTTAATTGGGGGCAAATTGCCTGTTACGCACGCGGTTGAGCAAATCCCACCATGTAACGCGGCTTCCTTTCAGACACTGAGGAATAATCTTAAGGTAAGGGCAACATCTGAGGCTCCAATCTAATGCAACAATGTGTTCACAGATTTAGCCACGGCAAATTCAAATTCAAAGCTAATATAATCCTGCGAGTAAATTATTCAAAAAGGAAGAGGTGGGAGGAACTGCTGAAGGAAATCGGCACTGGATTTGCGACTGCTCAAAATCTCTGATTCATTTGTATTTGGATGTGCCATTTTGCATGCAACAAGTCCAGGGCAGATCCTATTAATCAATGTTAAAATGTGCTGTAGCTACTAAAAAAGGAGGATGCCAAATGACACAGAACACATGCAGCCTGCAGACCAGTAAAAAGAATAAGAGTAATATTGAGAGAAGCACAAAGACACGGTGAGGATTTTACAACTAAAAAGTACATACTGAGGCACAAATTCTTTCTATTCTACAATTAGGAAGAATCACAAGGTCTTTTCGGAACTGCAGGCTCCAATCGGCTCCATGCAGTGTCAGAGAATTCTGATAAAAAAGGACGTAAAAACCTTTTCTACCCAGTGGTGCATTGGGGACGAGTGCCTCAGGAATGTGTTTGATTCCCGGGTCCTCTCTCTGTGTGTAGGTTTCTTCCAGGCGCTCCGCTTTCCCCAAGTACCAAAAACACGAAACAACAACTTAATGACAATAAACCACTTAAAAAACCTTCAGCAGAGGCGGTCAGTAACAAAGTAACAAGTCTTTTTGTTGAGAACTAATAATACATAAACAAGGCAGCTCAGGACAAAAGGGAGTCAAGTGCAGAAAACTTTTTTATAATACTTGCACGGAATCACTATCTCCACTTTTGAAGTATTGTGACCACTGCTCGTCAGATTAAATTATCATGTCAGACAGTGAGAAAAAAAAATGCAAATGTGTCTTTTTATAAAATGTATGCAAGCATATGGTTCCCGCTGTATCAAAACTGGATATGAAAAGCTCAAGTTTTGAGTTTAACACTAGTGCTTTCATTAATGCTGAGACTGTCATTCAAAGGTTAAAAGCAGTATTTACCTAAAGGACATTCAGACTACTCTAAACACCTGCCTCATAAATACCAATGGAGGTAATGCACCTGTCTTCAGCTTTGGTCTAATTACATAGGGTTTCTTTATAGTGGGCTCAAAACTAGCCCTGGCAGTGCCTCGAGGATTATTTACAGCGTCTGGTAAATAGGTTCAGCTCCTCTCCCCAGTGGACTCCTTATGTTTTTTACACAGGTCTGATGGCATTTCAGTGCAGGCCACACGCACAGGACCCATCAGTGCTGCGCCGCTCTCAAAGGAACACGCTGACATATGGTGACCCAGAAGAAGCAGCGCAACATGAACTTCAAAGAGCTCTCAAAATGTAAATGCGTTCAAAACTCTTGCAAATAAAGCTCACTGCATCTGCCTGGCTGAGCCTCTAATGGCTGTGTGTTTCTCATTTTATTTGGGAATTCAATTAATGGCAGTGAAATGGCAGATAAGGCTGAATGAGAGAGGATCTGTAGAGAGTGGACCAAAACAAAGGTTAATTTCCTGTCCTTGAGCGGGCTGTTGATGTGCTGCTCTCATCCACATTCAAGTGTGAAAACAATGTGTGCAGGTGCACTCCTACACACAATGACATTTACCCAGGTACCCTTGAGATCAGCAAGGAGGGCTCTGTAAAGGCTTTTTGTTGGATTGCGTTAGATGAAACAATTCGGAGCAGCAGAATTAGTTTCTTTTTAAATGTTGTTTCACTAAATGGAGAGACAATGTATTTTTTGAACTTTAAACAATGGGTCAAGATTACGTTTATAGCTGGAAAACATATTCTTCACATGTGGAATTTTAGAATTATTTCACAAACCAAAAATCTCACAGAATGGCTCAAAATGTGTTTGTATGTTCGGAATTACCCAAAATCTAAAAGCTTCTTGACTGGAGTTTACAGCCTATAGGCCAGAGTAACGCCTCATTTGAAAACTAAGACGGACAAAACAGATCTAAACATTTTTTTGCGTTTTTGTCATTTTTTTGTTGCTATTCTGGTGCGTTTTTTGTCTCTATTTTGACCCTTTTTTTCAAGAAGCTTTTAGATTTGGGTAAAGCCAAACTGGAGAAAATTTGCTCGGTTCAGGTGGGAGTTAAGAGATTCAGTAAGTTAAGTTAAGTTAAAGAATTGCTTAATAGTATTTTTGTTTATTCCGTTTATTTGGTCAGGAGGACAGTGTATGTTAATGAACACATGGGACTCATGCATGTAAACACGCCACACTGGATTGTCGTGTTGGGATGAATGAACTTGAGCTAATCAAATTAATGTACAGTAGCTAGCTAGGGGCTAATTTCTATCTGTTGTTCGCACTCTCAAACACACTCTCATGTATGGTGTTCCTGATATCACCAAGTAATTAAGAGTCCAGGACCAATGTCAATGTTAGGATTAGAGTTAGGGTGATTGGCTCGCTGTAACATTTGTCCTGGACTCTTAATTACTTGGTGATATTAGATTGACCCTTATTTTTCTTGTCTTACTGTACATGTTTTTAGAGAAAGTTGAAGCCGGAGTACCCGGAGAAAACCTGTGCAGGTTCGAACCTGAGACCCTCTAGCTGTGAAACAAGAACGCTAATCACTGCGGCACCGTGCAATGATTGGGCTTCTAAGGCTATTAAGGTGTTAAGACTTCTTAATTGGAGATATGCAAACATTTATGAATGCCATTAGCTTTATTTCATTTTGTAATTGTGATATTTTACAGTCCACTGCAAGCAGCTCTATGCAATAATAAACTTATTTATTTCTTCTTCCATAGCTTTTCATCTTTCTCCCAACTGTGTTGTTTGTTCCATTCACTCTGTTTCTATCCTTGCCCTGGTCTCTAATTAACACCTACTGTAGCTCGATCTGACTGAGCAAACCCCCAAAGGACAGCACTGGAAACGCAGTCAGAGGGAACAGAATAAATACAATAACAAAGAGACCTGCAATATTACTACAGAAAAAACACTAAGAGAGACGCAGATGGAGGAGAAATTGTGTGAATTATGGATGCAGTGGCAAAATGACTGTGGCAACTGAAGAAATATTAGGGCGCTTTATGATTTCTTTGGCGTCTCTTCGCTGCTCACAGGCTTTTCCAAAAACATCTGTCTTTTTATCGGAGAGTGAAAAGTATGAAGCATTAAAGTGGCTCTCTTAGTTGTTTGGACTGATGCCAAAACAAACAACACAGTGGTCGATGCAAGACCAGGGTGGCTCGTGAGGCTGCGTGATTTTAGAAAAATATCTAATAGCAATGTTTCTCACAAGTATTGCGACTCCTATTAGATTTGCAATTTATGTTTAAAATTGCGCTTTTCAAAACGCGTCCAGGAGCATCGTCACTTGATTGATGACGGAAATGCGAACTGCAAAACAAATCAAAGAATCCCATGCATTTGTGGATGTCCAAACTTTAGCAATTTTGATTTTGCTCATAGGAAGACTCGTTAAGGATTTTGTACAGCATGAATAATTGCTGTCTTGCTTTTCGTAGTGGAATATGTGGCATCTATATCAGAGAGTTTACAGGTGTGTCACAATACGTTACCATGGTGACTGTTATAGGGCACTTGCATACACTTTGTATAGGGTTAAAAATGGCTGCGCAAAGTGGGGAGGTCTGAAAGGCTGGAGCTGTTTATCTAAATGAAGAAAAACAACCACAGTCAAATGCGCCCAAATTCGCACACTCCCTCCCTCACACACACACACACACGTTGAGAGTGCATGCGTTTTTTAGTGAATTCGACCGGTGCATTAGTGGTACAGATTTATTACAAGTATTGATTAGCCGTGAACGTCCGACATCGCCCGCACGCCGTAAAGCACTGAGTCAACAATACACTAAAAAATGACTGTTTATGTGCGCGGGACTTCAAAGCCATAAATTAGAAACAATCGACTTTGCACCTGCTCGCACAAACACACGCACACACACAGACGGACTCGAGCCGTATTCAAATGCACCTCCAAACACCTGCCACAACAAAGAGCAACCTGCTACGAGAGACAAAACAAAACAAAGCACGACCCAGAGACACGGAACTACACCGCCGCCAGAGAAGCCAGTCACTTGCCTTGAATTCCTTTTAAACGCAATTTTGGATCGTCATTCCGTAAACTCTTATTTATGAAGGTTATCTCCGACAAACGGACAAAAGAAAACAGGTTGCAGCGCTTACCTCCTCCGCCTCCAAGAAGAGAGTTGTTGGCTGAAAAACAGAACACAAAAAAAGCATTAGTTTGAAAAGATAAACAAAAATAATGTACATTGTCCAAAACAACGCTTTCTGAATGCATTGTTTGCTGTAGTATGTGGTTTATACCTACTGAGTGTTTTGTGAGCTGTTCTCGTTAAAACATTCACAGGATTTGATTATTCCAGTACATTTGCACATGTTTTACCTTGGGATTTCTTTTATATCTTGCATTCACCCTTTAACCATGTCAAAAAGTACTTTGCTTCAGGCTTTGTGTTCCCAAATAGCGGAGTTTGAAGCACTTTTAATTTATAAATATTGGTGCCGTGACCCGTTTTATTGCAATACAAACGCGTTTAAATATTTTTGTGGTTTGAAAGGGAGCCATATGAGAGAGTGTCCTTCGGTGGAATGTTTTAGCGTCAGCATTTCTGCAGGTCGTGGTCCTGGGGGTGAACTGTGCTTTACTACGGCACGCTTAATTTTTATTCACCCGCCGTCGCAGGTGTAACCGGTCCTTTCTTAGATGGATACAATGAGACGCTGCGGGCCACCAGTCAGCGTCAATGGCGGTGGTGAACTAGAGGCCCTGCTGCACGCTGCACTAATGGACAAACTATACAGAGGCTCACGTCCTGGAAAACTAGTTAAAATACACCCCCAAATTATCTCCCACACAAGCCAATCATCAACTGACTTTTTTCTGCCAAGCTAACAAGACCATATAGCTTTATAATGAGCTCTTTTAGCAATAGAGGAGAATAAATGCTACAGCTGGCTAGGGCATCTCAAAACAATCTTCAACTCTGCTTAAGTAAAAATTACTGAATGTTTAGTCTAAATTGCTGGCACGAGTCAAGGCTCGTCCAAGTTTTTTTGTTTTTTTTTCCTCACCCAGAAGTATGTAGTCAGCAGTGCTAGAAGGGTTACATCTGCTGCTCTTTGAGAACATTTCAAACTTGATAAAGCCATTTACGTCTGGTTTTAAATATGTTTTAGGCCCATAAATCATATTTAGTTGGCATTGCTATTAGTACTTCAAACCAAACAGGGAAACAACACAGCTTCTAATAGTATACACATATAAGGCTGTGAAAACTTTTACACTTCTTTTAATGTTTTTTAAATGTTAAATAGTTTTTGTTTACTCTTAGTTTTGCCAGTTGTGAGTTTGTTTAGTTTGGCTTCCATTTTGAAATAGAAGCCACATGAGCTCATATGAGCATCAAAAAGGAAATCAATTCACTTAATACCAGCTATAATGGTACTACATTTTCATCATCAATGAATGTCATTTTTTTTCACATCACACTTACCATCAAATCCGTCTAATTTTGGTTTCTATTTCGTCCTCAACTTCCAAATCAAATGTATCCGTCTTTGTTTCGAGACCTGTCAGTTTGTGCGAACAGCTGCCTTGCTAACATGGCCCAAAGAGGATTTGTTCACGCTCTAATTTGGAAACAGTAATGTGCTGTGTCTTACAAAGTGAAACGACAAAACATCAGGTTGTACAATTAAAAGATGTGACACTTTTTCAGGAGCTGAGCGTGTTCCATCCTCGTGGAAAAGTCAGACAAATCAAATCTCTTGATTAGGAGCCCCCACAACCATTTTGTACTAATTAGCCGCAGGCAGCATTGCAGTAATATCACATATTGAGTCTCATTATTACTCGCCCAAGGCTGTAGCAGAGAAATCTTTGTGTGGTGAAAAGTTTCCTGTTTTATGGAGGACAAATGTGCCCGCAGCAGAGGATACAGCTCAGAGACTGAACACTGTGGGTTAGTAGCTCGACATAAATTGGTGCGAGATGGAGGGAAAAAGGTTTTGTAGTAGTCTGAGCTACATCAAGCTGAATTTGACCTTACAGTATATTGGTGGGAATAGACAGAATGGATCTTCAGGGGTGCAAGGATTCAAGATGCACTGCAGACTTCCTAAAATTGCATCTTCTTGTTGTTTTGGCACCATCTGACTTTGTCTCATTCAAATAACTGCCTCAAACGACTTAATTTCATGTTTCGCTACATCTATAGATTTCCTCCTTGTTCCAGGCATCCTATCTTTCTACCCATATATAATTTAGGCTGCGCTACAGTAACACCTTCTGTATACAGTACAGGCCAAAAGTTTGGACACACATTGTTATATGCCTTTTATTTCAAAACTGTTTCCATGGTAGATTCTCACCGAAGTTGTTCATTTATGAGTGAACACATACGGAATTGTGTTTTAAACAAACAAAAACGTTGACATAAATTCTTCCAAATGGCCGCCTCTCGCTTTGACTACTGCTTTACACTTTTGACATTTTCCCAGTGAGCTTCACAATGTCGTCCCAGAAATGGTTTTGACTTCTCAAACATGTTGAAAACTTATTTCAAAAGACTCATGAAGCTCATGGAGAAAATGCCAAGAATAAAGGTTTTTGAAGAATTTAAAATATAAAACGTTATTTCACCTGTTTTTCTTTCCTTTTTGTGTTCATTCATAGTTTAACGCCTTCAATGATAAACATAGTGTGTTAATAATGTTGAAAATAAAGAAAAGCCAATAAATAAAAAGTGTGTCCAAACTTTTGGCCTGTACTGTACATACAGTGCCTTGCGAAAGTATTCGGCCCCCTTGAACTTTTCGACCTTTTGCCACATTTCAGGCTTCAAACATAAAGATATAAAACTGTAATTTTTTGTGAAGAACCAACAACAAATGGGACACAATCATGAAGTGAAACGAAATTTATTGGATATTTCAAACATTTTTAACAAATAAACAACTGAAAAATTGGGCGTGCAAAATTATTCAGCCCCCTTAAGTTAATACTTTGTAGCGCCACCTTTTGCTGCGATTACTGCTGTAAGTCGCTTGGGGTATGTCTCTATCAGTTTTGCACATTGAGAGACTGAAATATTTGCCCATTCCTCCTTGCAAAACAGCTCGAGCTCAGTGAAGTTGGATGGACAGCGTTTGTGAACAGCAGTTTTCAGTTCTTTCCACAGATTCTCGATTGGATTCAGGTCTGGACTTTGACTTGGCCATTCTAACACCTGGATATGTTTATTTGTGAACCACTCTATTGTAGATTTTGCTTTATGTTTTGGATCATTGTCTTGTTGGAAGACAAATCTCCGTCCCAGTCTCAGGTCTTTTGCAGACTCCATCAGGTTTTCTTCCAGAATGGTCCTGTATTTGGCTCCATCCATCTTCCCATCAATTTGAACCATCTTCCCTGTCCCTGCTGAAGAAAAGCAGGCCCAAACCATGATGCTGCCACCACCATGTTTGACAGTGGGGATGGTGTGTTCAGGGTGATGAGCTGTGTTGCTTTTCCGCCAAACATAACGTTTTGCATTGTTGCCAAAAAGTTCAATTTTGGTTTCATCTGACCAGAGCACCTTCTTCCACATGTTTGGTGTGTCTCCCAGGTGGCTTGTGGCAAACTTTAAACGACACTTTTTATGGATATCTTTAAGAAATGGCTTTCTTCTTGCCACTCTTCCATAAAGGCCAGAGTTGTGCAGTATACGACTGATTGTTGTCCTATGGACAGAGTCTCCCACCTCAGCTGTACATTTCTGCAGTTCATCCAGAGTGATTATGGGCCTCTTGGCAACATCTCTGATCAGTTTTCTCCTTGTATGAGCTGAAAGTTTAGAGGGACGGCCGGGTCTTTGTAGATTTGCAGTGGTCTGATACTCCTTCCATTTCAATATTATCGCTTGCACAGTGCTCCTTGGGATGTTTAAAGCTTGGAAAATCTTTTTGTATCCAAATCCGGCTTTAAAATTCTCCACAACAGTATCTCGGACCTGCCTGGTGTGTTCCTTGTTCGAATGTTTGAAATATCCAATAAATTTCGTTTCACTTCATGATTGTGTCCCACTTGTTGTTGGTTCTTCACAAAAAATTACAGTTTTATATCTTTATGTTTGAAGCCTGAAATGTGGCAAAAGGTCGAAAAGTTCAAGGGGGCCGAATACTTTCGCAAGGCACTGTATTTAAATTCCTAACACTTAACCTCTAAACACATTTTAGAGAATCACTCACATACCAAACATTTCCCATCAATCTTCTGGCCATGAGCTCTCAAAATAAACCCAATACCTAAAATTAAATTGCTTTCTGCCTTGAATCCCAATGCAACATTATTTGAAATATGTTTTATGGCTGCCTTCTGGACTCCAACAGTAGCCTCTGTGGCAAGATATATTTCTTCCAGTAAAACGGGGTGTTTAGTGCAATACTTTGTACAGAAGCCCAACCTTCTGTTTTCTGTGACTTGCACCAACATTCATCTGTAAGTGATACTTTTAGATTGCGTTGTACGTGTGCAATCACAAAGCATCACAGCTTCTGGAAATGCCACGCTGTGAGATGACACAATCTGTGTTTGGACAACTATCAGGAATACAGAAAACATCCGGCGAAATGTTAATGAAATGGCTTTTGGAATGGCTTCTTATTCACACTTCGTAACTCAGGGCTACAAACCTGTATTCAGTCCTGTGTTTGTAATTTTTGCACTCTTGGGGATGATGATTTTTGTAATTTTCCACAACCGAATATAAAACTGTTGACATTGCAGGCGGCATTGCAAAAATGAAAATACATTTCTTTTCATTCTTCCTTTTGTTGTAGTGCAACAAAATTATGCCTTAAAGCTGGGTCTGTCTAAAAAGAGAGTATTGCTATGCTCATTTGTAAGATCCGACGAGACCGCACTACAAAGACATGCAAAGGCTGCAGAATTGGAGAAAGATGAAAGCAGTGGCGTGGTGCAGCATACGCTCTGACGGCCCGCACTTCAAGGATTAGGTGCTGGGATTTAGGACAGGTACAAACACTCCGGACTTCTAATGTGCACAGGCGACATATGGAGGTTCTTGGCAAGCCTTCCCTCTCAGAAATGACCTGCATATTTTCTGATAAAGCTAATCAACGCTACGTTACGTGCTGCAAATTAATTCTTATAATGAATGAGTGGTGCATTTTTTCTTGGATTTCACTTTGAAAGTTCAATGTCAGGTCTCGTAGTTTGCATACGGAAACCTCTTGAGGAATCCGACAGAACAGAGTGTTTTTATGTCAACAAAATGTAATTAGGCAAGGCAACTTTATTTATACCGCGCATTTCGTGCACAACTCAATGCGCAGTCAAGGCGATTTCATTGGAGTCGAAGAAAGTAAATACAACAGGATTTATTTTGTATTGAGCATATGAGTTGCAATTATTTGCTTCATCATTATTGTAATTCAACAATTAATTATCCTACAGTGATAAATGTACACGGAAGAGTTAATCAATTAAACTGAAGCTCAAGGACCAGTGGATAGACAATAACTTTTTATTCCTCACTTCTTTGTATTTTTAACCATGAAAAGTATAAGGCATGGCAGGCTTTTCTCCCTTCAAAGGGTACTTAGGACTATGTGGCTGCATTAGCAATTCCAAGGATACAATCTAACCTCGCATAATACTTTCAAGAGAACAGGAGCAGCCAGTTCAAATCTAGGTTAATCATTTATTAATTATTTATATACATTGCTTTTAATCTCATTCGTGAGAAATAAGATTGCTTCATGTGAAATTAACAATATGTTAGATGGAGTACAGAGGCCATTACTACTTTAAAAGGTGCCTTATGGAACGCAGCGGCTGTATGAATGGTTTGCATGGCGCCTTTATTTTCCATCATGGTGAACCCTCTACAACGCTACAGAATCAATAGTTTTGTAGGTTTTCTGCTGAGAGGATCCGTCAGTTATGCAAACCTACCAGTAACTGTAATTAATCCTGGAGCATCATAGAGGCCACTGTGATGGACAGTAAAGGCGCCATGGCTGACCAATCATACAGCCGCCAGGTCACTAAAGGTCAAATACGTACTAATACACTAATTTCATCAGCACATTTCTTCTTCCCTGATGGCACGGGCGTATTCCAAGATGGGCTCACATTGTGAAAGAGGGGTTCAGGGAGCACGAGACATAGTTTTCATGGATTGGTCACCACAGAGTCCCAGATCTTAACGCCATGCACAATCTTTGGGAAATGCTGGAGAACAGTGGCCACACTCTCCCATCATCAATACCAGATCTTTGTGGAAAAAATTATGCAAAACTGAATCTTTTTACGTTGCTGAAGCTTATTGAAAGAATGCCACATGCGCATGTGTGCTGTAATCAAAGCTAAAGGCGGTCCAACTCATTATTAAAGCCGGTGACCTTTTTTTGTATATACAAATTTACAATTTTTTGTACTATATTTTTAGTCAGGCAGTGTATTTTCAACTTTTGTGCTGACAGACAATACAACTTTTGACTGGTTTTGTCTCAGGCAGACATTGCACAGTAACCACAGTAAAGCATTTGCATATTAAAAGAGATTGGGAGAAGCTATGTATTATAGCTTCTCCCAATCTCTTTTTAAAAGTTCTTTAGAATTATTTCAGACATCACATGAACACAACCTATTATTATGGCACAATAGTGGGCTTGATTTTGTTTTAAGACTCAACTACCGATGCTGAGAGCGCCCGGGGGGGGGAAGAACAATATTCAAGTGGATGCAAAGTCACGTACCACCGAAATCACGCAGATGCACTGTATGAAGATGGCATCAACACAATCACGAGACAGTTGCGCTTCGCTGTTACCATGGAGACGCCAAAACCCAAAGGTTCGTTACTGAAACCTTGTTAATTAGTGAGAGAGAGCGAGAGAGAGAGAGAGAGGAGAGAAGGAGGCCACGCGTGATCCTCCGGGGAAAGTGTTTTGCCATCTGTTAAAATCCACATGTAGCCTCCAGCCGGTCAAGGGTGGACCAAGCCAAACAGTCAGTGGATTAGCAGTAAACATCAGATAGGCTATGTGTTGAAAAGGCAAACACAACTTTCCAACCTCTCGGAGTACAACAGTTAATACTTCCCTTACTGCTATTAAACACCTAATTGGAAGAGTTAATAGTGTGAGTAGAGCTAAATAAAGCAGCCATAGCATCTGTGGAAGAGACTCTCATTATCAGAGCCGTGGAAGGCAGGCGGGCGATAAGTGATACACAAGCGAGAGGGGAGGAGTGTGAGGTGTCAGGGGGGGAGGGGGGGGGGGAGGGGGAGACACGGGAGAGGCGCTCAGTGCAGAGTTGAGCAGGAACCGGCACGTATAGGACTTAATTTGCTGGGATCATAAAATAGCAAGATGGAGCCGATCGTCTGAGGTGAGTTTGACAAAATAAAATGCTTTCAAAATGAGGCTTAATGGTTGATCGTATGAGAAGCAAGGGCATAGGAGATTAGCGAGGAGTAGCACTTTGCTGGTCACCTGTTTGCGAATGCCCCTTCTTGAGTGAGTATAAGGTGGAAGTGCACTATAATGATAATTTTTAAAACTGCCAGTTATGTCCTCTCCTCAAATTCCTTCATTACAGCACCCATCCGTCTTATTTGTCTTTTTTTCCATGCACTCGGCAGGCTCTTTTCCCCAGGCCCCAGTGCAACTTGTTTGTCGATTCCTCTCTCCCCCCTCCCATCTCTCTTCCACCTCCTACTCCTTCGCCCAGCTCACGCTTAAAGTCTTTTAATTTCAGGCCATCATTTAGTTTGGTCCACTCGAGAACGCCAATCAAAGGGTTGGTAGATGCAGGGGGGTGGATGCCTGACATTCCACGCTTGTATCTGAAAATTCAACTGAGATTCAGGACCAAATTAAAACACGAAAAAAAAAAAATACAAAACCATTATTCAGATTTTGTAATGTATTTTATATATTATAAAATACGTTTTATAATATATTTTGTTCATAATTAATTGTCCTAGAATTTGGCTTTAAATATTTGCATAGAGTGATGCTCTAACTCTACTGTATGCTCTAAACTGAACAGGCCTGGACCCAGATACTGGTGCTTGTTTGTCAAATGGATGGTAATGAACAGGAAGTGTGCAAAGCTACAGTAACAGCAGAAAACAACAGCTCCAAGACAAGAGGCACTGACATCATGCAAATCCTCAGTCAGCCAGGATGGCCAGTCAAATGTGAGCTGTATAGGTTCTTGCCTCTAAGGGATATTCAAATGAAGCAACAAGGACAGACATGGACTTATAGCAAAGTTACCATTAAGAGTAATTACACAAAAACAAGTAATATTTTAACACTTAAGAGGCACTATACCTGATTTGTTTTTCTTTTTTCTCTAGAGGAATAACTTTGGCTTTGTCCTCCTTTAGTCTTGTGGGAAAACAAAACATTGTGCATAATCATAACACATTTGTATCAATTTCATGAACTTGCAGGCAAAACGCCTAGCATTTCTAGGAAATCTAGAAATATATTTGGAAAGTTAGTTAGAAATTAGTTCGGACAACAAAAAATGTCATTTACGGTAGAGGCTTCCTCTTTCATTGTTTGTAATAAAGATTTTAAAAAAGGCCTTTAATGGTCTGCTGCAATTAAGAAAAAACATATAAGACAATAATATATTATTCCTCTGGAGAATATAACTTTAATGAACTGGTCAATAACCAATTCTCATTCAAGATGTATTTGGCTGTGTTTTCCTTGTGGGTAACATTGACAGATGTGGTGCAGGATAGTCCCTCTGGGAAACAAAATACACAATTTTGACAGCAGACATCTGAAGTGTGGCTATTTGTTTGCTTTTGTGTTTATTTAGTCGCTGCCACCCTGCCTGCAGTGAGTGTGCTGTGTAGTGAGTGGTATTGAGTGCCATAGGGTGCTGCTGGTGCAGCTGCCCAAAGCCCTTGGGATACCGGCCCACATGGGAGCTCCCCAGAGCCCGTACCTTCCAGCTCTGTGTGCGGTTCACTTGATGGGGGCATATTTGATTTATATGTGATTTCTCGGTTTGATTGTTTCATATTATTGCGCATACTATAGATTCTGTGAGAACAGCCCAAATGAATGTGCCTCTGGGGCAAATCATTGGTCCAAAAGTGTGAGTAAACATGTTTTTGTAATCATTAGGCTGACTGGGCCAGCGGCAGTTTCCCTGCAGAGACCCTGTGATGCCAGGGACAGCAGTTGTGAGACATTAGTCTATGTTTCACTTACAACTCAAACCGAGTGTTATAGGCTAAAAAAGAGTCAAGTCTTGTTTCCGTGGGAAGTGTGAAAAAACCCTCACCCTGTTACCCGAAGGATGTAAATATATTTCGTTTGGGCCTATCAGGAGCATAGGCGGCCCCATACCGGCTCTGGAGTCTGGGCTTAGTGCGTCTCTGACAGCGAGTGTGAGCACCTGTCAGTCTAAACGCCGTGCAGTTGTCGGTAATTGCTGGACCGTGGTGACCCGCTGAACCCCTGTAACGGAGCTCAGAAGAGCACATCTTCTGTGGAAACCCAAAGAAACTCAAACAATACGGCTCCTTTAGTCGGAAACAGAGGGTGGTGCGCTGAAAGCAATACCTGTCATCGCGATTCTAAACACAGTGGGTTTATGTGAACGAGCAGGGCATCCCGAACACTGGAGAGATGCGCCCGCGCGACAAGACTTGCATCACTTGATGCGGACGCAGGGTGTGTGCTGAGCTAATGTCAAGCTCAAAGACGCCGTTCGCGAGGAACTGTAGCGGAGAAGTTGAGCGGAGAAGTGCCTGACAGCAGGAGCAAGAGACGCAGGGGGAAAGGCGAGACTCGAGCCGAGGCGCTTCATTCTCTCCGGCTCAGTCAGTGCACAGTTTTTCTAAGGAGAGCGACTGGTCGGAGCCCCGACAGCAGCAGCGCATTTTCGTGTTCTTCTGTGGGCTTTAGACAGCACTGACCGGACAGTGACCGAGGAGTGACTTCACGGAGCCGTAAACGATCACCGGAGAAAACACGGAGAGCGCGTTTTGGGAAAGATGCGATGAAATGAAGCGAAGACGCCACGGAGTAGTTCTAAAGATAGGTAGGCAATGTTCAACTTACATGGCTTAAGGACAACCAAAATGTTTTATTTACTCTTTAAAGGAGGATACTGCTTTGCCCATTTGTGCCTTACCTGCTGGAGCCGGCTTTACGCTTGAGAATATAAAGAAAAGTGCAATATTTAAAGCAGCGGGGCTTCAGAGAGTTGGGATATTAAAGTGAAAGATTATACTTTGTGAAGAGATATATTCCCACTTGCATGTTTTCCTCTCATCTCTCCCATCGCTCTTTCCATGCTCCCTCCCTCGTGTGAGCTGTGTGTTTTTCTTATGTTCTATTACTGAGCCTTCATAGGGCCACTGCTGTATCCCGCTGGGCATGCCCCAAGTGCATGGCATTATTTGCAGCCTTAAAACATGGATTTGCACAGGACACTAAACAGCACTTAGATAGACAGCAAACGTTTAATTATTCAAGGAATTTCAACACACATTCCTGACAACATGTATACAGTGTGTAATGCGTGCTACATGGATTAGCAGCAGCCACACAAGGACATATTGAAACACAAGATTAGATTGAGGTTCTAAGGGTCAAAGCCACAGAGTCAGAAGGATTAAAGAAAATAACCACATGAACAAATGAAACGGGTAATGTGCAAACAAAGCAATGGCACAGGACAAGACGGAACACAACTAAATGTGGGTATAGGGATGTGGAGGCGGCTCACTAGATTAGTGTCCCAAACCAGGCCAAGTGTTCACATGGGCAAAATAGAGGAGGGAATAACTACACTTTTGGTTTTTGATCTTCTCTCATTCACCCATCTGACAAAAGGGACGGGCCGCTTATGTAACTCACCCTTTAAAACACTACACTAGAAAGGGTTTTAAAAGAACACAATACCTGTATGATCACAAAAAAGAGGGGTTGTTTGAGTCCCATAGACACCGATGCCATCTCTAAGGCGGAGTCCTCAACGTATTTTCATTTCCTGAAATCTCTTCCAGCTGTCATTCATCATAACAAAGGGCCCTGCCATGTGGAGCTCTTAACGCTGTCACTGTGATAACCCTCACCAGTGCTGCGCTGTTTAAGGAGCACAGGTTTGAGCGATACATTAGCTGTTGCTTTTAGGCTCAGCATGGTTTGGCTGTTAACACTCAACAGGACACCAGGTGGGTGCCCTGTACATGAACCCGCACAGCTATAGCAGCGCACACCAATCTAGTCTCAAAACATCTTTATTTGCAAGGTTAATCGAAATCGAATATGAATGAAGGCAATTATCAAATCACAAAGACTACAATTACTTCATATGAAACAAAATTCCATTTCTCGTTGAAGTCTTATATTAAAACGCTACAGCAATAGATTGAGACCCCATATAAAGAGTAAAACATCGCAATGGAGTTCATTAAAACCTGCTAGGCCTGTAGTTTAGACCCACACATGCTCTTAATGGCATGTAATGACTTATTTTTCTTTCTTTGTTTTGCAATTCTATATATTTCCAAAATTGTTCAGCCCTAATGCTCTGCCTAGATATGGCTTTCAAACTATATTGTGCCTATACAGTGTCTCTATGAATTTAAGACTGTTACTGACTGTGTTTTGGTGCGATTCCTCCCCTATACCTATTGCATGAACATTTATGTAAAGCCCGGTTAGCATGCAGGCGAAGGCATAAGCCAATGACATACTTGCCACAGTACATTAAAACTACTGTAGTCCTTCTTTGCAATTTATGTAAATCTGACTCTTCTACAGTCCGCACAGTTCAGCTTTTACTGCCATGCTTTTCGGGGGCTACATGACAAAGAGTAATCCAGGCGCACTGATTCGCAGGCACTATGCACATAAGCAGGGTATGGAGAGGCTGTGGTAGAAGGGGCAACTGGTCCAAACATGCCAAATCAATATGCAAACCACTAATCGCTAAGACACAGATAATTTGCTTTTGCTGCAGTGGACCTTGAATAGGCTGAAGGAAGCGGGCAGGTTTTTATTTGTGTAGTATCCTGTGTTTTTTATGAAATAGTTTGCTTTGCTGTTGATGGTTAATAAAAGTCTAAAGGAAGAGCAATATTTTCGTGATCATCATCATGAGCTGACGATCTCACTGGGAGCGAAAGTCAAGCTGTCATACCCCAGTGAAGAGCTCAAACGCAAACAATAGCAGGCGAGAGGTGGTTACTTTCACAATGAGTGAGAAGAGGCTGAAATGCTCTACTTGACAAGCCCATTTGACAAAAGGCTTTCTCTAACAGGGAAGCGATTTATTTTTTTCTTTTGTAAACATTGTTTTGTAAACTATTTCTGCGGAACTTGATGTATGGTCTCTATTTATTGCACAAAGCTGCTGTTAAACGTAGTTGGTGTGACTGCGGAAAGATTAAAAGCCTCACCGTCATGTTTTCTGCAGAGGTCTGTACATTTCGTGGGTGTTTTACCGTATGTGCTCGCTTGTCCCGGTGAGCGGTATACAAGGCGCTGGGATCATGGCCTGTGGCAGAACAGCAGGTGTTGAGCTGAAGATGACTATCAGATGTCTAAACACTATGTCTGATGTTCTGGGGCAACAACATCCCACGACATTGCATGCATCACCAGTCTATACATCAGTCAACAGCAAGTTCACATCTATTGAAATGCAGATCTCAATTGTCAAGGCTTTTTGCAATAATACTCATGACTAAACATGTAGTGGGTTGAAGTATTCATACCATTCTATTATGTTCTTATGTTGAAGTCTGATATGGAGCACATGACGGTATTCATTGAATCACAGTCTGATTCTGTGACGATCTCCCCATTTGGAAAGATTACCATTGATTCTGTGCTTTTCTGAAACATGCAGTCTATTTTTCACCAATTGTTTCTCCAATTGGGTGAGTGACATGTGACTTTTAACCAGTCATAGTGAAGTGGAAACCAACCAAAAAAAAAAGCGGCCATGTGATCCAAGTATTGTACAGGAAACAAACCCAAACTTTACAGGTTACAACCATAGACAATTAAGAAGCTACTAAGTGAGGGAGGCTTAGCGTTCAGCGTAGGCTAACTGAAGCTTGCTCATGCTAGCAATGTGGCTGCGTTTTTTAATCCAGCTCAGTTTTTTAGAATATGCCAAAAATAAAAAATAGCGAAAGGAAAAAAGTAGGACGATGTTGCGAGTGTTAAGACAAACACGTGGAGGTAAGAATGGCAAGCCTGTGTTCAATAATGACAGGGGAAGGAAGGAAACTCCATTAGAGCAAGGGACTTCCGGGGCCATCCCCATTTTGTTTTTGGCTTAAGGAAGAAGGAGGCAATAATTGGATTCTTGATCTACAGTGTATGCTGCAACACCCAAAATATTGATTTGAACACCTTGAAACTCCCAGTAAAATGTAATTAATGAATTAATTCCAATTTAACTAAAAGTATGTATATATATATATATATATATATATATAGTTTAGTGTTGTTCTTTGGTGGATTTTACTTTAACTGTTTTAATTACAAGACACATTAATACAATTTAATTATTTTTGATAATTGTACTTTAAAATAATCTCATGATCCCCAGCTGAAAGCTTTGATGCTAAAAACAACCAAACGATGCATATAGTCTCCTGATCAATCAGATGCATTGGACTGAATGAAGTTGTGCTGTATTGATCTGCAAGGAAAGAAATTGTCTTGTCAACTTCATGTTCAAATAATTCATCAGAAAACACATTTGGCGAATATGATCTACATGGTATGGTAGTGATACAGTCATGGGATGAGCATAAAGGAGAGGAGACCCCCCTCTGCTGTAGTAAATGTGACTCAGAATCCAATACACCTGCACACTAATGTTCTCAGCACCCCGCCCCGTAAAGGCGAGCGTGTGCACTCTCCCAGATTTAGAGCTTAGCACAGCCCAAATACAATGATTTCATAACAGTGAGCAGACTCGGAGCGAGAGTGCACCCATGATTTACGGAGGATTACAGCGCATTTTGTCATCCAATATAGTGTCACAAAACATTCTGGGTATAAAAAAGTCTGTGGGTGGTTGACACATTTATTTCATTAATTATATTCTTCATGTGTAGTTATTGTGGCTGGAACTTCAAGGGTAACAAAAAAACAAACATTGTCTCCTCCGAATGTTGTAACTGTTGCAGACTTTAAAGGACGAGAACAGTGGCATTTACCTATTTTGTTTGATTCGAGGAAATATTATGTAGAAAAGACTAAATGCGTTTTCAGACTCTATGATTGTGGTTAGAGCTGGGCGAACGCCCCCGCTAATTATTTCCACCACCCCCCTCCCATTTAAAACAAGATAATAACTGATTGTACAAATTATTTACAAAAGGATCTGCTTCACGCTATTTTAGCCATTTTAAAGTAAACTATAGGCATTTATATGATATATTGTACCACTACCACTATGGAGTACTCATTTTTGTGATAAATATAAGTGTTTTCTGGAGGTATTTTTCAAACCCGGAAGACGAAACGCTTGGATTCAGTTAACTCCGCCCCCTCTCTCCGCTCATACAACTTTAGTAGTAGTAGAAATATAAATCCCACAGCAAAAAGGGAAGTTACTTCACAATGCAGTTATAAGGAGTTGACATGTACAACACAGCTTCATAAATGGCTAACACACGTTTTGATTGACTCACCGCTCTGCTCCATCAGGTGTTTACATTATGGGACTCGTGTTGGTTATAAAACTTAATCCACTTTGATTCTGGCCAAGGTTCACCAAGCATCAGAGACAGTCACAGACAAACACTATTTTGGCTGACAGTCGCTGAATCCCAGAGAGAAATTCCAACTTCTGGCGAGTGGGCTCTTCTTTAGGAAGGTTGAATAAAGTCCTGTACCGCTCGCAGCCAAACGCGCTTTTCTCCGTGACATTGTCGGTAAGAAAAAAGAACAGTTGTCCAGAGTAGGTTAGAAAGAGCTCCCAACTTTCGGTGCAAACACGACATATGTTCAGACGCTCAGGGGGTGCGTTTGTTTTCCCTGCAGGGGCAGCGCGGACGCTTCAGGCACTTCCTTTTTTATTGTTTATTTTTTAATAAAAAAAATTTACTTTCTTCCTTACGACAGAAATAATGAAGAAAGCTATTATACAAATTAAAATCAGGCCGTAATGCATTACATTACAGATGTCGAGCACTTCCGCGAGAGGGCGGAGCAGCTGCTCAGAGCAGGATTCAGGAGGATTACTTAGAACTGCGTGAATGAAGTCAAAAACGACCTCCTGAACACTGTCATCTGCAAAGACAAACCATTTTCCTGTGTTTGTATAAAAATCAAGTCATATAAAAGGCTATGACCAAACAAGCTGCTGTAAATGTAAAATCAAACTAATTAAAATGTATGACACAAAAGTATTTTGTTTTGGTTAGAGTTTGTACAAAATGCCAACATCTGCTCAAGAAACAAACAGATGGACGATTCGGACAAAACTGGTGTCTGATTTTAGTCTTTGTTGCTTAGACTTACGCAACCAGCTGTAGGCTATGGGAAAGTCCGTCCTTTTGTCAAAGGACGGACTTTCCGTCCTTTGACGGAAAGTCAAAGGACACTCAAAAAACATGCTCTGCTCACTCAAAAAACATGCTCTGCTCACAATTTAAATAAAAATATTACACAGTAAATGGCAGGATTATTTTTACAGCCATACACTGAGGAAGGTTTTAACAACTCAGAAGGCTTTTCGATACTAGGCTCGCGCACACTCTTGTGTTGGCACTGCATTAGTCCGTATTGTGTTGTGTTATGGCTTTGTGTCTGGACTGTGAGGCAGTCCATTTACGGCCACAGAACCACAGTGCAGCAGGTCACGGGGAGTAGGAGTAAAGCAGAAATGAATTACAGGTCGAGCAGCAGGCGAGCATCAGAGCCAGATACCTTTGTGTGCTTTGATGAAAAGGGAGAGTTAGTTAATCAGTAATTCCTTAGAGAAGACGGAATTGTGGCAGGCTATTCTGGTATAAAATTAGCCAGCGCCAGACTAAAATCACAGATTATATTTAGTCTGGGGACCATCAATTCATTTTCTCGTAGGAGAGGTGTGGTTTACGATTGTCCATAGCCGTTTATTGGGCGCTACAAATGTCTATCATGCGTCTGCACGTAGCCATAGCCAATCGTATCATCGTATCAGATGACGTAAGACTAAACTATTTAGAACAGGGTCTAAAGCTTGATCGAAAGATGGCGTTGCGTCTGCTGCTGTCATGTTGGATCCGTAAATAAACTTTTTTTATTTTTGTATCCGTAAACAAACTACAAGCTTCCGTATGTCGAATTGTCCGTCATCGTCTTACCGTCCCTCCTCGGTCAGTGATTGGTCCCCAAATCCATGCAAAGATTTCGGCCATGGTCCCCAGACTGTTGTGAAGTTCGAAAGGATTCGAGCGCACACAGCAGTCTGGTGTTAGCCAGGCTAGTGTAAAATAATAATTCTACTCGAACAGCACAAAAAAAAAAAGGCAAAAGATTTATTTTTCAGTAACAGATAGTCAACATTATGTTTCATTATTATAATTTAGGAAAGGAAAGTATTGAACATGACGCATGATAAACACGGGACGGTTTGTTTTTTACTTTTATTTGTACGTTTTGTTCCAGACAAGAATTATTCCTGTCTTCAAGGCCTAATAATGTACATTTGGAAATTGCAATGACCACATGGAACCAACAAAGGTATCTGATAAACTGTCTGCTCTGTTAACAAAGAAACACTTAATAAAGGTAGAATAGAGTAAATGTTAAAAAAAGAACATAGCATGGACATGATCACATCAAGGGTCTCTTTGACACAGTGATTCTGTTTTGATCCGCTGTGGATCAAAGGGCTATGCAGCTAATGGAGAGGGAGAGGTTTGAAAGTATTAATGAATAAATCAAGCCCCTTTGGGCAGTGTAGGCTGATTATATGAAGAATACGGAGCAGTTTATCATCTTCTCCCCAACATGAGACAAACCAGGCTCCGGATTGTTTTTTTTTTTACAACCACACATTTGTCTTCGTCTCGCCACATCTGTGCAAGACTACATTGCCTAGAGCAGGAATTATTTCTGTGACACGTGAAATATAAATTCAGCTTTTGAAAATTTGCTTCAGTTTGGGGCTATGCACTTCTCATTCTTATACTAATCTTTCCCAAAGTGTGTCACATGTCACACTTTCATCATCTTGGACCACTTTTGATTTGACAGCTGACTGGCAACACCTCCATAAAAGTTGTGGATTTGGAGATATTAGTTAGTACTTAGTTATCGGGCCATTACAGTATAAATGTAAAAATTCCTACTTGCCAATTGCTTTGTCTCAAATTTGAAGACACTTGCTGCCTAATATTTCCCCACCCCGTAAATTATCTACCCTTGTTGTCTCAGTTACCCATAATGCCTGCTCATTGTATGTATCTTGAGTTGCCGGAAGTGTTCATTGAGAGCAAGCAACACTGAATACATTTGCTTTTTCTCAAAATCGTCCCATCTCTTGTCTGTTAGCACAAGTGGCTCATAGACACAAATGCCAAGTTACTGCCAAATACCAAGGCAACAAAAGAGGAAAACAGCGTAGCACTGGGGCAGATGATCAAAGAATGAACGTCGCATGTATATCAGCTAATTACAAAGTCACATCCAGTCCCTCATCTCTGCAGGCGTGACGAAAGGATGCTGAATTGTGAAGAGCTGTGGGCAGGAGAGGGCTTTGACCTGATGTGAATCTCTCCAGATCACTCAGGTATGAATGCATTGCACTTGTCTTAGCACATCGGTGTGCTTTGATAATTTGCCTTTTCTGGATTGTTCTCGTAACCTCTTTACAATGATGAACAAAGGACGCAGTAAGTTCTGACTGAAAGCCGCCCCATAAAAACTTTTGCTTCATTCACTTTATTCTCTTACAACATGCTCCCACGCTTTTTCAAGTTATTCTCTTTTAGCTTTCACAGGTTTACCTCCTGTGGATTTTTGCTTCTTCTCAAGATAATGAAAAGAAAAGTGAAATTACAGCACTGGAGAGAGAGTGTGAGGGAGTGGCAGGCGGTAAACCTTGTCAATGAGATAGAAACCTTTGGATCTTAGTCTGTAGTTCTGTGGGGCATTTTTCATCCTATTGGATTTAATGAGTTATTTCTCATACTGTCGGGGGCAAATACATGGAGGCTCAAAAACACATCTCCAAAGCAGTAGGGAGCCTGATCTAAAGCCATAAATGCAAGTTTAAACTATAGTGACAAATACTGTGACCTCGGGGCCTGGTGCGTGTTTGTGTTTCAGAGCAAAACTGTTCTACTGTTGATTTCTCATTGGTAATCAACACGACACAATTGGAGGATACATGGAACAATCATTCCTTTGATCGAGAACAATAGAAATGTCACTTATGTGTGCTTGTGTACAGTATAATTTGATGTTATCGTAGTCAGCCCGCATTAGCTTACAACAAGACACATTTGCAAAAACAATATTCAGATGGCTTCAGTCTGCCTCATGATTCATAAACAGAACACGTATCAAATGGGATGCAACACATTCGGTCCCATGCTTTAGAAACATATCGAGCTAAAGCAAAAACACGCATTTCCTAAAACTAACTCATAAACTTGTATTCACACATCCAAAACACCTCCGGGTTAGCATTATGCACCCGTTCAAACAGGATTTCTCATAGGTCAGAATAGAGCGGACAAAACAAAACATAATTTGTCCTTTTCCACATTCCTCTTCAAGGAGGCCTTTAAACCTGCCCACCTCCACGGCCAAAGGTAAAGTGCCAGTTCTCAGTTAAGCACAGAGGGACCTTTGATACTTTTGAAAGAACACTTTTGTTTGATATAACCCTTAAAGTGAATATAATGGCATAGCTTTTACTTGTCTCTACTTATGTCTATACTTACTTAAGTATTACTACGTACAATAAACTAATACTATGACCTGTAGTTGTTGCTGTTTTTGCCTGTTATGATTACTGAGCCCATTTGCCAGCATCTGAGGAAAATCATATTACTGGCTGCATTTAGAAAATTTGCAACTTCCATTTGTACCACAGAAATTAGCCTGGTATTTGAATGGGATCGTATTGTACAATTGGCCATTTATTTGCCAGCTTTCACAATGAAATTAAATGTTTCTGCGTTGACCGAAGTGATCGCTAATGCAAATAATGTGATCTATAATGCAATGTTTGCAGCGTATAAGTCATTTGGGTCTCACAGTCACAACTGACGGACATTGCTCTGCAATGTTGGGACTTTTTTGCCACAATCTCTTCTGAATACTTGAATGTCAACATGTTCAACTCTACAAACTCATTAAAATTTCAACAAGTTCACTGTATGACACTATTGATGCAGGCTGTGCAAATGTGAACAGAGAGATGCAGAACATTACTGAAAGCAGAAGTTATTAGTTGTCTCTATAGCAGCACATTTTCCACATAACATGGCTGCAAATATAATATTCAGCTTGTTCTAACTATAGCTTGTGAATATGTTTTTATTAATTTGATATAACAGATGCCTTGGCTGAGAAATTGTTGCAGCACAATGTGGGTGGACTCTGCTCACAGCTCACAGGGGCGATAAAACGTGCAGGGAAACCTATCCCCACCCTTACGTTAGGAGCTGCATACCCACCTAAAAGCTTTTCATCTGGGAGGACTTTTCACTGGAATGTCAGTGTCCATTCCAAGAGTCTTAATTGCCGCTGCAGTGGACTTGTTTTCCCTCTGCCAAGAAATACATGCTGGGGGGGACGAATCATTTTGTGTCCAAGCAAGTGTGTGCTATGAAACAGTCTTTAATTGAAAGTAGAGGTACATTGGTTTGCAGCAACTTTAGTCTGAAAACATCAACGCTCATCATTAAGTGGGCCGTTTGCATTAAGGGACTAATTTAAGGTGAATGGCGGGCGAGTTAGCTGGACGTTATTTGAATATTGCCTTCGAGGCCGCTGTTCCTCTACAGAGCCCCTCGAGAGATAATACAGTTTATTTACTGCTTATGCATCCAATTGTCTACAGCCCACAGTGTGACGCCTGACCATTTTAATTATTAGGCGCTGCGTTCAAAATGAAGCCGCAAGCACTTTCATTACTGCCGTCATATATATGCAAAACACATCCAACTCTGGCTGTTTTGTAAGTGTCTCCACCTTTTCCACCTTTTTCAGCTGTTGTTCTGCTCTGCCTCCTATCCCCCGGCATGCTCTTTCAAAGTCTCGTTTACGCCCTCTCTGCTGTTCATTCAAGTTCCTCCAGGGCAAAAAGCTCTTTCTGCTCACTTTCATTGAGCATGTCTGCCTACATCTACACCCCCATATTCATTTTTTCTTTCCTATGTCTCCGCTGGTTCATCTCGTCCCTTGTTGAGACAATAGGTTTCAGCACCCATCCATTGAACAGCTCCCATTTGCTCGGCTTGCTTTTCAGTGGTTCGCTGTCATCTTATCACTGCTGGAGTTTTGTCCCCCTCCCCGTACTAAATAAAAAGATGGACAGGCACTTCACACTGAAAAAATCTACGCGCAAAGTGAGAAATGTATATCTAAATGAGGAATGCGATGAAAACGTGCGAGATGAGAATGGATGTCAGCAAAGAAACACGCTTGAAAGCTTTATAAATAATGCGCTACTTAACACCACTCCAGCAGCTTGACGTTGTCGGGTCTATAAGGATATTCAGAGATAATTGACCTCGGCTGCTGTTGTGATGGGGTGTGGGGAGGTGGGGGGCAGAGACAGACAGAAACGGCACCATGGAGCGAACTGCCAGTGAGAGTAGAGGTGGGAAGTATGGCGTTGTCACAATGCATAATGCCATCATTATAACCAGCAACAAGAACAGGAGAAGAAAAAGCTGGTGCTATGTATGCAAGAACAGACACAACAGGTTCACAGGTCATACAGAGGGGAAATGGTGCGAGGTTGAGCTTCAGGAAGTGCAAAGACGATGTGGGATATTGTGTGAGTGACGCGTTTTGTCCATTTGAAATTAAATTCCAACTTCAACTTTTTATCGCACAACACAACTTGGAGGTAGAAGCTCGGTTTCACTTTAAAGGCTCGATTTCCCGCCTGGCACACGGACAGTGTTGCTCAAAATGGGTAAGTCATCTTGCATGTGCGCAGTGAGGTGTGGTTTATTGTAAGAAGCACTGCTCTGCTTTTACAGCCTCATGTTCTTCCTTTAGGATTATAAGGCTTTTATAAGCTCTATCAGGTCAAACTAAAACATTTACTTATCCAACTTTGAGTTCAACACTGTCCATGTCCGGTTTCCTGAGTGAAAGAGAATATACAGGTGCTCCCATAGTGGCGCTGGTCTGCACTCAGCCGAAACGCCATCCAAACAAAAGCACATGTTCACCCTCACAACCCCTCTTTTTTGTGTGTGTTTTACACATTGCTATTGGCCATGGGTGTTTGTCCAGCCCATTTAATATGCCAGGTCTGGAGCTGGAAGATCTCGCAGTGCGCCCCTCGTCAGCGACAAAGTCTACGCTATAGACTACCTTTAGAAACACAAGATCGCTCAATATAATGAATGTAGTTTTATGGTTGGGCAATATGATGGCAAGTGAATCATGATCCAATCTCTGTGACATAGTGCCATTTTGGTGATATTGGCATTGCGTGTCCAGTGGTGTTTTTTTATGCAGCTTTATGCTCAAAAACACTTCTATAGTTAGTCCGTCTCTGCCATGTCCTGAGTGAGTAAGACGCAGAACCCTAACCACTCACAGTGAAATATGACATTTCAAAAGCAGCAGGTGGCTTTAGTCAATAGTTACCTCTTAAAAGGCAAAATAAAACACAAAGTTGACATGAATCTTGAGAAAAATCACACATTCCTCTTATTAAAAGGACCTCGCCATTTGGCTGCATTGCCAGATATTTCTTTAAGAAGTCCCGGATGTGGATAATCTTAATGATGTGGCAAATCCCCTAATAAACACAGCTTCTCAGTTTGTGCTGAAGCTGGGCATTAGTTAAGTTGATTATTTACGACCAACTAAATAAACCATTGTATTTCTAGCATATTTGTTTGGAGAATACTACAAATGTTGAAAATAGTTCTTCATATCCAATGTTTTTTTTGTTGTTTTTTCAAATAATGTTTTGGCCTGTAGGCATCAGTTTACAGGACAGCACAGCTTGAAAGATGTTTTGCCAAAACATGCATTAAATAACAATTAAACAGTGGCTGCCTCATAATTTAAGTGCTTGGTCCATTGTGGGTAACTGATGGAGAGAAAACAAAGTGTCACGGTGATCCTAGATTTGAAAACAACAGTGACTTAAGCCTTTATTTCACATCTAGGCCTGATTATCCCGCGCTCTGTCAGCCCTCTCATGTCACACAGCCTCTCCCTTTGCAGCTAAATGGGAGCTGTGTGTCGTTGTGTTAGAAAGCCAGTCACATACGGACCACTCTTCTATGTAGCTGCTCTCCCAAGTCCTCTCGCTCGCCCTCTGTGTTCTATTCCCAACCCCTTCTCTCCCTCTCGGCAGTGGTTCGGTCAGAGCCGACACCCTCCAATGGATCGACCAAAAGTCATGGCCTTCAATGTGTTGGAGTCAAGGGGCCGTTAAATATGAATGTCAGCTGTGTCCTTTAAGTCCCTTTAACTCTAGAATGAAGGAGATGTAAAGTGTATGATAATTTTATTACAATTTGATTATGTTTATTTATTAACAGTCTGACTATAAACATTTAAAAAAATTCTATACTAAGAGAGAACTATCATGATATGGTTAATATTGACTAGGAATTAAAGAGATCATATCCATATAATTACCTCATAACCAGTCCATTTCTCTTAAATAGATGTTTTTAACTATTCATAAAAGTGTAGGTAATATTTGTATCCGGTTTTAACATAATTGCTTCTGGACCCAAGCTTGACGGACATAGAACCCTTAAAGCTGGCAGTAGTTCCTTGCTCCAGATTACATTACACCAGCGACATACATTTTCTGCCCCATCCACCTCTTTTACACCCTCTAGCTTTACCTCATTTTTCCTGCACAAACCTCAAACCCCATTCACCCACCACACCAGCACTGTCTCACCACATCTCTTGCCGCCATATCACTTGTTTTCTCCATTCCTCTTACTTCTGCTCTCCGCTGCTCGCTCGGTAAATGAGAAACACGGAGGCAGAGATGGGGGGGGGGGGGGTGTTACGTGTGCAGAGTTGTTAAGCAGTCACACATAAATCCATATAGACGTACACTTTCACCACACACACGCGAGAGTAAGCGATGTATAAAGCAGCACGCATGGCCAGACGGGCACAGTCAAATGTAAGCAACATATTAGAGTTCGATTGGAAGACAAGCGCTTGGTGTTGCCATATATTGTGCAGCCTTCCGACTGGCTGTCTATGCGTGCATTGCCCATACACAACAACACTGCACAATTTTAATGAGAGTGTTCATTTTCCTGATAGTGCCTCTAGGTGGAATAATTGCCAGTGTTTGGGCCCCTGATGGCGACTCCAAGTGTTCTCAGGCCAGTCGTCAGGATGGGCCGCAGCGGGCAACAAGCACGCACCGCCCATCTCCCCCTCTGCCGATTTAACAACCGCTCAGGCGCGATCGACGCACACGAGGCCATAAATACACGGGCCGTAATATGCATAAGCACACAATGCGGACATCAAGCGGGGCATTAAAACTAAACACACACACACGCACACGCGGCAAGGCAGGGGCCAGAGCAGAACAATAGGGCCGTCTAACAATGAGGCTCGGAGGAATTCTCAGCTCCATATTAATATTCAGCAGCGTGGATAGAGGGAGCGCATGTGTCAGCAGGGACGCACACTCATCAACCTCGCTAACACTAGGGTTTCGGCAGCCACATGATTACAAAACACTCCCACTTCGGTCCCCGTGCAGCGGCGGATGGAACAGTTACTCCCATGCTCTCCACCATCTCGCTCCCGTTCTAGTTCCCCGCTGTGCACTGATGGCCTAAGTACCACATCTGTCACTTTTCTTTGACTTTCATTTTCTGAATCCTCAGGAAGCGCTGGTGGGAGATTGCATTTTGTCGATTTTTACACAGAAGCCCCTTTCAATGTTTAAAAGTTTTGGTTTTGCAAAGTAGGAACCATTCAGCGGGGAAATCAAAGTAACGGTAAGAAGCTGGAACAGTCCTGAAGAAAACAGTCAAGACTCTTCCTTGATTAGCTACGTATTCAAATCTGTCTTTTGTGTCTGGAGTGCACACCTGCCACCCTAGACTCAACTATTATTGCACAAGGTGACCGCTAACAAATGTTGGCCATATTTGAGTGCATATGCTACCTCCATCTGTACATGCCGTAATGTAAATCACTTGCTGCACCAACATTAAGGGCACATCTGCACGGCTCCCAACAACAGATGTGTTAAAAGTTATTGCTTGAGGAATTTTGCTTAAGTCACACTAAGCTGCATTATCCCCGGGCTTAAAATCTCTTTGTCTACATTTGTTCACATTTTTGGCATTTATTTAGTCATACTATCAGCTCGGTTGGCCTTCCCATCAGGGGAACAGAAAATGCTAATACAATATCATTAGTGTGTAAGTAGAGGAAAACAAAACAGCCAGAGCATTTGGTCTGCACAGAAGCCACACTGAAAGTCACATAATGGAGCAACGCCCGTGGGCTATACACAGTTGTCATTGACTGGCTCACAAGAGCAAGAGTGATGTGTGTCCCCTCGAGGAGCGGGAGGTTCTGTGCGCTCGCTGTTACCCACAAAAACAAGTACAGTGCATAAAAGATGAACAACGATGGGTCATTTGGCAGCGCTTTTGACATAAACATCATAAAGGTCACCTGCCTGCGCTGTGCCGGCTGAGCTCTTTATCACAGCTACTTCTGTGAGTGGTGTAAAAGTGACGAAGAACAAAATAGATCAACAAAAAAGACCCACTAAGCCCAAAGCGAGGCAGGAAATGGGCAATTGAAACAAACATAATTTACAGGTTTTACCTCAGCAAATCTTGTTATTGTGTTTGCCGGCTCACTCCTTCCTGTTTTGTTTCACTGAAGCCTTTATCATTCTACTATTTGCTTGTTTGCACTTTGGTCAACTGTGTTGTTTTTAAAGTGCGTAAGAAATAAAGCTGGATTGGATTGGAAAGCCGAGGTCATTCTCTTGTATTTGAAAATCTCATTTGAGCTAATGATCCATGTCAGGAAACAGTAAGCTTTAACTGTGCTTCTATTCAAATTACCCGCCACTTAACAAAATGACACAAAGCACTAGCAGAATAGCTATTGTGGCTACATCATCAACAGCAGCATCTATTTAAAATGTCAAGACCATTTCAGAAATATACATTTTAGAAACACATTCAATAATAACATATTATAGTCAGAATGCAAATTATGTCAATGCATAGCAACGGCACAGCAACTGAAGCCAGATGAGAGAAAGTCTGCATTATTATTGTTATTTGATTTTGACACTCAGTAAAGAACAATGAGAGCTCTGTTTAGAATGAAAATGATGTATCTGCGCTGTACAGATGCTATGGAGACAGTATTCAGTCCCCATAATCGATGGGGATACACTTAGTTTTTAAGCACAGCTACTCTGGGGTAGACTGAAGGAAGTGAGGCTTCCAACCTGTTGCCTGGAAAAATCCAGACTGACTGCTGTACCAGCGATCGAGTCTGGTCAGAGTTGGCATCAACTACATCTCCAGAGCGTAACATACCAAAGCAAACAGGAAGCGGTGTAAGCCAATCAGCAAAGGGCAGGCGTCTGTCGTTGATGTGGTGTTATCAGCAGCTCTGTGTTAACATTATGAATCACAAAACTCACCTGAGTTGAGTTGGGCAGTAGCGGCAAATGAATATATAAAATATACAGAGAGGTATAATTCGGGATGCCAGGCTAGCCATCAGTCCATTGTTAATTTTTGTCATTTACTGAAAGTTATAGGATTACAACCCACAAGTAAATGTCTACAAACTGTTTGTTTTCTTATTATTAAACAAGCAAGAGGCAATGGGAAAGTCACAAGTTAAGACGTCTTCCTAGTTTAATTTGGAGACTGTCTTGCAGCTGCAAAATACGTTTTATTTTTTAGGCATTATCTCAATGTTGAGATGCTTAAATAGTTCAGTTGTACAATATTCTAGTTTTAGATAACAGTGTTTGATACTTCCAGTATCATGAAGTGTCTTTTTGTAAAAAACATCTTCTCTACTTCCTGATTTCTTCCCTAATACAAGCTCCTTCTTTCCCTTCTTAACCGCTGCCTGCTCCCGCAGGCTACCTTTACCTTCAAAAATCCATCACAAAAAGTTTTAAGGACGGCGTGAACATTATACAGACAGAGCTACACATATTGATGTCTAATGGGCGATGGCAGTGAGCTGTGGAAACGTGCTCAATATTCACAGCTTGTCCGGAGCCGGCAGACATTTCGCCTGCAGTGGGCAAAGATTAGCGTGCAGCGGAGGTAGTAGGCAAAGCAACCAATTACTAGACCAGTTTCCAATGACAGTTATTGTTATTAAAGTGGCAACTGCTATTAATGAATGACGAATGGTATTCTTTAAAAGGGCTCTATCTGAATTATGATTTGGTTTATGGCTTATATGTAGCATCAAAGACATCAAGCAGGGCTTGGAACATGAGAACACTGAATCATTCTCAAGCATTGATGGCATTCATCACTCAAGGCAAATAATTGGTTAAGTAATTAGCGACATTTTATTTTATAATATGCAATGTAACTTTAGTAGCACAGCGTATCAATGCCACAGTCATGGAAGCCCCTTTCACCTAATACGTAGACTTCCACTATTTGTAAAACACTATGATCCTGAGAATTAGCCACGATGACACTCTGGGTTGGGGCCTGTTGATCAAAACTTTTATAGCTGTGTGTGTCCTTAAAAATGAAAACGAGGACAGCTTTATTTGTCTCTATTTGTGTTTAAGCAAACGCCATGATAATTTCCCAGTTGGATATGTAGTCTACTTACTGCTGGATGAAACGAGCGGGGCAAGTGTGTAAGCAGCCGAGCAGTTAATGGTCTTGAAGAATCAGCCTCAGTGTGCGCGATGCGCCTGATGAAAAACCTTATATTTCCAAAGCCAGCGTTCACTTGGGGGTTCAACGCAGCGCACAAGACACAGGCACTTAGCGCAGGGTGGTTAATGAAAGCTTTGTGTGAAAAAACAACAGACATAAAACATGGAGTTAGCTTAATGGCAGGTTTGTGTCCACAGGGAGCTTAGTCTTCTGCCGCTGAAGTAGTGACCTTCATATGTATTTTCATAAGGTACTTATTTTTATAACAGGTCAGAAAATTATTTAGTGCGCAGCTTTTAGCGTCCCATATTGTGCCAAAATAAACACTAGTCTTTTATTTGTAAAGTATATGCCTTATTTACTTTTGCAGGATCATAAAATTAATATAATTAGCCTTAAAAAAAAAAAACATAAAACGGCTGGACTACTAACGTATTTCACATTTTGTGTTATGTTTATAGTAACTTTCCATGAGATATAGAGTTAGGAGTTGTGGTTTTTTTTTTATGCGTGAAAGACCAAATGGGTGTAACGGGGACGGGCAATTCATGAAAATGTCATCTCAAATCTTATCTCATTAAAATTTCGAATTTGTTCAGTCCCGATCATTGTCACGTGGCTTTTGAGTTGTCGGGTTTGCAGATAATTCTGTCGCAGTAATAGTAGTTTTAGTTTATTCATTTAAGGTCCAGCTTTTCTATGCTCATGAATCATCATTTTATATTTTTATTGATGTGAAACAAAAGGCTTGATATTTATTTTTTTATATGTATTATGCCCAGGCAGATATATGGAAAGCTTTGCATCGGCAAGAACATCTAGCTTAAAGGTTAAATCAAGTGAATAAACCAAAGAGGCTCATGATTTAGAAGACATTCATTGTATATCTTTACAATCAATCAATTTTGTATAGCTCAATATCACAACAGGAGTTTCCTCACAGGACAGCACCAGCATTAAAACGACATCTTTACCTGATGTTTGCAATGGTACACAATTTTGGACAAACAACTGATTAAAACAGCCACAAGAAACGATTTGTCAATATTGCAGCAGAGACTACAGATGTGCAAGGCCCAAAAGGCACGGCATAGTCCACCACAAGAGTCCTAAAAATCTTATGAGATTAAAATAAGCTGCAAAAACAACTGGTCTGTTCCCTGAATATGGCTCAGTCTCATCAAAAATACTTCTCGATTTAATCAACTCTCTGGGTCCAATAACACAATCCATTTAACTTTACTGGACAATATACAAGCATACAAAATAGCCAGGGCTACACACATGCACAATCCAGCCCCTAGTTATTTCTGCTTGTAACATAGCGATTACAACTGAGTATCATTATGAAAATCTGAATTTAGATATGTGTATAATCTTTATTTGTTAATGGCAGTGCCCTTTGCTGCATGTCTAATACTTTTGTCCTTTGTGTTGTTTTAGATTAACTCGCACCATCGGAGGCTGTCAAGGTCTTTTGAAGGATTCCACAAGCTCAGCAAAGATGACCCCCTCTTTTTTTGTGGACATATAAACTTCAAGAGGAAGATATTACATTTTTAGCTGTGAGATTAGCATGGACTAACTGTAGCTGATCAAGCTCACAGAGAGATGTGCCTCTGCTCATTCGTTACACTCAGAGTCGGCTATTAAAAGCAAAGTGTTGCACACTTCTGAACTATATTTGCATGACCTACTACTTGCATGAGTATCCAGGATTGCTTTTGACTTCGAAGAAGAACCCTTGAACCCTCAAACGTCCCTTGTCTGCCTGCCCAGCTGTAGCATCTGGGGGAAAGGTTTCCGTTTGGGGCCTCTGGAAGCTTGGTGAAGATGAGATGACTTGGCAGGCCTAAAAGCCGTTACCCTGAGAGAGAAGCAGACAGAGATCTTGGCTAAAGGACACACAAGCGCCCCACACATGTCGGGGTGGGCGCCCCTCTGAGCCATGCTACTGTCGCAACAAGTGGCACCCTGGAGTACAGGCAATCATCACCCCCATCATTCACCCGGCCTTAAGCTCTAAGGACCACGGACACACTCCTGATTCAAAACAGAGAAAAACACCCGCATTTTCTCCCACAAACTAAGTGAAAAGTGAAGTGAAAAGAGTGAAAAGTAGAGAGAATCGGCACAGGTTAGTACATCAGTATTCTTACATCAGGTCAAACTTGCATCACTAACGTCAGCAAACAGACACTGTATGAGCTACACAGCTGAAAAACAGACCTGTGTTGCAAAGGAAAGGACATTATAATGTGAAGACTTACAGAACATTAAATAGAGCAAAGAAAAAAAAACTGGCAATAATCTACAGAGATGAACAAGGAAACACTATGAAATGTGTGATAACACTGCAGCATATGTTAGCAACTATTTATAATCGCATTCTAATATTGTCTCACATACTTTTGATCTGACTTTTCCAATATATTGACCCAGTATTAGTAATAAAATATAAATTTTAGATCCATTAAATAGTTCTTATGCTTTTCTTATTCTATAACAGTCCTGTGTAAAGAACTAAAGATGTTATGCACAGTACCATTTTGTCCCTTTAAAAAGAAACCCCAACTTGTTGGGAATTGTCTTGATTTGTTTTATCCAGACAAATCTAATACACACATTCAGAACGTCATGTCATGAACGTCATGTCATGAACTCATTCCCTCTTTCCTAAAGGACAGTCCAGTTTTCCATGTGACTTCTCGCCTCAATCCTTCTCTTTGTCCCCTCTATTCTTACATCTCGTCTTTGCTTTGCATGGATTTTGACTGCAGCCAAAGGGCAATTTTGCATCTAGAACAGAGTTCACTTACAGCACACATCCATAGCCGCAGTCGTGTGTGTTTCTGTCAAGAAAAAACTTGCCTTTAGAGGATTTGTTTATCAAATCTGCTGTCAAATTATGTCAAGCTTTTCACATCAGGGCACATCCTCCACCCTCAGGCTACTAAAAAGAAAGGCTTCAAACAAAACTGTGCCACAATGAAATCAGTACAAGTCTCACCAGTGCATGATATTCAGATTCTATAAATAGTGCTTTGTGACTGTTTGCTCAGTGCGATCACTTTATCTGAATTGTAAATTTATGTTATTGATGCCGGTGTCAGGGATTTGCAAGAGACAAGTCATAGAACAACATCCCCAAACATTAATGTTGCAGAAAATGCTGCTCAGTAAAACATCTTGACAAACCATTTCTGGCGAGTTCAGCACCATTTTCCTGAATAATTTATAGAAATTTTACAAACAATAACATGCCAGAGTAAGCATACATAATGGATGTGATCTTGTTCAGAGAGATGTGTATAATAGCTCTGAGAGTGCATTTCTCTGTAGGTATTTTTATAAAAAACGTTTCACTGTGTTTTATTAACCCGAATCTCATGCAGAATGTATGAATGAAAATATATTATAAATGTTTGTTTACGTTTTAGTAAGTTACAGTTATATGAAGTGCAGTCACAGTTTTACAACTCGCCGCACTGCCGGCAATTAGCGTGATTCCTCCCTGTAGATCACTCTGTCACTCACTCAATTTCTGTTAATCCATGGAGAACAATGCTTCCCTTCTTATTTTCTACACAACTGTCAGCGTCCAATTTTCTCGATCTCTGTCTTCTCTTTTTACTGATTCTCGTAATCTTACACGCCACTTCTCAGCGCCGTCTCTCGCTAACTGTCTTCTGCTTGGTCGATCTGACCCATATACAACTGGAAAAGTCATCCAGAGACTTTTTTTCTAGTTTACAAAAAAATGTCATGTAGCCTATTATATATTAAAGTATGCAAGAAATGTAGGTACAATTATTACTGCTACTAAAGCAAAAGATTATCATAAACCCTAATCGGCTTAAACCCTAAATAGTTATAACTAAAGTTGATTGGTGTTCTTGCGTTAAATAATTCCTAAAAAATTGAACTTGACACAACTGTAGTTACACTCTTATTTCTTGTCTTTTCTACATAGATCCAACATGGCGACCGAGAGCCTGGCAGAGCTCCGTGATTGGCTGTTCCTTCTGCTCCTGTGCCTCACCTTATTGGCCGAGGTGTTGGAGCTGGCGGCAGCGGCGATCGCCATGGAGACGGGCGAGGGAGATGAGGGCATTGTTTGTCCATCGGTGTGCCGCTGTGATGAAGGTTTCGTCTACTGCAACGACCGCGGCCTCAGCCTGATTCCGCCCCTGCCATTAACCGCTGCTATACTCTACTTACAGAGCAACCGGCTGACCAACGCCGGGCTGCCTCCTTCACTCAAACGCAGCAGCTCAATACGAGTTATATACTTGTATGCCAATCAACTGGATGAATTTCCCATACATCTCCCACCTTCGTTACGAGAGCTTCACTTACAGGATAATAATATAAGAACGTTACCGAGATCATCTCTAGCAAAGTTACCGTTACTAGAACGTTTACACTTGGATGATAACTCTATATCCACCGTTAGCATCCAGGAACGGGCTTTTTCTGGGACACCACGACTTCGTTTGCTGTTTCTTTCTCGTAACCATCTCTCCAGCATCCCTGCAGGTTTGCCCTCTTCTTTGGAGGAGTTACGCCTGGATGACAACAGAATCAACACGATACCTACTCACGCCTTTCGTGGTCTCTCTTCACTTAGACGCTTGGTCATGGATGGGAACCTGTTGGCCAACACACGGATCGCAGATGACACTTTTTCACGTCTGTCAAACCTGACAGAGCTGTCCCTGGTGAGGAACGCTCTGCAGTCTCCACCAGTCAACCTGCCCTCCGCTCACCTACTGAGACTACACCTACAGGATAATGGGATGACACATATTCCCAGGGGGGCATTTGATGGCATGAAGCGACTACAGAAGCTGGACCTGTCAGGGAACAATTTGACCAGTCTCCCCAGAGGTCTTCTGAAGGATACAGAGAGTCTGGAAATGCTCCTAGTGAGAGGAAACCCCTGGTACTGCGGTTGTAACCTGCGCTGGCTCCACGCCTGGCTACACAGCAGAGGAGCAGCAGTGACAGTCCGGGGCCTCACCTGCCAGGGCCCAGAGGCAGTAAGGGGCCAGACACTCAGAGACGTCACCACTCCGATGGAGCAGTGTGAAGGCCCACAAACTGGGCCCAGTCCTGGAGCAGGTGTAAATCCCTCTCCAAATGACCAGGTGATTGACAGCAGTAGTCCGGATGGAGGCCAACCAGTTGCCACATTTCCACACAGAAGTACCACCACTGCCCCTGCACTAGTTCCCACACAAGGATCTCTATTTACAATGAGAATTAAGAGGCCAGACTTAATGGTTCTGCCCCCAGGTGAAGGGGGGCATGTATCAGGAGAGGGCCTCGAGCTGACTGTCAAACCTCTCTCTTCGGACAGTGTGCTGGTGAGCTGGCTGTGCCCAGAGCCAGCGCCCTCTTTCCGCTTGTCCTGGCTGCATCTAGGAAGCAGTAGTTCAATAACAGAGACTTTGGTTCCAGCAGAGAGGAGGCAGTACCTGCTCACCCAGCTCACTCCGCGCTCCCATTACCTCATCTGCCTGCTGCCTCTACGACAGGAGCCCTCCTTCGGGTCTGTGAGCAAGGGCTCATCTCGGGCCAGTGGTTATGACACAGACAGTAAAGACTCAGCCCCAGCCTGCGCTCAAATAGAGACTGGAGAGGCTCTAAGTGCAGGAGGGGAGGGGTCAGGGAAAGACACCCAAGACTCAGAGCTCTCAGTCCTTCCACTGGCAGGGATTATAGGGGGTGCTACTGCACTCGTCAGCCTATTATTAATATTTGGCATTTTCTGTTGGTATGGACAGAGAACAGGATACATGTCTGGGGACTCAGGTTCATACAATAGGAGCCGGGGAGGTAAACATTACGATGATTACGTAGAATCAGGAACAAAAAAAGACAATTCTATTCTAGAAATTAGAGCGCCCCCGGCAGGGTTTCAGATGACAGCAATGGCCCATCAGCCCTTGCAGCCAAAGCTGGACGATGTTACCTACATTCACACTATTTTCCCCTCCACCTCCTCTCAAGGCAACGGGACATACCGGAGCAACCATGGAGTTGGCACCCTCAATGGTACAGGTCTAAGCCAAACCAGCCATCACCATGTCACATATGGCACTAACCGTGGTTACAGAGAGGGGGGCATCCCTGACATAGACTATGCTTACACGTGATGACACAGGGACACACTCACTGAGCCACGACCGCCAGACGTCATTTTTTAAGAATGACGACTTTAGCCAGTGGCCGTTTGTCCTTGTTTCCAAAGTACCCTCTGTGCCTCTGCTGGTTCTTAATGGTTTGCTTAGTAGAAAGACTGATGATAGGACATTGCTACTGAATGATAGAAGTCCTACTATACTATACTGCTGTATCTGAGTTCATGATAGACCCTTTGAGTGCTACTTATTGTTGAAATGGTTACGTTTGCTCTTGGAAATCTAAGCATCTTTCAAACCCTCAGTTCCTTTTGGCTTTAACAAAATGCAGAACTTAATTAGTCTTAGCTGATTTAGCTGAAAACATATTTATATGAAGAAAGGCATTTGATGTGTATAGAGATAGCTCTCCCATCTTACAACTGTAAGCTTTGAGGTGTATAGATTAAAGGATGACAGAAGAAATCAATGGCTGTTATAATCCGCAGATGACAATGCATCATGGTTGACATGAAAAGCTGTACTCTTCCCCCCTCTTGTCTCTAGTTTATTCAAGGTCTTTTAATTTCTCCCTTTTGCGGTCTTTTCTTTATGGCTTGGGCTCTTTTCTCTTGGTTCTTTTGTGGTGCCATGAGCAGAGGACGACTTTGTTCTCGCCAAGGGAAGTGACAGCAGCGATAACAGTTCTGACAGAGACGACAGACACAAGCCCCAGAAATGGGGAGACTAATGAGAGGCAGAGAGAGCCCCAGAGTGGAGGTGATGGATAGATGGATCCTTGCAGACATTAAAAAAAAAAAAAAAACACAATTGTTTTGGAGACAGTGACATAGGTCTGTTGGTTTCAGGCACAAAAGGCAAGCAAGAGGAAAAAAGAAATGACAAAGGAAAAGGGATCGCTTCTGAAAACATATCAAAGATCCAATAAACATGTAAGACAGAACTGATTTTCTACTGCCCTATTAAACCTTCAGGAAGAACCATTTTATTAATCAGTCTGGCTGGCACAACAATCATCACTTAGTTCTGTAACTGGTCTTTCCCTAATCGCCCATGCAACTGCAAGAAATGAACCAACATTTGAAATCTCATAATAGTAACCAATTAAGTTTGTAAGAGCGGTTAAATCCCTGAAAGCTGATTAAAAACCTTTTTAATTGGTCTCACCTCATTGGCAAAGAAATCAACCTGAAGTTCTCAAAAAAATATTTGCCAAAACATTAAAAGGGTTTTACTGCAAATTATGCAAATAAAATCAAACTATCAAAACACTGACTATAATGATCTCTTGACAGCACCTGTTTAAACATTTATACCATAACCTGAGTATGTTTATGCTTAAGGGATATTTGGAGGTTTCATTTTTGTTCCGTTTTATTTCTGTCAAGCCGAATAAGGTCATCATATTATTATTCCAACACAATATCAACTTTATTATTCTATTACAGATATTGAAAACATGATGCTGTTACACTGTAGCATTAGCCATAGAACATTTGAAGACTTGAAGACAAAATGAGAAGAATTTATTTGTGACATACTGTACACCGACTGCACAACCCAATAACCTCAGTTTGTCATTTTTATTTCTCTTTAATACAGAGCATGTCCAAGTGCCATTATCAGTTCACAAGATTAAAATGTTTTATATTTGATCAAGAGCCAGAGCAGTTTTGATAAGGGACCATGGCCTGACCACTACACTGTGCCACTTAAGACAAAGGATAAAGAGAAAAAGGTGCAGCTTGACATAAGAGAAACACTTAAACTCCAGATGCATTTAAACAGTCACACAGTCAGACTCTGGGCGAGACAGAGGCGAGGGTTAAGAATGAAGAATCAGGGGAGTGACTTAAAGGGGCTCTTAGTTTGACATCTTTTGTGTCCGTTTTTTGGCCTGTTACTCTGCAAAGAGCTGCTGTGTGAGTGTTCTTTTCTTTTTTTTGTCTGACTTTGAGTTTGTTGTTAAAAGCACTGATGCTTTCTTTTATGCTGTGCAGAAATCCATTTTCTGTTTATTGTGTCACCCTCAGAAATGCTGATGAAAACACACTTATGTAAAAAAAAAAACATGAAAATAGGTGTGTACCTTTCCATTTAATGGTCTGTCATCTTTTTTTCTAAGCAGATGAATAAAGACTTGTAAAAAGAAATGTGGTCTTATGCTTTCTTTGTGTGTAATTAGTTATGTTAACAAACAAAAGCTTAAAGATAATTTTGTGGACTACAATAATTCAAATAAATGAGAAGCGACGAGGGTGGATATACTGCCCATTAAGCATAAGATTCGATAACATTTCTGCAACTCCGAATGTCGGCATATTGTCAGATGTCTTAGCTACTCGGTCTAGAAGGAGAAGACATGCCTCTCATTCTAAGCGAGTGCTAATGCTGGTGTAAGCATGGATCAATATAACGAATGTGGGAGTATAAGTGTCCATCCCGCAGCAATGGGTGTTTGTGAGGAAGAGTCTGAATGAAATATTATGTTATGGCCAGGTCTAGAAGGGCCCGCTGAGTCCAAGACTTATGACACAAGCTGCTCATGAATGTTTAACACTTAACAGAGGGAGGCCATTGTGTGGTCTGAGTGCTTACTGTAAATGCAGGGAGCTCTCATGTCTGTGCTCTTCACCGCTGTGGCCTCAGTTGTCAACAGTGTTTGGGCTGTAGCAGCGTATAATACCTGGCTCTTGAGCCGTTATTCAAATGTGCTCTACATCAAACCTGCTTACAAAGAGTAAAAAATCTGGAACACGATTCATTTATTGACAAGTACGCAGTGCACGCCTCCCATCCAATGTTCCGTGCATAAAACTGGTTAGTCTTTTAACTTGACTAATCAATGTAATATTTTATATTGTAATAATTCATTCATTTATTATCATTATTTTTATCTTTTTACTTGTATAGTTGGTATGGATGTGTGAGTGTACCAGACCACAAATGAAGTTCCCTCACAGGAAAAATAAAGTGCTTTGAATTGAATTGAATTGATATGTTAAGCATTATTTTGTTTGTTTTTTCCAGAATTGCACTAACCATATCAAGGAAATCCCTAATGACTTGTCATGTGGCAATTAAGTATGGAATTGAATTGAATTTATAACACATTTAAAGTCAAATGCTCACTGTATTATTTTAAATAAACATATTTGGTCGGATGATTTCAAATGTATGAATACACCGCTGTAACTTACCCATTTCCATAAAACAAAGGATTTAGAGTTCTGTGAGACTGATTCGGCCAGAAATGCCCCTTGTAAGTCTATAACTAAATATTCCTAGCCAAACTGAGTCGATAATGTGGCACAAATTCCTGACAAGCAGCAATCAAGTTAATTCCCCCCTATTTGGCCTAGAGATAGTTACTGATTGTGTTATCGTGCAGACTTTGACAAAGCTGGACCAAAACCTGTTCAAAACCCATTAAATACATAATTTGAATAAAGCAATTTATATTCACAAACCAACCCTAAAACAGCCAATAAGCGGAGCAGAAGCATCGCTGGAATAAACAAGACAAAGACGTCCTCCAGGGAATAGACAACACCCCCTGTATGATTTTGCCTGTCTGTCAGCCCCAGAGACTGTGCACAGCATCTGTACTCCAAACAGGAGAATTTCACACATGCCAGAACCATGCTCAAGGCTTACACAGAGATAACCAAAATGCACTTGTTCTGCCTTTGTCCTCTAATTAATTTAGCCGCTTTGCGTGTTTTATCTTCCAAACGGCACAGCTCCATTATAAGCATTGTATGTCACTGCATTTCAGTCAGAAGCATTTAGAGGTGGATTAAATGAAAGCCATTTAAAACCTTAAATAGTAAAGCACTTGCACAATTTGGCTCATTATCTATCTGGGACTACCATTAAGTGAATAATTGATGGGTATTTTTTTCTCCATGGTAAAACCTTTAGGCGTGTAGTTTCAGTCTTGACGCAATACAAGAGAAGAAAGCGCTGGAGAGAAGCGCTGCTCCGGGCTGGATGTGCTCTGCCGATGCCCTCAAGTCCTCACTCACGGTCGGCTTGCTGCCCACGTCTTTAGGGCTACACTGGGGAGCGCACCAAGACCTCGGCACTTGCAGTTATGGCAACTTGTAATTTCTCAGGAGAACTGACTCTCTGCCTTTTCTTCAGCAGAAGCAGGCACATCGAAGCCAAAAAAGCAAATGAATTCCAGGAGCGCGGTAAATTATTCATTGCCATGTTGGAAATGCCACAGAGTGCAAAGTGATCATACCAGAGGTCTAGTATACTCACACTGCAGCTGTGCATTAATTGAGAGCGGCAAGGGCCAGTTCCTCAAGGTTCTATGATTCAAGGACATAAAATGTAGAAAGAACCTTAATAATTCATTTATTATCACTACTATGAGGCTATTTTATGCATGTTTTCTGTTAAAAAGTAAAGCAAAACACCTGAAACGAAATATGAATTCAGTTGACTTGTTGACCTTTTGGCTCTTAAAGGAACAGTTTGTCCATACTGAGATATGTTCTTACCCGAGCTCAGACAAGTGTGTGCCCGTGGAAGAGTTTGGTCGCTTCTAGCTTCACCCCGTCTGGAGCTATAGGACTATATTTTTGCGTGACTGAGCACACGCACAAAGACCAGACAGGTACGCATCAACTGATCTAAGCTCAGGTAAGAACATATCTCAGTATGGAAAAATGGTGGCCTGTTCCTTTAAACTGCAAAAGCTTTTTCTGAAGTCAATAGAATGAGTTAAAATTCAGCACCTGCATGCAAAAATAAAAGCACATTTTAACATTGGAAAAATAAACATCAGCGCCTCAGCACTTAATCTTACACAGACTCTATTAAGGCACAGGACACACACACATATGACATAAACATAAGCAGCACTTACAGGTGTTGTGAGACACAGCTTAAGCAAGTCGTTGATTCGACAGTAGACACAGAAGCAGAGGAAGTACTAAGTCTTTTAACTGCCTGATGTGTCTGTGATGGGGCGTCCTATCCTCATCGTACAGTTTGTCTTTGACATTGTTTTGGTCAAAAGACAAAGAGAACGGCAGTTTGCTCTCAGTTTATCTCTAATAGCAGCGACACACAATCTGATTGTTCAAAGGAGAACATATTTGTTTTCAAAGAGTTGCTGCTGAGTTTTAGAATGGGTTTAAAAGCAGCAAGAGTGTTATGTTTTATGGGGTCAAAGGAGAAACATCCAACAAACTGTTGGAGACATAATCAAAATGCTGAAGCCATAAACCCATCTGCTTCTTAGTGCACCACAGCCGGGCAATTTCGTTCAATTGCAGAGACATTATGAAAGCCTAGAATGGAATGGAAGCTTATTTGTATAGCGTTTTCACATTACACAAGTCTACGCAGCTACAGTTTAGACTGACAGAAGCACGGCTGCACAAATCTGACCACTGCCATTCATTCACTGATGCACACAGACATCATTCATCCTGGCCTACACTAATGTTTTAGTATTAGAGGAAACCAGGTGCTCATCACATTTATGGTATTTAGGTGTTTTCCTTATTACAAAGAACATTAATAATAATTTGACAAAGTCACTTTTTATCATTAGTTGATCAGAAACTTTTTTCCCTAAGTCGTGTTAGTCAAACAGTGCAGCCACATATTGAATAGCATCCATTTTGCCTCTCGTCAATCTTTGTGACCCCTAGAGTCCACTTGAATTAACAATGCATCTGTAAATGAAGCACATGCACTGGTGGATCAACCTATCCATCAGTCTTCATCCACAGTTGTAACACTAAGTAGATAAATACCTCCTATAAATAGCCTCGTCATTTTCTAAGCCCTGATCATGCAGTGCGGCATCGGACACCACTTCACAAAGCCTGATAGATTGCAATTACTATGTGGTAATTGTGTAGGGAACCATGCGATGCATGTACTCCTTGTTTGGCTGTGTGCGATTACGTGACAAGTCTCTGTCTATGATTGGACATGAGCCGACAATGAGGGCTCCATGTACTATGCACGGCGGGGCCAGAACAGAGGACACGGGGTTAGTGTAGAAAGCATTCAGAAGGTTACAATGATCCGTCTTTTGTGCTTTCTTCACAGAGCTATAATTACCCAGATGAAAGAAAATGGAAGCCTCTAGTCAGGCTGTATTATATTTTATTATTAAAAATAATGCTGATGACAATGAGGATATTTTTTTCCCAAATGTGCTTTTAATGCCCTGACCATTTTATACTTCTTTTCACATCTGTGTTATTTCTTTTGTCAAAATAAATTGCATAGCTGATTAACAACATTATTAAATCCAATAAAACAAATATAATCACTCGCCAAAGCTTGATCGACAAATTAAAAGACAATGAATCCGTCAATTATATCCACTGTAAACAGTGTTTTAAATGTTTTGACTTGTGCAGGTGAGGGCATGAGCACTTGAGAGACAGAACCTGTACAAACTCAGGATGCAAACAGAATTCATTGTGAGTTTGAAACACAGCTCTTTCTCCACATTCCCTACCCCAATTTATGAATGCTGCCCTATAGGTGTAAAATATATGAAAATGTTGATCTCACACAATGTTCCCTTGAAATATGGATTACAGTAATTATAGTAATTATTCAAACCATTACAAACTATTCCAAAATGCAATCTGGTAAAGGTTATGAAACAATCGCCGACAAAACATTGGAGGTGACCACAATCGAACCAGTGGTATCTTGAGAGCCAGTATTGACTCTTGAGACCCCAGTAGCTGCACACAAATGAAAAACAAAGCAAGCTGCCTGTATCCCTGTTGATGGGCCAAGTGATGATCAAACCAACTCTTTCGCTTTGACTGCCTAATTCACTCCATCTCCACATTGGCCCAATCAGGCTAATGAGGCTCGCACTTCCTCCATCCCTTCCTGCTTGCTAAAGTGCCGATTGATTGGAGGGGTGGGAAAGCTTTTAACATGGGAGGGGTGGTAGAAAAATAATTAGCACCAATGAGTTTTTCCTGCATACTCCTTCAATTTCGCCTTTTTTTACTTGTTTATTTACAAGTGCAGACAACATTAGGAATTAACTTCCGGCGAATATGTTAACTTCTCAATGTCAGGCTGTAAATCACTGTGAGGCTTTAAAGTCGGGTGCTTTGTCTTCTGGTCGGAGGTCACAGCCCCGCCATGATTTCTAAAGGACAACATCAAGTTAGTATAAAGAAAATGCAGACTAAACTTGTTCCCTTTACTGAACAGCAGATTCTTTAAAAACGGCTGTTCATTCTGAAAAAAACTGTAGAAGTAAATGTGTTTAGAGCCCAGACCTAAACCGGTACAAAGTTTTTTAATTAAGTAAGAAAATGTTTGGTTAAACATAAAAACTATATTGAAATATTGAAGTTTTGTACAGATATAATTTCACAGTGATTAGCCTTACATCATCTAAAGCAGTGGGAGGGGAGGGTTGCATTGTGTTTGCTGACATTGAATTTGATGTATTTTTGGATTGAAAACTATATTTTAGTGAAATTAAGACAAATATCCAAATACAGATTCCAAAATAACATTATTAAACCAATGTTTTATTTGTTATGCCTTTTATAAATCCAGTGTTTCCCAACCAGGGTGTAGGGAGAAATCATCAGGCTCCCGGCGTGTAGTAGTGTAGTAGTAGCGGGTCAGGGTTTTTCCTTTTGCCCGTGGGGCCCACATGCCATTATCCAACCTGCCCTGCAACTATTGAAATATACCGAAAATGCGCTTGAAAGCTCCTTAAAACTGGCAACAAGATAAATCTACAAGAGGCAGCAGTGAGGCGTTATAAGAAGTTGTCAGGAAATAATGAACGGGCTGGTGTGTGTCCGCCCCCCTCTCTCCTTCAGCAAAGAGGACATACGGCAGGGCAGAGAGCAAAGGGCGTATTGAGCTTCATTAAAGCATTGTCTGGATCATAAGCTGCGAAACGCTGCTCTCAGAAACCTGTTGTGAAGAGTTAGATGCGGCTAAATACAATGATACACGCTTTCGGTGATGACAATTGGAGGCAATTGGCAGTTTTATAGTTTTTGATTATTATTATCAAGAAAGGAACTTGGTGATTCAAATTCTGGTCATATTTGCTCTGCCCAAACGCTGATAATCTTTTATTGGCTTTTGAAAATCCTCTTTCCGTTAAATAAACAGGCTTAGGTCTCCAGTTAATGCACTGATGCTGCTTCATCCTGGTCCATTGGTATGTAGAACCTGAGAGTGTGATCGTTTTTAACAAAGTGTTACCCTTTTGGCAATAGAAACAGTGCACCACACCACATGAGCGACCACAACAGAAACAGGTCTATTAGTGAAAAAGACAGATCTGTAGCAGTGGGAATAGAGCCATAGAAACTAAGGCTATAAGAAAGTACAGTTACTATGGTGGGGAGAATCAGCGCAGCTCACCAGGGATCAACAGCTTTTAGTCTGAGAGTAAACAACACAAGGATATCTAAATAGATCTGGCCTCAAAGCAAGTTGAGATTTTTGTTTGATCTCCATGTGTCCCTTGCTTTAAAAGAAAACATATGCATACACAATATTGGGCCTTTTTTTTTAAAGCATTTTTTCTATCACACAATTGGAATTGCAAACATGGTGTGACATTTGACATCTTGGATGAGCTTGTCATAAGAGGAGGAGACAGCAGCTCTAGGGGACACATATGGCATAACAGCAGTAAAGGCTGCACACAGTGTGAGGCCTTTGGGACCTGGGCGTCCTGAGCAGTCCCTGTTGTGGACTTTTCATCACCTCCTCAGACCCTTGTTACTACAGGTATAGGGCACAACAACCTGCCTGCACTGATTAAAACCCAAGATAGATCACTTAATGACAGAGCCACAGCCAAAACGCAGCTTTGAAAACATCGATTTCACCAGGCCAGGAATAAACTGTTGCAACCAGTTGATTATTCCCAGATAACTGCAAGTACGACGAAACAAACAGACTATCAACAGCTTAGGCCTGGCAGTCTGTAGCTTTCAGAGTAGATCTGAGGAAAAATCACTTAATCCTTGGCCTGATGCTGGTAAATCCCCTTTAAAGTGGTTAAGCATGCAAAGATTTATGACGTATGTTTATGAGCTCAGTCAAATGAAATAATGAAACTCAGGTTAAATAATTTTAAGCATTTGAGAACACAGTACACACTGACCAAAGTGTGCTGAAGGAGAGGGATATGTGCCAGGCTGTTTTTGTAAGTAAGTATTGCACTGTGATGCAGTGCCTTATGAGGATAAAAGTTGTCCAAGAGGCTCCAATTGAAATACTCCAATAATTCACGAAGTGTGTCCCTTTCCAGTTTCTTCCAGCTGTTCAGAACCAGGCTCCTCCCAACACCTCCTCTTTCACCTTCAGCAGCACCACATCAACCTATTGGCCATCATCATTTCTCACAATGCAATAAAAAGGAGGTGAACACCAAGCTGAGTTCATATTGTGCCAGGTAAAAGCTAGCCTAGCCATTTAACGGCCGCCCTGGCATGTTTGGCGCGTCTGCGCAAACATGCCGTGTAAAATTCCTAGATGTGAAACTGTTCATAACAATGGCAATAAAACCTATTCTGATTCCGATTCTGAGCTGGACATAAGTTCTCTGTATATTCTGATACAGCGCATTTCCCCTCAACCATTTCCAGCATTTTTGGTGGACCGTATCAGTACAGACCATTTAAATCGGTTTATCTGAACTGACGCGTGGATTGTGCAAATCATTATACTGAAGAGGACAAGCTCATCGATCAAAAAAAATCAAAATGACACAAACTCATCATCATATCTGATGAAGGACTCAGAAAAGTCACTCTGTGGTGCACATAATAAGAATAATTCAGTTATATCTTAGAAGAGAACCAAGACTGATAACATAGTTCAGTGGTTTCCAAACTATTGCGTACCCCTTTAGTACTCCCTACCTCAATGTGCTGCCGATTGTGCAGAAAGTGATCAACTAAACTCAAATTTATTGGTATTTATTAGTGTCTTGTGTAAGTAAGGTCCTCAAATACAAACCTTTTACTGCAAAACAGCACTGGATGGGAAACACTGACTTAACTTGCCATGTGTGTCACTTGTTTATCTTTACAACTGTTTGCAGTGCCTTGATAAAAAAAATAAAAAAAAACACTTTAGAATTAATAGGAAGTAGTAAGCCAGCCTCTTTGAACTATTTCAGGATCTTCCCTCGACATATCTTGGTTATCACCCTGAAGTCAGTGACAGATTATTTTGAAAGTTTAAAGCAAGGCTGCCCTTTACGAGCCTCCTGAACAAGCTCCCATCTTCGGTCAGATTATTTGGCCTTCTATCATCCTTCATCTGTGCACCTAATTTCTTATCTCTAAAGGAAGTTACACTATGGTCAACCGAACTGTTCCTCTCCATCTCGTGCCTGTCACCTGCAGGCCACAAAACTATGGGCTCTAATCTTGTATCTCTCAGCTGTTGCCACGGTGAGTTGGTCGCCAACGCCAGCTTTATCTGTGACCTGCAGAGGCAAACCTGCGACTGTATCTTACACACCTGCACACAAATACACACCGTCGCCATGACCCCCCGCTGAGCTCACATGTGCTTTCAGAGACACTCCATGTGTGATGTCAGGTATATGCAGGTGCAGCTTTTCACACACACACATACAGTACAAAGTCATGTGCACAGGTATGACAGGAGTAGAGGGGAAATCATAATAGAAATGTGCAGCACAATATACACAACACTATATCATTGACTAAAACGTGCACAGCCTAATATTTATAACGACTTTAATGGTGCCTGAAAGATTCATCAGTAGCCTTTGCCGATGTTTTCAAACGCGCTAACGTCGTAAAAAGGTCATTATTCAAAAACAGTGGAAGTTGTGATTTTTACTGTTTTCACATATTCTATGTCTCCTCGAAGAAGAGTTGTGGTCAATTCTGATAAGCACAATAAGAAAATGTGCAAACGAGGAACAAAATGTAGAACTTGAAAATTTAGATCGGTGGAGCTGAGCGAATTTACATTTAATCAATTTGAAAAAGGTTTTAATGCAAAGTTGGAGGCTAAGATGTATTTGCACACACATACACACGCAGCCCAGAAACTCATCATTCCAACGACATTTCATTGTGCAATCCATCTTAATCAGCAAGCCCATCAGAGACAATCTCTCCTCCCCTCCATCTCGCTCCTCGCTCCAGACGGAGTGATTGAGGGGTGTAAAGAGCAGGATGTTCAGCCCTCCGCCTCCATAGCCCCCCCTCCTCACACCGGGACAGCTCTTAAGTGCTTGTGGGTTTTTATGTTTGTAATGTTTTATAGGAGTGGGCAGGAGCCAGAGGCAGTAAAAGTGTGGAAGGCAGGCGAAGGGGACGGAAAAGGAGGAGAAGAAGATAGAAGTTACTGTAAATCCAATCTTTATTGAGAGACACAACAAACAGAGCTCAGCCAGCCTCTTTGCAATGCAATATTGGCTATGCAAAGAAGCAACTATGGGGTATAACAGATTGTGGAGTTGCACATATAATGCTGTGGATTAGCAGAAATGTATCTAAAGGTATTGTTATGTGTGTGTGTGTGTGTGTGTGTGTGTGCAGGTCAACAGTTGATACACTAAGAAGCTCCCAAATGCTTAGTCTGCCACAGTATGGAACATAATTGGCCACTGTTGGTATGGCCTGTTTGCTGCCTTAAGGCTAAAGAATGCACCAAGGCCTTTTAGACAAGCCGATTAGAAACTTTCTCCAACAGATGCAGCAGTTAGCGCACGTGCTTCACAGATAGAATGTCCCGGTTTCGATCCCCACCTGGACGAGGCCTTTCTGTGTGGAGTTTGCATGTTCTACCTGTATCTGCGTAGGTTTCCTCCAGGTACTCCGGTTTCTACCAATAACAACATGTACAATAGGCCAGGATGAATGAGACTATCTGAGAGTGCAACTGGGGGACAACGGATGCAAATAAGCCCATGGCTACAATCCGGCGTGTTTACATGCAGGAGACCCGTGTTGATTAATATGCACTGTCCCGACCAAATAAATAAATAAACAAACAAAAAAGATGCAGTGCAATAGTATGTTACTACTCTCTGGTCTTGACTTTGCTCTTTAAATCACTGATAATTCTCTCTTTCAATGTAAAGACTATTCAGTGCACACTTTCTTTTACTTCTATAGTTCTCCAAAAGACGCAGACTTCACTCTAAGCTTCTAATTCGATCACTTAGTCAGTGAGTGAAAAGGTCAGCCTCTTAGTCAACAAAATGGCCATGGAGACAGTCAGTTGGGTAGCCAATCAGTCACAGAGCGGCGGATTGGACCCAGCTGACCAAAACCCTTTCGTGGTACCCTTTACCTGCCTGTTGCTATGGCAATGCAGTTGAAGATTTAAATACTGCCCAGTATGCGCTACACTATGTTTCGTCTTGTCTCCTCTAGACTGCGTCTCTGTGTTTTGTCAGGTCTGAATCCAAATCATGTCTCGCCTCCCTCACCTTTCCTTGTCCTCGCCGCTAAATGACACTTTACTAGCTGCGTGCTCTTGTTAATATCATGCCACTTTGCATTGTGGGACTCTCTAAAAACCCTTGTAAAACACACACAAGTCCACAAAGAGATATAAATTACAATTATTTACTTGCATATACATAATTACTTGTGCATATTTACATACACGGGCGATTGTGTCTGAATACCACAAGGAGCAAAGCCATAAATCCAGCCAAAGATTTACATATTCAGGCTGGCAGAGGTACAGTACCGACAGTCAGCTGCCAGTGAATATCTATCATTTTGTGCTAAAGCCTCATCATCAGGCATCATTTAAGCATGCTGGCCTGCTTTACACTCCCCTGATGCATCATCTTGGCCAAGACAAACATACACCCCCCACAATAGCCCAATAGTCTTGTGGTGAAGTTAAACAAGAAACAAATGGGTATCTGGCGCCATCTAAAGGTTACAGTATTATTTCATATAATCATCAATAGTCAAGGGAAACTAATAATATGCACTCATTCTGCGACTATGAGAGAAAATTGCAGCTTAAGTAATACACAGAGAAGGCCATCTATCTATCTATAGCAAGTGCAAGCTAGAAAATAGAGTATAGCTATTGGTGGGCATTTGATACTGCCTGTATTAGTTTTAGGGCAATGACATGAAAATGAGAGAAAATTGCGTTAGAAGTGAGTAAATCACTCTGCTGCGGATCCACATTTGCCTGTGCATCTCGTTTTGCACATGAGCAAAAACTTAGGAAAGTTTGAAGTTTTTAAAGTGTAGAAAGTATTTTTTTGAGTATTCAACTTAATGATTCTAAAGACTTTTCTTGACAATATTTATACCATCAGCTTCAACTTCACTACCTTTATTGGGTATCTTATTGTGAATTCATCATCTTTTAAGTAGAATACACTTTCATATGTTTTTACAATCGTACAGCATAGTGCAAACAAAGAAAACAATGTAACTTTTTTAAGGAGATTTGAATAATACGTAAGGATAACTGGGGTAAATTACACAAAAAATATATGCGTATATTGAATCTTATTTATTTTGTTCATGTTGTAAATCGTTGTCATGTTGATGGTTTACAGTGTTACCACATGTGTGATACTGTGATATTTCTAAACTCACATCTCTAGGACAATAAAACCATAGATTAAAGTTGAGCAAAAGTATTCTGTACGAGTACCTGCATTGACAATGGCATCAATCTCCAGGGTAGTGATATCTCCGCTGAAAACTGAGATTTTCTGATCCAGCTTTGTGTTTCTTGGGTACCTACTCAGTTCAGCACCTGTCAAGACAATATAAGAATGGATTTAGGTGAATTATATGTGACTTTTAAATACAGCAAACTGCTCTGTCACCGTTACAAACAGTAAAAGTTGACCTGCAGTAGAGGTCCACACAGGAATGTCCTCCACCTGCACAAACTTTGATGTCCGATAATAGGGACGTTTATCCTCCAGGGACAGCAGAAAAGCTGGAACAATAAAAGAAGCAAGACAGATACTGAAACCTGATTTGATGTAACGTGGAAATGGCAGTACATTTGCAACAGTGGCCAAATGCTATTCATTCGAAAAACACCAAACTACTAGGCTACTCTCTTGGTGAGGAAGTAGCAGTGTCACACAGTTTATGAATATATTTTCCTTCATTCTAGATAGGTATTCTTACACTCTTACTCTCTCACCCTTGATCTTTTGCCAGTCTCCCTCTGCGGAGTTCAAGTTAACTTTTTGGGCCATGGCGGCCAATGTCCCTGTAAAGAGGGACTGTATCAGGGCTGCAGAGCTGACTCCTAGAGCTGCGCCAAAGGCAACTGTGCCGAGCCAGTGCCTCCCCCCGCCGGGGGAAGAGGGTCCTCTCTGGCTGGATTTCCAAAGTGCAGCTGATGTAGTAGAAAACTGTGCTGGGCGAGGTTTAAAATGGCAGCAGATAAAACCTGTCGCAGGCTTTCTTCCCAATTGACAGGGGGCTCCAGAAGTTGACATGTGCATGAACTTGACACCCGTTCTCAGAGCAGTCCTGACATAGAGAGGAGGACCCGCAATGCTCCGGAGAACACAGCATTTTGACACAACAGATGTCATTTTCAAAGCCTTGCCTGAACAACACCAAGAGAGAGCAAACTTCTCGAAAGCAACAGGCGGTTAGCGAGAGGCGACGAGAACTGTTTCGCTTTCTTTTTTGATCTGACTGTATTGCTAGTTGTGTGCCATGTTTGTTTTGGCCGTGGACTGTACCATTTTGTAGGATCGGGGGGTTCTCCAGGCTTGTAAACGTCAACAGATCCATGCAGAGTTGAAGTGAATTGTATTTATCAGTGGTTAGAGCTTTAGAATATTTTAGGAATAAGATAAGTATTAAAATTAAGGTAGTCGGCTAGATTAGTCGAAGATCTCCTCAGATGGATCAAACCCAGTTTAGTTCAGTGACCGCGGGAAATCTTAACATTTTTCTGTACCAGGTCAGGTTTATGTGCTCAGTGGATTTATGCATCACTGTTCAAACCAGTAGGCTACTACAGAGCCGGTTTCAACAAAATATTTCTGTAATATTTTTACATTTCTAAGTAAACTTACGCATCAAATAATAAACTGCCTGCTTTCATAAATTGTTACCAACACAAGCTAGTTTGTAAGCACAGCTACTTAAAGGCACACTGCATAACATTTTGGACTGTTGCCATCAGTACAAAACATGCTCCTAATGACCATCTCAATACAGTAAAGTCTATTACTGCAGTGGGTAATCAAAGACTGGATTTGGATGAGGACCTAACCTGTTTAAATCCCAAATTCTGCTGACTTTAGTCACATCTCCATGGTGACGAGCTGGAGATGTATCCACTCCTGGTAAAGTTACAGTCATGTCGTAGGAGAGAGCTGAGCCGTTCACTGCAAAGGCTCATGTTTGTTTCTACGTTTATGAGTTATTTTTCAACTATAAACATATCTGTCATAAAACAAATGCTTGTATTTCAAGTTTATTTATTGGGTAAAATTCTACACGGTGTGGCTTTAATATTTACAGTTATGGTACAATTATAATTTGTAGTTTAGGTTTATTAGCCGTGTTGGGCATGGGAAAGAATCGAGGTAAATACACTTAAAGACAAACAAAAGCAGAGAAGTGATACATTTTGTGGCCAACTCCGATATAAGCGATGGGTTTCAGACGATAGGATGTACCCAAAAATGGGACCAGGACTAAAACATGCATATCAGCTAAATTCATGGTATAGATATGTAGAACGTCAAGCCAAGGCACAGAAGGTTTCAATGTTTGTTCCTACATACCACATCACTCCAGTGTTAATTTTGACAACATATTTTAATTTAGTTTTAGTCTTAGTCTTTTGACGAAAATGTAATTCAATTTTAGTCGAGTTTTAGTCAAAAAAATATCTTCAATTTTAGTCGAGATTTAGTTGACTAAAATTGCAAGTCAATTTAGTCGACTAAATTTAAGACACATTTAGTCGACTTTGTATTAATAATATTCATTATAATCATATTTAATCGAGGTCCTGCTTCATGGAGCTGCTCCCTCATGAACAAAGCTCAGAGCTGTTCCTTTGGCAGTGAATTTAGGCTCTTTCAGACGGTCAATAGAAGTTTGGATGATTTTAGTCTCTCCTTTACATTTTAATTTAGTCTTATTTTAGTCGACTAAAATATCTGGACATTTTAGTTATAGTTTTAGTCGCATGAAAATTTTTTAATTTAGTTTTAGTCCAATTTTAGTCGTCAGAAAAATCACTTTGACTAAAATTAAGACTAAATATTTTAGTCGACGAAATTAACACTGCATCACTCTCTGGCTGTGCCACAGTCGTACGATTGGTCAGATTGTATTGCGGAATTGGCTGCCAGAGGCTATAATAGAAATGTAACTGTAGTTGATACAAACAACACTAAAGTACAAGATCCGTGTCCACGGTTATTTCAATTTAAAAGACTGATTAATGTTACTCAACCCCTGACCGCTTTAGCCAAACGTCATCACGGGAAACAGTGCCCCTTGTGTGTAGCCAGTAATGGGACTAGGGATGTTGGGTTTTTGCCTCCTTCGGCCTGCAAGGAAATTCTTTATCCAATTTATATGACTGCTGAAACTGTTCATTCAGCAAAACCTAATTACACCACAGATGTTGAATTAAAAGATTGATTGATTGATTGATAGATAATTGGCGAGGGAGTGCACTGCAATATATACCGGGTAAAAATGGTACCCATGTAATTAGTTTATTGGTTATGTGACCACATTCTATATTTACAATTGCCATCTGGCTGGAATGGAATAGGTGCTCCAGTTCGGGTTACTTTTAGTTTAGTTTATTTGTTTATTTGAGCAGTACACATAGGGCTCAAAAGGAGTGGACTGAAGCAACAGCTTATGAGTGCCCACCCCCAAGTGCAATAAAATAAATAAAATAACAATAATAAAAATAAAAAAAGAACATTTCAGAACATTTCAAGCAGCTACATTCATACAGACCAACTTACAAAAAAAATATATGAACTGTTTATACAATTAATTGAAACAATGCACAACTACAACAACAATCCCGTTTCATGCACGATGTCCAGAACAAAGCAGTCAAAAAAAAAAAAAAAATGTAATCCATAATATATTTCTTTCAGATTTTTACCCTTGATAACCGAGAGTTACTTTTATGTTATGAAGGTACATTTATAGATATTATTTTAACAGATCGATGTTGAGGTCTCCCCCCACAAACATGACTTTATGATGTAATCCTGAAAAGTGCTCCTCCATCCAATTAGAAAAAACATCTATATCAGAGCCAGGTGTTCTATAAATAGAACTCACAATAATATTTTTCTTTTTTTGCCTTGTAATTTCTACAGTAAGGCATTCAAGTGTATCATCCACCACCATTGTCTTATTTTCCATTACTTTATAACTATAGTTGGAGTCTATAAACATATATACGCCCCCTCCATGCTTGTTCTTTCTGTTCATACTTATAAATTCATAACCATCAATAGAAAACTCAAATTCTCTGTCATTATTAATCCATGTTTCTGTGATTAGAATGACACTGAATGGTGTGGAAAACTGTTTTAAGAAGCTTTTGATGTGGTCAAAGTTTGCATAGAGGCTTCGACTATTGAAGTGGATTACAGTGAATGCCTTAATGTTCTTAAGTTTACTATTGTACAGATCCTCTGTGTAGTATTGACAGTCATTGGTAGCTCTAGAAAAAAAGTTATTTTCCGGGTCAATGTCGATCTCAGTGTTCTGTAGGTCGTATTGAGAGAATGTAAAATCCTGAGTGTTTGCTTCAGCAATTCTCCTTATTGAAAAGTCCAAGTCGGTGCTTCCTATAGAACTATATGTATTACTAGACATGTGAAATTATGTGCTTTTACATACCAAAATCCATACGTTTTTCCCGGTGTTTATACTGGATGTGGTGTACTGCTGCGTGGACGTATAATGAGTTTGTCATATCGCAAGAAGGCGATCTCCCCCCTTTCTCGTGCAGCTCTCAGCTCCGGCATCAGTTCTTTACGTTTTCTTTTTATTGATTCGGTGTAGTCCTCGTTTATGAAGATTTTTGTTCCTTTAAGTCGTTTAGTGCGCTGCAAGATTTCCTCACGGTCCTTCCACCTCAGTAGTCTGGCGATGATGGGTCTCGGCCAGTCTCTCCCGCCGCCGGGTTTCCCTACGCGGTGAGCCCTCTCCACCTCCACCGCGTGATGTAGCTGGAGCTTCTCCTTCAATATTTCTTTCACTTTTTCCTCGGCGTCGGCCCAGGTCTCCCCGGGCGACTCCAACACTCCCTCAAAGACCAGATTGTTCCTGCGGCTCTGTCCCTCCAGATACTCCAGTTTATCCGTGATAATGTGCAAATTGTCACATACTTTATAAAAATCGGTTTGCAAGGTGTTTGTGCGCTCCGTGAGTTTCAGATTCTGTTCTTTTAAAGAGTCCACCTCACCTTGCGTGAACTGCAGGCTGGTTTTTAGTTCTTGAATGTCCTTTGTCTGTAAATCCAATCGGTTGTTAGTAGATTCCATTATTATTTTTATGAATCCTCTAAAGTTCTCCTGTTGTTGATGGAGCAGATCCTTAAAGATGTCCTTTTGTTTATCCAGTAACTCAGTAATTCGACTGAGGCTTACGTACTCCTCTTCCGTTGTCGCCACATCTCCCTGTAGCTTCGTCTCTGATCTAGTCGGTTTGGGCATTTTTCTTTCCTCTCTCTACAAAAACTTATTTGAATGAAATTTCGGTCGTCAATCACCAAAAGGATGATGATTAGAAAAAAAAAAGGTTAACGATTCACCGCACGCTGCCACACTTCTCACACACTACTCACAGCCGCACTTCCGGGTATGAGTCACGCAAAGGTGTACTACAGCAAAGGACTGATGGAACTTTTATAGTTATGAGACAAAATGAAGTGAAGAGGCGTAAAAGTCAAACCACATGATCCCATATACGGCACTGACGTTCCACCGGAGTATAAACACTGGATGGTGGGTCAAAAGGTTATGTTGGCACTTTTTCCTTGGACCGGAGTGGGCAAAAATATGTTAAGATTAGAGACATTAGATTACAGATTATCACTATATGTAAATGCAACAATTGATGCTTGGACCGGCTTGAGGGACGAAGTGACGTCCGATATATGGTCGTACAAAATAGGATGGTGCTAGACCTGATGACCGCCATTCAAGGAGGTGTTTGCGCCATGATTAATGAAATTTGTACTTACATTCCTGATCATTTCGCAGATGGCCACAGAATTGATACAACACTCCAACAGATGAAGCAGGTTAAACAGCCCTTTGATGAGGACAGCCATCCCTCCCAGGATTGGTTGGCTTGGTTTCTCTCCGGCGCATGGCCTGCGGCCTTGATGAGAGTTTTTTTTTTTAATTTTTGTGTCTGCTCTTCTGTGTCTCTGTGTTGTAGGACTTTGTTTGGTTCCTTGTCTCCGTAAATGCTTGGAGGTGATCGTCTAAAATCGTTCGGCCCAAATGGCAGTATGATGTTATTATAGAAAACCAAATCCGCCCCTGGTGGTGAGTATATGATTTTACAGCCCAGACGCCGAGAGAGCATGGACGGCCTATGCACAAGGGACCGGCTGAAGTTATTCATCTGTCACCGTGATGTCCAACCTGATGGTGATCTCTGTAGCAGTAGGACTGTATTGGACTACACGTCCCATAATGTTTTTTTTTTTTTTTTACTTTAATATGTGACTTCTGGGGATTCACTAAAGAGTTTGATAAACAAGAGTCCACTGTGTCCCGTGTCTTCATTATACATGGTGTCAGAAGCTACGAACTACATGTCTCCGCGATATTTTCGGGCCCGTTACAGTCCTGTTAACTAGCGGGAGTTTTAATTTTTGAGAGAGCGCAGTTCAACTCCAGACGTCAACAGGATGGTGAGAGTGCAGAATCATTCATTACAGCTGTACATAAACTTGCAGAAAACTGTGGATTCGGAGTGCTTAAAGAGGAGCTTATTCGGGACAGAATTGTAGTTGGTATAAAAGACAAAAGACTGTCAGAGCAGCTACAAATGGACTCAGAATTAACCCTTGCTAAAGCCATACAGAGAGTCAGACAGAGTGAAACTGTGAAGAAGCAACAAACAATAATGCATAGCAGCTCTGCAGAAGACAAGACACTGAACGTGGATGCAATAAAGGCAAACGTAAAGAAAGGAAAAACTCAAACATGGCAACAGTCAAAGAACGGACATTCTACGCCAGTGAAACCAGTTGAAAAAGAGTGCGGCCGCTGTGGTCGTAAGAATAAACATTCATGGAAAGACTGTCCTGCCAGAGAGGTACAGTGTAGAAAATGTCAGAAAAAAGGACATTTTGCTGTAGTTTGTCGCAGTAGTGGAGCTGCAGGATTAAAAGAAGTCACAGAGGACCAAAATGACACAGATGGAGAGGAATGTGTGTTTTTGAGAGAAATTGGCACAGAGAGGTCAGAGCCCTGGGTGGAAAAGATCAAGCTAAATGGGGAAAATGTCCAGTTTAAACTTGATACGGGGGTAGATGTTACTTCCATTCCAGAGAGACTGTACAAACCCGAAAGAGACGGTAAGCTGCAGACACCCAAAAGGAAACTTCTAGGGCCAGGCAGTTACCCACTCAAAGTAAAAGGCTGCTTTAGGGCACAGTTGCTAGTGAAAGGGCGCTGCACGTCACAGGATGTCTACCTAGTGTCAGGCCTAGTTCAGCCACTATTAAGCAGACCAGCCTGTGAGGCATTGGGGTTAGTCTACAGGGTGGATACAGTTACAGAACCTGGGACAGATTTTAGAGCAGCATACCCAGATGTGTTTCAAGGGTTGGGCAAGCTGAAGGAACCTTACCACATAGAGTTAGAGCAGGGAGCCACACCTGTAGCTCTTTCTGCCCCACGACGTGTTCCTCTCCCCTTGAGAGATGCTGTCAAGGAAGAGTTACTCAGAATGGAAGAGATGGGAGTCATTTCAAAAGTCACTGCACCTACAGAGTGGTGCTCAGGCATTGTTGTCATTCCCAGACCAGCCAAGAAGCCACCTAGAATATGTGTAGACCTCACACCTTGGAACACGGCAGTGAAAAGGGAACGTCATATTCTCCCGGCAGTGGATCAAACTCTTGCTATGATGAAAGACGCCAAAGTATTCACAAAGTTGGACGCCCGTTCTGGATTTTGGCAAATCCCTCTCACACCAGAGTCACGGCCCCTCACAACCTTCATCACGCCTTTTGGGAGGTTTCAGTTCAACCGCCTTCCTTTTGGCATAGCGTCCGTGCCAGAGCATTTCCAAAGGAGGATGTCGCAGATGCTGGAGGACTTTGACGGAGTTATTTATCATGCTGACGATGTGCTTGTGTATGGCCGAGACAGAAAGGAGCACGACCAGAGGCTGCGTCGTGTGCTCCAGAGGTTCCAAAAGGAGGGTCTCACACTCAATGAGAAGTGTGAGTTTGACAAGAACCAGATCATGTTTGTTGGGCACAAAGTTTCCGCAAAGGGCATAGAAGCTGACCCAAACAAGGTAAAGACAATTCAGCAGTTGCCACAGCCCAAGTGTGTGGAAGATGTGCGGCGTCTCATGGGTATGGCCAATTACCTTGCCAAGTTCATGCCACAGCTATAGCTACCATTACCACACCACTGAAGGAGCTGCAAAAAGACAGAAACAAGTGGATATGGGCAGAGCCACAGGAAACGGCATTCGGGAAGCTTAAGGAGATACTAAGTTCCCCTGAAGTGCTTGCTCAATACTCCAACACAGCAGATACAAGAGTTGCTGCAGATGCATCGCCATATGGTATTGGAGCCGTACTCACACAGAAGCAGTCGGACGGCCTGTGGCGACCAGTAACCTACATTTCAAGAGGATTAACAGACACTGAGAGGCGCTATGCGCAAATAGAAAAGGAGGCGCTTGCGGTCACGTGGGCGTGTGAAAGACTTTCGTCATATCTCATGGGTCTACTGTTTACGCTGATCACGGACCACAAACCCCTGGTCCCTCTTCTGAGCGCGAGAGGTTTGGACGACCTTCCTCCACGCATCCTAAGGTTCAGGCTTAGGCTACTGCGCTTTTCATTCAAAATCATCCATGTTCCTGGGAAGACCTTCGTCACAGCCGATACTTTGTCACGCGCTCCCGTGGAGGGTCCGCCCTCTGCAGCAGATCTTCAGCTGGAGAAAGAGGTAGAGGTTTTTGTGGACACTGTTGTATCCTGTCTCCCAGCCACGGACAAACGGTTGGAGAAGATCAAATCAGCACAGGAAAAAGACAAACTCTGTACGAAAGTGAAGGACTATTGCCTTATAGGTTGGCCAGAGAAATGCAACATAGATCCAGATGTAAAAAAAATATTGGCAACACAGGATGGACTTAAATGTCGGTCACGGCCTTCTCATGAAAGGGGAAAGACTTGTGATCCCACCACCCCTTGCATTTTGCAACGTCTGCATGAAGGTCATCAAGGGATTTCCAAATGCAGGGCCAGAGCAAAGGAAGCAGTCTGGTGGCCCGGCATCTCAGCTCAGATAGGTCAAATGGTGGGCAATTGCGAAACATGTCAAAAATACAGACTGCAGAACCGCGAACCACTGTTGCCCACTCCACTTCCGGACCGCCCCTGGCAGAAGGTTGGAATGGACCTGTTCGAGTGGTCGAAGAAACAGTACGTTTTGATAATTGACTTTTTCTCGAGATACATTGAAGTAGCACAGCTCAAACAAACATCAGCAGAGGTCACTATCAAAGCTGTCAAAGAGGCCTTTGCTAGATATGGAACTCCAGAGACTGTGGTATCAGATAACGCACCGCAGTTTTCATCAGAACAGTTCAGACAGTTCGCAAAGGAGTACCAGTTCACACATGTCACAAGCAGCCCCAGGTACCCCCAAGCCAACGGGGAGGCTGAGAGTGCTATTCGCACCATCAAGGACCTGTGGAAAAAGGACAATGACTTTAACAGAGCGCTGCTGGCGTACAGAGCTGCCCCACTGGGACATGGGTTCTCGCCAGCACAGCTGCTAATGGGAAGAAACCTTTGCAACGCCCTACCTCAACTTGTAACACTCACACTCAGTGCAAGTGGTTACCAATCAAAATCAGGGATGTTGTGGCGTTTTACAATGTTCTTATCAAAGCGGGGCTTCAATCAGGACTTACTCAGGTAAATAGAAACGAAATACACCATAGACAGACTTAATTAGTTTGCACAAAATCATATAGGTTTAATTTAAACAAAAAAAAACACGGCCCCTCTAAAAAACAGGTACAGTCCCTTTAATGTTCGAGAGTTCTTTGATCCACACTCCCAGATCTTACGTGGTAGAGACTGACCGGGGTTTCCTCAGGAGAAACAGGAGTCACCTTAGACCTACAGGGACTCTTACCAGATCGGGTTGGGTTGTGAGACCTCCTGATAGATTGGATTTGTGAAAGTCACATGTTTAAATGGAATATAAGTTGGTTTTATGCTAAGTACAATACTTGATTATACTGAAGAAATAAAATGTACTGTATGAAATCATACATAAATCATATCAAAAGGAAAAACAAAAAAATAGTTATGAATGGTTGTGGGCTAGATACAGCATTAAAGTGGTCAAATTAAACAAATGCATCTACAGTTCCTGTTAAAGTCTAGCGTTATGGCCACTCATGCAGTCTCCGGTCAACCAAGCAGCTCCATTTTCAATTTTTGGTCCTAAATTAGTTGCGCAGTTATAAGTCAGACATCTCATTTTAAATCCCCTCTTACTACTTTGTTTTCATCGTTTTAAATGTCTTTCCTAAAGGCAATGCATTTTCACTATTTTATTGTTTAACCTAGTTGTTTTGATTTTGTGTTTTAAATTTAAGATTTGATTAGGTAATTATTATAATTTGTTGTAGAATTGGTAATATTACTGTTGTTATTATTTTCCAGACCATATGCCACTATATTGTGCATGTCAGTGTAGGCATCGCTCATGCAGCCTGTCAGACACAAGTTGAGACCTTAACACATTTCCGCTTGGCGGAAACTGACACAGACCAAAAAAGGAACGAACTTTTGTGACTGAACTGACACAAGCGACTCGGAGACCACAAGCTGCGTTTACTCAGGGAGCTACAACACACTCTTTCAAAATCTACTTAAAGGCCTCAAATATTGAACCTTACCCAAGAAACAACCTTGCAGCCAACAATAAGTGTGAGTATGAGAACATGGGTGAGAAGGGGACACATGTAGGGACTAGGGGAACTTTAGGGCAGGGCATGTGTCTAAGCTACAGCTTGATATTCTGCTAATTACATAGATGTAGAATGTAGATCAATATGCTTTATATAATGGTTAAATAATCCATTGTACTATCATATTTAATAGTGCCATCATTGTTTAGTTTTCAATAGGAGGCACTAATTGAAACCTTTTAAATAATCAAGGATGGGTGTTGTTGTTGAGCTCGACAAAAGAGGAAGGGTGTCTCTGTGTTGTGTGTCTATAGTCACTGAGAGTGTCAAACTGGACAATGTGGCTTAAGTATTGTACATATAGTTCTTCCTCTGAGCTTGCCGGATATTACTCATTTACTGCTTCAGCCTCACCTGTCTGTTGTTTTCAGGATGGCAGTTTGGGACCTGTCTGTCACAGTAGAGGATTTAGGGGAGGATTCTCCTCCTATCTCTCTCAGTGTGACCTCTGACCTCCACGTAGGTGGGGTCATCCTCAAGTTAGTTGAAAAGACCCGTGAGTATTTGTATTTCAGTTGTGCAATACCTTTACTTATTAATGGATTAAAATGATCCCTTTAAATGAATGTAATGTCATAGAAAGTGTGTCCCTTTTTAATGCCAGCAATAGATGATTTAAGTTTAAGCCAAATGTGTGTAAGTGACAATGAGCAAATTGTTTTTTTTGTTTTTTTCTTCGGTATTTGGACAATAGGTAAAATATATCTAAAAGAATATGCATTCATTCTAAAAACAGTTTCTGCAGTACATTAGTGTTCTTGTAACTTTGAATATAAAGGAAGACCACATTTATTGTAAAATTAAAAAACAATTAATACATTGAAAATGAAAAACATGTGCTGGTTTTGGTATTGTGGGAAACTGTTTATGTATATTCTGTTTGTAGAGGTCCAACAGGACTGGTCAGACCATGCTCTCTGGTGGGAACAAAAGCAGAAGTGGCTTTTGCGGACTGCCTGGGCCCTGGAGAAGTATGGTATCCATGCTGATGCTAGACTTGTCTTTATGCCCCAACACAAGCCCCTCAAGCTGGGTCTACCCAATGGCAAAACCCTAAGGCTACAGGCATCGTTTTCCAGCCCAGTCTTTCAAACGGTCATTGGCATCTGCAGGGTGATTAGTAAGTCTTCATCAGAGCCACTCTTTTTACATTCATACTCGCACAGAATTGTTATTTTGTTTACCATTTTAACGCTTCACACAGTTTGTAATTTATATGGAGTTTGATAAACCACGATTTCTTACTGGATATCTCTTCAAGGTGACAGAAAAAGAAAAAGGTTAAATCATTGGACTGGTTTTGGTAAAGTTGAGGACGTTTCACTTCTAGTCAGAGAAGCTTCTTCAAGCTCTTCAGGTCATAAAAGACACTATTACCCATTTGGAGGTGACTAAAAAGGCTCCTCCCAGGAGCTGAGTCAATGGCAATTAGCCTGAACAAAGGTGACAGCTGGCTGAAAAACCTTTGAAACAGGCAAATGAAACATGGTCACTAGTCAAAAGGAACACTGTTGTGAGCACACCAGTCAAATAGTTGTCTATTTTGTTGTAGCTAATTGTTGAGAAAGCATTTTTTTTTTTGTATGTGTCACTCTGTAAAGATTTGCGGCATCCAGAGGAGCTCTCATTGCTGCGTCCAATTGAAGAAAAAAAGAAAAAAAAGGACAAAGACATATCAGAGGAGCTCTATGACCTGACCCAGGTCCCACTCACTTCAGGTAGACCTACATAATTTATTATGCGCATTGGTCAGATAAGGTTACACTGTGATTATGTGGGGCAATGTATACATTGTTCTTAGTTTCTCTTTTATGAATTAATTGACAGCATCGCGGCCTTGTTTGTATAACGGGATGCCAGCTCATTTTGCTGACTCAGCGCAGATGGAAGCTGTCTACAAGATGCTGTCAGTAACTCAACCTCCTCCAGCTCATGAGGTCGTGGCTAAGCAGTACCGTCCAGCCAGTGTGGTGGACAAGGCCCACATCAATGGCAGGTCTGTCCACTCACATATGAGAGCAGGGCAGTGCATTATATTATAGGTCTCACTTCTGTGTGTGGGCAGGTGGCTGGACTCATCCCGCTGTCTTATGCAGCAGGGGATCCAAGGAAATGATCGACTCTGGCTTCGCTTTAAATACTACTCTTTTTATGATATGGAGCCCAAGGTAATGTCCTCAATTAGTAGGTTTTTCGCTTCTAAAGACTGAATGTTCTTTCGTTTTTATTTGCTTTTGCAGTATGACGTAGTGCGACTGACGCAGCTGTATGAGCAAGCTCGATGGGCCATCCTTTTGGAAGACATTGACTGCACAGAGGAGGAGATGATGCTGTTTGGGGCTCTACAAGTATATCAGAATTCTTTTTATATCATTATCTATTCTTCAAAATGTATCCATGGCAATTCTATTCTTGTTCACATTGTCCTAGTACCACGTCAATAAAGTAGCTCAGTCTGAGCCGCAGCTGCTGACCTCCACCGCTGCCATGGATGATCTGGAGTCAGCCCTGCAGTCTCTGGAAGTGAAGTTGGAGGGAGAGAGCACCTCGGCCTCTGACATGCTGGTCTGAAACACAAATGTCTTCAGTTATCTAATATGTATATAATTATTTGACAATAAAGTGTATGCAATGTTGACATTTTTCAGGACACTATGTCGGCACCAGAACTAAATGATTATCTAAAAATATTCAGGTAAAAAAAAAAAAAAATTTTTAAATGTACTAATCTACTACTATATTTGACAACAGGACAGAATAGTAAAACATTATAACCTATTTCACTAAATATTGCAGGCCCAAAAGACTGACTCTAAAGGGTTATAAGCTTTACTGGGTCAAATTCCAGGATACATCCATATCTTGTTTCAAGAGTAAAGAAGAATGTTTTGGAGAACCTGTTCAACAGATCAACCTCAAAGGTAAGATATTGTTGTGATTTTTATTCTATGTACATATCATGAATTACATTTTTTCTATGTTGCAGTTACATTTTGATGTGGTCATACAACACATGCAAACAGAAAATGAATACATTCTTCCGAATTCATTCCTTTTATTGACATGTTGTTCTTTAGTAGCCTACCTACTTTTGCAAAAATGCAGTTTCCCAACTGTGGGACAAAACAATTGTTTGGTGTCTAATCCTATCGTAATATACTGTATAACACACATGGGTAAAGTTGAAAAAACGATTAATGGTACTCGTTTGTTCTGCAGGTTGTGAAGTTGCCCCAGATGTAAATGTTGCAGCCAACAAGTTCCTCATCAAGCTGTTAATCCCCTCAACAGAGGGCATGAACGAGGTCTACCTGCGCTGTGAAGATGTACGGTCCATACGGATTTCTCTAATTCCCAGTATAGACTTATTTTGCCTAAAAGCTTTTTTTTACTCTCCATAGGAGCAGCAGTATGCACAATGGATGGCTGCATGTCGGCTTGCCTCCAAAGGAAAGAGTCTGGCAGACAGCAGTTACCAGAGTGAAATCCAAAGCATCTGCTCCTTTCTGGCAATGCAAAAGACCAACCCTGGCTCCCATGGCAAAAGTGCAGAGGCAGATGAGAGCATCAATACATATAGCTTAGTCTCCCCACGTTACCATAAGAAATATAAAGCAAAGCAGGTAAATGGCATGGATGATCAAAATTACTGTTGTATATTCTCTGAATGATTTCCATGGTAATTCTTTATCCTTAACCTCATTGCAGCTGACTCCACGAATCCTTGATGCTTACCAGAATGTGTCTCTTCTCTCATTGACCGACGCAATCATGCGTTTTCTGCAAATATGGCAATCCCTTCCAGACTTCGGCCTTTCATATGTTGTAGTCAGGTATAAATCTTTGTATAGATTGATTTTTGCAACATAATGTTTAATTTAAAAAATCATTATTCTTTTTTTTTACCACATTTTAGATTCAAGGGCAGTAGAAAAGATGAGGTTATAGGAATTGCACCCAGCAAACTGATAAGGATAGACCTGGGAGTAGGAGATGTAGTCAAGACTTGGCGCTACAACAACATGAAGCAGTGGAACGTGAACTGGGACATTAAGCAGGTAAACACAAAGAGATCTCTCATCATGACTGTACATTCTGTTGTCTTACATTTGATATATAAAAACGAAACGATTTTGTCATTCTTTTAGATGGCTATTGAATTTGAGGGAAATGTCAACATTGCATTCAGTTGTTTAACTGCTGACTGCAAAATTGTTCATGAGTTTATTGGGGGCTACATCTTCATGTCAACGCGCAGCCATGACAAAAGCAACACACTGAATGAGGAGCTCTTTCACAAATTGACTGGAGGCCACGAAGCCCTCTAGAAATGACTTGCTTATTTACTCAATGACATATTATAATCCAAGAAAACAAACACTTTACTGCCAGCTTGTTTATCATTTTACCGACTGTAAACAAAACACATTTACTTTAGCAATAAAAAACACTGTTCACTTGCTTGCAGTTTCAGCTTTTTTTTTTTAAACAGGAAGTATCCAGTCATTTATCTCGCCTCACATGCAGTGTTTAACCGCTATCTGAGAAAAACATTTCATATCCCCTATATTTCCATTACTGTCACACACAAAGAATACAGGACTGCTGCTTGACAGTAGTAAGATCGGGATAGCCCCGTAGCGTTCTTCATTTGCTATTGCAATGGAAGCATATTCCCTGAAACACAACACCAAGCTGAGTAAATAAAAAAAATTAAAAAAGGGGTCACTATCCGAATTTCACAAATACTTTCTTACTTGTCGGCCTCAATCTTAAAGCTCGGATGAAGTATTTAGGAAGAAGTTTTCCCTGTGTGTCGCCGGCTGTTAATAACACACCATTATCTGACCAGAAGAACTGAATCCCATCTGCAGAAACACACAACACATAGTCGTGAGAGAATACTTGCAGTTTAACAGTTTCAAGAACATTGTTTTACAAAGTAATTTTACCAGATAGAGCTTTAGTAACATCAATAAATATGGCCAGGTCGCAGTCTCTTCTCATGCCTGGATAAGAATAGTACCACAATTGTATGTTTCAGCTTAGATAGCGAAGCTTTGTTTTCAAAATTGTACATTTCACATTTACCGCTTATAACACCTTCCTCTCCTGGAAGCCCTGGCGCCAGATGAATGTGAGTTCTCTTCATGCGACTCAAGCCATGTTGCTGAATAGAGTTCCAGTTTCGAAGATAAGAGCCATGAACTGCTTCAGAAGGACAGTCTGGTGAACCTGCCAGAACAGGTTTGAGCTCAAGATCTTCCACCTTAAGTCACACCAACAAAAGACAAGAATGTTTTGTTTTTTAATCTATTATAAGATGTTTATGTACAGTGTTAATTAAACTGTACCTGTACAGAATGGCCTTGATTAGCCCTGATCTGCAGGCGTCCATTCTCTGGATGAGGCTGGAGTTTGAATCGTTGTTTGTCATTTGTCTCCACAACCCTTTTGACATCGTCCACGGAGTAGGAGCAAAATTGTGGGTTAGCCAGAAGGTCCTCCAAAAAAATGAATCCATCTGGCAGAAAGCATAAATAATATAAAAATACTCATACCTTGTAGGTAATGAAGCAGAAATAGAGAGAGAGAGACAGAGAGAGAGAACCATCGTAATGAAGGATTGTATCACACTAAAGTAAAAAGAGCTAAGTTGTATAGTTGACAGCTGCTTACCGGCACTCATTTGAAACCCCATCTGATTGGCCCCATGACGAAGGACATAGGACAGAGACTTGGACAGTCTTACATCTTTATCCTGAAAGTGAGTGCAAAATATCACCCCTATAGCCTATAGCACCCAAGTAAATCTGGTCCATTGATCAATCTGAGGCATATTGCCTTTCATCCAAAGCATGCTGCCTTATGTAACTAGCAGATAGTAAACCTCTACTTAGACTTATCTTAAAAAGCGGACAACTAGGCAACCATTGTTTTGTTTACCCTTTGGGTGCCTTACCTCGTCTCCACGACTTTTCCCTCTTCTTCCTCTTTTTCGATCACTGCTCATTTAAGTACTTGTTATGATTATACCCAAATAGTATGAAAGGTGGACACTGAAGATTGTAGTTATATTAACGTGTCCTTTTACAAAAATACAGAAAATCTTGGTTTACACCAGCGCTAGTTCTTCTTTCCGGTATGTGCTCATTACCCGCTGTAGGTGGCGCTGTAGTACAATGAGACCAGTGGCACCCAGTGAAGAACATCTGATCAAGGAAAAACAGGACTGTGTGGGTAAGAATCATGCTATTTTGATCATTTTACTGTGGTCGACTGATTGTGAGATGAATTGGGCGTTTATGCGTAACTAATGTAATAATAATCACAAGCTAATTATTTAGTTTCGCGATCAGTCTATCAAAGACTATTCAGTAATAAGACTGCTAGCCACCCTTCCTTTGTTTACCTACGTAATCTAAACCACTTTAGATGAAATATCTTGCATCTAGCGTAGAGTTTTGCTTCTTTTTTTGTTTATACAAGTAGATTATTTCATGTTGGTATTTATTTAGTTTATTTTTTTTACATTGTAATATACAATTCATGGCACTAACTATCTGTTATGAAGCTATTATTAACGATTGGGCTACTGGAGATGATCGGCAAGTTAATCATGTTTTTATGTTGTTCAGGTCATGGAGTTTCCCCACCATTCCCAGCAGATGCTGACAGCTCTACGATCCCAGCGCCAGCGTGGATTCCTCTGTGACTGCACTGTGTTGGTGGGAAACTCCAGCTTCGTGGCTCACAGGGCTGTGCTCGCCTCTTGCTCACCTTTCTTTCACATGTTCTACTCAGACTCTCCAGGAAACAATACTGAAAATGGTAGCAATGGCCTAGTTACTCTCGACAGCGACATTGTCACAGCTTCAGCTTTTAGTTTACTCCTGGACTTTGTTTATGAAGGTATCTTAAAGGTGGACGAGTGCCTTCCCGTTGAGGACATACTGGCAGCTGCCAGCTTTCTTCACATGAATGAGGTGGTGAGAGTGTGCAAGAGAAGATTACAAAGACGTGGGCCTGTAGCAGAGGCAGATAGCACACGCTCTGAAGAAAACTATAGTGTTACGAAGACCCTTGACATGAGAAGAGATGAGGGTAATGATGGATGTCATGGTCTTGTGCTAAACCCAACCAATGTTTCAGCACCACATAGTTTAGTTTTACCGCCAATAGACAGGATCCAGCAAGATCATGTAAAATTAGAGCACAGAAATGCAGAAAGGACGAGTGACTTACAAGTTCAGCAGTCCCACAGTCCTGATTTGGTTGATACCACCCAACCAGGCATGGGTATCACACATGTTCCTCCGCACAACCACCTTGTAGGCCCAATATCTTCTGCCTCTGAAAGTATGGGATCTGAAATTGAAGGGGCAGGACTTTGCAGTCCTTGTAGCACCACAGAGGCAAAGAGGTACAATATGGTTCAATTGCCAAATTAAACAACAGCAGTGTTTGTATCACATGTTTAATTTATTCATTTTTTCTTTATCTTTTTTAGCCAGAGAAGTAACCATCAGCCTTCATCTTCATCTTCATTGCCTACAGCTACCCAGGAGTCAGGACAATCAGTTGTTTTGTTCCCTAGATCAGAGGCCCATTCACACAGTCCCCATGGGGAGACACTTGGACATTCTCAGGAAAATCTATTTTTTACCAAACACCAAAGGACTACAGACAGAGGTGCATCTTTGGGAGGAGAGCAGCTAGCATTGTCAATACAAACTGCAACAGTTTCCTCACATTTGAGCAACACATCACAAATGCAACAGACACTTCACCAAATTCAGAGTATAATGTTGGAGCAACACCAAAGCTCAGATATTCACATTGGTACTGTATCAAAATATCCTACTGGGCCTCAAGTACATCCTGACGCTTCATTTCCTAAAAAAGACTCTAATTTGCAGACAACCCTAGCTGAAGTAGTTGGTGAACATGTAAATATCAAAGTGGAAGCCATTGTCATCTCTGATGAAGAGCACGAAGAGGAGAAAGAGGCAGTTCGAGAGATTGTGATGGAAGTAGATGATGATTTTGATGATGACAGCCAACAGGGGGAACTGAGCAGATCCCAGTGTTCGTCTGCTCACCAGCATGGGATTCCCCAGCTCCCCAACTATTCATTTCCCCTGTCCCCATCTGATGCTGGCCCTTCTTCCCACATTGGTATACCTTCATCTACAGCTAATCAGCAATCTGAAAGTGCAGTTTACTTCCAGGACTTTCAAGACTCTGCAGACAACATTGTAGAAGATGTTCCAACATGTAATGTCTGTGGAAAAACATTCTCATGCTCATATACACTCAGACGCCATGCCATTGTGCATACCCGGGAGCGACCTTACGAGTGTCGCTACTGCTACCGTAGTTACACACAATCTGGGGACTTGTATAGACACATTCGTAAGACCCACGATCACACGCTGCCGGCCAAACGCAGTAAGGTTGACACAACTTGTATAGACACAATAACTCTCCATCTGCCACCACCGCCACCTTTAAGCTAACACTATTGATTTACATAGAACTTCAGCCTGGCTCGACATCTTAACATTAACAGGCCCTGCATTCATTATGTTCTCGTGTGCTGTAATTTGAACCACACGTTTATATACATATAAAACTTTTTTAGAGTTTTTTTCTTCTTAATAATCCTGTTTTTGGTATGGGAGATCTAAATATATTAAAGTCTGATGTAGACAGTTTTAAAGAGTTTTATGCAAAATGATTATTCTACAGGCACCTCATGTTTCTATAAGAATTGGTCAAATTTGCTTTTTTGGGGTGCTCCATTGATTAATAAAATATATTCATTTTTATTTAAACAATTTCCACGAATGTTGTATGTTTTAATCCAGTTAACAGAACATCACAACAGAACACAAGAATAACTGGCTTCATGAGAGGTTCGTCTTAATCTACTGGTCCATGTAACTGTAATAAAACAAAGGAAGTGGTTATTTGATTACTTCTCTCTGGAACAAATGTATCTCTTGTGAACTCCTAATCTGAATGGTAAATAGGTTTCTATATGAACAGGACTTACCGCTTCAGCTAGCTCAGGCCAGTCCATTGCCATCACAATTGTGTCATCCGAGCTGGGAGGGGTTTCCAGATTCCAATAGGTCAGTTTGTCAAACACGGAGGACACTCTGACTGTCCTGTCCTAATAAACAAGTTAGACTGTTCAATTGACAAGTACAAGTCTATTTCACATTCAAAACACGGGGTTACCTCCTCATCTGAACCTGGTTTATTGACTTCTTTTAATACAAATCCGGCGAAGCCTTGGGGACAGTTGACCTCCTGTCCTTTCAGACCACGTCCCCTAAAAGAAACGGTCTGCTCTGCGGAGGGGGATTTCTGATGTTAATTTAGCTGATTTTGTGTTACACAAGTTAACTTCAGCATACCATGTTTACAGTCTTTCACAGTGGCAGAGAAATACTCGTTGATCTTTGCTGGCCCATTGTGCTCAATTTCGCAGGGCATTAGGTGGATGGGGACTCGCTGTGCCTGTCCCACCGATGGCAGCTGAAGGCGAATTACACTGCTGTTACAGGACATTCTGCACAAAACAAGAACACAATGCGATTTAACTCAGTATATAGAAAAATGCATGACTTCAACTTCTTATAAGAAAGACACACAACAATATGGAGAATCTACCTTGAGGCGCGGGTTTTTGTGTGTGTTGGATTCATTGAAGTATATTGAATGGAAGAGGCATGATGTCTCAGCTCCTATCTCTTTCAATAGTTGTGCTCAATAGCGCATGACTCCTGTTTCGTCCGCCATTAAGGCCCATGGTACCCGTATGACGCGCCACCTGTAGCGTGCACCTAGCAGCGTGAACGCGCCTTCATAGACTCGTAGTCTCAGAGCGGAGCGGGCGCCATTAAGCCGTATCAAATCTCTTAATATCATCGTTCTTTAAATACAAAATGAATGTTTAAGGCCATTTCAGGCGAATAAGCTACTATGTTAAGATGACCTGGGGGGTCAGTTTGTCAGTGCGGGGCCAAATAAGCAAAGTTTCTCCGATCTTGTACAACCGGAGCTTACAGCGGCCCTTCGAACGCACGTAGCCGCGCTACTGTACTCACGCTCGGCCACTTTTCCGAGAAGTTCCGTAAGTGCTGGCAGCCTGGTTATTGTGATAAAAATTATAGAAATCGAGCTTTTACTTCACTTTGTTTGCTAATATAAACTCACTACTAGAATTGTTTCCTGAATACAAAGAAGGAGCACTACAAACGTGTTCTATAAGTTAATGTAAGTAGCCATGTTCATAAGTTAAGAAGTGAAAAATTGAGTCACAAGTGCGTTTGTCAACATGAACAATGATTCTGTTGTCAGTTATGATTCACGAACTGTCCATCATAAAGAGGTCTTCTTACCTTACCTTACCTTACGCTTAAAACCGATTTATTTTGTCCTTTTCATTACGCTGCTTTCCGTCAAACATTTAAGCTATTTTCAAAAGCGTGCAGCCTAATCAGGAAACTATCACGTCTTCATTCGTTTATTGTTGTTGTTCATGTTAGCTATAAGCCTAATGTTTAACATTAAAACACACGCCCGCCATGTGTAGGTTCGCAATACATTTTAGTACTGATGTAAAGAGAAACATTTACTTGAGGTGCTTCTTAGCGTTTATCTTAGTTCAGTCCCGTAGATTCCCGTTCATTATTTGTTTGAATCAATGGTTTGGCTCTCAGACCCGCAGAGACCACACGGAGAAAACCTGTGCTCGTTCATGAGTCATGGCGCACGCGCACGAGCACGTCCACAGGCCTGGTGACGTCACACCATTGGAAAACTTTAAAACAAATATTTATGAAAAAAAAAGTATATGTCCTAAAAATAGTATTTTTTAAGAAATATATTAGCCTTAGTCTGAAACTCTAGATGCCCTGTGGACCATTTTACAGGCCGCTCCTTTTACATGAGTGTCTATGACAAAAAGTGCTTTTTGGGCTTTGGGGCTGCAATACCACGGCCCGCCACTAGCACGTACTGAAATTCGGTGAAAAGGGGCGTATCCCCCCCTTGGTTGGATTTATAACATTTCCGGGTGAAGTTTGTTGCTGTTTTGTTATTGGGCCAAAGCTTCTTCTTTTATTTTGTAGTTTTTTTAGGGCTTTTTTTGCGTGTATGCTACCCCCTATTGGTTGTTGATTAAATTGCTTTTTGCGAATCATTCATCATGGATATTTTATACAAAGAATCTCACTAAATACAATAAGAATAAGATCACCTTTTTGTTTGTGAAGTTGTACAAAGGTTTTGGTTGGACTTTCAACAATTGTTTGTCTCCAAAGGAATTCATATGATCAATCTAACAATTAATGATATAAAATATGGTATTTTTCCCAATAATCATAATAATTTGGGAATTAATTATGTAATTTTGTTAAGCAAACATTATATACATAAATGTTGTTTTTTCAAAACCCAACATTACTCATTGGAGGAATGAGCTGAAACTATATTATATATATCAACACCCAAAATGCAGAGAAACTGGCTTCCTTTATAGACATTCTCATAAGATAACTGCCCTTTAAATTATTATTATTATTATGTTCTTTTGTTCTTTTTATTTACTCTTTTTAAGTTGTATAAAACTGTACCTATTTTGTTTGTATTTACTTTTATAATAAAAAAATACATGAAAAAAGCATTGAAACAATGTTGAGTCAATGTTTGAACTTCAACCTTAAAATACCTGCGTTTATTCAACGATGTTTCAACAGCTTTTTTTCAACCAAAAATAACCAATCTGACCAAAAATCAATGTTGAATTAACATCTTTTGCTTTCTGCGTAGTCATTATCTCTAGCACTGATGCGGCAACATTTTGTGTATGAAATGATGGGGATCATACATGAAGTGGGATGATCTGGTCCAAGGCCGCAGTACTTTCAAGCAGTATCAGCTGCAGACAGTTGCTTTTCCATCATTTAAAGTGGATGTTAATTTTTTAACAGATTGCATCACAAACATTACACATTATCAATTGCACTTAGGCCACAATAGGCAACATTTTGGTTTTAATGATTATACAGTGCACTGCCTATAGTTAACATCATGACAACACTATGTGGCATTTATGACATATTTGTTTCACTTTGGTGGGGCATGAAATGTTGATGTTCCTGGCAGCTTCTAAGTCATTTGACTGCTGCTTGTGACTGAGATTAGATGCAGTGGTGTCATGGCTGTAAGTTCTCTGAATGAGATGCTCTGTGTCCTTGCCTTCATAGCTTATTAAGGGACCTTCAGACAATAAGTATTCAGGTAATGTGGCTCCAACTCAGACGTCAAAAGACCAAACGGCTGGTAATTTTCTTGTTTACAGACAGCAGATGTGATGACCCAAGAACACCTGTCGTAGTCAGCAGATGAACAAACCAGAGTGATGCTTCAGATTCAGATGGCTGTTTCCGTGGCAATATCCCGGACCCGGCAGAGAATTCTGCAATGTTTTTTGGTGTTTTCTATCACTTTTCTATTGCTCTGGATTGCTGCCTTTTTATATGGAAGCTTCTACTTCTCTTACATGCCCAAAGCAACTTATTCAACCCCTGTGCACTATTACTACAGGTGGGTCTTATTATTCTTTACTTTGTATTTACAGTTAGGTCCAGAATTATTGGGACTATGACCCAAATGTTATTATTTGAACTGTTTATCCAAAACTTATGTAACGGATGACACCACTGGGTTCAAGCTATACTAACTAAGTACAGCATGGGCATAAAGTCTCTCAGCTTTATGGGATGCCTTAAGCTGCATATGAAGACAAAAAAACTAGTTTCACTACATGTCACATATGCCACTCCTCATTTGAAAGCTAAGAACCAGTCAGAGCTTTAAATAATGGAAGCACTAGCACTAATAGAAGTGCTGTGATAATGAAGTAAAAACTGGTTTTAGCCATAAAAGACTTTAACAACCCTAAGTATGGAGCTCATTTTGCTTTCAGATTTGGTAAAAATAACTTTTACATTATGTCAAGTGCTTGTGTTTTTGTGAATGAATCAGCATTGCAATAGTTATATCAGTAAAACCATTATCTAGGCGCATTGAGTTGCCTTATGTACGAAATGCGCGGTATAAATTAAGTTTCCTTGCCTTGCCTTATCTGAATTGTGTCCTCATCTAGAGGGACGCAAAGAGGTCATGTGTTTTTTTTTTTTTTACTATTAGCAAATGATAAAACATGCCTTGCCTTCAAACTCAAGTTGGTAAAATTATTGTTGCATTATAGCCTTAAAAGTATTTCAATATATAGCATAAAAACTCATTGTATCTCCTACTGGATGTTGTCAAACACTCTATTGTTTCCTCTAAAGTTGTAATTTCCTCAATTAGAACAAGCTGTGAATCTTCGGGCTCTGTAATGTGCTCCTATCCTGTGGCAAACGTTTCTCTGATGAAGAACAAGCAACATGTATGCCTAATCATCAAAAAAGGGATACATTTTGTGTAATGAAAAGTTATGTAATAATCTTATATTCACACAGGTGTTAACATTCGGGCAGGCGTATCGACTGTCGTTGCAGCTGGAGATGCCTGAATCTCCAATTAATCAGGAACTTGGAATGTTTATGGTCAGAGCAACATGTTTTTCTCAAGATGGAGCGGAGGTTGCTTCCTCTGCCCACACTGTGAGTTTCTTTGTTCTGTTTTTTTCTTCAAGGGTGGAATCCAAGTATAAGCTATAACACAAGCATGTGTTTATTTTTCAGCTCTCTGCTTCCAGTTCCCATTTTGTAAGTTTTTTGTCACTTACTACACTAATTATTACATTCAGAACAACAATACATTTCAAAAAGTGGTCAGCTGGACTTGATTTTGAAGCCAGCCTATAGTAGCTCCAAAATAAAACATGATTTTTTTTTATTTTCAAACAATGACAACACAAAAGTTTTTTCTGCTCATAGTTAGTGGTTATGGTGAAACAACCGAGTTTTCACTTTTTAAATCATAATGAAAAAAGAAACTACCAAAATGACTCTGACCAAAAGTTTACATACCCTGGTGATCTTGGCCTGATAATACACACACAAGTTGACACAAATGGGTTTGAATGGCTACTAAAGGTAAGCTTCCTCACCTGTGATCTGTGTTTGTAATTATTGTGTGTGTATAAAAGGTCCGTGAGTTTTTGGGCTCTTCACAGACCCTCGCATCTTTCATTCAGTGCTGCACTGGCATTTCTGGTTTCTGAGTCATAAGGAAAGCAAAAGAATTGTGAGAGAATCTGCAAATAAGGTAGTATAAAACTGTATAAAATGGGAAAGGGTCATGAAAAATATATCCAATATACTGAGAGTATTAATCAGCAGTGTTCAAATGTAAAATGCAGGATTCTGTTGACACCAAACAACTCAGGTCGACCAACAAAAATTTCAGCAAAAACTGGCAGGAAAATTGTGGATCAAAAGAAAAACCAAGAGATACAGTGCCTTGCAAAAGTATTCGGCCCCTTGAACTTTTCGACCTTTTGCCACATTTCAGGCTTCAAACATAAAGATACAAATTTTTTTTGTGAAGAACCAACAAGTGGGACACAATCATGAAGTGAAACTAAATTTATTGGATATTTCAAACATTTTTAACAAATAAAAAACTGCAAAATTATTCAGCCCCCTTAAGTTAATACTTTGTAGCGCCACCTTTTGCTGCGATTACTGCTGTAAGTCCTTGGGGTTTGTCTCTATCAGTTTTGCACATTGAGAGACTGAAATATTTGCCCATTCCTCCTTGCAAAACAGCTCGAGCTCAGTGAAGTTGGATGGACAGCGTTTGTGAACAGCAGTTTTCAGTTCTTTCCACAGATTCTCGATTGGATTCAGGTCTGGACTTTGACTTGGCCATTCTAACACCTGGATATGTTTATTTGTGAACCACTCTATTGTAGCTTTTGCTTTATGTTTTGGATCATTGTCTTGTTGGAAGACAAATCTCCGTCCCAGTCTCAGGTCTTTTGCAGACTCCATCAGGGTTTCTTCCAGAATGGTCCTGTATTTGGCTCCATCCATCTTCCCATCAATTTTAACCATCTTCCCTGTCCCTGCTGAAGAAAAGCAGGCCCAAACCATGATGCTGCCACCACCATGTTTGACAGTGGGGATGGTGTGTTCAGGGTGATGAGCTGTGTTGCTTTCACGCCAAACATAACGTTTTGCATTGTTGCCAAAAAGTTCGATTTGGGTTTCATCTCACCAGAGCACCTTCTTCCACATGTTTGGTGTGTCTCCCAGGTGGCTTGTGGCAAACTTTAAACAACACTTTTATGGATATCTTTAAGAAATGGCTTTCTTCTTGCCACTCTTCCATAAAGGCCAGAGTTGTGCAGTATACGACTGATTGTTGTCCTATGGACAGAGTCTCCCACCTCAGCTGTACATTTCTGCAGTTCATCCAGAGTGATCATGGGCCTCTTGGCAGCATCTCTGATCAGTTTTCTCGTTGTATGAGCTGAAGGTTTAGAGGGACGGCCGGGTCTTTGTAGATTTGCAGTGGTCTGATACTCCTTCCATTTCAATATTATCGCTTGCACAGTGCTCCTTGGGATGTTTATAGCTTGGGAAATTTTTTTGTATCCAAATCCGGCTTTAAACTTTTCCACAACAGTATCTCGGACCTGCCTGGTGTGTTCCTTGTTCTTCATGATGCTCTCTGCGCTTTAAACTGACCTCTGAGACGATCACAGAGCAGGTGCCTTTATACGGAGACTTGTTTACACACAGGTGGATTCTATTTATCATCATTAGTCATTTAGGTCAACATTGGATCATTCAGAGATCCTCACTGAACTTCTGGAGAGAGTTTGCTGCACTGAAAGTAAAGGGGCTGAATAATTTTGCACGCCACATTTTTCAGTTGTTTATTTGTTAAAAATGTTTGAAATATCCAATAAATTTCGTTTCACTTCATGATTGTGTCCCACTTGTTGTTGGTTCTTCACAAAAAAATTACAGTTTTATATATTTATGTTTGAAGCCTGAAATGTGGCAAAAGGTTGAAAAGTTTAAGGGGGCCGAATACTTTCTCAAGGCACTGTAACTTCAGCTGAAATACAGGACTCTCTAAAAAAAATTGTGTAGCTGTTTCAAGATGCACAATAAGGAGGCACTTGTAGAGAAACATGGCCAAGTGGCCAGAAGAAAGCCATTACTTCGAAAACACCACAAAGTATCCGCTTACAATATGCCAAACAGCACAGAGACAAGCCTCAACATTTCTGAAACAATGTCATTGGAATGATGAAACCAAAATAGGACTTTTGGGCCATAACCATTGTAGAGGCAAATCTTTTGTTCATTAGTTTCTTCTTTGATCTTAATTTCACCTCTTCTATAAATGACTGACACTGAGGCTGGCTTTACGCGTGTGACAACATCTTCCGTCGCAGCACGGCAAAATGACCGTGTTGCTTCATCAGTCATCTTTTATTTTTCTTGACGTCAAGTCAAAAAACAACTTCTTCTTCGTGGGCAAAGACAATACACAGCGCCCTCTATGGCAAAATAACATGCATTTGCTTAGTTTGTAAATAACCCAATTGTTACAAATGTACATATACCTTTTAAATCCAAATATTACATATGAAATGTATAATTTATTTTTAACCAAAATATTCAAAATATGAAATACAAAATATAATATGAACATGAATTATTTATAAACATGTAGGCCGTATGAAAAGGCGCTTACATTCATAAACGTTACATTTGGAGGAGTCAACAAGGCCTGTGATGAACGCTGCACCATTCCTACAGTGAAACACGGAGGTGGATCACTGATGTTTTGTGTGAGCTACAACGCTACAGGGAACTTGGTTAAAATGTATGTCAGGATGAATGCAGCATGTTAATAAAGAATAGTGGAGGCAAAGTTGCACTCATCAGCCTGGAAGCTGCGCAAGGAACTTGGACGTTCCAACATGAAAACGATCCACAAGGTCATGTTGACCTCTCATTGGCTACAGCAGAATAAAGTGAAGGTTCTGGAGTGGCCATCTCAGTCTCCTGACCTCAACATCATTGAGCCACTCTGGGGAGATCTCAAACGTGCAGTTCATGCAGCAAGACCGCCCAGGAATTTACAGCAACTGGAGGCTTTTTGCCAAAAAGAATGGCCAGTTTTACCCTCCGAGGAAATAAAGAGGCCCACAACTACCACAAAATAATCCAAGCGGTCATTCATGTTAAAGGGGGCAATGCAGAGTATTAAGAACTGGGGTACGTCAACTTTTCAATTATTATTATGATTTTAAAAAGCATACATTCAGCCATTCTCTCAGGGTATGGTATAAACTTTTGAGCACAACTGTATATAGGCCTATCTATCTTATTAAGTAGAAAAATCAAATAAGTGGTCCTACTCTGTCAAAAGCTACCAGTCATGTGATGCCAGTCTTAGCCTATAAACACTGACGTTTGATAAAGTGTGGTATGGTTGTGTCCGTTGTTCTCGACTATGATGTCACATTCTTTTAACTGATTGTTTTAATGTTGGTTACCCATTCTTCTCCTAATGTCTACAGGGAATGCTACGATACCGATCGGACCTGGTGAGAAATCTGGAGACACTGCTTCTACTTCCTGCATTTCTGACTGGGACAGCGGAGCAGAAACAAATGCTAGAGGTGGAGCTCTTCTCAGAATACACAGATGACCCTGTGAGTGATTTAGTGTTTACATTTGGTGTTGATTGTACTTTATAGTCCTTCCTCCTTTTACTTGTCTTACTACAGTATTCCCCCTCGAATACAGCCATGATTGAAATATTATCCAACAAGGTACAGATTTACTCATCTCAGCTCCTCGTTCATGCACACTTCAGTGGTTTAAGGTAAACTGTTCTTCATGATGAGGAATCATTTCACGCCATGTAAATGTTTTGAATATGCTTGGATATACTAAAATACTGTATAATTTTGTTCACTATTTTATTTCTCATAGAATAGGCTATATTAACACAGTATTATACCTGATGTGTTTTACTGTTACGATTATGCTAATAACTAAAACGATTATTATATTTTGACAGATGTAATGGAGCCAACTGGTGTAATGTCTATCCCTGTATGTCATGATAATAATAATAATAATAATAATAATAATAATAATAATAATAATAATACTGTATGTCATTTAAAATTATGTGCTTATTTACCAAGATAGGAACTCTAATCGATCAAAGTATATTTGACTTACTGTCTTTTTCCTTTTCTTTAGATATTTGTTGTTTAATTTTCCGCTCATCTCAGCTGTGGTGGGTGTCTCCAGCAACTTCATTTTTCTCAGTGTCCTCTTTGTCTTCAGCTATATGAGACAGATGCTGCGCACAGAGAGGAGAAGAATGTGATGGGGGTATAAAGTCTGTTAATATTCCTTAAAATAATATTACAGTTCCTCTTTTGATACAATACATTTTATCAACAGGTTCTACTGAGCAGTTTGGTCGAGTTTAGGCGCAGCAAACATGGACACTACTTTTGGAATGAATTCACTCTTGGGATGATGGCATTGTGATTTAATTTTTGCAAATGACTCAAAATTAATTGTTTTATTTTTTTGCTCTGCCCTATACTTTTATCTGTTTCCTTGGACTACATTCCCATACAAGTTGACTAACTCACCATGTAAATGGTTTGCTCCTGCTATGTTGTGAATGCATTTCTGGTTATGAATTGAATATGCTTGGATATACTAAAATACTGTATAATTTTGTTCACTATTTTATTTCACTATATTAACACAGTATTATACCTGGTTATGCTAATAACTAAAATGAATGAAAAACACATTTTAGATTCAAATTTATACTATTATTATTTTTTGAATGATGTAATGGGGCCAACGTTGGTGTAATGTCTATTCCTGTATGTTATAATAATAATAATAATAACAATAATAATAATAATAATAATAATAATAATAATAATAATGTATGTCATCACTGCGTGACAGAATCAGAATTATAACTCAAAAGAGCTTCTTTTTTTTTTTTTTAACCTTAAGGTACATTCACAATTTAAGAGTTTTTGTCGCTGCAACATTTAATATAATAAAATAAATAATAAAACTGTAAGGGTACGGAATAACATGAAATCAATTATGATAAAAATGAAAAATACAAAAAAAATACAAGCTAAATAAACAAAATATAGTAAAATCCTCGTATTGAGCTGCCACCTTGTCATAGTGGGGGAGTTCTAGCATCCGAATGATGCTAGGAGCTTTATTGCCAGGGGCAACATGACAGACCTGGCCTTGGGGCTTGTATGCAAGCGCCTGGCAGTTCAGGCCTTTGCCCACGGGGCCCAACTGGGCTCATCCCAAATGGATGATGTGGACTTGTAGAACACCTGAGGGAGATGAAAGGTATCAACAGGTCCAGCGCGCCACTGCTCGTGCGGACGCAGAGGCAAAAACTAAGGTCTGGAAGGAATTTGAAGAGAGGCCATGGAGGATTGGTTGGCCTTGAAGAAATCTGGCACACCGTCCAACACCAAGGGAGGAGTAGTGGACCATTAACACTGTTTACAGTGCAGAAGGGGAGTTGCTTACCTCAACTGGTGATATTGCCAGAAGGTGGAAGGAATAGGCTACTGGATCTCCTCAATTCCAGTGTCACGTCTTCCAATGAAGATGAAGAAACGATGAGATAGCGAACTGAGAGGGGGACTTCTGCATGATAAATAGGAGAATCCGGCCAATAGTAAAAACCTGGAGGGGCCAGGGATGACCTTTGTCACCGGTTCTGTTCATTACTTTTAAGGACAGAATATCTAGGCATAGCCAGGGTACAAAGGGTGTCCACAATATTTATTCTGCAGTTTGGAGATAATGTTCTGTTGGCCACTACCACTAGCTGGTGGACCACCTCCCTCCAGTAGGCAGACTCACCAGACAAGGCTAGGTTGGAAACTTCATAACGTCATCATATGCAAAACACAACACCAGCAGCAGTAGTGTGGATGTGTGTACAACTACGGTCAGACTCTCCAGGAGAGTGCATGTAGGTAAGGCATTGATTTTATTCATATTCATTTGGAATCAGTCTTTGTGTATATTGAATTTGTCCCCATTCAAAATTCATAGCTACATACAAGTTCATGTCTTTCTGAAAGAAGATTCATAATGGAGGAAGGGCATCATAATTCAAAAGATTAAAACAAAATGGAGATGGATACAACAAACAATCAATCAACACAGAATGACTTCACAGACAGACAGCCTGACGAGATGCCAAGAAATCTTTGGGTCAGTAAAAGGTCTCCAAGTGTTAAAGTCTTCAGACCAAAACTTCAGGCCACAAAAGAGTTTTCCTCCTTACAGTCAATGCATTGGGGGACTGGGACAAGATGCAGATATGGATGCTGAGTTTCGTATTGAAAATATGAATCTACAAGAAAATGTAGATGGCGTTGTTGATATTGCTGATATCAAAGACAATGGAGCTAGATGTGGTGGTAACTGTGATGTGAAAGACGAATGGAGGCTGAAGAAAGAGGAAAGTTTGGGCGGCAGTAGTGATATGTGCCCAGATGAACTGGAAAATATAAATCTCCAAAGGAGAAGACAAATAGAAAAATGGGGTACTGTTAATGAAGAACAAAACTTAAATGGGGAACTAGAAAAGGATGAAAAATACAGAATGGTGGACAAAAGTGGCCTTGAGATGTCTGGCAGAGGTAAGAATGAAATTACAGAGGACCTAGGTGAGATGGGCCATCAGTGGTCGTCGCCACATCCCATTCTGTCCAAACTTCTGCAATCGTCCACATCCTCATCCTGCTCCTCCATCTGTGCCTCGTCTGGAGAGAGTGATGAGATCTTCAGTGAAGGAGAGAGTGTTGTGTCAAAGAGGAAAACCCTTAAGAAGGTGATATTTATATATTTTAAAATATAATTTATGTGCTATATGATGCAGATTTCTCATCTAAAACATCAGTTTCCCAACTTGCTATTCACCTAAGCTCTAATTTGCATGGGATGAAAGAGACCATTGACAGTAATACATTTGAATAATATTTGCCTGGCTTTTTTATGCTGCTCCTTTCAGGCTACAGTGGCGGCATTGCCTGTTATTGCAGAAGAGGTGACATTTAGATGCACTTAATTCAATGTCAGTCAAAAATAAAATGCTTTGGATTTGACAAAAAAATCTAATGTGACTCTAAAGCAGGAGTGGGGATTAATTATTATTATTCCTGGAACTCACTTGATGAAAAAAAGACAAATTAGAGCTGATGTGAACCTTGTGGCTTGTACAACAGTGCGGCTCATTTCTATATTTTAAGGGTCATACTAAATATTGTGTCATGTTATCAATAACAATGCACCTGGGTCCAAAAACACTAGGCTGTTTCTAATGAAAGAACTCAGATGTGAGAAAGACGCAATCATAAAGTTATGGAAAGCCCACGTGGTTCCTTTCGGACGTACCCCACTCATCAGCACAATAACTTGTGGCAAGCCCGATTGCTGATTTCCTCTGCCTCCGTCCGCGGTGTTTGCTGCACACCGGAGCGGGGGCTGGAGGATGCCCTCCTGCGTCTGTAACGTAGCTTCAGGTGCAAAATATGTTTGATTAAATGCCTCGCCACTGAAATATTATGGAGGGACAAAGCAAGGCGCGGACTAAATTAATCAAAAGTCAGCCTCGAGCAATTCACTACAGACCCAGCTCTGCCACACTCCCGTGGCCGTGTGTTCAGACAGGCCAAGGAGGGCCGCTATAAACTCGTCTACCCTACCGGGAAGAGCTGCTGTGCAGGCAGTGCTTTAGTTTGACTAAACGCACGCGGGTTTAAAGAATAATGCAATCGAATTTATAAACTTTTCAGTTCTTAATGCATTTTTACAGAAGTAAATGTAACTACCTGTAGGCCACCGTTCTCTTTTAATATTTGACCGTGCATGGAGAGAAGTCCTCTTTCCAGTGGGCTGATGCCACATAACTGCGATTTGTGTGGACACCTGCGGCTTATTGACAAGTGCAGCCTATTATGTAAAAAAGCACAATCAAATTTAATTGGTGTGGCTTATATTCAGGAGCGCTCAATAGTCCGAAAAATATGCTATATATAGAGCACATGACAGTCAAGGGCCAGAAAAAATAGCTTTGGGCCGGATACGGCGCCCGGGCCGCAGTGTGTTCACCTCTGCCCTAAAATAGGCTATAGGTAAGACCGAGTATGGTTGTAACACTTTTTGCTTCAGCACCTGTAACTCACTGAATTTTTGAGCTAGAGTTCTCAAACTTGTGTACATAGTACCCACATGGTTTACTACAGATGGCACCAATTCAAACCTCTGCAAGAATATCACAGACCTCGTAAGTAAGTACATGAAGTTCCTTTGTTACAACCAACCCCACTACCGGGGTAGGTTGTAACACATGATGGCGTAAGTTGTGACAGTTAAACAAAAGAAGCAAAAACAGAGGCCACGCCATGTGATATGCTTCAAAAAGAGGTTTATTAGAATACATTAACAATGCAGAACAATGTCTCTCTCTCTCTAACCTGTCATATGCTTACTTCATGTGGAGTCAGTCCATAATACAGGTCTGCTGCCTGAGTCAAATAATCAGCCAACACTTCCTCCTGCACCTCAGAGAAAACTTGATGATTTGTTGACGCTTCAATAACCTACACTGGGAAGATCACTGGACCCCTGTTCTCTCAGCTTCTGCTGTGTTTTGCAATATCTGCTTAGTGTTATATGGCAGATCCCATGTGCCTTCGCAACTGATCTGACTGACTTGCCCTTCTTTGTGACCTCATCAGATGCTTTTTTTTTTTTTTTTTACATTTGAAGGCACAACTCTGTCAGTCTTTCTTTTCCACTGCCTAGGCATTCTGTAAAAGTATTAAAATCAAGAAAGTGTCATTAGTTGTATGTAAGGGGATGGTTGTGTTACAACCCACCCCACCCCTGTCAGCCATTGTTTTGCTGGCTGTATTAGCATAATGGTTTGAAAAGGGAAATGTGCATCACATTTTGCCTGAGAAACTACAATTTAATCTAATGTAAATCATATGGTTTTATGTGCAATATTATCGGCACTAAACATAATATAGTCAAAAAAATGTACTTCCCTACCTCAAAATAAATGTTTTCTCTATAGAATCTGCATGAGCCTGTTTACAATCTTGACAACCACCATGTGGGATCAAGGAGGAAGTGGGTAAACACTGATATGATCATATGACTTCTATCTTATCCCCGAGTGGTGGAATTGGTGGTATTACAACTCTCCCCATGTTACAACCATACCCGGTCCCCCTATTATCTTACTATCTAAGAGGAGCTTTCAGTTTTATATGCTCATTCAAGATCATCCCAGAGCGATGTTGTACTCTTGGCTACAGTTTTTAATTCCCTTTCACTCTGCCCTGTTCAATAAAGCCTATGAGCCAAAAATAATTTAAAAGGTTTTAACGTTTAAATTAGTTATATATTGAAATTTTATGTTTTGCCGCAGAGTCGGTCCTGGAAAACCTTTCTTACAATGATGCACTGGTCACTAAAGCGGCAGAGCTCCTGGGTCCAGCTGGCTGGACATCAAGGTATGTACAATGCACACAACAAGCATAGGCTACTAAAAGGACAGTGCAACTTATCAAAATTGCTTTATAATAATTATTTTACTCACAATCAATAACAAAAAATAGAGAGAAAAAGATTGATAACACTATCTTTGCAATGTGTTTCGTGGCCCCTATGACATTCAAATATAATTTTTATTTATTTATCTTTTTTTTACACTAGTGAAAATACTAATATTTATTTTTTAACCAAAAACAGAAAAATACTTTTAAGTTGATAACTGCTTTTTCCTATAATCAAGCAGCCCAGCATGTCATCAGTTTTTAACATTTGGTATGTAGTATGCAGGATGATGTTAAAAATAAATTTAATTAATTGGAAATATTGGTTGCAGTAAATGATTTTGTTTTGGTTGTAAGGTTGTTGTGCTGTTTTTAAACCAATAACGGTTCTCAGACTGTGGTACTCCTGGTCATTAGCAATTTTAGATTTTATATGTTTTAATTAATAGGTATAAGGTCATTTGAGTTTACACCCAGTTTAGACATAATTTAGTCCAGTTTAGAGCCAAATTGATCTTAGCCTATATAGGTACTTGGATGGTCAAAGGTGGACTATGGTATACTTGGCGTAAAACGTCTGAGAACCAATTTAATAGGGTGTCAGTACAATTTTTTTATCTTTTGACAAGGAAATTTTCACCTGAGTGATGGAGGCGAGGTGCTCAAACTGTACAGTGAAGTTGAGGCTGCCTGTCTGAATTTACTGATGAAAGACCCACTCAGGCCATTTGTACCACAGTACAATGGTCTGATCACCAGAGGGGAGCACTGCTACATTCGTCTGGAAGACCTGCTCAGTGGTCTCAGGAGGCCAGTGATCATGGATTGTAAGATGGGAGTCAGGTGGGTGGCCTCTTGAAAGGGTACAGATGTTACATTTTGTATTTATTTATTATGTATTTATTTATATATTATGTTAGAACTTATCACGAGGAAGAACTTATCAAAGCACGAAGCAAACCTGTGCTGCGAAATGACATGTATCAGAAGATAATTAGAGTGGATCCTTCAGCTCTGTCAGCAGAGGAGCATGCTCAGAAGGGTGTGACCAAGTGGAAGTACCTTCACTGGAAGGACACCACAAGCTCCACATCTACACTGGGCTTTCGCATTGAGGGCATCATGGTAAGAGCAAAGCCTTTCAACTGTACTATTCCCTGTACTGTGTTTTGTAATCCTTTTAATAGATGGAGGATGGTAATATCCAGAGAGACTTCAGAAATATATTGACCTTAGCTCAAGTAACAGAGACTTTGGTTTTATTCACAAGAAACCAGTTGAGTGTCTTGGTAAGTAATTTAAGCATACAGTAGTAGACAGCAGTTGTAAATTGAAAGATTAATATACAGTAACTCTTATAATGCTTATTATGTTCACATTTCTGCTGCCAGAGAGCATTCCATTCAAGACTCCTGGCTCTAGATGATGCCCTGAAGAGTTCTTTTTTTTTCAGAAAACATGAGGTTAATCCCAAATAATAATGCAATTTTCTAATGTGTGTGGTTAACTCTAAAGTAGACATATTTTACTTTATTAGGTGATTGGGAGTTCTCTTCTCTTCATCCATGACCACAGTAATAAGGCCTCTGTTTGGATGATAGATTTTGGAAAAACTGTCCCTCTTCCAGATATAAGTGAGCTTAAACATGATGTGCCATGGACTGAGGGCAGCAGAGAAGACGGCTATCTCCTTGGTCTTACCTCACTCATCGCTTCACTGAGTCAGGCCATACATTTAGCTACGTAATCCTAGAAAATGGTTACTATAGCCAGATGCCAAAGTATATGTTCTGTAGCCTAAATCACCAAATTAACTGCTGTAACCAACCACTGTAGACTACCTGGCCTAGTCAGTGTTGCAGGAATAAACAATGTTATTTAGGCTATATGAAACCAATAAATTTGTAATATTTTTGTCGGAAATGATTTAGTTCAGTTTATTTTATATTTGCAGTGATGAAGAAATGTTGATGATGACTGGGTGACAGTGACACAGTTGGTAGAGCAGGATACACACTGTCATTGTGTCCTTGAGCAAGACACTTCATCCACCTGCCTTGTCTGTGTACATTGGTGTATGAATGAGGGTGTGAATGGGCCTAATGTGGACATTCAAAAATGTTTATTATGCATCCAGGTGTGTATTTGTGTGGAATGCACTTTAGTAAAGTCCCCACTAGGTGGCGGTATACACATGATATTACGTTATCCATTGGAAAGACACATAACACGGGTAGTCGGGTACCAGCAACAGACTTGCGCCCAGGAACAATTTTCTTATACAAATGTCATTGCTAAATGCAACTAAAAAACTAACACACGAAAAACCAACTAAAAAAAAAAACAGTTGAAAGCTAGTTTTGTCATTGCCGTAACCAATGGTTCGCGTGCTGCTTGAGGGTAACCTTGACACTCACTTGTCTCTAAAACATCTGCTGGCATGGTAATATGCAAAATTACAGTACATTATTCCCTGTGTTGTAGCCGTGAAGTTTTTAGTTTATTTAGGGGTAGAATTTGGATTTTAAATGGACCGCGCGACTTTCTTCAGGCGTTACACCAACCTTACGGTGACCACACACGTGTTAAGTCAAGGTAGGTAGCACTTCATAGTTACATTTTTCCAATTATTTAATTTTGTATGCATGTGTTGTGTTCTTATAAATATAATATGTGCCATGTCTACATCCATGTGTACAAAAATCGCCAAACATACCGAGTTGAGCCCGGGTTAATTGGAGTTGCACCGCGTGGTTAAAGACACGTTAGCTTTAGCATTTTTTAAAGCATTCCCTCGTCCCAGGCACGCTAATAATAAGCTTTGAGCTATGGAAGATTATAATAGTGTATTTAGTTACTTATTAGGATCATTACGTGTTGTATGCAAGGCCCACATGGTTTGCTTTCCACGAGTATGCGGTAACGTCATAGCCGTTGCGTACCGGAAGTAAATAACCCTTCGTTTCCTGTTAAGCAGTAAAGGCAAACGAGCCCAGCACGCCCCGCGCACACAAGAAGCTACAGCTAGCCAACTGCAATTTGAAAACTTCTTCATCTACTCTACAAATCTGCACTGTTGTCGGGTTTAAAACAAATAACAAACGTCTCTTCGTTACGCCGTCTTTGTTGTGAAGCTGCTTTGAAAAGTTGTATATACGCTGATTTACTCAAGGTTGTGACTTTTTATCACACGCCATTGAAGGAATATGGCGGACAGCGGGCGGTACTACAATGGTAAGCAAGAGCAACTCTGATGATGATGTTTCTTATGTACGCATATTTCTTCTTCAGGCCGGGGGGCATTTACAGTCAGACGAGACGTTACGGATCATGACTCCATGATCCCAGGAGGTAAACTGACGGCTACAAACTCTCTGCTGGTTCGCTGTCTGGCTCCTTAAGATAATGCGTAAACAGTGGACCAGTGACCGAATTGTTACCATCTCTTCTTGTTGTATTTACTTTTGGTCTAATTTGTTTTATGCACATGGTAATGATTTGAACGACAAAAAATAGGAATTGTTGTAACTACTTAGATGTTTATACTGCCAAGTAAAGGCTCATTCTTACTTCATAAGGACGCAAGACTTACACTGAGGGCTGCAAGAAGTAATTTTTGCTTTGAAACCATGGAAGACGTCTTGTATTTAAAGACATTTCCAGACAAAAATTACTTAATTTTGTTCTTGCAGGTCTCGGTGTAAGAACAAAGTTCTTGCGTCTTATGAAGTATGAATGAACCTTAATTGGATAACTTGTGTTGTCACCCAAACCATTTACCAAATTGTTTACATAGCCAATTCCCAGCTCCTGGCCCTAACCTTAACCTATCGTCAGCATTATCCATATCGGCACAAGTCATTTTGACTGGTAACCGCCTAATGGCAACATCGACACCATGTCAATTTAAAATCAGAAAATGTATCTACCCTATATTTACCCTATATACTATGAAAAATATTGATTTTATTACATGTTATAGTTATAGTCTCTGCAAGTGTAATTTAGTTTGTGTTGTATTTCTTTGTTATTGCCACGTTTACATTTGTGATGTTTTGTCTGTAGAGCATGATGACAGGACTGCACCATCATTCCGAAACCGTAAAGGCAGAGGGTCCCACAAAGGTCGGTTTGACAGATTCCGCAAAGACCGTCATCGTGGAGGCCAATCAGGAGGTTTTGGGGGTGGACCTGGTCCAAGGTCCAGACTCGACGACATTGATGGAGATGTAGCGATGAGTGATGGCTCACAGGACAATAGCGGACAGAGTAGATTGTAAGTGTCTTAAAGCTTATAGCTTCAATTTTTTCATTACTCCACACACAGCTTATTTCTTGTATGATATTAAAACATCACTTAAGTAAAAATGGTGATACTTTTATTTTATGCATATTATGGACTTATTTTTATGGGTTTTTTCAGCACCCCATATGGAAGACCTAATAGAAAGGGTGATGGGCGGTTTGATAGAGACAGACGAGGCAAAGGTCGTGGCGGTTTCAGAGGAGAACGAGGTGTTGGTGCAGGCAGTGGGTTGGGGGGAAGGAACCACTCTGGCTGGTATAAAGTGACGGTAGGTTAACTTTTGGTGGTGAGTCATGCATCCTTTTTTCACTTCTCTTACTGTGATAAACACATGCCAATATTTGATAGATACCGCATGGAAGAAAGTATGACAAAAAATGGTTACTGCCGGCTCTTCAGAATATATGTTCTGTAACCTACACACCCGTGCAGGTAAGGTTTACCTTAGCAATGATACCTAGATTATTAGGAAGAGAAACGTAAAGATGAACTGTGAGAAAATAAAAAATACCTAATGAAATATGGAACCTGTTTTTTGTGTACTCAGTACCACGTAGATCATAGCAGAGCCCATTTCTACGTTGATGATTCTATTGCTGCAAATGCTTTGCAAAAATGTTCTCACAAGATTACAGACACAGATGGTTATAAGGTTAGTGCATGGTTTCTTTAAATGATGTTCATTTATGTTTCGCTCTGGTTTGATTTTAATGTCAATTAATGTATCTTTAGGTGGAAGTGCATGTTAATGGCAGCAATCCTCCACCTTTCCTTCTCTCTGATCTGAAACCTGAGCAACTGGAGCATCTTAAGGTAAAGCAAATCACATCAAAACAATCCAGTGATAACGCGATCCTCATTGATCGATTTTAAAATCATCCAGGGCATCTCTGTATTTAACAAACCATATGACATGATCTATTTTGACTGCACTGTAATATGTTGTACTGAATGTATGAACCGCTGTTGCGGTCAAAGTGTGAAGAAAGCTTGTCACCTGAGGATGCAGTGCTTATTTAAGGGTATTCACTTTAAGTAAAAGTGAACATTTAGGTCTAACGTTCATTTGTGGCCAATACCGCCTTGGCTATGCCCGATCCCGTCAGACCTCGGAAGCTAAGCAGGAAGGGCCTGCCAGGACTTGGATGGGAGACCGTTTGGGAACACCAGGAAGCCTAGCGAATGTAGTGTGTATGTGAGTGGTTGCCTCGCTTATCATGACCGAGTATGGAGTGAATGAATAATGCACCGAATTGTAAAAGCAACTTTGAGCGTCTGGAAAAGCGCTATATAAGACTAATTCATTATTATTATAATAATAATAATAATAATGTAATTTCTGGCCTATAGGCCGCTACTTTTTCCCCACGCGTTGAGCCCTGCGGCCAACATGACGGTGCGGCCAATATAGAGCCCCCCACAGGCACTAGAGGCGTCTCTAGCAGTAAATGCAAAAGTGAGACGGGACTTCTAATCAACGCTGTTCTTGGCTGAGGAACGGTAGATGAGTAACTTTTAAAATAGAAGGATGACGGCTCACTTTAGCCTAAATGTTGAAGGGCTTTGCTCGCCCCAACGCACACCCAAATGCCTTGACATGCGGCAAAAGAGGCGCCTCCTTTATTTCTAATGAGAGAATGCACACAGTGGTTGCAGTGATGCGCGGCGACGCTGGACCCCGTGCCACGTTTCTGCTGAATCCAGATGCGGCACAGCGGAGGACAACACAGGCTTTTAACCATCCTGCAGAGGCACAGAGGCGGGTCTGGCCGTGAACTTTGTTTGGAGGGACGAGAGAAGCTGTGGAGACAGAAACCATCGCCAGGGCTCATGCATCAGGTGAAGCATTTTAAATTCGTGTCTGTCGCCAACTCGCTATTTACCTACCAAAAGGAGCCAGGTTTGCTCTCTCTCTCACAACACGGACATAGGTGTCTTTATTTGTGATAAATGTATAAATCACGTGGGTAAAGCCCCGCACGGTTTGAGAAAATCCTCTGAAGTGCCGTGACGCTGCGTTCTGCGGTGCTTGGCTTCTACACTTATGCATTGAGGTCGGCTACACTGGCCATTTCTGCCTTTTTTACGCGTTTATCACTGCCGTCCCTGCCGCCCTCGCTCTGCAACTGCACCTTTCTCTGGGATGAGGTGTCTCTTCCTCCTCATCTGCGCTATGGGCCGCTCTGAGCAGATGCATGGCACTATGAAAACCAGCGGCTTATTTTCGAGTGCGGCCTGTATGTGTACAAGGCTGCACATTTAGCTGGCGTGGCTTTTAGTAAGATGCGCTTAATTGTACAAAATTTACAATAATAATAATAATATATATATTTTTTTATTATTATACAATTTGTTTTTGGTTTTTTTTTTTTCAGGGGTGCAGAGTCATGTAAGACCTGCACCTCTAGTGTACAAGATAAACCTAAAGGCTAACACATCCATGTGCCATGTTGACACACACTGGAGTTCAAACGCTTTTCTCAAACCGTGTTTTACATGTGACTTATTAATTTATCATGAAGAAAATAAGACAGGTAGGTCATCGATGCAAGTGAGCTGGAAAATGTCGCTAATTTTTTTGCGTTCTAATATTGTGTTGGCGACAGACAGGGTTAATCCCGCTCAGACAGAAGCAGGATCCTGACGCTAGTTTCTGTTCATCAGCTCCTCTCGTCCTTCCCGACAAAGTTTACTGTCAGGTGTCAGACCTGACTGTGTCACTGCAGAAGGACCTGCGCGCGCATGCACCTAATTTAGAATGCATGCGTCACATGAAATGGGTCTATTGACATTTAGAAAGTCAAATCCAAGATCATCAGAACTACTCTTTCTGTGTGAAAGAGACTGGGGCACGTCTGCATCATTGGAGGAGCACTGTGACATAAAAATCTAGTCAAATTTACATTGGACAATTCCATCATTGCCCTTTTTTCTGCGGGCTATATAAATTCTTTATTTTTCAGCAATGTATGGCGAAACGTTTTGATGGTTCACAACAAGCTCTTGACTTAAATAACATCCGAACAGACCCAGGTAGCTATGTGGTTTTGCAAAACCTATATACTGTATTTATTTTACGAATGATTTTGTTTCCACCGTGTAAACATTTTTGCCACAGACTTGGCATCTCAGAATGTTGAAGTGATATTGAACAGAAAGAACAGTATGGAAGCTGTCATTAAGATTATTGAAGAAAACATTCCAGAGGTAATGTAGACATTTATAGATTTTGTTGAAGTTATAAAAAATTTACTCCACAACATTACACTCTTCACAGCTGGGAAGTCTAAATCTAAGCAACAACCGCATTCACAAGTTGGATGACTTTACCGAACTGGTTTCTAAGGTGCCCAACCTGAAGACTCTTAATCTCTCGCACAACGAAGTAAGTCTCACTTAGATCTACACAAACTAAGTCTGTTAAACTTAGTTTGTAGTATGTTGAAACTGTTCACCAATACTGATTTCTACTTTTGAATCCTTTTATGTTAGCTAAAATCAGAAAGAGAACTGGACAAAGTAAAAGGCTGGAAGCTTGTGGAACTTTGGCTGAACAGAAATCCTCTGTGTGAACACTTCAAGGACCAGGCCTCATACATTAGGTCAGTCAGTGAGTTTGTGGCGTGAGTGAAGAGCCCAGTGAAGAAGCTGCAGTGACAGCTGTGTGTTTGAGACTTAAGGGAGTATGTTTCTGTTTGTGAGATGAAACATGCCTACTGAATAATAAACCTAACCCATCTATCCAGGAATAGAATGGACCACACAGAGCTGGCAGCTTGACTGGCTATGACTATGGTGTATTCACCAGTGTCACGTTTTTAATAAATGTATAAAAAGTGAATATATTTTAATGGTTATTCTCTTAACAACTTAATAGAATTTTTTTTCTTGAGATTTCTTCGAGGAACCTTCTGTCACTGCAAACACTTTGAATTCCTTTTCTACTTTTTCACAGGGTCCTCCTTTTATGCTCTGATGTGCTTGTTACTCTCAGATACTGTACCCAGCTCTCCTTTGGTGAAGTCCCAAAGTTTTTCTGATACATTTTTATCGTGCTAAAGTTGAAATTGAGCAGCAATCGCAATGGTTTTGCAGAAAAGTGAGACCAAACAAAAGTGAGAATGCCGCAAACCGCAATATCACATTGCCTTGTATGCAATGTTTAATGCCTAAGTGGACAATGTTCTTTGGTCTGAACCAATGCAATGAATATAATGGAAAAAAGAGCTATCCCCTTGATTTGTAAATGCCGATTCAGCACCCTGTATCAGGCGAGTATGGAAGGCTGGTTAGCCTATGACGGGTAAGATCCCAACTCTAAACCTCGGGACAACCTAAGGCAGGCACAGTCACGATTACTCTGCCTCAGTCCCAGTGAGCAGCCGCTCATCAAATATTGTCATGTGGGAAAAATATGGGACTGAACAGGAAATGCTGCTTGGCTCAGGTGGAGGGGCACACTGTGCCTGTGATTTTAACATCTAGTGGGGAGAAATCATTTGGTAGGCTTTGCCTTAAAACCAGTTTCTGATGTTCTGTGAAAGACATGGAAAGTTTGTCAGTCTTCTTAGATTCATCCTTGAGAACCAACATGAATATGGAGCTGCTGATTTTCACCAACACCCATGAACAGAAAGTAAAAAGTCATTAAATGACTGTATGCATTCATGTTACATAGGAGTTGCCTGATATAAATATTCCTACTTGTAAATACACTTCTGACGTAGGAAGCTTGTTAAAGCTACTATAGGACATCCAGTGGACGGTTGGGTTCAGCTAACTGGAGAGCAAATTTTCTCTTCAACTTGTTTTTCTGCTGCTGGACTTTCATTAATAATTTTGATCTACATTTTTAAATACTCAGAGCTTAGAGAACAACTCTGACAATGCACAAAGCCAGAAGTAACCTTCGTCTCGGAGTATTCCATCGTCATATTAAAACTGTCTTTTTCATAGCATTTAGTTTGTGGGTACCCGCATGTATGTGTGTGTGTGTGATCCTAGAAAAGTGTCTGATCTATGTGTATCTACATGCTGAGGCAGAGGGTGAGTAAAAATGCCGGTGAGTACACTGGGTGAATATTTTTGGAAGATGATGCCTAAATAGAACAGACGGAAGTAATGTTCAGTGATGTCTTTTTTTTAAAGTTAACTCTCTGATATTGATTTTAGTCTACTGGTTTTTACATGCAATAATTTTATGATTTAAATGGTCACATACGACATCGCAATGGCACTAATCTGTCACCTGAGGGCATGTGTGACTGAGAGTGATAGCTGTAGGTGGCTCATTGTTCACTGTTCAACACACTTTTCTTTATTTTGTTCCTACGTCAGTGCTGTACGTCAGAGATTCCCCAGACTCTTGAAACTTGTAAGTCACTCAATGATTTATTCTTATTTAGTCATCTTTAGGCAAGCAGACATAGTAGTATGAGTGTCAGTAAAGCTAACAAACCCATCATTAGTACTATTGTAGGTTATCTTTGCGTGTGTGTGTGTGTGTGTGTATATATATATATATATATATATATATACATGCATACAATTTTTATTTTTTTCTAACTTTAGGATGGAAACGACCTCCCTCCCCCCATTGGCTTTGACGTGGAAACACCGACCACCATCCCCCAATGCAAGGTGACAGCTATCCTCATGTTTCTCTGCCTTAGTGCATCCATTTGCTTTCTAATACTAGAACTTCACTTGCATTGCATGGTTTTGTATTCATTTGATTTGTTATTTAAATGTAGGGCAGTTGTTTTGGTTCTGATGAAATAAAGGGACACATTCTACGATTCCTTCAACAGTGAGTATTTCTTTTTCTATTCCCAAAAGGTTTGAGAGATTTTTCCAATGTTATTTCTAGCTGTATCTAATGGAAGTGAAGTACCCATTGACCATTGCAGGTGCAGATGCAATCATGTTCCAAAATGTTGGCCATCAACCCACACCGCCATGGAAATGTGTGTGCGAGTACAGTTGGCGGACTGTGAACATTGCAGTATATAGAGCCATAACTGTGACCGTCACTCATGAAAAAATAAATTGCATTTAGATGTCAAATCGATGTGAGGATGTAGGCATACCCGTCGCTACGGGCGGGCCATAAGGGGCCGTGCCCGTCCCCAAAGATGCTTGGGTAACAACAAGCAATCTGTATTTTACTACAAAGTGCTGAAGTCCGCGGAAAAGACCCCGCGTATTTGTTCGACGTGTGCGTTTTACTGCTGAAGGCTTGAAAAGTGGATGCGCCCACAGCACTGACCGAGCCACGCGCTCTTCTGTTCATTCAAATTATGGTCCAAAAAAATTAGTGTATGTATAGTAATTGTGCCCCCTCGTGGATTTCATATGCCCCCCCATAAGACTGACGTCTGGCGACGGGACTGGATGTACTTAAAAAGGCCACAATAAAAAAAGGTTTCCTGTACACCTCCTTATTGACAAAAAAGGATTATATGCTGTCTTTGTCTTTCACATCAAAATGCCAAGATTTTAGTAAATTATATATTTAATATATCACAATAAGGCATGTGTAATCCATTTGACAAATGGGCATTTTCTTAACACAAAAAGCAATAAAACGTTTTTTTTTTTTGCAGATACTACAGTATATACGACTCTTCAGACAGACAACCGCTTCTTGATGCATACCATGATGGAGCGTCATTCTCACTCACAACGCCTTTCTCAACCCAAAATCCTTCCAGGTATTGCCACAGTTTGCATAAGAAAACGATGTCTTTGTAGTAGCAATATTAACTTTTCTCTGTGAGTAGGAGCAGTCTTGGAGAATATCACAAGGACAGTAGGAATCTTAAGAGAATAAAAGATTCTAGTAAGTTTCTCTGTTAGTCTGTGTTAAAACCTCATGTATAGGACATCTTTTACTCATTAGCTTTACTTTTTTTCCCCCTTCCAGCCATGCGGTTTCGGCTTCTGAAGCATACACGACTCAATGTTGTGGCTTTCCTGAATGAGTTACCCAAAACTCAACATGATATTGCTTCTTTCACAGTTGACGTAAATACCTACACAGTGAGTATTTGATTTAAAATGAAAAGTTCTTGCTACGTGTTTACTGGATAGATATTGATCAAATGTTGTACACCATGTGCTCTTTGATAAATTATTGTGTGAAGTGTCAAGTAGCTGTGTTTGTCTTTTGCTCTCCCGCTGCAGCACTTTTTTTGGGCTCAAAAAGAAGGGTTATTCTCATCTCTGATTGGTCGAAGAGCAGTCTTCTCTTATTATATGGCACCATAATGGGATCTGTATTTAAAAAAAACGTGCTCCCTGTCCAGAGCAAAAAAAGTGTGTTTTGACTGAAACACGGAAAACGGGTTCCGCCTTGGACTTTAATGTTAAAACTAGACGATTGTCCCGTGTTTTTCCAAACACACGAACATTTCCGATTGAACAAATTGTATTAAAGTTCACTTGAAGATCAGTCAGTATTCGCAGTGCAGGTTTACAGTCATAGTGCAAGTGGTTGATAAGTGATGCAGATAAAGTGACGTCTGGAGATTATTGTACGTAGGTTTGCATTGGGAGAGAGGGGAGGGGAGATTAACAGACTACTAGTCGCTTCTAAAATGATGACTAGTGCCACAGTAGTCGACTAGTCTTGTTAAAGCCCGTAATTCACACACATTCATACATCAATGAGTGTAAACATTAGAAGCAAAGTTTTAAGTGTCTTGCTCAAGGACACAACAGAATGCACCTGCGGGAGTTGAGATTCAAACCACCAACCTTCTGATTAGAAAACAACCCCCTTTACCATCTGATCCACTGTTGCCCCAAACTCCAACTCCAGCTTTGTAGTAAAGGGCAAAACCTTTATTTGAAAAAATGATTTAAATTGACGCGTATGGTCTCTTTGCAGAACACACTTTTAGCGTTCACAGTGAGTGGGGTTTTCAAAGAAGGTAAGTTGTATCTATTAATAGTTTATCACAATTTTGTTTCTTAATTCTTAAATTTGATTTGTTTGTTTTGTAGTTGTTGTAGATGGAAAATCCCGAGAGTCCACCATGGCCTTCTCTCGGGTGTTCATTACTGTCCCTGCAGGCAATTCTGGGTAAGATTTATTTCTAGTATCAATATTAAATACTGGCCAAAATAGTCTATGTATTCCTGTATTACTAAAATGGCATCTAAAATGATTGTTTGTGCTGGCTAGTTGACTCAGTATGGCAACTATGCAAGAATGAAGTGTCCACTGCCTAGTTTAATGTGGAAAACTACTTGTTAAAAAAATATATGTAATAATTATTTAAAAAATATGTATACTTTGTGCTGCAGTATCCGAATCCATTCACAAAATACATAGCTAATTATAAAATATTTATCATGTATCCCCTAAAGCCCCTATTCATGTACATGCTTTGGCCTACATTAAGGATCAATGGATAAAGCAGAGCAATAATTATGCATGCTCTAGAGCGAGCTGCATTGTGTAATAATATACAAGTAATGTATAATTTATGTATTGATAGTTGTAAATCAAATCCAACTTTCACTCAGACCCCTCCATTTTAAATATGTTAATGTTCTGCTTTGTATTGGCAGTTTGTGTGTTGTGAATGATCATCTTTTCATCCGGATGGCTACCACAGAAGAAATACGCAAAGCGTTTGTGGCCCCCGCCCCTACTCCATCTTCAAGTCCTGTCCCAACTCTAACAGCTCCCCAACAGGAGATGTTGACAGCTTTTTCTCTAAAGTCAGGCATGAACCTGGAGTGGTCTCAAAAGTAAGACTCAAATCCCCCGAAACATCGATTTTGTGTCAGACATTAAAATAATTTAACAAAAAACATATATTTTAGGTGTTTGCAGGATAATGAGTGGGATTTCAACAAAGCAGCCCAAATTTTTACTCAGCTCAGAGTAAGAACTAACTCATTTTTCAAATGTACCATTAATTTTATGTACCTTGGTAGCTAAGCAGGGAGTGAGTGGAGTGAGTGGAGTGAGTGGAGTGAGTGGAGTGAGTGGAGTGAGTGGAGTGAGTGGAGTGAGTGGAGTGAGTGGAGTGAGTGGAGTGAGTGGAGTGCAGACTGTTTGCCTCGCTTCCGTCAGTCTACCCCAGGGCAGCTGTGGCTACAATAGTCACTTACTACCACCAAGTATGGAATGAAGAATGAATGCAATGTAAGGCGTCTTTGACTGTCCAGAAAAGTGCTATATAAAACTGTATAATTATTATTATTATTATTATTATTATTATTATTATTATTAACCAAAATATATCAACCCTCTCTTGCAGAGTGATGGCAGGATCCCGGATGTTGCTTTCATAAAGTAATTCAAAATACTGACATACAGTCTGCAGTCATTTTTATTTATGAATTTCTTTTATTCATATTCATGTAAATAATGTAGATCAAGTTTACATTCCCACTCGATTTGATTTGTTGTATCAATGCTTTATTTTAATTGCATATTTCCACCATGGATGTTCCACCTGTTACCTAAAGACTGATGTTATGATACAAGTTTGATTGTAATTGTAACCATCGTTTTTAGTAAATTGCCTTTGCTTCATGTAAAGTTCGATCTTGTGACTTTGGTTGATTTATGCTTTGTAAAACAATAAAAACTGTTTTTTTTATACGAGTGGAGCACAAAGGAACTATTTGCACAAGTTGAAATCTTTATGGAATAATCAAGTTTTTTTTTAAAGCATTTTTAACTAAACAATAATTTTATAAATGTATCGCAATCTACATGTAGTGTAGGGAAAACCATAAGGATTTATAAAATGAATGAAAAAAAAAGGGAAAAGTGTGTTTATATATCATTGAAGTAAATGGTATATATATATATATATATACAATTTTAAAGCTACTTCCGGAATCTTGCAGTGACGCATGACGTACGCCGTCAGTTGGCGTAAGATAACAATAAACAAGACTGAAACGAGATTCGCACCAAGACTTGTAGCTGCAAGCCGAACCAAACCTTATCCAAATAAAATTAAACCAAAGCGGCAGTAAGACTATAATATCTTGCGTCTTCTGGGTAGAATCGGCTCTGACAAAGGATTTTGAGTGTTATGGGAAAGCTGGAGTTACGGACTACCCCTTCCTTAGCCCTCAGCAGCTAGCTTCGACTCATTCCTTGTTTTTGTACTATCAGTGTTGGGTCTGTTATGCAGTTGCCAGAAGACTGTTCTCCATCAGCTCTTAGTTCCCTCTCCCTGAACGCCCTGACCCTATGTCTCGCTGGCTTTTCCCCTGGTCAGGCTCCATCAAGAAACGGGCCTGTCGGTACCTTTTACAGCACTACCTCGGACACTTTCTGCAGGAAAGACTAAGCTTGGATCAGCTAGGCTTGGATTTGTACAATGGCAGCGGTGTTATCAAAGAAATTAACCTCGATGTCTGGGTGAGTTATAAATGTTCGTCACAGCATTAGCTGGTCTTTGTATTTTTGTCCAGTTCAACAGGGCTGTCCAAACTATTTCGCAAGAGCGTTTCAGTTCAACAACAAACTCAAACGTCACGCTCACAGACGCGTGCTCACATTTCTTCCAAGAAATTGAGTAATTTGAAGTAGACGGTAGCTTTCATTTTAAACACATCTCTATCAAATAACACGTTATTGTTCATGTGACACATCCGTAACTTTTACAGCATAAGCTTACCATTTAACTTTTCACTATATTTTTCTTTTAACACTAACTGGTTTCTTTATAGGCTGTCAATGAGCTACTGGACTCTCTGGGTGCACCTCTAGAGATAGTAGATGGTTTTGTAAGCAGTATAACTGTGACCATACCATGGCAAGCCCTTCTCACTGATCACTGCACCTTGGAAGTGTCTGGGCTGCAGATAACATGTCGACCCAAGTACAGGACAAGTAAGTACTCCTTAAAGGCCTATACCTTGTTTTATGATAACAATGACAGATGGAGCCACTAAATTTAAATGTTAGGAATGAATTTAGACCACAACTAACATTATTGTAGCATCCCAATTATTCTGAGGGACGAGTTTATAGGCACAATTTTCAGGGTCACTTTCACAGAAATGCTAGAAAACTAGCATGTAACTTCATAAAATGGATACAAATGCTTTATAATTCGTTGCACCGTGTTTTTCCCACAAATGTCTGAGTTTACAACATACTAAAGGATAACAAAACAAGTTTAGTTCCACTACTTGGAAAAAAAAGTCAGGCAAAGTGCCTTTAAGGCTTCAAAACTAGAGGTCAACCGGGTTTTTCTAATGCTGATTATTTTAAAGGCTCTGACAGAGCTCTTTCCAATGCAAAAGTCTTATCACTTTCGGTTCTGGAGATATTGGCATATCAGCCGATAGCCGATGTGGTAAAATTGGCCCGATATATTGGTCGACCAACATATCAGAATCCAAACCCAAACTAACACGTTTGTGTTTGTTTGTTTAGTTATAAGCAATACATGTATACATATTTTATATTTTCTGTAGTCTGTTTTATCACATGCATATTTTCAAGGTGGAGGCTGGGACTCACAAAGTTGGTCATCAAGCATGACATCCAGCATGCAATTGGCCCAGGAGTGCCTTAAGGACCCTCCTGAGACTTCAGAAGAACCACCTGCCCATTTAGAGGGGCTTGAAATGTTTGCACAAACTATTGAGACGGGTAGGATGTATTACTTGTTTGGATATTCTGCTTTCTTCTTGATGTAGTCTGTTTTGTAATAATGTATCTCTTACCTCTATTATATTAATAGTTTTACGTCGCATCAAAGTCACCTTTGTGGACACTATTGTCCGTATTGAGCACCAGCCCCTGGATCTGGAGACAAGTGTTGCCTTAGAAGTGCACATCAAACGGTAATATATTTTTCAGTATTATTATTTTTTGCCTAAAGTCTACAGTAATTGATGTTAGAACTTTGCAATTAGGAGAAAAACTGTACATATCTATTGCTTAAGGCAGGTGCTTAGGAGAGGAGGGAGAATCCCAGCATACACAAATAGAAATAATAAATCCCACACACTGTCAACCTTGCAAAAATAGTTTATTTGGATTTGTAATGAAAATTAACGTGTTCACAAACATTCAAATAACAATTAAAGTCGCAATGTTTTTGTAAGTTGTCACATACAAACAAACAGAAATGATCAATTAAATGGAAAAAATCGTATTTTAACAATTTTCCCAATTGTTTTGTGATTATACAGTTAGGGTATATATCTAATTGAGCTCTTAACAAAAAGCCAGTATCATTTGTGTGTAGCAGTTCAGATATGAACAATTGTTCTCACAGAGGATCACTGTTAAGCCATATAATTTTTTGATTGTACTCCATAAGTGCATGCTGAATATTTGTATGTTGAGCAGGCTGGAATACTTTGATGAAGCAGTGCGGGACCCGGCAAGTCAAACAGCTGTACCAGTCGACATACACCAGCCACCTGCTGTTCTACATAAGATCCTGCAGCTAAGCTCTGTTCAGCTATTTTACGACAGTGCTGTAGTAGTACAGGTACTGTGCTCTTAAATTTTTTATTGTAGGTGTTGTGTTCGATGTACTTTTGCTAATTGGTTTTTGAACAATATCTTTTGTGTATAACAATTATGGTTTTGTTTTCATTGTAGAAACCCGCTGAACATACAGATTCAGATACAGTCAGTGAGGGGCAGAAAGAGGGCGATGAAGATGACAGTGGAGACGAGATTAAAGAGAAGCCCTGTCCAGTCTCTCAGCCACGGCTCATTGGAAGCTGTTCTGGTTTTATCGAGACTATTGTCAAGATCAAACAGAATGACATGCTCCCTGGACCAAAGGTTTGATACTAATGGAGTTTTCCCTTTCTTTTGATTTTGTCTAAACAAATACAGACATAACATGACTCGTGTTTGTTTGCGTTGACTTGAAATTAAAGCCATTTCTATTTGAGTAGTTTTACCAAGATTACTGAATTCAATTTACATTTCAATGCTTATTTTTCTCTCCTGTCCTCAGCTGGAGTTGGATGGGAAGGTGGGCTGTGTGCACATGCTGCTGTCTCCAGATCAAATAACCCATCTCACGGACCTGCTCTCAGCCCTTTGTATAAACACAGGTATTGTAATTGTTGTGAATGTGTAAGTTTAAGAATTTGTGTGTGGTTCGTTCTTTGGTCTTTTAGTTTTGTGTCAGAATAAAAAATACAGCACATAAAACATATCTGTATTTCTGGTAACTAAGTATCATTTTGATAATATTGTTTTTGTTTGTGAGATATTCTGATCAGTTTACTCGAGCACTGAAAGCCGAAAGGTTGCAAGCAGGTGATGCACACAGTTAGTTCGTCATTTTTGGGGAAAAATAACTTTTAAGAGTAACTAGGTTTTTTTTATTGGGGCGCTGTGCCTCATCCCGTACCTATAGAGTGGACAGATGCGTAAAAGCGGCTCACGGAGCTGTTTTGGGACACGCTACTCTCCAAAGTGACAAAGAAAAAAATATTATCGTATTTATATCGAGATATGAACATTCAAAACATTAAAATCGAAAAAGCAAGATATAAACGATTTTCATCATTAAAACTGCACTCTTTTGTATTATGATTTTATTTTTCTGAAAAATAGTTATTTTTCACCTAACCCATAGTTATATCGTATCGATATCGAGATATCTGGCATGAATATCGAGATATGAAATTGTGTCCATATCGTTCAGCCCTAATCTGCGCGTTTATTTGTGCCAACAGAGCGAGGAAATATCAAGGTCTTTTTCAATCCCGTTGAACATGGAGCGCTTGGTGCGAAAAGCGATATGAGAAGGTTGTCAGAGTTGTCCCCTCTCTTAAACCTCATGATCGCTGTGCTAAGCAGACTGGTGGTCCGTAAAACCGTGACGTACACTCATGCCCCCAGCCCCGTGTGAAATCGTACATGTTTTACAATCTAGCTACAGTTTGGTAATCGTCTCTCTTTGATGGATGTAAAGTTGTGACCAAAAGCGGTGGTTGATCAGTGGGCGCAGTACGGGCATGCTACATTGTCAAGGGCTTCAGAAACCAATCGTGTCACAAGATCAGACAAACAAAATTACGCTTCTGATATTAGAATTTTGTATTTCCATGATTTTGTTCAAATAGAATGACAAACTCATTAATTTGCTGTAGTTTTTATTGTTGCTGTTGTAATTTCAATACCTCCTCAAGTGGTTCAGTAGGCAGAGATAAGTCAGCTCAAACAAACAGTACATCTAATTAAAGTGACAGTCTGCAAGTTTTAATGTTTTTCAAATTTCATAGATTGCATATAATTGACCCACCTGGACCTGCAATTTGATGCAACGCAAGTAATATTTAATATTTTTTTCTAAAGTTCCTTCCATTGCTGATTTTAGAAACAGAATTCCCGGGCTATCACTTTGACCAATGACGCAAGCTTTCTTGTCTGATCTAATCAAAAGAGAAGGGGCAGGGAGCTGGATCGTCTACTTTTGAAAGTCTGTTCTCGCTTTCTATATTTTGAAAACTAGTAGTGGCTTTCTGGTCCAGTCAGAAGCGGATGAACTTGATTGTTTCTCCTCATTTTGCAATCCTACAGACTATCACTTTAAATGTAACCGTTTCTTTTCTTTTGCAGAGGTGGACAGTAAGGTTGGCGGTGTGCTCAGTCGTCCGCTGGACTCGGATGATCTACGGATGATTGAAGACGACCTTGGTAAACAACTTGGCTCTAGCCCAAAAGACACAGAGTGGGAAGATGATCCTGATCTCGAGCCTTATGTCACTGGACTTGAAAACGGAGGTAGGTGTTTGTTTTTCAGGTGACATCATATATTTATAAATATTTTCTATACACGTTTCTGACGTTTGGTATCTCATTTATATCATGCTTGCATTCGCTTTTCAGAAATGTTTTACTCAATGGGCCCTGCGGGGATGAGTAATAGTGTGACATCAGTTCGCTCTGGAAGCGAGATGTCGGACAGTGATATGGAGTCTTCCACACATAGTCTATCCAGTCTTGCACAACCCACTGTATTAACAGCACAGGTATTTTAGTTCAGTAACAGTATATTAGGGCTTTTGTTTGTCTTTTTGAAATATATTGTTTTTTTCTTTTTGTCCTTTTTATTTTGTCTGGTGTTCCTTGATGTGGCTGAGTTTTTTTTAATTTTTTTATCAGGGAATGATGAATTGCCCAAGACGTTACCCAGTAGCTGGCTGCTTGTCAAGTTTACCGCAATCCACCACAAGGCCTAGAGGTATCCAATAATTCAGAGCATTTTAAGAAAATGTTTTGTGTTTGTTATTTTTATATGCTTTGACTTGCGATCTTTAATGCAGGACGGTCACGCAGTGGCCAGGCAGAGCAAATGAAGTCTGATGCCCTGCTCCGTCTGACACTTGGTGGGCTCACACTCACTTTACTGCAAGAGGATCCATCCAGCAGAAGCGAGAGCTCCCCATCTTTAGCCCATGTGTCTCAGGTCTTCTTTAGAGAGTTGGCATCCTTCAAAGACAGCATGTTTAGTGAAAGAGACTTCCACCATTTAAGAGGCAGCTTTGCTAAAGCTTGCCCACACTCTCACCTCAGGTGTGGTTGCTTCTTACTCAGTCTGTTCATGTTAATTATGCTACTCAATCGGCAAATCACTTCAACTTGTAACTGAATTGCCTCTTTCACAGGTTGACAGGGGCAGCAGTGCAGGTTTCTTGTGAAATGCGCAGTGGAAGACGCAGCAGCCGTGCTGTGACCGCTGACCTCTCCTTTAGCAGACTCGAGCTGCTGGAGTGCCTTTGGGTCGGGGGCAACCCAAATTACAGTGAGGTACAAATCTTTGACTCTGAGCAACAATTTATTAATGTTTTACTGCATAAATGGCGCTATCTTCAACTCTAAACATTGACATTTTAAGTACATATTTTTTGTATTGTGTTTTTAGCTGATTCAGTTTCAAAAAGCAGGTCTGTTCACGGTGGGATCTACAGCCAGACCATGTGCTCAGCTGCACTACAGCCTCAGTGAAAAACAGCAGAGGAAGGTACATCCTGTTTATTCAATGGGCTTTATCTTTTGTTTGATGGTAAATGTACAACATGGACATAAACTCAATAAGAGTATGTTGGTGAACAGAGATCAGGTAATAGCTGACATGGTAAGAATGCTGTGGAATGCATGATGACTACTGTACTCTATAAGGTTATTGCTGCTCAGTCACTTGCCATGTGTCTTGGTAGGGGAAACAGCGGATCCTGAGAAGGGAAAGTAGGGTGCGAGTGGAGTTGGCTGAGCTGACCGCAGAGTTGGACCTAGACATCTTCAGTCGTTTAAGCAACCTGAGCAGAGCCTTCACTTACTGCCCCTCACAAAGTCCTCGTCCAGGGGAGACACAGGTCCTTTCTCTTTAAATTCTGTTTGTTTAATAATCTTGTTGTCGTCTACGGATACACAACTGTATCTGTAGATTTGAATACTCTATCTTATTCAAACATGGCCGAGTTGGGACAGTTATAGCAACATGGAAGAAGGAAGTACAGTATGCGTACACCCTGCCTATGTCAGCAATGCATGTGGCGGCGGCGCTGAACCTGAGGGGTGTCATAGGTTTCTACGTCTATAGAAAGTGACCAGAGCTAGCCGTGGCTCTGTCAACAATTGTTGAGTCAAGCCATTACAGTCACAACGCTGTATTGAGTGTTAAACTTTAACACAAGCTTCCCAATCACTGGGTGAATGAAGCCCTTTTATTTTGTGATTTGAGCTATTATTTACAGTGCGTTATTTACAATATTTACATCATTACATTTACATTATCACAAAAGAAAAACAATAAAAATAAATAACTCAAAAGGAGTAGGCCGAAGCAAGAAAGCTGCCTACCCCTATTTCAAAATACAATACAATACAAATAGAAAGGTTTGTGATTTCTGAGTGTATTTACTCTCTTTTTTTTTTTTTATCATTGCTTATATGATCAATTCTGGTCACCATTCTATTGATTGACTTATTATTTAAATAGTCAGTGTTTTTATATATATATATATATAATATACACACACACGTACATTACTAGCGCACATATTTATTATACATGTATTAGCATCACCATAATAACAATGACAATAATAGCATTCAAATTTATGTTTCTCATGGCTATCGTCCCCCACCAGCAGGCCCCCACCCTGCTCCCCTAACTAGTTGACATTGTGAACTGCTTTATAATCCAATGCTGAGTGGTGCTTTAAAAAGACCAGATTTATGAGCTCGTTGAGAGGGGGACCCTACAACAGGTCCACATCTCGCCTGCCCCAATTCTATTTTATTTGTAATGACCAGCGGAAGCGGGTCATAACAGCATTTTTAAAGTTGTTAATACTTAGATTCTACTTTAAATGTTCTGTTTTTAAATGTCTCTGTGTTTGCACAATATTTCAATGTCCCCCTTAAGTGTACTGATTGCAGCATTCTTGTCCCTTGTCCTTGACTATACAGAGTACTAAACTGTCCCTTGCTTTGTTTTCTTTCAGGCCCAGTGCAGTGAACTGCACTCTTCCTTCTCTCTCTTCTCTCCTCATGCTGTCCTCAGATTACGCTTTCCCATCCCAGACTTGCGTCCTCCGTCAAAGCGCAGACCCCCAACCCAAAGAGCAGTTCGCCAAGAGACATTGGTCCTTGAATTTGCTGAACTTGAGGTCAAGCACCAAGAAGCTCCGGACCTCCAGGAACAGACCGTCCCAGGGCAGCCGTGGGCACCACTCCTTACCCAGCTGCTTGAGGCTTCCTTTATAGACTTGCATGGTGGGAACCCAACTCTGTGTTCATAATATAAAACACAATTTTTTTTTATAATAATTCTTTGTGAGACAAAAAATTGATTGATCTTTATTTCACCAGGGTCTTACGAGGGTTGGGAGGGAGGATCTTTCCCATGTATCCGAGTAAAGAAGAGTAAGGACTCTGTTCCTAGGTATGATGTAGCTACATTATACAAGTTATACATTTTATTTACTGATGATTCATTTATTCTGAAATCTGAAACTCGTCTCATGACCAGGATCTCGGTGCGTGTCCGTGGGGGAGACGTCTATGACCCAGCAGCAGGACTGAGTGGAATAAACACAGGCCTCATCAGAGACCAAGGGGCTGCTTTTTTTGAAAGCCACTGTGAACTTCAGAATAAAACAAGCTCCCCTTTCTCTTCTAACCGGACAATGTTTGAAACTGAGGAGGTAAAAGATTACTTGTAAAACATCTTGTTTGTTGAATTTTGATGTATTTGTCTCTTCCAGATGGTGATTCCGGCAGATGCAGAAGAGATGAAGCAGTTTCAAGTCAAGTGTGTTGCTCATTGTCAGTGCGCTGTGGACATCAGCCTTCCTCTGGCATACATTCTGCTGCCCAGTAAACAGGCCTTTCAGAGTATCTACAACAGGTTTGTCACGCAGAAAGGCCTGACATTAATGCAGCTTCTTTTAGTATACTGTATTCTGTCTCCTGTCTCCACTCTGCTTTTTGATGGTCTTTTAATATATAATTAGAGAACTTCTCTCTTTTAAGGATCAATAATGATCTTCTGATGTGGGAACCACCACCCCCTCCTCCCTCAGACCACAGTACTGACCATGGTCGTGGATATGATGAGTTTCATCTCTGCAAGTCAGCTTTCAGACTGGGTAAGTTTCACGAGAACATAATCTGTCACAAACTCTACATATGCCAGTTGTACGATATTGTCTTTATAAAGACTCGGACTCAGAGGAGGAAGACGCCTCTTACCATTCGTCCAATGAATTGTCTGGAAAAACTCAAACGTCCACTTGTCCCAGCCACAACCTTAGCCTCCTCTCTCTCACTGTGATCATTGACAGAGGTCGCCTCCAGGCCAGGACAGATGACAAGGTACCATTGACTTTTCTGATTTATTATTGCTATATGTTTTGGGCGGCCTTTGTTTAATCACCTGCTATTTTAGGTAGAACAGGGTTATGGGGAATTTGTGCTTGATCTTGAAGGAGGGAAGATCTTCAGTGTTGCACAGTATCAAAATGACCCTAACCTAAACTACCTGTGTGTGGAAAGCAGAAAAGTTGAGCTCTTCCATCGAGGTACTGCTGCATTTTTTCTTCAACAAATTTCATATGGAGATTTTATTTTTCTAAACATTTCTCTTTTTTCCCCTTTAAGCTGTAGTGAAAGACCTCCAAATGCCATTACGCCTGGAAATGCCTTGTTTTACCCCCCCAAAACATCTAGACCCTACAGTCTATCCTACAGAAGTTGGTGTAAGCAGTGTCAGTGGCAGAGAGACCGAGTCAATGATGTTGTCCACTGCTATCAAAATCACACTTGACCTCCAGAGAAATGTTAAAGTGGGTCTTTCTTTTTTTCTTTTCTTCTTTATTATAAACATAAAAGGCACTAAAAATTTTTATTTTTTTTTAGGAATTTTTAGTTGCTCTTCAATTGCAGGGGGCCACCATGAGACATTACATGACACAAACAAACCAAAGTTGGCATGAACAAGTGAGGAATTAAAAAATATAGACAGTGGAAGCAAAATGATTGTTTCTGAAGATAATGTTTTAATGTGAACTTAAATTGTGTCTTATTTTGCATGTTTCAGCTGGTTGAATTTCTTGATGTCATTGATGACCCTATTATGGGATACACGGCACCTGCGGTCATCACTGTTCTCCATACTCACCTTGCCTCCTGTGCTGTTGACTACAGGTAAACCATATTCATTTGTGAATATTCAGAATTGGCTTTGCTCTTGAATATGAATCAAAACCTCTCCTTTTAACAGACCACTTTATTTACCGTTGCGAGTGTTGTTCACGGCTGAGTCCTTCTCTCTGTCCAGTAATATCATTGTTGACACAGCAACTTTTCACCTCAGGTAACATTCGTTTGCCGTCATTAATGTTTGTCCTTTCTTTTTAGTTAAAACAAATAATGTGTTTTAATTTTGTTTCTAGATTTATTCTAGATGATTCTGCCCTCTACCTCTCTGATAAATGTGAGACTGACACAGTGGACTTGAGAAAAGGTAACAGCAAAATCTCTCATGGGTCTCTGTTTGACCAAACACGTAAATTGTTGTGTGATGCAGATTATGTGTGTATTCTGGACATTGACTTGTTGGAGCTTGCCATAACCACATGGAAAGGCAACAGTATGGGCAAACTGGTGAGTAACAATCATGGTCCTGCTTTTTTAATTATTTCAACATGATTATGAAAAAATTAAGAATATTTTGACCTAACATAATTTAGTTTTGTGGTCCAAACCACTAGAAAGCACCAACATTTATGTTTCCATAATCGATGTACTGTGCAGAGCTGCAAACTTTTGGCTAGAATTTTAAACATGGCATAATTTTTCTCTTTGTCAAGGCAACAAAACCAACATGTTTATAAAAACATGCCGTCTCACTCTCGCCATTTATGTGGAACAGTGACAAAGCATATAAAACCCAAGCTTTATATAACCAAGCACATCTGTCAATATTCATTTTCTGGACCTTTGCATAACGCACATACTTCTTTGTGTTGTGTTTTTGTTTAGTCTCAACCACTTTTTGAGCTGCGTTGCTCAAATAATGTGGTCCACCTTCACACCTGTGCCGATTCTTGTGCTTCCCTGGTAAATTTGCTGCAGTACCTGGTCTCACAGGGTGACCTACATCCTCCTCCACGTCATTCTTCCCCAACAGAAATTGCTGGCCAGAAATTACCAGTAAAACTTTAATTATATTTTAAAAAACTGCGAGTAATTGGAAGTCTTACTAAATTGTGTAAGTGTACGTTTTGGTCTTTTTAGCTGTCTGAAAGTCCTGCTTCTGTGGTGGTCTACCCTCCAGCTGAAACTGCTGAGATTAACCAGTGTGATCTGACCGATGCCTTAATTGATACAGAGAAAAGTCATGAAGAAGAAGGTTTGGAAACAGGTATTTCTGATAAACTTTCTGTAACTATTAAACAGGGCATGTTGCGTGTAGATTTCGTGTATGTGTAGATCATGAGAATGCTTTTCTCTTTTTGTGCAGGCCAATGCCCTGTGCCCCGTGGCTCTCCTGTGTCTGTGTATCTTTTTCCGGGTGAAGCCTCGAAGCGCAGCCCTTCCGATCTTCAAGTCGATGAATCTGAGCTTGACGGTCTGATTTCCACAGCAACAGAAGCTCAGCCAGACATGATGATGTCTGATGAAGCCTCAGAGGGCTCCACAGACAATGATGACTTCTGCATTTTGGAGGCACCAGGCATGGGCATTCCTGTAAGTCTCCTTATTTTACTGACGTCCTTTTGTGCATTTTCATCGCAGCAGTGAAGCAATGACATTTGCTGTTAATATAGTTTTAATCACACTTCTGTCTCCTGACCAGCCCAGAGACGGGGAGCCTGTGGTTTCCGTTTTGGCTCAGGGTCCCATACAAGTAAAAGACGGTCACTTCTCCCGACCAAGAGGAAGCTCAGACCTGCTCCGAGCTCCAAGCCGCTTCCCTGTGCCCAAAAACAGAGTGGTGCTGCGTGAAATCTCAGTGGTCTGGCATCTTTACGGAGGAAAGGATTTTGGTGGCAAACCCGTATCCATACATACCCAACAAGCTAACAGGTAAACAATAATTGACAACATTAATGCCAAAAACACGTATAATAAAAATATGTTTTTATTGTGCAGGAGTCGCTCAGTCTCTGCCGGGGTTTGGGGCTCTCCATCCCGCTCTGTGGGTTCTTCTCGTCCACAAAACTCCTGGCGCTGGGCTGGTGGCAGTGGTCGTCAACACTCATTGCTAATGGAGATCCAACTAACTAAAGTGTGAAACTAAACTATTTAACTTAACTATTTTACTTTTCTTACATTTTCTATCTCTCTTGCAGGTTTCATTCCAACATGAAACTTACCCAGTTGTTGTAGTAGCAGGACCAGAGGGGGAAGTGTCACTGGCTGCAGGTGGGATTGGTCTGAGTGGCGAGCAGCCACTGTCCAGACAAGTTTTCATAGTCCAGGAGCTCGAGGTTCGAGACCGTTTGGCCTCATCGCAACTCAACAAATTCCTTTACTTGTACACCAGTGAGAGCATGCCTCGACGAGCCCACTCAAACATGGTGAGAGACGGGAGAATGGCTGGTAACGTGTCTATACTGTGTCTGGTACAGAGTAAATTGAGACTCTTTGGGTTTCAGCTGACTGTAAAGGCCCTGCAGGTGTGTCCAGAGTCTGGCCTGGGGGGTCCAGAGTGCTGCCTCAGAGTCAGTTTGTTGCCACTAAGATTAAACATTGACCAGGTAAAGTAACAAACAGAGTGGTGTCCAAATTTCAATACCTACAATTATTCTGTAATAACTTTATATCATGTGTCTTTTATCAAGGATGCTCTGTTTTTCCTCAAAGACTTCTTCAGTAATCTAGCGTCTTCTGTTAACCCATACCTGCCAATGGACTCGTCTACTGAGGGTAGGGTGCTTTTAATCAACTGTAAGGTCTTTGTGCTTTTTTAGCATGTAAAGAAACACTGGGATTTATTTTCTGTAGTAAAAGCTGAATCGCAGAAAGAGGAGACCGATACTGGCCTGGGACCCGATCTTTCAGCTTCTGTGGAAACGACCTATAGTGAAAGGAGTTCATCCTCAGCTGGCTCCACCTCATCATCTGACCAGCCTATTTATTTTCGGTAAAATAGGAACATGAGTTTGTCAATCACTCTTCACTGATCTTTCTGTGCATATACAGCTATATGGAACAATTTATAACTAGAAATATTGTAAAAAAAAACAGTTGTGAAATGTCTCTAAAAGCTGTTTTCCTTCTGTTAGAGAGTTTCGTTTCACCTCTGAAGTGCCTATCTGGCTGGATTATCATGGCAAACATGTTGTTATTGAGCAGGTATTGATAATTGACATTTTCATTTCTAGCATTCAAAGACAATTTTATGAAAATTCTGGATTTTCTATTGTAGGGAACCTTTGCAGGAATTTTGATAGGTCTGGCACAGTTAAATTGTTCTGAGCTGAAGCTGAAGAGGCTATGTTGCAGACATGGGTAGGATTATATCTCAGCTGGCAGCTATTTACATTTACTGTGTATACTTTATTCCATTTGTATCTCAGCAAAAACAATAATGCATTTTATTTTATATGTTAAGTCTTCTAGGTTTTGACAAAGTGGTCCAGTATGCTGTCACTGAATGGCTGGCAGACATTCGGAAGAATCAGCTGCCGGGCATTTTGGGAGGTGTGGGCCCTATGCACTCTGTTGTCCAACTGTGTAAGTTCATTCATATGGAGTAAAATATGAAAGCTCAGATATACCAGAGTCGTAATTATTTTGTTGTTTTTGTTTGTACTTTCAGTTCATGGTGTGCGTGACCTGTTTTGGTTGCCTATTGAGCAATACAGAAAGGATGGACGCATTATTCGAGGTCTCCAGCGGGGGGCAGCGTCGTTTGGAACCTCTACTGCCTCAGCTGCTCTGGAGCTGAGCAACAGACTGGTTCAGGCCATACAGGTACTCCCAGTCTGAAAGATTAACAGCAAAGTGATGTTTTTAAATTGGTGTAATATTGGAAAATTCTATTATAAGGCCACAGCGGAAACGGTGTATGACATCCTGTCCCCAACACCTCCCCTGAATCGCTTCGCCATCGTTGAAGGCCGGGTAACATCCAGCAGGTCACGCAGAGCAGCTCAACCAGCCGACCTGAGGGAAGGAGTTGCTAAGGCTTATGATACTGTTCGAGAGGTACTACCCGTAACAAATCACAACCACGGTTTCAGATATCAAATTCACACCGTTTGTGTTCCAGGGAGTAATCGACACAGCGCAGACCCTGTGTGATGTAGCGTCTCGTGGTCATGAACAGAAGGGTCTCCCTGGTGCTGTAGGTGGGGTCCTGCGGCAGATCCCACCCACTGTTGTCAGACCTTTAATAGTAGCATCTGAGGCCACTTCCAATCTACTTGGTGGAATGAGGAACCAGATCAAACCAGATGCCCGTAAGGAGGATTTCCTAAAATGGCGCACAGAGGACAGTCAAGAATGACGGAAGAAACTTTTGTATGAATGCTTATGTATGTATGTGTTGGTGTGTGAATATTTTTGACTCAAAGGGAGCAAATACAAGGCGTACACATGTATTTGCATGTTATGCATGTGTGTATGGAGTAATCAGTTTTATTACAAAGTAACAGCAACTTCGGTCACTAACACCCACTATTTAACTAATCTGCAATACATTAGCAAAACGTTATTTTCTTTCTCATAGCAACTTGCTGAAATCATATCTCTCATTTACACCAGATTTCTTGCTAAATCAATTCATGCTCTAATGCGACTTTCAAAACAAACACATTTTATCATCTTAATCTACTTTTCTGAAGCAAACGACATGTTCCGATTGTGGCCTTTACAAATGCAAAGTTTGTGGCCATTTGCAATCTCATTAATATAGAAACCGTATTACCACTTGACATGTCAGCAGCACCTTGTTAGGGTTTTGATGGCTGGATAGGTTTTCATGCATATTGACAGTGACAATGATGACAAACATAATTTTAAGTGATCCCAAAATGCACTCGCTATTTGTGCCATACATCTTGCCCTATTTGCAGTTGCCTTTCTGAATCCTGGAACTTTTTCATTGACTCAGTGATGTATTATTCTGTTGATGGATCTAATTTTGTCAGACTCAATAGCTGTTTGTCATTATTTAAACTTTTTATCCAATGCAAATGTCCAGATGTTTGAGTAGAAATTATCTTCCATCTTCATGAAGGGTTTGGTCATGTCTTTAGTGGCTTTTCTACATTTTCATATTTTAACTATTGTCATATTTGTTTGAACATGTGTAGGGGGAATGGAATTATATAGACTGAGGAGGAGGAATTTGGGATTTAACTTTTCTTTTTGTTTTGTGAATACATGTAAAGAGTGTGACTGAGGCTATGATGCGTGTCTGAGGATGGCTGGTGCTTCCTACACCCAGTGTGTAATAATTACTATTTGCTATATTGTAAAATGTATGAATGGCCTGTATAATACAAAGAGGAGCATACAAAATTGATTAAAAAAATCGGTATAAAAACTGTTATTTGGTCGCGTGTGTTTATAATTAATAGAATAAGTAGTTAAAGTGCATATAACACATTAGACACCATTTATGCTAAAACATAGTTAACAATTATGCTTAAGGTTTTGCTAAACATTTTTACCTAGTTTTCCTTTGACCGTCTTTGTGATGTTTATTATTTCACTTCCCTTTTAGACATTTACAGGAAATTACATACGTAGTGGTAACCATTGTTAAAGTGCTGCCATGCCAACCATGTTATACCAATAAGAAATGTGGGGGGGAAGAAAATTGAGTGAGTCTCTCGACACAAGGGAATCTAAAAAGAAACTTAAAATTGCGATAAAATAATTTCTCCCCCCAACCTTTCGCCATTAAATTGCTTCTTCACTGGAGAAAAACTATTGATACTTACCACAGATATAATCCATAAAACCTGTCATATAAGACATAAGTGTCTACATTTGTTTCTACATCATTTGTCAACATAATTTCATAACGTGCAGATAAAAAAAAAGTGTAATGTTTCTGCTACAATATGGGCTCTGCGGAAGCATTATCAGAGCATGTTTGCAGGGGACATTTTATCCTACGAACCAAAGTCACTTCCGGTCCACATGTAAAGGCTCTAGCGTGTGGTTTGTTTACTGTGGCGCGTCAAATTTATGTTTTGCTATTGTTATCACAGTGTAGGTACGTAAGGATTCAATATGAAGTTACTTACGCATAACATGCTGACTTCTCACGTAAAAGGTGTCACAAAAGGATACCCGCTGCTCATAAAGGTAAAGATTATTCAGGGTTGTGGGTTTTTGTTTGTTTTTGTGCTCTCAAAGATTGCGTCTGTGAATCTTTATTTTATTTACAAGGGAAAATAACATATTTTTCCTGTTTATTGTATTTCACTTATTGAGATATTAAGTGTTTATGTGGTATCTAGTAATTAAGGGTGTTTGTGTTGGTAATATTATTATACTAGTAGGAAATAGTATTTTGGATGATTATACCACTGTACACTTGATTGTTTTGTTTATTTTTTGTTTTTTTCCAAGGCTACCGAAGTGAAAGTGAACGAGGTGGAGTTTAACCCTCAGTTTGTCATTAGGATGGTCCCCAAACTTGAGTGGACTGCTCTTATTCAAGCTGCAGAAGAGGTAATTTAAGGTTATACAAAGTAATCACCTGTACTAAGTGTTACTTTATGTTTTCCCACACTGTATTTCTTTTCAATATGTTGTTATTACTTTCCTGGATTAATGTGGGATTTCTCGGGTACATGAATGAAGCTTGGCCACAGACAAGATTTGCCAGATGAGCTAATTCCAGATTACCATGGAAATGAAGAATTCCTGAAGAAAGTACACAGAACACTTCTAGAGGTATTATCTCTGTTTTTTACTATTCATGTTATATTTATTTAGCTTTATAAGAAAAGAAAATCTGAATATCATCCTTGTGATTATGAAAACATCAGGATTGAGCCACTTTATGCATTCTAAACTGATTTAAATACCTGTATACTCCAATTGGTAAATTGGAGTTAAATTGGAGTTAAGACAATAGGTGATTATCAATTGATTTTATTTGGTTCAATGTTACAGCCTTCAGTGCCTGTTTAAAACTCACACTGGTCAAGTTGCATTTTTCTTGACTTTATTGTTTGACGTGTGTTATGTTGGTTTACAGGTGGAGGTGATGGAGGGCTGTCTGAAGTGCCCTGAATCAGGACGGGAGTTCCCCATTTCCAGAGGCATTCCCAACATGCTGCTGAATGAAGATGAGGTGTAGACTTTGGATCACTGCTAGACAGCCCTCAGAGAAATCTTTATAAAAGTATTTGCATCACTGAGATTATTTTATTCAGATTGAAGCTGGACTCTGAGGGTCTCATTGGTGATTGTTGGTTGGTGTATTGTTCATTCAAGTTTGTAATTTCTAATGGCACATGTACATTACAAGTTACACGGTGGTGGATCATTTGTATTTAATTTTTAAACAATTTCTTTTTGATAAAATTGTCCTTAATTCCATAACAACCAACACTGCATTATTTTATTTTTTTTGCAAATGGACTGGGTTGTATTACAAAGTTGCACAAAATGATGCCCCTGTAGAATTCTGCGGCAGGCTCTGAACCCCACCTCGGCCCATGTCAGGGTTAAGAGAATGCTCCAAGCCAGATGACGTGGCTGTGGCTTTGTCTATATTTGGATTTTGAGGAAAAAGCAGTAAGAGCGGCCAGGCTAGAGGTTGTTTTTGAGGACGTTTTTATTTTTTTTAAAGTCAGACAATACACCCCACATGGTATGACAACCGGGGCAGATTCCTGATGCCCCATAGGTAGTCTGTCCCTTTTACCACTGAAAAAAAGGGATCTTTAATCTCATGGTTGGTATGTGACAAATGCAACAAGTTGGAACAGGAGACTAGGTGATTGTTGCTATGTGGAGACATTAAAGAGTGGAGGAGGTGTGTGGACCTTAAAGCAGCCGAGTCTGTCCCACCTCTCCCTTCTACTTATAGCAATTACAGGCTAGCACTCACAACTATAATGTCGGTATAATGGGATGGCTGCGTAGCAGCAATAAAAACCACCCTTGACAGATTAACAGTCCTCTCCAAAGCTACAATTAACAAAGATGCTGAAGACTGAGTGAAAGAAAAGGCAACACAGATGGATAACAACATGGCCATTGGAGGTTTATTGGTGGATGTTGCTGTTCTAATTCATGATATACACAATCTTACCCGAACCTATTCTCATAATTTCAGGTCCCAGATTGCCTCCACTATAAAGTACTTCTTTGTAAACAATTATTAAAAAGGCAATTATTGTTTAAAACTTTTTTTCTCTCTTTTTTAAATTCTCCAACATAATCATTTTGCATAATTTTTTTAAAATATTTGTGCGTATTATACCTTTCAGTGAACTAGTGGCTGTATGGGTGTTTAGCATTGCGCCTATATTTTTTCCATTTGTTTTATTTCTGGTAGTTTAAAAAATATATATATATTAATTAAACACATACACATATTATAATCTTTTACAAGTTACACGTTTCTGGTAGGTTTTCTGAATAGAATTTATGTGTAACCATGGACACGGTTCCATCAGCAGAGAAAACCTACTAGAAATCCTAAAAACAATTGGCCCAAAACGTTCTATACAGAGAGGTCAAAACTACTGGCAACTTTTTCCCCAGATAAAAAGTTACATAATGCACCTTTAACACCATACTGTGTCAAATTCAACCCTATACATTGACCAAAGGAAAGCATCATTTAACTCTGTGCGTTTGTATGGTTAAAAGCTACCTCTAAAGTTGTGTGCCTTTACTGTGAGCAGGTTCACCTCTCCTCAGAGCTCACTCATAACTTTGCTGAGAGCACAACGCGCAACATCACTAGCTCATCTTCCTGGAGATGTTAGTGCTCTTTTAAGCCAAACATGAAGAAAAACATATTAGGTAAAATAAATAACATGTTCTGTGTTAAGATGATTGCAGTGAATAGCCTGGACAGTTCTGAATTGTGGCTTTAATCAAATTAAAGGACTTGTGTGTATATCAAAGACCAAATAGTTACTGTTGATTCGTTTTACTAAACTTTGTGTCTCCTCGCGGGTAAATGGCTGATGGCTCTTGCCAGCATAATCACACAGTCTCTTGAATTTGGTGGCAGCCCACAGCATAACCACCACCACCTCTCACCGCCTCGGCACCTCCCTCTCTCCGTCACAGCCTGCCTCGCCATCGGGCTCGTCTGCAGTCTTGCAGAAACCTGCTGCTCCTCTGTGCCTGTTCGGGACTTTTGAGAGACACAGAAATCACGCAGGGCAGGGGCGCACTAACATCTGGGATAGGCTACGTAATTTGCTTTACTATATTCATTTTTTTCCTTCTTTTTTTAAGGCACAGGTTTCTCATTCATACATTTTCCAGCGTCATGTCTTTTTGCGTTAGCTGACATGTTGATGTTTATGAGGGGATAAAAGGCCCACCATGTTTTTTCCAACATAAATCAACCGTTTCTCCACGCTTCAGTGCAGTCTGTCTCCTGTTTACCTATAACTGGCAGTGGGAGGATCTCATAAGATTCAACTAGGATTGTTGGAATGGGCCCATTTTGTGAGATTCTCATGGGTCTCTCGGAGGTAACTTCACGGGAGCCGCGACTGGGCCATTGATCAGCTCTGACTGGATTTGCGACATGGGCTGAGCAACAGCCACTGGCGTCTTTTTGAGAGCAAGTTTGGACTGATTGAGAATGGACAGCGGGTAAGAGAGACAGACATTTAATTTCACACAAGCTCATCTTAAAAGATCCCCATAGGACATTTATCTGTCCCTTTTTCTAGAGAATATCAGCTGCACAGAGCCACAATGCGTCATTCCGTCATTGTTAATGAGTCCGCAGTGCAGTCTGGTTAGAACCAATGCAATTTAGAGTGAACAGTTAATCTCGAATTGCGAACATCTTTTGATGAGAGAACAGTATGTGACAAGAAAACCTGAAGACGCTTGTTAAAGAAGAAGGCGCAGAGTTTATGTTATACAACTTTAACTACACTCCAGCTTGATAGAGCATTCGCCTTTTGCCAGTCCATTCAGCCCGCCTCACCGGACCATGTGGCTCCCGCACCTGGCCCTGCTCCTGCTGCTCCAGGTGTCTGGTGCGCTCGTGGAGGCGCTCAACACGTGCCAATCGATAAACCTGGACGAGCAGAAGTCCAGGCGCATAGAGGCGGTGCGAGGACAGATCCTCAGCAAGCTGCGCATCCGCAGCCCACCGGACGATGATGACGACGATCAGCCCGTGGCCCCGGTGCCCACGGAGGTCATGCTCCTCTACAACAGCACGAGGGAGCTGCTCAAGGAACGCGCGCGCCTGGCGGAGTCCGCGTGCGACCGTGAAAGCAGTGAGGAGGATTATTATGCCAAAGAGGTGCAACGGATCGACATGCTTCCAGTGCGCACCGACAACAGTAAGGCTTCAGAAGCGCACCTTATCAAAACTTGAACCATCATCTGATTGAAGAAATAATAATTATAATAATAAAAAGTAGGATTTGTTTTGTTTTCGAAAGGCCTGGCAAGGCTCATGTAGGCTATGTGCTCTACGTGGCGTGTGTACAGACTGAACTACTGTAATTTACTGCTGACATTCCTCACAATCACGTTGCAGACTTCAGATGTATAAATGACGTCGTGTCTCTCTCAGATGCCCTGCAACCTGCCGCCCCAGACCCGCACTACAGAGTGGTACACTTTGATGTGAGTGCAGTGGATCTCACCAACAGCACTCTGGTTAAAGCGGAGTTTAGGATCTTCAGAGCACCCAACCCACAAGCCCGGGCTGCGGAGCAGAGAGTGGAGATCTTCCAGGTAATTACATTTCAGAATCAGTCAAAACATGAAACAATAGATTCCTTGTGATGTTGTAAACCTTGAAATGTATTAGTGTGTCTAACATCAAAGCATTTTTATTTTATTTTTTATCATGATTGAATCATGTATTTTGTAAACATTACATTTTGGTAAATATTGCAGTTACTAAGGCCAGATGAGGATAGCACTTCCACACAACGTTACGTTGACTCCCGAACCGTTCAGACAAGGGCAAAGGGAACCTGGATTTCTGTGGACATCACAGAGACCGTTAAAGACTGGATGTCTGACCCGGGTAAGCCTCAAACAATACACTGCTCATACTTATTAAAGTGTCCAAAATAGTCATTAGGCACCTCTTTGTATTTATCAGAGAATAACTTAGGCCTGAAGCTGAGTATCCACTGCCCCTGCTGCACTTTCGTCCCATCTACGAACAACATTGTTCCCAACAAAAGTGAAGAACTGGAGGCCCTGTTTGCTGGTTAGTGCTTTTGTTAAAAGTGTTTGTTTATCCATATAAGAGACCAAGGAAAAGATTATAAATAAGAAGTGAATACAGTCACAGTACATCTGAAAACATGTATATTTAACCCATAGGCGTGGACGATGAACAGCTGCGACAGATCAGAAAGCCTGGTCAGGTGAAAGGTCAGGCAGACTTCAGCACCAAGACTCCTCACCTCATCCTCACACTGCTACCTAGTGACAGAGTGGACAACCCAGTGAAGAAGAATCGCAAAAAGAGAGCCGCAGCCACAGACGGCATTACCTGTTCCCGGTGAGACCAGAGGACACTCTACAGCATGTGCCGTCTTATAATTCAAAAACTGAATGTGTTCAACGGCGTGTTTCATTCTTTTCTCTGACCAAAGTTCACTTTGTGGACAACTGTGTGGAAAACTCACATAGTTGAGCGGGTGTTTAGACTGCATGCCAGTGTTTTATTTAGACTGCTTCACTGCTGTGGAAAGCTGCTCCTTCAAAGGTGATCTACTGTCAGTTTCCCATGACAGACCAACGTATTTGTTATTTTTCTTTTTTCAGTGGATCAGATCATGGCTGCTGCCTACGCTCACTCTACATTGACTTCAGACGTGATCTGAACTGGAAGTGGATCCATGAACCCAAAGGCTATAAAGCCAACTTCTGTGCAGGGAACTGTCCCTATCTGTGGAGCGCCAACAACCACTACAACATGGTGAGTTTGTATCAATCCTGCATTTAGTTTGAAACCAGAAGCAGACTCCCAGCTGTGGCACATAACAAAAGTTTAAATTAGCTTGGCATGATCTTGAACTGAGCTGAATGTGTATTGTTTATGGCAGTCGAACACCTTGGCCTCAGTGTTATTGTAAATGGACTCAACTTATATGCGCTTTTCTACCCTTATCAGGCCCAAAGCGCTTTACAGTAAGGAACCAGTCACCCATACACTCTCATTCATACACCAATGTATGCAGACACTGGAGGCAAGTAGGGTGAAGTGTCTCGCCCAAGGACACGACGACAGTGTGCATTTGCGGGAGCTGGGATTTGAACCCACGACGTTCCGATCACGAGACGATCCGTTCTACCAACTGCGCCACTGTAGATTAAATGGGCTAACACCTCAAGAGCTGTTTTACAACTCAACATATAGGTTCAGACGGCAATCCAATTGTCTTGCATTCAGAGTCGGTCTACGCATTCACTCTGGCTTCTAATTCAACTTTACGTATTGACTCATACTTGGAAAGAGATTTCACACAGTACAATGTTTTTTTACAACTCTAATAGCATGTCCAACTCTCTTTCTGCCAGATCCTGCCCTTGTACAATAAGCTGAACCCTGAGGCCTCAGCTACACCCTGCTGTGTTCCTCAAGACCTGGAGCCCCTCACCATCATGTACTTTATCGGACGCACCCCACGTGTCGAACAACTCTCCAACATGGTTGTCAAATCTTGTAAATGCCGCTGAGGAGATAAGCTCAGCAAAGACTTTGAGATGTGGACAATGGTCACCAGGAGAATGACAGCACAACTTACACATTTGAATACTTTTATGGCAACATCTCAAGCTATATTACAAACAGGACTCTCTCTGTTTGCCATAGTTTTTATTCCACTCTGGAAATGTCTGTGTGATACTGGACACTATAAAGAAGTGCATTATTTCTATTAAACCTGAACTTGGATATTACGTGGTGATGTGTGATTTGGCTTTACCTGACTGCTGCATTAAAAGGATTCTTTTATACAGGCTTAACATTTTGGCTCAAGGAGCTGGATGTGCCCCCGTTTGCTTTAGCGTGAAGGTGTTGATATGAAGGAGGTAGTGTGCGGAGGGTGCAGTGCTGCACTCAGATCTGTAGGCAGATAGAAGGAGAAGCTGTGTCCAGGCGGAGGCCTTGCCAGTTTTCTGCGGTTCTGGCCTGAAGTCTGCCCGCCGTAAACAGGATGTGAAAGATTTCCAGACACCAAGCCGACCACTCACGGAACGCTAGATTTAAACGCTCCCCTCATGTCCTCTGTGTCTCTGTCACTTGAGGTTCTGGGATTTGTGGTGGGAGGAGAGAGGCAGAAAGACAGGCTTTGAAAATTAGATGTGGGATGGATGATAGGGCTGTATTTGGAACAGCTACAACTTTAGATGGCGGTATTTTGCAGCTTTAGCAAATTTGTAACTCTTTGGGTCTGACTCAAACGTTCGCCAATCACACTCCGCTCATTTTCAAAAAGCACTTTAATTATCCTATTGTAAGGATCATTGCTGCTGCTCAAATACTGTCATTACATTTAGTCATGGCTATGTTTACCATCAGGGTCACTGATTGACAAAGTCTGCACCACGTGCACATTGGCCAGTTTGCCAGAGTGCCTGAAGCTGAAAAGGGAAAAAAACTTTGAGGCTTATTTTAAATATAGGCTCTCTGGTATGCCTGTGGTTTGTGTGTGTCGCATAGACAGTGAGAGCCAATGGGCGTAGTGTGTCTGTGTGAGGTTCGGGATAGCACCAAAATCATTTCATGGCTTTGTTATTGTCAGTGTTTTTGTCTGTTATGTAACTACATATCTAAATCTTTGATATCATCAATTACAATTCTGTTAAAAACAAAAAGGAAAACCAATGATTAAAGTGGCCAATTTAACTTCTGCTTACTCATTAAAAGATTAATCTTTGTTTAATTTAAAATCTTATTTTAAAAACGTATTTATCTAATACACCACAGATTTGTATTCTTTGTTAATTTGCGCATTTCACTGTCAAACACATATGATATTATTGACAAAGCCCTAAAGCATAAAAGCACAGCTCCTGCTACAGTACCAATTAATGTGTCATTTTCCTGCAATTTCTTGACTAAAAACAAAAAGTTAAACTTAACAAAGTGGCATTTTCAAGTTTTGCAATTCATAGTCAATGTGTTTGTAGGGGTTCAGTCCAGTGCTGAGGCTCCCTCCCCCCAGAGTAAACTAGCCCAGCATCTGTTAGTCTTTTCTACTTAACTACCCCTTACTATAGCCAACCTGTACTTATCCCACAGTGGAGTGGCTCGGTCGGTCTTACACTGGTCCCACTGTCCTTGACGGAGCGCCCCAGTGCACATTACTCACACATAATTTATGAAACTCAAATCCATACATACTGCTCTGTTTACCTTACAGCTTCAGGAAGTCAGGCGGCCCATGCAAACATTTTTCTGAGCTGGGAGTTGAATATAGTGTAAATAAAACCACTCTCCATACATTTAGAGCTCACTGTATAGTTTCACTTAACATTCGTGCAATTTATGTTTTTATGTTGTATTCTTTGGAAATTATATTTTTGACTTGCACTCAATTACGCAGTACTCCCTGTACTCAAGTAGTATTTTCATCCAAATACTTTTTTACTTCTACTTCTACTAAAATATGTAAAGTGACATTGCTCTTACTTGTGTAAATATGTTGGCTTCTCTACCCACCTCTGAGCAGTGCCATGTGAAAATAAAGCCCATTCACCCCCTGTAAAAATATGCAGGAGTTTGACTTTCAGACTGGTTACTTATTTTGGCTGAGGCAGAGGGCACAGGGCCATGACAGCCACTCGTAGTAGCCATTGGCCCGGAGTAAGCAGGAAACTTACTTTATTTTACAACCACAAAAGCCAGGTTCATGAAGGGCGTTTACAGTTCAGGATACGGTGACGTGCACTGATCAGTATATATAATTTTAAAGTAATAAACAAGTTACAGTATTAACTCACTAACACAAAGTCAGGGGTGAGCGATATCAGGACCTCGAGCCAAATACACTTCCTGAGCATATCCTCCAAGCCGACTATTCTGAGAGAAACTGCTGCACACAAAATGTGTCGGTCAAATACCTGTTGAAGTACTCCAAAAATAAAGTAAAGGAATACTGAAAACATGATTCATTATCATGTCCAACTAATCTATCTGGGGAAGCGTTCCCTCCTTATTAGGATATATATGATGTGCAATGGTATTTGTGACGCTCGACGATGGGCGACCAGTGCCACTAATTAGCCCGCCATCATGCAAACTTGCATACCCCATACAGCAGGGGTGGGCCATTATTTTTTTACATTCTTAATTCTGCTCAACTTTCTCTCATTGCAAAATGAACAAAGTGATTGAGAAGTTAACAAGATTGCTCTTCTCTCTGCTCCTTTTTATTCAAACAGCACTGATTTAGCATTTTGTATATCTATCTATCTGCCACTTTTTAATGAAATAAATACAATGCAAATGAAAAATATAGAGTCATTTGATGCCACTCTGGCAAGGGATGGTGCCTCAGATATACCACTACTCAATTTGTTGTGGAAATTATAAATATATTATGGAAAGAGTCGAGCGCCAGACAAATTGCTTTGTTTGCCCACCTCTGCCATACAATATATAAAGTTTGGAATAGAATATTACATCTTCAAAAGTCATTTATTGTATTGGAAATGCACAGTGCAAAGCCAAACAAAACCCGATTTGACCACAATCAGCCTCTTGACATTTAGGAATACTGTATAACCATGTAGATTTGCATGTTTAATTTCTGGTAGTTAATACATCTTGTAACAGTAGAATAGTGATTCCATTAACTGTCCAGTAGGTGGCAACAACTCTAAGTTGTTTCTCTACCAGTAATGGGGAAATCTGTGTAAAAAAATCAAAATAATAATACATCTAAATACCTTAATTATTTTGGTAAATGGTCTCAACTTATATAGCGCTTTTCCACCTACATTAGGCACTCAAAGCGCTTTACAGCAAGGAACCTCTCACCCATTCATACACCAATGTACGCAGACACTGGAGGCAAGGAGGGTGAAGTGTCTTGCCCAAGGACACAACGACAGCATGCACCTTCAGGAGGCGGAATTCGAACCCCTGACCTTCCAATCATGAGACAACCTGCTCTATGCCAACGCCGCCCCATCTTCTGCCAGTGTAAGTTTACATTCCCTGTCGGTCCAAAATGTATAATATACATATAATATAGTTTTATTATATGGCGCATCTGCAATGATGTGTGGCTCGGTAATAGAATAGTTCAGTCTTTGATGTTGCAGCACTGCTCTATATCTAAAAACTAACAAATATAGCCTCAAAACAATCACATTAAAATATGACAATGAATAATACTGAGGGTCTTTTTCAGTGAAGTTGACATGTCAAAGACTGACACAGGGGGAGAACTTCTTTCTCATTAAAAAAAACGTATTGTGGCACATTTCTCTGTCCTCATCAGAGTTTAGTGGTAGTGTCTGACTGGTTTTCTGAATGGGAAGAGTCTGGAGATGGGGTGGAGCGTTTTGCTGGCGGATGTTCACGACTGAGCTTCCTAATCTTTGAGATCTTCCTTCTGGGCTTTCGAGGCCGTCTCCTTTTCTCCTGTAAAGCTGCTGGCAAAACACGGTCGCTCGGAGTGTCTGAGGATTCATCAATGTAAGCCAGGTTTTCTCCAAAGTAATCCAGCAATTTGCAGCCAGGAGCATTTGCAGAATATAAGGAAGGGATGAAGTCCTGTGGCACAGGGGATGCTGACAAAAGCTCAGTTTTGATCTCAGGTATTATGAGTTTATGACCTTTTACCGATGATATGTCATTTTCTGGGAGTATTTTTCTTTCAGTTTTTACTTCTCTGTTCAAACTACTGCCTGTGATGCACGGTTTAAGTGCATTAAAATATGAGGATTCAGAGCAAGAACCAAAGGAGTCCCATTCAGAGAGATATCCTTCCATGGCCTGAACTGATGGCAGCTCAGAGACAGAGCGTGCTGCTGGGAGGGACAGTGATCGAGCCAGCAGCAGTGGACCTGATCGGCTCTGGACCGAAGGCCTTGCACCTGCAATACTGACCCTCTGTCTGTCCTGAGACACTGGGGCCCTCTCCAGAGAAGCGCGGCTCTCTAGCTCCATCATGGAGGCAGACAGACCAGCCCAGCGATTTGGTAGGTGACCATTTTCAGAGCCTCCTCGGACCAAGTATCCCACAGTGCACTGGGCTCCACGACGAATGTGTCTGCGTTCACTGCGTTTCCATTTTCTCCGCTGCAGGAGGAAGGGGTCATTGAACTCCAAAGGGTTAGGAATGCGGAAGTCCATGGACATATTCTGGATGTTCTGGCTCCAGTCTGTGGCATGGGCCCTTAGTTCCTCCATCTTAGCAACAGACGACAAATCAACACGTATGGTACACTTGAAGGTAAGAGTCTCTTATGTGCATTCAGCCAGGTCAACTCACCTCAGCTCGAGTCTTTTTGGACAGCACTCTCAGCCAGTTTCCAATCATAGTGAGGATTGAGGCAAAATAAGCAAGGCCAAAAACGATCCATAAGAGCACTAGAAGTTTGAACACCCCCCCCTCACGGCCACCTTTTGTAAAGAATCAAAGGGAAGTTGTTAAGGAAAGACTCAACAATGAGTGCTTTGAAACACTCGGGAGTTGTTTGCCACATTTTATACCTGGTACAAAGTCCCCAAATCCCACAGTGGTGAGAGTTATGACCACAAAGTAGAGCGACTCGATAAAGGTCCACTCCTCCACTTCCTGAAACACAACTGTTGGCACAGCAAGGAAGATCAGACAGCCAATCAGGATGGAGAGGACGGCTGAGATCACACGCACAGTGGTCTGTCTGACCTTGCGCTTCTGTAAAGAAATTCACAATTTCATACTTAAAACAAGTTACAATAAGATCAAAACATTCATTTGTTATTTTGATTGTTTTCAGTCTTAGTGAGTAAAGATGTTACCCTGAAGCTGAGGTTTTGTTTAGGACAGACCATTCTCACCAGGAAGAGAGTCTCTATCTTGGCCACAGCTCTGCGCAGCATTGTGCCCATGTGGTCACTCACTCCAGCCAGAAGGATGCCAAACATCGGTATTCCCACCAGAGAATAGCAAACACAGAACAACTGCCCAGTCCATGTCCGCGGGGAAAGATTTCCAAATCCTAGTCAAAACAAAGAAACCCTTGAGATTTTAGGCTTATTTTTGAAAGTGTGGATCATTTCACAGCCTGCTACCTATTGTGGTGATGATGGTACCACAGAAGAAGAAGGCAGAAGCAATATCCCAGCGAGTGCTGAAGTCGGCAGAAAGGCTATTGGCATCAATACCAGCCTCAACTGCAGACACCACCCTCTAAAAGAGAGAGCATGAATGTAGCTCGGTGTTTAATAGGCCTGAATCAACAAAGTTCTTATCGATTTACAAGTTGGATTTTCCCATATCTGCTGCTGCTGGTATTTCGGTACAGAAGGTTGTGTTAAATTCAAGAAATCCCTTCTCTAGAGCCAAAGCGTGAGACTAGATTTCTTCAGGAAGGCAAAGTGGCTGGTGACACTCAAAGAATGTCTAGCTTTATTGATTATTTGTCCACCTGGATGTTTGAGCAAAAAGAGTCTGTTGAGAGTCACCATTACCATCCTGTGAGAATCCAGTCACAGGCTTTGAGGATTTGTACAACGTCGAAACGTCAGCCGTTTATACCAAGAATTGCTGTATCAATTTAATAGACTCTGATTATTTGTAGGTCATGTTGTTAAAGTTGTGGCTGACCTTGACGAGTCTGTCAAACTCCACTTCGGAAACACATGAGTGGTTCTGGAGAATGGAGTTTCGAGTTTCCAGCAGGTTGTAGTAGGCCTCCCTCTCTTTGGGTTCCTCCAGGGTGCTAAACACGAGGGCTCCTAGGCCCACATAGATCATGACCCCCAGTAACAAGGCCAAGAGGGTGGTACAGCGCATCTTGGTCCCAATGTCCCGTGGCCGTCTGGGGGGGGGGTGGAGGTCACAGCGTTAAGAGTCAGGAAGCACCAGGCACAGCTGGTCATAAACAGGAAGTTCCTTTGAGAGGGCGCTGTGAGGGAGAATAAGCAAACATGTAAACAAGGCAGACATCTTTGTGGAAAGCTGACGGATAGTGTGACCTTGACTTTTGTATCTGCATCAAAAACAGTTGTGGACAGGAAAGGTGTGAGAACTGATGATGTAAGTCCAAAAATGTTAATAATTATGAAAAAAATGTTTGCTCTGCAAACATTTAACAATTAATGTCACAAAACCGCTTTGTCATAAACTTATGCACTTTACATTTTCTGAGTGGGCAAGTGTTCTTGTGGTTCTGCATAGTAGCACAGACCTAAAAAAACTACAACACTATTTTAGCAAGACAAATATCATAAAACTAATGATATTAGTTTAACTAATATCATAACTGTATATTTACAGTTACAGGTACACACTTGGACAGTGTGTATTTGAGGCATCCTGACAAAAACATTCAGTTTTATAGTGACGTCGAAGTTTAATTCAGTATTTCAGCAGATTATTTCACTCTTGACAAATAATGAAACCCCCTTGTGGTTTATATTCAACTCTGTGTATTCTGGGAGTTATCAGAGATCACAGATGTAAGCAGCTCATGTGACAACAAATGGATGTTTTTATGTACGGTCAAATAGCGAGGCAAGTACCTTACATAGTGTTGTCAGCAGCTCATCCCATGTTTAAATCAGCCGACGCTCCCACGGCTTTAAAAGCACCTCATGTCTTAACTGAAAAAGGAAATGCACTTTAATGAATGTATTAACAAATGCAATCTAATGCTCTCATAACACTTCGCATGTAAAAATAGACAGTAGTTTGGCTGTAATAATTTGGCTGCTGTGGTGTTTATTGTTTAGTGTAAACAAATTAAACATTAGAAGCCTTAAATTGGGAAAGGCAGAGTTTGTGTGTCTGGACTGGTGTGACAGTGAGAAGTCCCAGAGTCACTGTTGCTAAAGCTTTGGTTGGAGCCAAACAAAGACATCAGTTATCACTTCATAAACAGTCTCTGGTATATTTGGGTATTCTTAAGATAAAAGCGAACGTCCTTGAGCAGTATAAGAACATGACCATCGGAGCTTGTAAAAAACAGTTGGACTAATATGAGCTGCACAGCTGAGAGGTTCTCAAAATCAGGGATGAATGTTATTTGTAAAAACACTTACAAGTATTTTCCTTTCATCATTACTGCTAGTATTACTATTATTCCTAGCACGTTGCGGTCACATAACTAAACCCTCCGTTCATCTGTGTATTCTCCACTCAAAAGAATATAATGATGCACTGTTTAGGATGGGCAGGGCTATACAGAGCCTCAGATAAATAAAGCTCCTTTAGATCAAATCAACCCTGAAAGAATTTGGTTCCTTCAACATGAGGCTACTGACGTCAGTGCGGCGATCACAGGTTACAGGAATCTAGAGTTTTTGCTCTGGGAAAGAATTACTCTTCATTCTTATCTATTCGGTTACTTTCATCATGACGTTTTTAAAGCTTTAAAAACTGCAACTCTTTTATAGATTACAGTTCAAGTATTGTTTTCATGTAATAATGTTTTAATAATCGACATAATTTCAAATATATTGATGAAACTCAATACTGTAATGATAAAGTATTAAGGACTCTTACCTTTTTGTTTGAAGACTTGTTTCTCTCCGATTTGTTACGGTGCGTGTAGCTTCCTCTCACCGTATAACAGCAGAGCACTTTATGCGTGTGCGCTTTCTCCTTGGATGGTGTTTCCCCATTCTCGTGACCCTACATCACTCCGACGGAGGCTGCAGCAGCAGGAGGAGGGCGATAAAAGGGACACTGAAGACATGCAACATCCATTTCACAGCTGTAGATGTGATTAAGTGGTGGCAATGGAGGAAGGAGGTAGCGCAGAAGGCCAAGGGTTTCCTGAGTTTTTACGTACGGGCGATGTGTTCGTTTTACCTGCTGTCCCTTTGGGAAATTAAGAGACACTTAAGAGAACACACGGTCTTCAAAGCTTGCGGTGGGGTTGTGGAATGAATTAAAACATGATCGAGAGAAGGATTTCAGAACAAACATGCGTCACTCATATTGTCCGGCCAAACGTAGTCATCTTGACAAAGCCTTTTATTTAATCTGAAAACACAGTGCACAGAATCACATGACAGTGTCCAAATCAAGGCAACAGAAACTACAGCCCACAGATCCCAGAAGGCCGCACACAAAGACAACAACCATATTTAACATATGTTGATAAATCACAATCATGGTTTAAGTATTTGGTCAAAATTAAATAAAAGAATCTAAAACGAATCAAATCTAACTCCACTACAATGAACTGCACAGTCGCTCATGTACACAGACATTATATACAATGAATGCAAATAAATAAAGCTGTTCAAACAAATGATATTGTAAAGTATATTTTCAGCAGAAATCAGAGGGGAGCTTATTAGAAGAAAAGCGAAGCTGCACAGACGAGGCAGTGCACATCTCCATACATGGAGCGGAAACAGCAGGTTTGGAGTGACTCATTCTGCTGTGCACAAAGTAACATTAGGCTCACAACACACTGCACTTTCACCAACATCTACACGCTAATGTAAAGATGCACACTTGCGCTTTCTAAACATGTTCAAGTGTTACAGGCCACTTAAATAAAGTCACAATTCACAGTAAACACAAGTCTTTCTGACCAAGAAGGCACATCAGAGTGACCCAAACCCTCATTAACTTTGAATTAACAGAAACAAAGTTTATTAGTGTCTTTTCTTTACTCATTTGTTCCCAAAAAACATCTTAAAATGACAACCTCATTGCACTGGTCAGCTCAGAGACTAGTGACCAGCTGCAGATCGAAACACAAATGCTCACAAGGGAACAGTGCTGTGTCATGACACCAGAGGCAACGTCCTTGTAAATGTGTCAATGTACAATTTTTAAGGCTTTTTAACTGTAAATATTTGCATTGTTTCTCAAAACAAGTGATGTAACCTGTTGTCATGTGGTTAATCAGTTTCTTCTGCGTCTGCCAAGTTTTTCTGAGGGCCAGGTAAAACAGCTGTTCCGAGTAAGCCTCGCCTCACAATGTACGGGCAGGAAGGACCAGTGGGAATGTCAGCAAATCCTGCAGAAAGGAGGTACAAATAATTTAAGACAATGAGTTTTCCTTCACCAACTTCAAAGTCCCAACAAGAACAACCCATAACAGACTTTGATTGTAAACCGAGCCTTGAAGGTATATGAATATTTTTCATACCGACTTCAATTCAAATTTAGTCTGCGGCACATTTATGTGCAATCAAATTGACATCATAATTTTAACGTAATTGTTCATGTATAAAACTGTCCAACCCTGTACTTTAGACTAGTGGTTCCCAAAGTGGAGGTCAGGACCCCCTGGGGGGTCGCACGATGATTTTGAGACAATATTTTTTTATATTGACAATGAATTTGATATTTTTTCCTGCAGGGGTTGGTTGAGTGATTTTGGGGGTCGCAGCCTGAAAGTTAGGGAACCCTTAGTTTAGACTCATTAAAACCCAGCCCTAAACAGGATACATTTGCAACAACAAAAATACTGTGCATTTGTACTGTGGGAAAAACAACAACCAGTGGACTAGGACAAAAGTACCTTTCATTACAACTTCTGGCAGACCGTACGGCTCGTACTCGGTGTCGTCAAAGGCGGCCGACAGCTGAGATCGGTTTCGTCGGATCCTTTCTGCCAAACTCGCTGCATCGGCTGGGATTGGAAAAGAAGAGTTCAGCATCAGCCTGTCCTTTGACTGTTGGCCTTCACCAAACAGGGCAGGGGAAACTGTCGAAGAGTCCCCCTCTTCTTCCTCTTGTAGAAGCTCAGTCGGAGACGGGGACCGGTGGAGGCAAGGTAACACAGGCAGGCTCTCTGTTTGAGTGCCAACACTTTTCATGTCCGTCGCTACAGCTCTGTTTATGGAGAACTTCATAGCTTTAACTTCAGCACGAGCGGGACAGCTGCCATCCACAGTGTCCCTGCTGTCATTCCTTTGGTTGAGCCGAGTTGGAGATGTGTTTTCTTTGTCAGACTGTTGAGTGATGCAAGTCAAAACATGAATATACAGACGTAGATACTGACTCTCGGCTTGTTGTGATACTGATACAGCTATTGCTATACAATAAATAAAAAACAAAACAACAAAATGGACTTCATGCCAGTACCACAGAAATTCCTAAAGAAGTTCCTAAATCTATTCATTGATTTGATACCATGCTGTATCTATTTAACCTCTTAACCCGCACCTAAACCTAAAAAGCTTCTCAACTGGAGCTTACAGCCTATGGTGCAACGCCTCATTGGAAAGCTAAGGCCTACAAAAGTCATCGAAGCTTCTTCCTCGTTTTGTTTTAAGCAATTTTGTTGCTTTTTCGTCCCATTTTTGTCACATTTGGTGTCACGTTCTCATTGTTTTTTTGTAGCGTTTTGGCCGCATTTAATTTTTTTGTGTAGAGTAACTGTAATAAAGACACAAAAGCTTGACGAAAATGCGACAAAAACGCAAAGATAAATGTAACGAAAAGGTGACAAAAACTTGACAACAAAAACAGCCTCTAGGCTGTGAACTCTTAGGTCAAGAAACCTTCAGATTTGGGTAAAGCCAAACCAGGGAAAATGTGTTTGGTTAGTCGGGGGTTAAAAAGTACCCACAGCTGCCAGCCCCAGCCATTTACTGTGAGGCAAATGATGAGGCTGTGCTTGATCTGAAACCTCCATGATCACAGAGAAAGGATTCATGTTACTATATGTATGTCTTCATTCAGTCATAAAAGCAGGGATAATTAAACTGCGTAGTGACCGTTTAGGCATAATTAGCCATGTGCCCTGGGGTTTACAGGCCGTATTTTTTGTCACAAATCCAGGGAATCTGTATCAGCCTAAATATCAGTATCGGATTAAATTTAAATTTAAAACACAATTGAATACACAAAAAACTCCCCTTAACTTGTATTATTCCACATTATTATAAAACAACCATGAGATTTACCTCCGAATTGTCTTCACTGTGATCTTGTAGGATTGAAATAGGAGGCGTCTTAAATTCAGAGGTGGCATTGTGCTGTAATCTAAAAGAATAAAGACATTTTAAAGTTATGTTCAACAATCAAACCCAATATAAACATTCAGTGAAGTTGCCTGACTAACTGTCTAACCTGGAGAAGAGTGCGCGTCCCTGCAGTTTGTTGGAGGAGCAGGACAGCAGTATCTCATCCTCTCTCGTCAGGGTCACACACTCGCTGCTCTCCTGTCCTGTGTGCTGCAATTCAGCGACTCTCACAGATTCAGACGACAGTTTCCACAGAGCGAGCTCTTGAGCCTTTTGCCTGTTCTCCTCGGACAGGCCCTGTAGCTTTGTCTGCAGCGCCACCACCTGGAGAAAAGATGGTGCAGCAAAAACAAAAGTCAATAAATCCCCAGTTTAGTCTTTTGAAATAAACAGTTTTGTGTAAATGAAGTATTTCCTCTGCTGAAAACAGATGTTTTGTCATATAACAAACGTCACACACTGGATGTAAGTTGACATCCAGCACATGTCGGTACCTGTTGCTGTAGGTGGCTGATCTGGTCCAGCCGCTGGGAGCCTGCCTCTGGCTGTTCTTCTTGCTCTTCTCCAAGTTCCCGGCTGTCGATACTGCTCTGCAGAGTGTCGACCCCGGTATCATTCAGGGCTTCACGCGTCTGCTCCTCCAAACCCTCGCCTGTGTTGACATCAGAGGACTCGGGTGCAGTCAGTGTCGCGATTTCCAACTTCAGCGAGTTTTCCTGCTGCACACTTAATAGTTCTGTTTCTGAACTTTCCTCTTTTTCACTGCCAAGTGGATTCTCCTGCGCTGCGCTGACTGAACTATCCATGGTTTTTATTTGTTGCCAGCTATGAAGCACTGGGGATTCAGCATCAGGAACCAGCTGGACTGTTAACCCAGAACAGTTATTGTTGTCTGTGACTGGACTTTCGATGCAGGCAGATGCAGACTCTCCCTTGTGCCCTTTCTCTCCTTTCTCCCTTCCCTCCATTTCCATTTGAGCCTTTAGTGCATTGAGCTCCTGTCTGCACTCCCGTAGCTGTTGCTCTGTGCTGTGGATAGTGCTCTCCTTTTCTTGAAGCTCAACTAAGAGGCCCGAGATGTGTTGGCTTTGTCTTTCAAATGCCATGGTCAGCTGCTGGGTCTGCTGCGTCACCTGAAACAACACAAAACGTACATACACATGAGCATGAAGAGAACATGAAAACAATCCAACTGGAAAAGAGTTATACCTGGTTCTGCAAGAGCTCTAGTTTGATCTGGCACTGGTTGGCACGCTCTTTCTCCATCGCATTTTGCTTTTGCAGAGACCGGACTTGTGCTGTCAGTTTTGAGTCCTCCTGCCCTTTGCCAGACAGTTCATTCCCGTTTTGTTCCTGGTTCAGCGTTTCCTGTTCTACGTCTGGAAAAGTTGTAGGTGAATGTTGGGGATCAATGAGCGCAGTTTCTTCTGGTTGCATCAAATGTCCTGACGCCAGAGATATCATTGTATTGTGTTCATTTACTGACTCAAGGTTCGAGTTTAGCTCATCTTCTCTGAGGGTCAGGTAGGCCACAGGACTGTTGGCTGCAGACAGCGCCTCTTCTGCCTCTGAACATTTGATTTGACTGACCTTAAGCTGCTCTATTTCCGCTTTAAGTTCTTCTATTTTTGTTTTCAAGTTGACGTCTGAACAAGTTTTGTCCATCCCTTCCTTTTCCAGCTGTTTTCGCTCCTCTTGTTCTAAAACCAGCTGAGCTTTCACCTCCGACAGCTGCTTCTTCAGCTGCATATTGAGCTCAATCATTTCCTCCTCTTTGTCTTGTGTCTTGACATTTGCCTCCTCTTTTTCCCCTTCAGTTTTCTGTTGTCTTTCTCTCATTAATTCCGCCTCCAAAGCAGCCACAGCCTTCTTCAGCCTGTCGACTTCTGACCTCTCCTTCTCCAGCTGTGCCTGACTGTCAGTGACCTGATTGGCATTTTTCCGACTCAGCTGCTTGAGTCTCGTCCGAGCTTCGGTCTCTGCCCGTCGCTGCACTTCCAGATCATCAAGTCTTCTCTGAAGCTCTTCTTGCACCTCGCACAATTCAGAGCGCAGTGCCACGTTAGCTGCCTGGAGATCTCCAGAAGCAACGTCCTGCTTAGACCGAGAAGGTGGCGTTTCAGATACATTCTGTAAGCGGTCGGTCTCCCATCCCCTGTTACTTTGAAATCTGGATTCCTCGCTTTGCAAAGATTTTAAATTCATAGAAAGATTGTCACTCATGCATTCAGAGTCACTGCCTTCGCCTGGTTCTCTGTCGGTGGGATAGGGCGCAACCATTTCCCTTTTTATTTCCTCCACCTCCTTTTGCCTGGCAACACTGATGGGGCTGGGCTTTCGGGTTTGGGTTTGTGAGGAATGAGAGAAGGACGTTTGAGAAGAACTCTGAGCAGGAGAACAAACTGTGAGTGTTTGTTGAAGAGGGGCCGGGGCAGCCTTTTGCTCTGGAGAAAGAAAATTCAACGTAAATGCACTGAGTATAACCACATTACCAAAAAAGATGACACTATACAGCCTCCTCCACCAGGGGGCAGAAGTTCACAGGTACAATAAAGAGTGGCGGTTGATACAGTAGCTCCATTTATATGTATACAACTTCAATTGATTGAAGATGAGCTTAGATATGATGTGTTATGATACAGACAGTTCGGTCTAATGTTTTTACCCCCTACTTTTGACTGAACAACTCGTGTATGGCTGTTTTCATCGAGCTGCATCTGATTTTGCAGTGTATGCCATCCATAACAGGCACAATTTATTTGTCCAACATTAAAACCAATATAATATACGAGCCTGCCGCTTACCCTGCAGTTCCCTCAGTAAACACTGGGCGTGGTCTCTCTCTTCTGTCAGTCTCCTCCCATCTTCTTCAAGGGCTCTTTCCTTTTTCTGACTCTGCTTCAGGTTTACAGTCAAAGCCTCCGCCTCTCGCACGGCCTCCTAATGCCATGGCAACGCGTGAAAACAAGGAAGTACATGTAAATCCTGATCTTACGTCTTTTAGCCTCTGAAAAGTGTTCCATTTTTGTTAGATTAGTGAAAACAAGGAAGGGCTGCATCATTTATTCATGACAGTGAACGTCAGATTAGTTTAAGCACAAAATAAATATTCATGTTTTGTGCCACGGGAATATAAAGAACCCGCCTTAAGCTATAAAAAATTAATCATTTAACCCGCGTTGCATAGATTACCGTCAGTTTGATTTGTGTCTGTGCCTCTTTCTTTTGGCTTTGCTGTAGTTGTCCCTCCGTCCATTTAAGCTTTTCTTTGAGAGTATCCACTTCTTTCATCGCAGCCTGTTTTTCCAAAGACACCTGAAAGAGGATATTAAAAAAGTAATTATGAAAACGGATAAACATGAAGAAAAAAACAGGAATACAAAATACAATACACAATCAAAACTCCAGAACAGATTGACACTTCCTTTGCAAATTGAGAATACACCAACACAAAAGGGATCGTCCGGTATTGTTCCAGTCACTTGGCTTCGGCAGCTGCAGGTCGACCCTCATCGTGTTTGTGTTCCCTATCAGTTACATTGTGCTACAAAAGGTGGCATTGTTGGAAGCATGCGGCAGACGGGACTGAAATCCAAACTTTCAAATGGAAACAGGCACAATCTCTTTTATAAAAGAAACACCAATAATAATAAAATTAAAAACACAGATTCATGCTAAATAATTACACAAACGCAAACACACCGTTACCTTCGGGGGGTCAAAACGTCCACTGAGCAGAAAGGATGAAAGTGGGAAAGCAGGTGTGGAGTGCGCTTCGAAGACACAAGAAAGTGAAACAGAGTGAAAAAGACACAGGGAAGATACAAGCAAGAAAGAAGTGAGAGGAAAAAAGGTGAAGGTTCTAAAATACTGTTTTTGGCAGGAAACAGAGAGGATCGGTGTTGTATTTAGGGTTACAACCTGCCCCATCAAGACCTGTGCCGTTAGTTACTTAAAGGAATAGGCCACAGTTTTTACATACTGAGAAATGTTCTTACCTTAGACGAGTTGATACATACCCGTCTGGTCTTTGTGCGTGCGCTCAGTCACGCAAATGTCGATTTTCTAAGCGGATAAAAAGGGGCACTATATTGTGAGGCATAATAACACCTGCAGTACTTCGACATCCGTGCAGTAATATCGTCGAAGTACTCCAGGTGCTAACTTCACCCCAGAGCTATACCTTTGCTGGGAGAGGCTAAATGCTAACAACATTTGCGTGACTGAGCGCACGCACAAAGACCAGACAGGTATGTATCAACTCGTCTAAGCTAAGGTAAGAACATATCCCAGTGTGTAAAAACAGTGGCCTGTTCCTTTAAGAAATGTCAGATTTACATAGCGATACATAGGGAATGAGATTATATCCAAGGACATAGAGCTGGGTGGTGGGGACCATTAAAAAAAAGTTAAGCTACAACGGGCACTGAAAAAAAACTGGTACCAATTACATTTTCCTCCAATATTGGAAGCTTGATGGGCCCGAGACTTTTAGTAATTTTATTAAACATTATTATTCTGTTTAATTGTTCTATATAATGAATACCATAGCATAGGTACACAACAAAGTATAGTTCAAGAATCGGGTAAAAATTTGAAAGGCTCTACCAATTCTCAGTTTTGGAGGCCAATATGTCGGAAAGGTCAAATCAAATGGTGTTATTATGGCAGTCTTCTTTAATTTCTAAAGCCCGTCCCACTCTCTCTACATTTCGAGGTGGTCATTTTTTTGTATCTGTAGCTCCATTACTCTTAGAGGGGTGTCTTAGTACCTTGTCCAGCTGAGCCTGCAGAGCATTGTGAAGCGCTCTGTCCTGTGCAAGCTCTTGATTGAGTTTGTTTATCTCCTGCTGATGCTGCCTCTCCATGAACTGCCTCTCCTTCTGAAACTCGTGCAGGTCCTGCCAACAACGGACTCGGGTGTTTATTAGTCCACGATGTCCTTCCACTCATCACATCATGTATTTTAACTATGCCTCACTTGCTGGTGCTGCTTCTCCAGCTCCTTGGTCCGCTGCTGATGCTGCACTCGGCTGCTCTCCGTGTTCTGTCTTTGACACTTGAGCTCTTCCTGAAGCTGTTTGGCCTTTTGTTCTGCATTTGACGCCTGACCGGAAAATTACGCACACATTGAGAAAAACAAGGAAAAATGTATTGACTAATAGAGACAATTATACACACATTATATATATGATGTGATCAATTATTAATAGTAATGATCACTTCATTTATCACCTTTGTTAGATTCAGTCACACCTTGTGACTCGACACACCCATACAACATGTTCGTTCGTTAGTTATAAAAGATTACTCACCCGTTCTGCTTCCTGAGCCATGCGCGTGTGAGCGAGGCTGAGTTCATCTCGGAGTTTCTGTAAGTTGAGTTCTTTGGCAGCGAGATGCTTCTTGTTCTGAGCCACTTCATTGTGGATTGTGCTTAATGCTTGTGCTTTTACCCGCAGTTCCTCTTCCAAATCAGCCAAACGACTCCGAAGTTCAGATGCAGCTGCCACTGTGACACACATAATAAGGATTTTATGAAGTCGTGCCATGTTTGAACCCAATCTTAAAACAGCAACTGTTCTCATATCGATGACCGGGTCAAATAACCAATACTTTTTTTTTAATCCTCATTAAATAAACTCATCATTCAAAATGCATTTTTGAACAGCTTTGTATCCACTAAAGGAACAATGAGCTCAGTTATAAATGTGGTATTCTATAAGGAGGTCATTCTATAATGATCGAGTGAATGACTGTCATTTTGCATAATTCTGCAAGGGTTCAGGAAGGCTGCACGGAAAAACATGTCAATAAATAACCAAGGTATTACGTTAAACATACCAGTGGACAGTAATTATCTATTATTAAGCCCTGGGACAAAAAGCCTGTTTTTTTCCATATTTGAATGTATTATGTCTAATAATTGTACTTTGAGTTACACCCTGTGGACCCAGCATTTTTCAAAGTAAAAAATATGGTCTATAAAAGAGTTCCAGAGACACTATGCACCAAAGAAACGATTTAACATTATGATGTGGCAACAATATCAGCAGAACCACAACAGCGGCCTGTGGATTTAGGGCCATGGCCTCCACGGGGATTTCTTTACAGGCTCTTATGCAAGTCATAGTGCAACATTCATAACATTCCTCAGGTCTACCCTTTATCAGCACTGGCGTGAGAGAAGGCATGCAAAATGTGTTGCTCAACAACATACCTGTTGTACATTGTCCCAAAAACATGAAGGGAGTCTACAAAACAGCCAAAACTCGAAAGTTAACTCACACTTTAGGATAAATAAAAAATAAAAAAATAAAAAATTGATGATGATTGTATTTGTGTCCGAGTTTGGCACATCACGGCATAAACGTCTGTAATGAAACTTACAGTGTGTCTCAGAGTCAGTTGGCCTGGTCGTCGACACTGAGAGGTTCTGCACCAGACTCTGACTGAGGGCGTCACTGTAGGGCGTCTTGGGAGACTTTTGGGTCCGTCTTCTGGTTGTGGTGTCTTCTTGTTCCCATGGAAACGCAGCTGAGGGAGTGGAGTAGGCGTCAGGTGTTCGGACGTTGTGTGCGCCTCTGGGCTGTTGCCGTGGCAATGAGCCAGAGGGCGTATCTGAAAACTGCAGGCGCTGGGAAGGTCGAGATAAAAGCCGACAAAAACGTAAGTTTATACAGGCCTTTCAAAACAAGGAACTATTCAGGACAAATACACTGGGATATTACATGAACAGAAACTAATTTTGTCTAGACAAATGGTTCTAGAGCATAAATAAATCTTTAACGCATATATTTAGTTAGTAATAAATTAATACATTGCAATACAAACCGTAAATAAACACTAAAGAAATGTATTAGCACAGTATAGTCATGATCAAAAGTTCAAGACAATTTGAAAGATGAAAAAAAAATATATCACATTTAGCGAAGTAGATTTTCAATATGAAGAAGAAATGGGAGTGAGACAAAAAATAATTGAGGAAAGCTTTTCTTGAAAACAACAATAAAACTGAAATAGGCTGTTGTGCAGCTAATCCAAAATTTAGGACCACCATCTAAAAAAAACAAAAACAAATCTAAATTCCAAACATGAACCCAGTAATGAGTTGCTGCAGCGTTATGGTTGATCACTTCAAAAATCCATTGCAGCATTACTTGGTGCCAGTGTTGACAGGCTCTGCTAGAAACAGAGCCTTGTCTAGGCGTAGTGCTGTCTCACTGGAGCCTTACTGGCAACAGAGTAGTTGTTCGAGAATTGAGAGAATCTCCACTGGTATGTACGTTTTGGACAAATTCTCGAACAGGCTCTGCTTTTGACGTTGGAAACCATCAGGAATAAAACTTGTTTCCACCTTTCAAAGTCCCACGTTTGTGCTCCCTTGAAGGTGATGAGGAGACGAGGCCTTTGAAGACGCGTTTTGTTTATAAAGCCCTTCAGTTGCAGACGTCTTTGATGGTTATTGGGCTGCGGTCGGCTCCAGTAACAGCTTCATTTGGGTCGAGGATTGTCCAGACAGCCAATCCGATCCTCAGTGCTGGGGGCATTTTTTGTGTCTCGGGATCTTTTAAGAAATTCAAAATGACTGTCTTCCAGCGTCCCACCTCAGCAGTGATGGCGCGCTTCGAGAGGCCTTGCTTATGCAGCTCAACAGCCTGACCCTGGTCGAAACGAGTGTAAAAACTTGACAGAAAATGGCAATGAATCAATTTTTTTACGCAGATTTGGTCTTTTAAAAGGCATGTGGTCCTAAACTTTTCATCAGCTTCAAAACAGACTATTTCAGTTTAATTGTTGCTTTCAATAAAACATTTACACCTTTTTTTTTTGTCTCACTCCCATTTCTTTTTGTTGCAGACTGAAGTTCTACTTGGAACCTTGACCTTGTCCAACCAAACTATATTAACAAGTGATGTGCTCCAGATAAAAATGTCACTCTGACTATGGTTTAAAGCAGTGGTTGGCCCGGGCCGGCCCGGGGGACACTTTTGGCCCGTTGCCAATATTTTTTGGCCTGCCAGAGGATATAAAAAAAAAAGCCTAGCAGAGACTTCTTTATCCGCAAATGTTTTGCCCCTGATCTTTGCTTGTGTTTGGCACAACACCATTCCACTGTTGCATTTTAACTCTAAAGGTCCGCACACACTACACGATTTTATCGTTAACGTCTGGGGGTTCACATTTAACGACTGAGAATCGTAGGAGCGAACACTACACGATTCTGACAAACAGCTGATGTTTGATAACACAGCATGTCTGTGTCTCTACCGCTTCATTTCTCCTCCGGTTTCAAAAACTGACCCTAAAATTCGCAAAGATAGGCCGTGCTTGTGAGCGTGCGAAACCTTGTGCGTGTCCCAGTTTGGTCAGCGGTGTCAACAGTGTCACAACATTGCAGTGCAAGGCTCCTACTGCTACGAAGCCTTCAACTTAGCTATAGTTCTATCAAATGGAGATAAAAGTCGGCGACACGAAGAAGCGGGACGTATTTCAGTGGATTTAATAAGAAAAGGAGACGGGCCTCCGCTCCAAGATGGAGGAGGCGGAGGAGAAAGTGGAGAGAGGCGAGCGGAGAAAGCGGATAGGCGAGCCGCTAGCGGCGAGGTGAAGCTGAACAGTCCGTCTCCAAACTCAGTAAGTGCCACTAAACTCTGTTCGTGGTTGAAATGTAGCTTGACACGGTGGTTCTCGTAAACGTTTGGTGTTATAAAGTTCTGCCTTTTCGTGTGGGGCTGTGGCCATGAAATTAGCTGTTTGTGCCGCTGTTTTCACGGAGAAATGAAAGTGAGGCGCGGCTGTGTTTTTCTGTCTTTATTTCACTCTGTCATTGGTCGCTGTCATTGGACAGTGAAATCACCCACGTTTCTCCTGCGTCCAAAATCGGGCTTAAAAATCAAACATGTTTGATTTCCTGGACTGTAGTCCAGTTGCGCCTGACTGCTGCCCACACTACACGATTCCAACGCGAGTCCAGTCGTGCCCCTGGTAATTGTTAAGAGACAGTCCTAGAAACCTTCCTGCCGTTGTTTCATCTGTGCGCAGTAAGAGGGGATGCAGTTTTCGGCGTAACACCGGGCCAAAATCCAGGACGCTTTAAGCGAGGCACAATCATATATGTATAGTTTGGAGTTATCTGGTATTGAATATCCATGCATGAATAAAGCTATTTTTTTATCAATTGACCGGCTGGCCCGCCATCTATCGGCGTAAAAAAAGTTTGACCCGAAGTCAAGCCAACTTGCCGACCCCTGGTTTAAAGCATCCAATCGCAGTATTATTAACAATGCACAAAACACAAATTAGTACAATAATTGTGGTACCTACTCGAACATGAAGATCTTGATTATTCCCTTCTTCTTCGTTTCTATGACGCGCCTCTTTTTTGCTCCCTGAAGAACGAAAACACAACATAAGGAGTTGACAAAGGACCAGAGCACCACGACCAAAGCTTCATGTGAACTGGAGTCATGCAGTGGCCGTCTCAGAGTCCACAGTTGGGAACTGCAGGGGCTATTTATAAGGAGACTTATAAATAGCAGGGACTGTTTATTTTTCCACTGTGTAACAGTGATAGGAAGGCAGAAACCAGGGATCATAAGGTCAGAGGACTGTACCGCTGGGTTCCCAAGGCGAGGTGCTGCTCCAGCACGGAGTAGAGAAGAGAGTGGTCTCTGCTGCTCTGCTGCTGTTCTGTAGCTTTTCAAGCTCAGCCTCAAGTCTGCAAAGAAGAGTTAGATTAGTGCACTGCAAGGTTTCCTAGGTATTAACGTTCTTCCACATTCATGTGGCATCACTCAGCTCCAAGCAAAGCAACTGCTGCTAGTAAATAAACATATGTACAGTAGTGCCAAAAAAATAGACTCAACAGTTTTGCTAGATCCAGCACACAGAATGAAAAACAGCAGCTTTTCCTCAACTCCCATACTGTATGTATTTTTTACAGGCATTGACCTTTTCACTTCCTGTGTGAGCTTGGTGTTAAGAGTCCGCGCAGCATCCAGCTGACCCTCCAAAGAGCAGACTTGAGCTTGTTTGCTTTGAAGATCCTGAGAAAGGCGCCCCTTGCTGGTTACTGCCACCTGGGCCTCCTCTTGTACTTTTTGGAGCTCCCTGTGTGACGACTGCAGCTCCACACGCACTTCTTCATACTGTTGCGGACCAGAAAAGTCAGAACTGAGCATTGTTTGTCAAATATAAAGTGTGTCATCATAAAGGGTAGAAACAGGGGAATAACCTTGGCCGTCTGTTTTTCGAGGCTCGTTTGAATGTTGTCCAGCAGAAGTTGTTTCTGCTTGTTCTCTCGTGACAATCGCTCATGGTGAACCTGCAACTCCTTCACTTTTAGTAGGACCTTTCCAGACAGTCCCACTGTCCAGTCCTCCTCTGCCCAGCTCATTTCACTTTGCCTGAGAACATGGCAGACCACAACAGAAAATATAACAACGGTGATGTACAAGCTTTTTAATCTCTTAACCCCCATCTAGTTTGGCTTTACCCAAATATAAAAGCTTCTTGAAAAAAAAGCCACAAAAACTAGGATGAAAACCTAACAACGTGACGACTACATGACAAAAATAGTGACGAAAACATGACAAAAAGTGACACAAAAGTGACAAAAAAGTGACAAAAAAAGTGACAAAAAAGTGACGAAAACGTGACAAAAAAGTTACAAAAACGTGACGAAAACGTGACGAAAACGTGACGAAAACGTGACAAAAATGTGACAAAAAAGTGACACAAAAGTGACAAAAAAAAGTGACAAAAACGTGACGAAAAATGTGACAAAAATGTGACGAAAACGTGACGAAAAAGTGACAAAAACGTGACGAAAACGTGACGAAAAAGTGACAAAAAAGTGACAAAAACGTGACAAAAAAGTGACAAAAACGTGACGAAAACGTGACAAAAAAGTGACAAAAAAGTGACAAAAACGTGACGAAAACGTGACAAAAAAGTGACAAAAATGTGACAAAAATGTGACGAAAACGTGACAAAAATGTGACAAAAAAGTGACGACTACATGACAAAAATAGTGACGAAAACATGACAAAAAGTGACACAAAAGTGACAAAAAAAGTGACGAAAACGTGACAAAAAAGTTACAAAAACGTGACGAAAACGTGACGAAAACGTGACAAAAATGTGACAAAAAAGTGACACAAATGTGACGAAAAAGTGACGAAAACGTGACAAAAATGTGACGAAAAAGTGACAAAAACGTGACGAAAAAGTGACAAAAAAGTGACAAAAAAGTGACGAAAACATGACAAAAAAGGCGCTAAAAAGCTATGGATTTGGGTAAAGCTGAACTGGAGAAAATGAGCTCGGTTAAGGTAAGAGGTCCCCCCCCCCTCCCAGATGGACACTAATGTGAAATATGCTGCAAATGAAATGTGGAAAATGGACATTCCAGACAGGGACAGTCTAACCTGTAGGACGCTTCAGAACTTTGTTTTAACATCAAAGCATTTAATGTAAAGTCTTTATTCTGTTTTTGTGAAGGTCAGTCAGAGCGGACAATCCATGCCAAGTTTTGAGAACTGAAATAATCTGCATGTAAACGGTATTTAGCCTTTATCCTCTGGTCCATAATGAACAATACACAGAGCAATATTGAATTATTTCTGATATGAAGGGAACAAAAAAAAAACTTAACAATACTTTTGCCATTTTATCTATGGCATAAAACAAAACAAAACAAAAATAAACAAACGTCTATTATTGTTCTTATTAATAATAATAATACTGTTATTACTATCATTACTATTATTGTCATCAATCATCATTATGAGTATTATCATTGTTTGTATTATTATTATTTATTATTATTATTATCAGTCGCAGATATCTCTGATCACGAGGTTCAAGACAGAAGTGACAACTTCAACAACTTTGAGACCCAATTACTTTGTGTTTGCTATAACAGATCACACGTACCACGCACTACTGTCACCAGAGGACTGTCCATGTTGTTTTTCTCCATAAGAGGTCAGGTTGATAAAATGACTTACTTAGCCCCAGAGCTAAAGGCTAACCCCGCCGCAGTAATTGGCACTCACCATTCACTTGAGGCGGAATCAACAAAAGGCGCCAGTCACCGGGAGCTCACAGCCAACATATACTGAAGTGTCTGGACGTAACACACAAAGCAAACACACTTATTTCAAAGTCAAGGGAAAGATTAGCCCAGTTTGATGCTGTCTCGTGCAGCTGCTGACAGGGAAAAAACCTGTGTGGCACGAGGCGGGGCGGAGGACAGTGACGTAGTGACGCGGCAGCTGGACATATTTTGGGAAAGACCAGAGGCAGCGAGTGAACCTCTGCCGACCCCTACCGACAAAACTCATCTGGCCCCGCACAAGCCGTCTAAACTGATTTTGTGGATGTGGATTGAGTGTGTGGTTAATTAAGGCCACCATCCTACCCCATCCTGAACATTTAACATGTTTCAGAAGCACTAAGTGGTGTGGTCTTGATCAATAGCCTAGATAAACGGGTTCACTTCCCTCTAAGTGTACTCTCAACAACAACAAAATTAGATTACAAAATCATTGTGTTTATTCTTCCAGGTACTGTCTGGATTTGACTGTAATCTGGGATTTGTTTGCTCACTGCTGAGGGTGTGGAAATCCAGGAACCAGACAGGCTCGATCTTCAGGAAGGAGGTGCGAGCTTTAATAGATTATGTAATGTTACCGCAACACATCAAGCTAAAGATATTGCATAAATTCAAAATACTTGTTGCTATAACATCACAGTTGGTCACTTACGTTTTAATAGCCTATAGGCTATAAACTGATCAATGACCAATGAAACGTACAATGTAGATAGCCTTCATGTAAATTGCATGCACCTCACAGGTTCTTTTCTTCCTACAGAAGGAGCAACACTGTGCTCCACCAAGTGTACACTTGTGTCGTGGTAAGCTCACCTCGTCATCTGCTCCTTATTAATACCGGATTATGTTCATTCTCAATCCAAACTCCACATAGTACACATACTGTCTGCTTAGGGCCATCAAGGGCAGCAAAGCAGACAGGTAACTGTGTGCCAAGTCTGTGCACTTTAGGTATCCCTCTGAGAATTTATAACTTCACCAGAGAGAGGAATTTTGTATCTGCAGGCATCTAAATCTGTTCACGCAAAAGGTAAGAAAAGGGTAAAATATGTGATGTATTCAGATTAAGGACTACATTATGAAGGACTGTAAGATAAATTGAAACATTTCTGTTTCTCATGCGCTCCAATAGTTATAAATGTTATCACATGTATTTCAGATGTTCCCCTGGTCTGCAGTCTTCTCCATTGAGCCCAAGGTCCCTGGACAGCGCAGCACTGAGGAGCTTGTAACCAACACCCTGATGCTGGAGCTCGGGGCCATGGTCAAACGCACAGAGCGCATCCGTTTGGAGCGGGCCAAAGAGGGCCGCCGCAGGCGCCGCAGCTCCTCCTCAGCTGCAGACTACAGTTGGCTGGCCAACAACCCAAATCCACAGCCCTATGAGCTGACACCCAACGACGTACTGGAGCTACAGGACCTCTGCACCAAGGTCCCACCTGCACAGTGCGGGCCAGTGATTCAAAGGTGAGTTTGACTAAAGACACACAGAAAATAGACATTCATAAATCATGTTAACTTCAGCCTATGAGAGCACTGAGCCTCCAGTTAAAAGGATATTAATATTTGTAATATCCAACCACAACCTGGACCCCTAACTGACCAGAAAAATCCCAAACAACCCCACTCCTAATCAATGTGACGTCGTTTAAACCCGAAATTTAAGTAAGGATTAATTGTTCTATTGACATGTATTGTATTGCCATAAGTCTACAATTACAGATGTTTAAGATTGGGTCCTAACAAAATTGGCGCAATTTCTTTTTTGTTAACAATTAAAGAGGGAAGCATTATTAGTTAAGCTCCAAAGTAATTCCTAATGCATTTTATGCTGTTTCTATTTTGTGTTGAAATTGGTTTTCTCACATTGTACTTATGTAAAGCACTTTGGTTCAGCAAGTGCTGTTGTAAAGTGCTGTACAAATAAAGGTTGATAGATTGATTTTTAACATCCCAAGTCTTCACAGGGATGACGAGCACATTTCAACATAAGAGCTTTCACGGAGCAATATTACATTAACGTAAACAACTAGCTGCAAGTTCATGATCAAGAAAAAGATATTTAGATAGACAGCGCGTGTTTTCTTTTACATTATACTGAAGGATAACAGTGCAGTTCAAATATGTTGAGGGACTTTATGGCTCAGAGATTTAGAAGGGTGGCTCAGGACCTCATACCATCGTTTTGCTTGTTTTAGGTTTCGGAGGCTGGTGTCACAGATGGAGCCAGAGGTTCACGAAGTTCCCCGCATGTTTCGGTCGGTCCTGCGTGAATGTGTGAATGAACTGAGTGAAAATGAAGAGTTCCAGGAGCAAGTTATTGAGAAGCAGCAACGCAGCAAAAGCCTGTCCTTTGTTACCTTTCGCACCAAGTTTAGAACAGGGCCTTCCACAAAGGCATCTGCTTTCAGAGGCTCTCGGGGAGATCTGCAGCAGGAGGTGGACTGGTCCGATGAAGACGATTCAGAGGGAGAAGACGAGGCCATCAGAGCACGGGCAAAAAAAGGCAGGAGCAAAAGCATGCCAGACATTGCCCCAATGGAACAGAGCGCACATGTATGAGACAAAGTCATGGACACAGAGAACAGGGGAAAAAAAAAAAATGCAAAAATTCTAGTTAGTGACTATAAACCGTTTAAGCATTTAGTTTCTAAAGACATAGAAATAATGAAATTATTAACTCAATCATTAGCTGGCAACAAGAACTGTAAAAACATTAACACCCAAAATTAAATTGCCTTTTTATTTTCAATACTTTGTGGAATGAGGTTTGTTTTTGCAGTTTTATTAATAAAACACTGCTTTTTGACAAACTGTGACGTATTTGCTATTGTTAAAAACTTTACATAATAAATCATGACAAACTGCCATCTAGTACTGCTTTTTGATAAAGATTGTTTGTGTGCACCAAGCTGTTATGAGCCCTTCTTAAAGCAGCATCATTTACCCGCTGGGCTAATATTATCTCTCCTGACTAATCCGCTTATACCAAGACAACTCAGCGGAGCTGTGAATGCCAGTACCCCATTATTCTTTTATTAATATGCACTTTCTTATCAATACATCATTTTAGCTATTTGCACTGTATACAATTAAGTCAAGGCATTTGGCTAAAAATGAACATAGGAAAACCGTATTAAAAAAGCTGTGTTCCTTTAAATGAATTGCAGTATAGATTTACAAACAGTGACCTCCAGGGAGTCTTGGTAACAAAACCCCTGCATAGGGTTCTCCGATGCCAAACAAGATCCATGATAAGGTCTTTCATTCCAAAAATGACAGTAGAGTTTTGTTTAAAATAGATTTCGCACAACTTGTAAGGACCAGTAACAATCTGCCACTTTCCCGAAGCGTTTCTTCCAGTGGTCCATCAGGTAGGTTCACAGCTAAAAAGTCAAACAGGTCACAGTTATTCCAATAGTTCCCATTTGGCAAATAAAGAGAAAGCAAAACAGAAAGTGAATTTGTGATAGAAGATAGACATATTCTACAATAAAAGTTAGTCAGGAACTCTTAAATTAAGCTGTGAGTTGAAAATGTACTCGTTTTCACTTATTTGGCTTTGAGTAACAAAAAAAAAAAAATCTAAAGGATGGGGACAAGTTCAAATAAAATACAGTTTGCAGAATCAAACTATTAAATTAAATTAAGTGTCCATAAAACAATACTGAACAGCATCTCCTCTATAACTGTAGATACTATAGTTTCACTTGGATTTCCCGATGTTGCCCCCGCTCCAGATAATCAAGTAAGGGACAAAAGTATGTGGCTTGGGAAGCTGAGACAACCCCAAACGTCCAAACAGTTTCTTTAAGAAACGAGTCCTTCAGATATTTCTCATCATGTTGTCCAGTCGAGTTTCATTGTAGTCTTTTATTCTTCAAGCAAAGAAGACAACAAAGATGATGAAGAAGATGATGAGGACCAGAAAGATCTTTATCATCAGCCAGCGATTGGAGGAAACGGACTGAAAGTATTTCAGGATTTCTGTATGCGCTGCCTCCACGTTCAACTGAGTGTCCTCAACGTTGGCGTCAATCCTGGAAAAATGAGAACGTGAAAATCAAACATATGTTTATGTGTGTTCATCCTTAATGCTGACACAACACCCACCTCTGGATGGTCTCCTCTTGCTCTTTTACCATGTGTGCGAGCTGCTGAAATATAGAGCCCAGCTCCACTATCGTGCTCTCAATGTTCTGCATGGTGTCAGCGCGGCTCTGGATGTAGGAGTCCTGACAGAATCACATCAACAGTTTATCACGGAGTAAAAGCTCATGATGGGCTCTGGCTTGAGACCAGTTTACATTAACATAGTAGTATTAGTTTTAGTGACATACTAATTTCCTCGCAGTTTACATTCATTTAATTTTACTTTTTGAGCACCTGTCCCGGTGTTCTACAGTCAGTGTTTATGCTGCTCTGATGGAGCTGAGGATAACATAAATTATATCGTGTCCACAACGATATAAAAAATTGCAACGATATAAAAAATTATATCACGATAACGATATGCGATATGATATGGCCCACCCCTAATGGTAGAGTAATTGGCAAGTGGACCTCTCTTGCATATGGGGCTTAAAAATAGACTTGTTTTTGTAAAGAATTAAATAGTAACAATGAAATACAGGCCCTAGAGCTGGAGAAGACTAACTGGGGTTCCTCCTGCACGGAGCTGTAGGAATAATTTATGGAAAAAACACTTTTCAGTTTGAATTTACGGGGTGACTAATAACTTCAGCACGGCATAATACCGTAGAAGAAACAGCTAAATTTAACAGTTTTGCCCAAGAATTATTCAAAACTGCGTGAATGTAGTGAAATTCCACTCAAGATATGTTTTTGATGAGAGCACATCGTTATAACAGTTTAAAACTCAAAAAGTCGATTTGCATGATATGTCCACTTTAATAAGGTCAGGTGCAGGCAAAAACTCGGGTCTGGGAGGAGTTTGGAGAAGCCATGGAGGAGGACTATCGGTCGGCCTCGAAGAGATTCTGGCAAACCATCCGGCGCCTCAGGAGGGGGAAGCAGTGCTTCACCAACACTGTTTACAGTGCGGGTGGGGGGCTGCTGACCTCGACTGGGGAGGTGGTCGGGCGGTGGAAGGAGTACTTCGAGGATCTCCTCAATCCCACCGTCACGTCTCCCGATGAGGAGGCAGAGGCTGGGGACCCGGAGGGGGGCTCGTCCATCACCCAGGCTGACGTCACCGAGGTGGTTAGAAAGCTCCTCGGTGGCAAGGCCCCGGGGGTGGATGAGATTCGTCCCGGGTACCTTAAGTCTCTGGATGTTGTAGGGCTGTCTTGGCTGACACGTCTCTGCAACATCGCGTGGCGGTTGGGGACAGTGCCTCTGGATTGGCAGACCGGGGTGGTGGTCCCCCTCTTCAAGAAGGGGGATCGGAGAGTGTGCTCCAATTACAGAGGGATCACACTTCTCAGCCTCCCTGGTAAGGTCTATTCCAGGGTGCTGGAGAGGAGGATCCGGCCGATAGTCGAACCTCGGATTCAGGAGGAACAATGCGGTTTTCGTCCTGGTCGTGGAACACTGGACCAGCTCTATACCCTTCATCGGGTGCTCGAGGGTTTGTGGGAGTTCGCCCAACCAGTCCACATGTGCTTTGTGGACCTGGAGAAAGCGTTCGACCGTGTCCCTCGTGGTGCCCTGTGGGGGGTGCTCCGGGAGTATGGGGTACGGGGCCCTCTACTAAGGGCTGTCCGTTCCCTGTATGACCGTAGCAGGAGCTTGGTTCGCATTGCCGGCAGTAAGTCTGACCTGTTCCCGGTGCGTGTTGGGCTCCGCCAGGGCTGCCCTTTGTCACCGGTTCTATTCATTACTTTTATGGACAGAATTTCTAGGCGCAGCCAGGGGCCGGAGGGTGTCCGGTTTGGGAACCTCAGAATCTCATCTCTGCTGTTTGCAGATGATGTTGTTCTGTTGGCTTCCTCAAATCAGGACCTTCAGCGTGCACTGGGGCGGTTTGCAGCCGAGTGTGAAGCGGCCGGGATGAGGATCAGCACCTCCAAATCTGAGGCCATGGTTCTCCACCGGAAAAAGGTGGCTTCCCCGCTTCAGGTCGGTGGGGTGTCCTTGCCTCAAGTGGAGGAGTTCAAGTATCTCGGGGTCGTGTTCACGAGTGAGGGACGGATGGAGCGGGAGATCGATAGACGGATCGGTGCGGCGTCAGCAGTGATGCGGTCGCTGTATCGGACCGTTGTGGTGAAGAGGGAGCTGAGCCAAGCAGCAAAACTCTCGATTTACCGATCGATCTACGTTCCCACCCTCACCTATGGTCATGAGATTTGGGTAATGACCGAAAGGACAAGATCGCGAATACAAGCGGCCGAAATGAGTTTCCTTCGCAGGGTGGCTGGGCGCACCCTCCGAGATCGGGTGAGGAGCTCAGTTACCCGGGAGGAGCTCGGACTCGAGCCGCTACTCCTCCACGTCGAAAGGAGCCAGCTGAGGTGGCTAGGGCATCTGTATCGGATGCCTCCTGGTCGCCTCCCTCGGGAGGTGCTCCAGGCATGTCCTATTGGGAGGAGGCCTCGTGGAAGGCCCAGGACACGCTGGTGGGACTATGTCTCCGTGCTGGCCTGGTGTCGCCTCGGGGTCCCCCCAGAACAGCTGGAAGAGGTGTGCGTGGATCGGGAAGTCTGGGCATCTCTGCTGAGACTGCTGCCCCCGCGACCCGGCCCCGGATAAAGCGGAAGAAAATGGATGGATGGAGGTGCAGGTCTATGTCCTTAATTTTCAATGTTCATTGTCAAATAATAATATTTATCGTTGTGTTATGTCTGGTTATAGAAACTTTAAATAAACAGCATAAACATTGGAAACAAATATATAGGTACAGGCATTGAACCCTGTTTTAGGATGGTTTAGGAGCATTTCTAAAGAGGTGCGCCTGAATTATGTTTTGGTGCGCACAAAGGAAAAACTTCTATGCACTGGTGCAACCAACTCAAACTGCCATGTAACTAGACATATTTAAAACATGTACCTGCTCATCAATGAGCTGCAGCTGCAGAGGGTTGCTTTGTGAATCCATGTCAATGGCCACATCCCCAAGACTCCTGGATTCATCCTGCATAAGGACTGAGCTCTCTGAAGGAAGACATAAAACACAGATTGACAAGCGCAAGTATAGCAGCAGTATAGCAGAAAGGAAAAAAGCAGAAAATACAGCGGGAAGTTACAGGAGCTAGTAGACTCCACTGGGAGAGTCAAGCGTTCCAGGGAAATACCTTTTAAATTTGAGGTGGTATAGCCCTGGTAGTCATAGCGTGGATCGCGAGGTGCATGCGGCTCCTGGGCCCCTTTTTTGCGGCTCCCTAAAATATTTTTTCATTTTTGCATTATAAATGACCAGATACAGTAATCATTCACAAAGAGTCTGGACAGTTGCCCGTAACAACTGCCCAAAATACTGTCAGTAAAATATTTGTGCATATTAAGACAATTCAGCATAAGGAAAGTAGGGTCTTAAACTTTGATCCTAAAAATGTAATTTGCTTGAAATGGGGTATATTTTGCTGACAGTGTTGAGGTCAGTGCAGGACATATCTAAAAATATTTGGGTAAATCAAAGGGTCTCGGTTTATCTTCAATTAAAAATGAATTAAGCAGGAGCCAGACATGCTTCATATTGCCATAAGCACAACATTCAAAAAGACTTGCTCAAACTATAAATTGGTTGAAAATTAGAATAAAAGACAAATTTAGGTCATCAGAATATATAGATCTTAATTTATATGAGCAGTAAAATGTTGGCAAAAAAATAAGGACAAATGCATCTTTTTCTTAAGACCATGATGAAGTCAATCTGCACAGTGGGAACACTGTAGATTGTGACACTAGGTATACTTGAAAGTTGGTTTCAAACAGTTATTGTCCAATTTACAATGCCTATTTGAGATTTTTACATGGCTGTTGGGTTTATATATTTATACAGTACCCATTTTCAATTGCGTTTCTATTAATGCACCTAAAAATAGATCAGAAAAATGAAAAGATATACATCTATTGTCATTATATTCAGTCCTCTACACAGCACTGTATAGAGTGATCACGCCCGTAAGTGACAAAAACACGATTCGATTAAACAGTGTCCAATATGAGACCCTTGTGAAAATACTGTATTAACAGTGGAGCAGACATAAGCGTGGACTCACTGAAGTTGTTGGCCATCATTGGGGACGAGGAGACCGGAGGCTGAGAGAACTGCTCTCTTCTACTGCGCTGCTGCTTAAGGTTCTACAAACACACAACAGACTGAAGACACCAATCCATCAAGCTCAAATTCGGTAAAATAACATCCTCTTACCTCTGTTCTGACCTCAAGGACCGATTTGAAGTCATTCGACATGGAAGCAAGTTTGGACTGTAAAAAACATTTCAATAACATTGTATGATTTGTCACTGCCAGTGGCAACAAAGAAAATTCCAGTTTAAACTCATTGTTTACCTGTAACGACACAACAATGGTATTGGAATGCGTTTGGATGTGTCGCCCCCCGGGAGCTCCTCGAGACCGCACCAAGTCCTGCAGCTGCGCAATCTGTTTATTCAAGCTGTTGATATCCTTTGAGATAAAAAAAATAAAAAAACATGTTTAATTCGAACACATATAGGATAGAGTGGATAGCAGTGGTTCCCAAATGTTTTGGACCCGTGAACCCCCTGAAGCTTTGGGTTGCGTACCCCCTATTTTGATGCAAATGAAAACACCATGAATATAGCACACATAATAAAATATCTTTTTCATCCATTATTACAGAGAACTCAAGCAAGTTTACCACATTTAAACAATTTTGGTTCGTCTGCGTGATTAAATAGCCTACAAAAATATTAAAAGAAAATGTCAGTTTTTAATTATTTTGAAAACAAGGCTGTGATTGTGAAGGGAAGTGGTGTTTTGCTCAATCCCAGTGGACCAGGACTGCTTTTATCACCCCTTTGAACATCAGAGACACTGGTTTGGAGCTGGACTCTGCGCTCTGGCCCCACCTCCTCTGCTTTACATTAAGTGTCTCCCTCACTGTCAAACTGCTGGTATAATATACCAGCAGTATATTATAGCCTACAGCGCACGCCATCTCCTCTCTTTTCTTGACAGAGAGTAAAGACACTACAACTAGGGCTGGGCGATATGGCCTAAAATCTATATCATGATATGAAAAAATAAATATCACGATGACGATATAATTGACAATGGACGAATTACTTCAAAATCCCAGCCTTACGCCTATTGGGAAGATTCATTCAGTGATATTTTATTCTTTTTGCGGCATAATTGTCTTCCAAATAAGCAGTTTACATCCTTCATTTCATTTTACTTTTTCAGCACGTGTCCCCGTGTTCTACAGTCACCGTTTATGCTGCTCTGATGGAGCAGAGCGTAACATAAATTATATTGTGTCCACAACGATATAAAAAATTACAACGATATCAAAACATTATATCACGATAAGCGATACGATATGGCCCAACCCCAACTACAACTCAAACAAATGTTTGGCTCTGTTCATGTTAAAGGCACAGCTGTTGTAGTGAGGGCTGACACTAAAGTATAAGCGCAGCACTCCTGGTCTCCGTAGAGCTTTTAGCACTCAGGGCCAAAGCTCGGCTCTAGGGGTTTGGTTCTGAAGTGGACGGTATTTAGGTCTAGAACAAGTTCACCAATGTCTGAATTAGAAGGAACTTCCACCTGTATCAGCGCGTTTCTCGTGCAACGGTTTTATTGTGTAAAATGTATTAGATTGTGATCAACTTTTTTTTCCCACCAACGTTTCTTTGCATACCCCATGGGGCGTCCTGTGTACCCCCGGGGGTACGTGTACCATAGTTTGGGAACCACTGGTATATAGGATATGGATGAAACATAACGTACTTGCTTAATAATATACGTTAACTCTTCAATCTCAACTGCTTTGTCATCAAACAGAGATTTTCTTTTTGCCACTAAAACAGAAGAAACATTATATTACATACTTTATTTGAACAAAGATAAATAAACTAAACATTTCCATGAAGCACGACTTACAAATAGTGAGTTTTTCCAGTTTGGCAAATGTATTACTCAGGTCTTTTCCAATTCTCCTGCGAAATGAAGACAGATTCCATTACTAACATGTATGGTCTAGTCATATTGAACTAGACATTGACATACGTTGAAAGGGGTGAAAAGAGAAACTTGACTTACTTTGCCATGACAGTAAAGTCACTGCGCTGTCTGAGGGCAGAAAGAGCTGGTTTACTGGGTTGGACTCCATTCTGTCAGAAAAAAAAGACGTAAAAAGCTTTAACTGAGCCTGATACAGTACAGTCATCAGTCTGCACTGTGTTAAAGACAACAAAGATGATGAATAAGACGATGACAACAAGAAAGCTCTTTATCATTAACAAGGGTCTGACACTTTACCAATTTACAGCAGAGGTATCAAAGGAAACTAGGGTTGGGCCATATCGTATCGCATATCGTTATCGTAATATAATGTTTTGATATCGTTGTAATTTTTTATATCGTTGTGGACACAATATAATTTATGTTACGCTCCGCTCCATCAGAGCAGCATAAACGGTGACTGTAGAACACGGGGACACGTGCTGAAAAAGTAAAAATGAAATGAAGGATGTAAACTGCCCGAGTAGATCATATTTGGAAGACAATTATGCCGTAAAAAAATATCACTGAATGAATCTTCCCAATAGGCGTAAGGCGGGGATTTTGAAGTAATTCGTCCATTGTCGATTATATCGTCAAATATATCGTTATCGTAATATTTATTTTTTCATATCATGATATAGATTTTAGGCCATATCGCCCAGCCCTAAAGGAAACTCTCATGGAAAATGTCACCCCATTGAATATTTTGGTCAGCTATTAGGCTTTTCCGACTTTTTCTTCAGTCTTCCCTGAGCGTCCTTAAATTGCTGCGAGAAAGCGCGTTTTCGTCTGTATCTATATGTTGTGTGAACAGCAACGACATCTAGCGTAATTAACAGTTTATTATGCTAGATGTTGTTGCTGTCACACATGTGCCCTGCTCTTATGCATTATTTCCTGCGAAAAGAAATGGAGTCTATAATATGATGACTTGTGATGTGATTTTAAATAATTTAAACAGTTGAGCGGAGCAATAATTGAATGATTTGGACTGATATGTTTTTCTTTAGTTAAACCCACCTGTCTGCCCTGGAGTGATTTACAGGCCGACTGAAACTCGACGGTCCGGTCACGGCACGTCATCCTGTCGCTGTACACGGCCAAAACGCTTAAATGCGACCACCGGAACAATGAGCCTTTCTGCTAAATGATGTTTAGGAATCAAACCTCCAAATGCGAAGTCAAATCAAATCCAAGGAGGCGTATCCGACTCGGGCATATGTGAGCACACAACTAAAACAAAAACAGAAAGCGCATTAGTACCACAAAAGGGCATTAAATGACTCAACTGTTATTATCAATAGGCATTTTCTTTTAACCATAACGTTAAGGTTCAACTGTATAAATGCGCCATAACATGCGAACGGTGTAATTATACCTTAGCGGTTAGATCTTTAAAACCGGTTTGTATGGTACTCAGTCTGAATCGCGCTTACAGAGACCACAGTCCAGCTTAGCTATGAGTCTTGTTGTGTAAAGGTTTCACTTCATGTCACAGCTGATCACGGCCTCACCGGCAGCTAACCACAGGGCAGGCTAACATTAGCTCAAGGATGATAACGGCTCTGTTGCCAGTTTCAAACATTTTATTGGTAAACCTTCGACAGCATACATGTGACATTATCAATAATGAACAAATTAAACAGAACAGCGTATGAGTTAGACTTACAAAAACACGACATTTCAGGTCCGTCGATGTTTCTACTCTGAGTAATCTGCCCACGGTTAAAGTTCCGATAGATCCGGGTCATTTCCGGTATTGACGTCAATGCCACGTCGACTTTAGAATCAGCTGCATGTCCAGGAGCCACCGCCAGGGGTCACTAAACCCACACAAAATTTAAATGATTTTAGCGTGTCCCTTTACCTTTACGGATAAAAGAAAACCTTTTATCATTTGATTAGTCTCTTGTTTTTTTTTAGATCATTAATGGTCAAATTGTATGTAAACAACATTTTAATCACGATGTGACATTTTTAATAAACTTGTATTTTCAAGATTAGACTGCTTCATTTTATTCTACACAAATATAAATACAATGATAATACAAAAAATAATTACTTGATGATGATGATGATGATAATAATAATAATAATAATAATAATAATAATAATAATAATAATAATAATAATAATAATAATAATAATAATAATAATAATAATAATAATTTAAACAGTGTTGCATAGGCCAGGCTGAGAATTTAAGACATGGGGCCATATCTGGCCCTCCAATTAATCTGGTTGAGCCCCAAGCTATTTTTTGTTATTTTATTTTTTTATGTTTGTATTGTTACAGTGATATGTGGTGTTGTTTTGTAAACTGAAAATCTTGAATTCTAAACAGAACCCTTAACTTTATGTATTTAGTGGCAAAATCAAACGACAGCACTAAATTGAATTCTGTTATCTATCACATCACACACATAACCGATATATAAAAAAAGAATCTGTTTCCCACAACAATTTTAGCTCAATAGCCCTGGTCTATCCTTGGTCAAAACACATGGCCTTTTCAATTTGATCGAAACTAATCAGATCTTTTTAAAAGAATAAGCTATAATTAATTGAAGAAAATTCAAAGTAAAATGTTGACAATTATTAAAAATGTATAAACAAGTGGGTAAGTGGCTGAGATGGGTTTGATACATGCACTGTAAATTCCAACTCATTGCGCTGACTTGGAATAAGTTGTAAACCCGATGCATAATTATTAAGCCCAATGTTAAGCTATGATTACTAGTAACGCTAGTATGATTAAGAGGGATATCACAGTATTCATTACTTTTGATACAAGTTCCGATTACTATACACGCAAGTCCAGGCAACTGGGAATTCCTAGTACCGATTATTTTTGTTACTTAAATACGGTCTTAACCTGTACTATTATTCTTAGTAATGGTTACTTAAATATTCCTGTTCTATTTATGGTTTATTTGTTATTCTCATTAATGAAGTTTCACAAATTTAGTACAAGATATAAATGTTGTAATAAAGCAAAACAAAGTATAGTTATAAAGTCAATTTATTTAACATTGTAAACATTTTTAGATGCAATTAATGATAGAACATCTCAATTTCTGCAGTTATAGTTTACATCAGTCCGAACAGGTGGATTAGTCTGTACTGAGCCGATGAAGCCGAGGAGCTGAAGTGTCTCAGAAGGTTCCACAGACTCTGTACATGCAGCAGGTTCTGCAGACTCACAGCAGGAGGACGGGGATCTTTGTAAATCACGGTCAAAGCTCACTCCTCAAAGTCTTCATCAGCGTGGTCAGATTTCTGTAACACATATGAAGAACAAAAATACTTTAGTCATGAGTCCCTATGGCAAGACCAAACCAAAAACTTCAGGTAAAATGTTGCTTTGTCTCATCCAAACATCTCAGCTCTGACTCTGTCTCACCTCAGTGTGTTCAGCTCCAGCCTCAGCAGATCCTTCCACCGCTGCAGTCTTCAGTCTGACACTGGACACACAAACCATTCACAAATTTTATTTCACATCCCACTCATGGCCAATTTGTCCAAATATACGATTAACAATTAATGCTGTCTTACCTACTGCCTGGATGCTGAGATGGTCTCAAAGTTTTAACAGCGGGTCAGATTTCTGTAAAACAAAGAAATACAATCAGTAAGCTCACTACAGGCATATCCACACAGGATTACAATTAGCTAATAACCTCAGGTGAAAAGCACAGACTATGGATGTCCTCAGAGTTTTATGAGAAGTAGAATAAACTATATCATATAAAAATCAGGACTAATAGTTGAAGACTAAACAGTTCTGTACAAATACAAAAGTCCAAACCACAGGTAAAAGGCTTTTGACACAAACATTTGAGTCCCATCTCACCTGAGAGTGTTCAGCTCCGTCTCATCAGGTCTTTCCACAGCTGGACTCCTCAGTCTGACACTGGACACACACAAACCATTTAAAAGATTATTTTTACTAGATTATATACTGTTTAAAAGTCTTACCTTCAGTGTTGATGCCGAGTCAGTCTCTAAATCTTCACAGCTGTCACTGTCTGCAAAAAAAAAAACTTTAGTCATAACCAGTAGTATTAGATATACATTAATTTAATGCTGTGAGTTGTTAAATGGTGAGTGCAAACTGAAAAATATAATATACTATTTTGTGGACATGCTGCACCTGATTTAACATTTGAAATAAAGAGTATTACAGTAATAGTGCCTAAGCTAATATGTAAATGCTGCATGAATAAAAATATCACAAATCTTGTGCTGCTGCTGCACCTTTGCATGTGAGCAAACACTTAGTAAATTACCCTTAAGTATCTATTTTCTGTCTTTAAATGACAGGTCTGGAGCTTACTACTTAAATTAGTATCACTAATATTAGACAGACCACTGTGCAGTCACCGAATTAAATAACAAATGTGTTATAAGGTAGAGCAAGAGTGTTATATATCCAAATATCCAAAGACACACTCACCTTAAGTTGATTAATGAGAAATAAAACCGGAAAGGTCCTGTTTTCTGCTGCTTCTTCCTCGATGAAACACTGAGGGCTGTTGAACACTTCTCTTTTGAATTCAAAACAGTTCAGAGCAATCTGATTGGCTTATTCTGCACATGTGACATATGACCTGAACCAATCCCGGGCAACATAAATTGTAGCTTCGTTCTGTTTCGTATGGGCTACGCCCTCTACGGGCTTCGCTATTGGTTATAACCCGAGGCATCGCCTCGCGCCTGAGAGATAAAAACATCTACCCGCTCCAATCATGTCAAGGTGATGGTATATCCATCTGGGGTATAAAAACCCCATCTGCCCACCGCTCATCTCCTTTTTTAACTCAGCGTTTGAGAGAGCAAGTTCTTTTCAGAACTCACTTCTACGAGCACGTTCTTCTCAGAACGATACTTCTACTCACTTTCAGGATCTTCTCGCCGCTTCTCTGCTCGAAGATGACTTCACCTGCCGGTGTCGAGCTCCGCAGATGCGGCAAATGTCCCTCCATTCTCCTCCCTGAGGATCAGCACGAGCTGTGCTTCCGCTGCCTCGGTTGGCACCATGCAGCGGGTGATGCTGACTGCCAGGCGTGCTTAGCGCTCTCCCGGGAAGAGCGCGAGCGTCGCCGGGGTTTTATGGGTCCGGATTCACCAGAACGGCCAGCTCAGGACGCTGTGCCCCTGATTCAGGACCCAGCCCCTTCAGCAAGCCCCAGGAGGAAGGAATGGAGTGAATATGATGAGGAGGATGATCGTCGCTGCTACGACGAAGACGCTGCCTCCATCTTCTCCGAGACGCCGTCCGGGTTACAGGGGGATCGTTATCCTCTCGACTATCTCCCCGCGTTGTTTGCGTCTGCCGCAGACCGAATGGAGATTCCTCTGCCCCCGTCTCAACCTGCTGCTCCGGTGGAGGACTTCACCGAAGGCTTAGCTAGCCGTTCCCGCCGAAAGCCGCGCCCTGTCGTGATGTGCCCGGCTATGACTCCGATCATGCACTTTGCTCAGCGTGAATGGGCTCATCCTCTCGCGGCAAAACATCCTGCACTGGGGTACGGGCCGTATTCCACGGTGCAGGACTGGACGTGGCGGTCCGGGGTTCCGCCGATTGAGGACGGAGTCAGGATGTCCCTCCTTCCGTCCTCATCCCCTTGGCCAGGCGATAAAACGTTGCTTCCCTCTGACAAGGATAAGCTGACGATGGCCGTTTTAGACCGCTGCTATGCTAACGCCGCTCAGGTAGTGGCGTTAGCTAGCAACATGGCTTTTCTGGCGGGCTCGCTGGATAAGCTCATCCACGGACGCTCCGAGCTGGCCCTGGAGGAGCTCGAGGAGGTCCAGACTACGGTGGCGTCTTTTCTCCGTATGTCCCAGGCTTTCGCCATTGACGGTGGCCGTTCAATGGCGGCGGCTCAGGTGGGATCTCGCCATTTGTGGCTGGGGCTTTCCTCGTTGAAGGAACAGGAGAAGCGTCAACTACTCGATCTCCCGGTTTCCACATCATCATTGTTTGGCCCTGACATCCAGGCAATGGTCGAGCGCCTCGATGCTGCCTCCAAAGCCTCCCAGCAGCTGGGACCGCATCTCCGTCCCCAGTGGGACCGTCAGCGCTCTGAACGGCGGGGAGGGGCTCAGCGGCGCGAGCGCCGTTTTCATCCCCCATCTCCTCCGCGGAGACGCGACACTCCGGGTTCATCCCAGACGGATCCAGCGCGTTCTCCGAGACGGGACCAGCGGAGGGACCGTGGATCTGGACCAGCGCATCGACGTCCGGGCGCTGACACCAGAGGGGGGAAACGGGGGCTTTTTGTTTACAATATAGGCCGTGCTTCGGCCCGTTACATTGTTAAAGAGCATGCTTCGTCTCTTATTTGCAGCGGAGACGCGCTGAGAGCGTCTGCCGTTCATGAGTCTTCAACTCCTCCCGCTGCTTTCCGCAGCACGCCACGGCTTCGTATTCTCCTACCGGAACGTACGGGGGATACGTCACGGCGGCCGGTACCTTTGACCCATCCGCGGAGCGGCAGTGCGGACTCGGATCATGTCACTCCGCGGGCTGGGGCTGCCTCTAAACCTCCGCTTGGCAGGAGGCGGGGCAGCCCTTGGAGCGTGCAGGGGAGTGAGACTGTTCAGTCTAAGAAGCGTAAGTCCTCTCTTGACGGCGCGCCGTCCTCGGCCGCGGCGGCGCCGCTGTCCGAGGGTGGGGAATCCCCGCAGCCCTTTTCATCAGGGCCCCCCACGTCCTACCCCGCAGGCCGGGGTGGAGGTGGGCGGGCCTTCTCCGTTTCTACCGGTGAGGCCCGTGACAGAATTTTATCAGGAGTGGAAGAGCCTGGGGCTTCTTTCTTCTCACTGGTTAGACAGGACGCTCCGCAGGGGATACGCGTTGCAGTTCGCTCGGAGACCGCCGCCTTTCAGCGGGATCCTCAGGACGAGGCTCCGAGGTCAGGCGGAGGCCGCGGTCATCCAGGAGGAAGTAGCCTCTCTGCTGCGGCGCGGGGCTGTGGCAGAGGTGGCTTCGGACGCGGTGGAAAAAGGGCTGTACTCCCCATATTTCCTAGTCCCCAAGAAAAGCGGGGGTGTACGTCCAATTTTGGACCTGCGCGTCCTGAACCACTGCATCGCGGAAAGGCTTTTTCGCATGCTGACGGTCAGGCAGCTTTTGGAGTGCGTCAGACCAGGAGACTGGATGACGTCCGTGGATCTCACAGATGCATACTTCCACGTTCCTATTGTGTCGGAACACAGGAAGTTTCTGCGCTTTGCAGTGGGGGAGAAGTGCTACGAATATCACCGCCTCCCCTTCGGTTATTCGCTGGCCCCGCGCACGTTCTCCAAGTGCGTGGAGGCGGCGCTGGAGCCGCTTCGTCGTCGTGGCATCCGAGTTCTGACTTACATCGACGACTGGCTCATCCTGGCCTCGTCTCGGCAGGAGGCGCAGGCTCACACGACGGCCCTGTTGGAACACATCTCCCGATTGGGATTTGTGGTCAACTTGGAGAAAAGCGCGTTGTACCCCATTCAGCGTGTAACGTATCTGGGTCTGCAGCTAGACTCCGGGGACATGCGCGCCTCCCTCTCGGCCAAGAGGATAGAGGCGCTGCTGACGCTGGGGAGAATGGTACTGGACAAGCCGCAGGTGCCGTCCCAGTCCATTCGTTCCCTATTGGGCATGATGGCAGCCGCTCACCCTGTGGTTCATCTGGGTCTGCACTTCTCAAGTCAGCTGGCGGGTCACCATGTCATGGTGCGGTCGGACAACACCACAGTGGTGGCCTACTTAAACAGGCAGGGGGGGACCAGGTCTCCCACTCTGCACAGGAAAGCGACGGAAATTCTCTTGTGGGCGGGCTCCCACCTGTCCTCCCTGAGAGCCCGTCACATTCCCGGCCTGCTCAACGTGGGCGCGGACGTTATGTCCAGGGGAGGCCCACTCCGCGACGAGTGGAGCCTAGCCCCATGGGTCGCAATGGAGGTTTGGCGCCGGTTCGGGGATCCAGTGGCCGACCTTTTCGCCAGTGCAGAAAACGCACAGTGCCCACTTTGGTTCTCGCTCAGGTGGGCAGACGCCCCTCCGCTCGGGGTGGACGCCTTGGCCCAGCGGCCGTGGCCTCAGGGTCTCCTGTATGCATTTCCGCCAGTTCACCTCATGCCTCCTCTGCTGCACAGGGTGAGGACGGAGGGGTTGGTGATTCTGATAGTGGCCCCAGACAGTCCGAACGCCAGGTGGTACCCGGACCTGGTGGGGATGGTGGTGGAGGGCCCCTGGCCCCTGCCGGACCGGTCGGACACGTTGGTCCAAGCAGGGGGGACTCTGCACTCCCGCCCGGTGTTGGGACGCAGCCTTTTGGCTTGGAAGCTGAGAGGGGGAAGTTGTTGCGTTTAGGCCTTCCCTCTCCAGTGGTGGCCACTATTCAGGGTGCCCGTGCACCATCCACTACGCGAGCGTACAGTGCTCGTTGGCGGTTTTTCGAGGACTGGTGTTCAGAAAGGGTGCTTGATCCCACTTCCTGCTCGATAGGGGGAGTGTTGGAGTTCCTACAGTTCCTCCTAGATAGAGGGCGGGCTGCCGCCACTCTGGGGGTGTTCGCGGCAGCCATTACGACCGGACACGTGGGGTTTGGCCATCTCACGGCGAGGAACCATCCCCTGGTTAAACGCTTTTTGCGTGGAGCACGGAGGCTGAGACCGCCCGTGCGGTGCTCTTTGCCCTCGTGGGACCTTCAGGTGGTGTTGGAGGGTCTGTCGGGCCCTCCTTTTGAGCCCCTGGACAGGTCAGACCTTAGTTGCCTGTCATATAAGACTGCGCTCCTTTTGGCTCTGGTCTCTGCCAAGAGGGCGGGGGACCTGACTGCGCTGTCTGTGCATCCATCCTGTACGTCCTTCGGTGAGGAGGGGGGTCTGCTTGAGATGTGGCCTAATCCGGCTTTTCAGCCCAAGATTGTCACTTCTTCTTTCAGGTCTAGGGTTATCAGAGTTAGACCCTTCTTTCCTCCACCACATGCTTCTGTGGAGGATAAGAGGCGAAACCTGCTGTGTCCGATTCGGGCCCTGCGTTGTTATCTGGACCGTACAGCGACGTTCAGGCGGTCGGACCAACTGTTTGTGGGGCTTGTGGCCGGGCGCAAAGGTGCCCCACTCTCTACCCAACGGCTGGCTCATTGGGTCTGTCATGCCATTCGTATGGCATACGAGGCTCGGGGTCTTCCTGCTCCTAGGGTCGTCAGGGCCCACTCTACTCGAGGGGTGGCTGCCTCTACTGCTTTGTTTAGAGGGGTGTCGATAGAGGATGTGTGCTTGGCGGCTTCCTGGTCATCCTCGTCGACCTTCGCCCGCTCGTACTTGATGGACGTTGCTTCTGGGTCTGTCGCTCATTCGGTTTTGAGCGGCGGGCGGGTTTAATTTGATCTTGACTGCCCAGTGCAGGTGCTCTTGGGAGAGGCGACCTGTCTGGGCGTGGGGGTGCGGGCGCTCTTGGGAGAGGCGGCCTATGCACCTTCACTCCTCCTTTTCGGTTGTGGGTGCGTGTGTGCTCTTGGGAGAGGCGACACGCGTGCTCTGTGTTTTGTTTTGGTTGCATGTGCGCTCTTGGGAGAGGCGGCCGCTATGCTTCCTTCTGTATATGGTGCTAGGTGCCTTGGTGCTCTGGTGGAGCAGCCCGTGGCCCTGCTCTGACTGCCCATGGGTGCGTCTGGTTGGTGACACTGACTGCATGACGTTGTCCTGGGTGCGCTCCAATCGTGGTCATTTGTGCCTGCTGGGAGTACATTCTTCCCTACGGTCTTCGCGCAGGGTTTTAACCAATAGCGAAGCCCGTAGAGGGCGTAGCCCATACGAAACAGAAATGACAGTTACTTGACGTAACTATAGTTCTGTGAGTATGGGCGTAGCCCTCTACCTGCATGCCCAGCAGGCCCATCCTGTCTTCTATGGCTGAGTTCAAAGGAGATGAGCGGTGGGCAGATGGGGTTTTTATACCCCAGATGGATATACCATCACCTTGACATGATTGGAGTGGGTAGATGTTTTTATCTCTCAGGCGCGAGGCGATGCCTCGGGTTATAACCAATAGCGAAGCCCGTAGAGGGCTACGCCCATACTCACAGAACTATAGTTACGTCAAGTAACTGTCATTTTTGTCAGTTACAGTTACTAGACAGACAAGTTCCCGTTACAGGGGCTCAGTAGAGGACACTGGGGAGGTTAGTGAGAGTTACTAAAACCATGAACTGGATAAAGAGAAAAGCAAGTAAAGCCAATGCTAAGCCTACATTATTCAAAACTGGCAGATCCTAGTAAATGGGACAGAATCTTATAATGGATACTTTAGAATGAGCGTGAGCACAACAGGACTATAAATAATCATTACTGGCATCATGTAAAGTTAGTCAGTACTGACAAAGCCATGTAATTGGAATGGAAACATGTTGCTGTAAAATGGAAAAGCAATTAACCACAAGTTTTCCTTGAAAATGTACTTCTTACATGGAATAGAGGGTAAATGCTGAAAATATCAGGTCTCCTAGTAATTATAACACTTTATTTCATGTTATGACCGTAATCGGAATTTACAGTGTGGGACAAATATTATATATAGAAAAAAGCAAGTAATTCCCTTTTTGGTCAACTGTACCCAACTGTACCCTCAGAAGCATAGTTTGCCATAAGGCAAGGCAGGCAGGGGCCCCCAGAGGGCCAACAGATTTGGCAGAAACGACCAAGAGAGTGACAGGGAGGGGTCTCCTGGTGGTTCCCAGTGTCACCACTAAACGCGGTGAGGCTGCGTTTCAGTTTCAAGCAGGAAAAGTGTGGAACAGCCTCAGCGAGGACGTAAGACAGGCCACAACTCTTACTATGTTTAAGTCCAGGCTGAAAACATGCCTATTTACTGTTGCCTATGGCAATTGATGGTTGCCGCTCTTTAGTCGATGGTATTTTAACCACTTTTGATAGATATTTTTAATAATTATTTTGTATATTTTTATGTGTGTTTTGATTGTTTTATTGTGTTTTTATCATGTTTTTATCGTGTTTTTATCGTGTATTTGGTGTTGCTGTGAGGCACATTGAGTTGCCTTGTGCATGAAATGTGCTGTATAAATAAATGTGCCTTGCCTTGCATTGACAAGGTGCAATGACAATTGGCTGTCGCATACTCCCTGAAAGGGCCCCATGAGCGCCCCTCCCCAACCTACTTCTCAGAGGGGAAGGGGACAGAGAGAGAGAGAGAGAGAGAGAGAGAGAGACGGCGCAACCCCACGTGTTGGTGTAAACAGAAAAGCCACGCATCTCCTCCAACAAAATTAAGAGAAGTTATGCCTCTGGCAGCAAAAACGAAAGAAAATAAGGAGAAAGAAGAAGGAGAGCAAGACAGGAGTGTAATAAGTTACTGTGGTTGTATGTCTCTGAAGTGCCTTCTTTTATCAGCCTTCATTGCTTGGTATGCAAATATCATCGTCCCCCCCCCACCCCCACCCCCCCGTCGCAGAACACAAAACGGCCGCCAAAGGGCCTACTGACATTCCTGCTTGGGGCCCCGTGGTACCCTTGCTACGCCACTGTGTACCCTCATCCTTAAACAAACATGTGTAAGCCTGCCCAATTCCGTACAGCTGACAATTTAGCCACTTACCACACGGGTAAGGAAATATTTAAGCCACAATAAAATATAAATGTTCACTCATTTTATATGTGTAAGTATTATTTGCCAGTAAATGTACAACATTACTACATTACAAGTGGTTGTTTTCTCAAGGCTTGGTCAAATCACGGTGACAGAACATGTTGATGCATGATATTAAAATCATTTCACTGACAAGAAAAGACAAACATAAATGTAGTTATATTTTGTTTGGCGGTCATTCTACACGTAGGGTTACAAGCTGATAGCATCTCACAACACTGTCTGGGGGCCAGTACCTGCTTCTGCACAGCTGCTGCTACAAAAGCAGGGAGGAAACCATGGCTACTGTATAAGAAAAACATCACTCTGAAAGCAGAGAGCACAATGTGGAAAAATACAGGAAGTGCTGTGCAATGACACAAGAGCAAAGATCGATTTGTAGAGGGAGGTCTAACAGTTAGGTTGGGAAAGAAATGTGTTGTTCAGTAGGCTATTAGTTAACCATCATAGCATCAACCACTTTATCATATAATTTGAAAAATATAATACCAGACATTGGTTTATAACTGTTCTGTATGACTCACAAAGTCTCTTTTCCCATTTTCTCTCCCACTGTCAGCTTAATCTTACAGCTAAATTTAGTGCTGGCATAAATCCTCTCTAGACAGTTTGACAGCTCTCCTGTTTCATTTTCTGCTCTCCATCCCTGGCTTCTGTGTGGCTGCTGAAATCAGTTCCAACAAATAATATGTCATGTTTAATATGAAAATTACAAGCACCAGTAATGATGCAGGAGACTGGAAGATCAATGTTTTTTGTACTCATTCATTTCCTATTTTGCACAATGAGGCTTTTTGTTTGAGCGTCTGACTCAGCAGTTTGGAACATGAGGAGGACAAGGAACAATATTATGTCTCACAACACAAAAGCACAGCTCACATACAGTAAAACAGGGGCTCTGTGATTAAAAAGACCTGCTTAGCTTTCCCATTCAATTGAGAGATACAGATGACCAGCAAACAAATAACATAATATTTATATAAAAAATAATATGCTTCTCTAATAAAAAAAAAACAAAGACAAAAAAAAAACAGTAGTAACATCACTGGTATCATATTTGATGAAATGGTGACTGGCATGTAATTTCACACAATATGAATTGGACTGTTTTTAAAAGCCAACACAACATTCACTTACATATTACTAAGACATTGTATAGGGCACAAATGGTATAGCAGCAAAATTGTACACCTTTACCTAAAACTGAAAAGACATGAATACATTTCAGTAAAATGCACCTTTTGATATACAGAGGAAATATTCGGTACACGTTTTCTTTAGCAGGTGGTTTTTGCTTTTATACAGTGTCCAGCCAAAAAAGACCCAGTAAGAATAAAGTTCAAGAAGTCAGCTGACCTCATTCTTTGGGCATATGATGTTGGCACACATGCTGTTACCTCCTGCCCCTTTGCTTAATTGAATCTACGTCTGTTTTTGGCAAGGCAGTGCATTTCTACAAGAGTAGTCTATTTGGTCCTTTAAAAATATTCAAGTGTACTTTGCTATGTTACAAAGTGCAGTCCCTGCCAGAGCTCCCTTATTTCCTCCTTGCTCAGTTACATAGATATACAAGACAATAAATTGTAAATGACACATTGTACACATTTCACTGTGGTCCTTGCTCTTGAAAAGCAGCCATTTATATTTACATGGTCACACAGTGTGATGACTACTTGCTGTTTCGACAATGCTTGCGATACATTATGTTGAAAACTAAATCTAATTCATTTACCTCAACATATTGTGATATTTAGTTAACAGTTAGTGTAAAATAAAAGTACAATCAGTCTTTAAATTATCTAATAAGAGGTAGTGAGTGAAACAGTCAGTCACTGCAGTGACATAATTCAGTTAATTGTTGCCACATAGTTACTGATAAAGAATGTTTAAACAACAATGTGAATTGTAATGAATTTTGAAATAAGACTCTGCTACTGTATTGCTGTTATAAACTTAAAGTCAAAAGGTTTTACTGCAAAACACAACATGCTCTTTGACGGATCTGCTGCTTGACAGAATTCTTTCAGTACAAATCCCTATTCACACGCTGCAGACAAGCATGTAGTTAAACCATGGGATTCACTTAGAATATAAACAAGGGATGTGGCATATGTCCTTCTAACCAATACCGAACTGCACTGGGAACAACAATGGGTGTGTTGTCTAAACACACATTATAATGTATGTTTCTATTTGAGATATATAATACACAGTATTAGTGTCCTGTGATAGTAAGAAAGTACACAGCTAAACACACAGAGAAATTCTCATATAGATGAATTACTGATAAACGCAATACAAAAATACACATAGAAAATATACTGTATGTATTTACAATCAACTCAGTAAAATGTATAATAAAAACAAAAGAGCTCTGCTTTGCTAACATTTGCAGTAAAAGGCAAACAAAATCAAGCACACAAGGCTAACTTCAGTAGCACATTGCTTATGCGAGAGTTTACATGAATATGGCAGCCCACAGTGAGTCTGGTTTAAGTGTGAAATGCTTGTGTGAAGCAGTGGAAGATAGCCAGGCCTCATTATTGTCATTCTCCTCACTACCGAATGGCGAATAGCAGAGCAAAGGGAGGCAGAGCCACTGAAGACTTAACGAAAGATGTAGACAAAAGGCTCAAATTAAACAAATGGAGGAAAGCTGCTTGGAGAGCCAGCCTGTGGTCATACGCATTGAAAGAAAGTGAACGGCTGCAGGGATAACCCATCTGGGTCTTTCAGTGCTCGGACCACACAGATCACGGTGTTCATGCATTCAGGGGTGCTGCTGTGCATAGCCCATGGCCCATGTTTAATTTACGAGCATCCACCTCTAACCTGTTTATCATCCAGCTAAATATAACCAGAAAATCTGCCATTAAATTTACTGTGAACTAACGGTCATTCTTTTTAGAATTGTATGAGCTCATCTTCAGAAAAAGAAGCCATCAGAGAATCCAGTAAAACTGACAGGTCAATGATGAGAAAGTGACTACAAATACATAGTTTTGCCGCCATTTTCAGTAGTTGGACGTTTGCTTGTTTACTACACACTCACGGAAATGTGGAACAGCAAGAGGCAAGATTTTATGAAAACATAGGAATCTATTCAATCGGTGCTGCGCAGGTTGCAAATCAAACAAATAAACCTGCAAAAGGTGAATGCATCACAAATTAATGAAAATTCACGTCCTCGTAGCTTCACACCTAAAAGAAAATGAAGAGCACATTTTGAAATGAAACATTAAAAGCTGTGGCTTTAGATCACACTGAGGCATGTCTCACCTGCAGCGGTGGATGTTGAGTATATGGCCCTTTCGACGACAGCTCTCAGGGTTGATTTTGCATTTACACAGACACAAAGACAAGTCAAGTGTCCACTTCCGTCCTCTGCATGGGCCACAGCGTGGACTTGAGGTTGGGGCTTGCTCCGGGACAGTGGTGGAATGAGTAGAGGGTAAAAAAGTCGGCAGGTTATGGGGCAACAGCTCTTCAATGGTTCTGAATAAGACAAAATATATAGAATCAATATATCTGTGATCGAAAAAATAATAGTAATCGAGTCACTCAGTCGACTGGTCCGAGCGAGTGTAGCGTTCCACATTATACAAGAGCATTTGGCAGCTCAGTGTTCTCAAGTGTGGCCATCGAACAGTGTTATGTACAAACTTTAACATGGCTTCTTTTAATACAAACCTGCTCCCACAATGTAGTGTAATTAGTGTGTATGTGAGAGTGCGTTTTGCAACTGAATGATTTTAATGCTGTTGGCGGTAATGTATTAATAATATGTTGTATTTTTTCAGACTGTGTCTGTTGACATCAGCCTGCGCAGGGACTACAGGTGGAAATTAGCTCAAGTGCTACAACCTGATCTAATGCATCTCTCCTTTCTGAGGTTAATTTATATTGTCCTTGTTCAAAAATAATAATAAACTAAACTAATATTTCAGTGTCAAGCCAGACTGCGTGCTTTCCCTATTCTTTAAAAATAGAGATTTTCCACACCGCAAAATTCAACACTAAATTGTTCAGGACACAGTAGGGGTTTTGTCAGTAGGTCATTTTCTGCCAAATCAACAGCCTCAACTTTTTTTAATCATAGACAAGAGAATTTAGTAAGTTTGTTGTCTGACAATGTAATGGTCACTCCCGAAAATGTTGTGCTCATGTTGACACATACATGTAAATTCTACCCATCTTTAAAACGGTTAAAACATATAAATAAAGAAGTTTAAAAAAGTTAGATCTAATGCAAATGCGCATTAGATCTATTAAAAATATCACTTTGTTTGGTTTTCTGCATCAAATGCAGACATTTAAATACAAAAAAGATCCATGGACTCTATAGTTTCCAATAGTTAGGTTTTACAATGCCCCTGCTCATTTTCACTGTTAGTGTTTCAAATCCCTGTAGAATTCATGGGTCTGAAGTGCATTCGTGTCCACAATCCATAAACTTTGAAGACGTTATTACTCTGTCCCATATACTCCGTCTGAGCCAGTTGGCCTGTTAAGTGGAGTTTGTTTCAGAACTTCATGAAGGTACAGATCTTAATGAAGTTCCTTAATGAGCCAGAGAAGGCCTATCTTTGTTCAGGTCCTGATGGCCAGCCTGTCGCTGGCACAGACAGAGGAGGTGGCATTTGGAGCAAATTACACAGATTTTACCCTTGCCAGGGCCCGAATAAAGCCTGTTCTGGGTGATGGATAGGCACTGAAGGGCATCACATCCAAACAGTGCCACCTCTGGCCCTCAGACTGGAACATGAGTGACAGGAAAGAGTATTAAAAAAGACAATTACTTCCGTCTTATTACCCTCGGTAAGATCTTGCCATAACAGTAGTTGAACCTAAGCAATGATATTTTTAACCGCAAATTTTGTACTGCTTTTTAATATGTTTTCATATATATTCTTATTTTTTAGCATAGTATTGAATTTCTGCTAGCTTTAAATCCTAGATGTCCTTAGATGTATGGCATACATACAAGTAATTGTATCCAAGGCATAACTCCTCATCAAAAACGAAATAGTTTGGATGAGGCAATTAATCATGCTTTGGATCATTTCAGCAATATGTTCACAAAAGGTGTGTTTGTTTCTGTCAGTGTTTGACCTTGACTTCTCCAAAGCAAACTGTCCTTCAGTAATAATGTAACCCAGAAAAGATCTGTTTATGATCCAAACATTTACAGAGCGTAAATGTATCTGTCAAATACCACTAAAAGTTTGACATGTTTTACTTACACAGTGCTGGGGAATTCTGTTGGCGCTTGGTTAATCTTTTTTCTCTGCTTTTTCTTGTGCCTTCTTGTCAGTTTCACACGCGACCTGATATGATTAGATATTAAATGGTTAATTCATAACATATTTCACTCATATAGTAAATATTGCAATTCAAATTATCATTTTTATACCGTAATGAGCAAAACAAGCATATTCTTTCAGATTATTGCAGTTACTATAGAGTGCATAACCCTGCTTTGACAGACTAAAAGAGCACATGGCAGCACAGACAATAAAAATCGTCACTACGGTAACAACAGGATGTGGGCTATCCCAGGGGATGCTGGTAGAGAGTTGCACTCTAATTCCCATGTCCTAACGTAAAAACAAAAAATAACATACAATGAGGTATTAATTAGCCACATGCCTAAAATATTTGTAGCACTTGCTCACTCTTTTTACAGATAGGTACAAAAACACAGTTTTAGTATAAGGGAGCCTATTTCATAGCTAGTACTTAGTAATGCTTTATTTATGTTGAGACCTAACAGGAAGCACAGGCACAAACATAAGGATGGAACTGTGTGATCTCCTGTTGGACAAACAACAAAGATTCACAAAAACAAACTGTAACATGGTGAAACTGTGAATTTAATAGAGCGACCAAGAATCCAGCATGAACACAATAATACATTTAAAACCTCGATTTATTACAAAATAACTATGTAATTAATTACTTTTCTGTGTTTTTATTGGAGTGTTACCTTGTAGCAGGCGTCGTCTGGAACTGTTCTTTCATTCTGCACGTTCGTAAAGTACAAAAGTCTGGTAAGCGATGAATTGAGCAGACTCAGTTACATCCTTGCAAACAGTTGTTACCTGCACTCACACTTGCTGTGCTCCACAAATGGTAGCTCAGTGACTTCATGCTTCATAAAAGAAGTCCTCATCAACTGCACACAGAAATACAGGACTGAAGAAATGTCTTACTGCACTTATAAACAGTGTGGCAACCCAGATCGCAAGGAGCAACTGTATTTTGCTGATAGACTATGGAATGTTTACAACTAACTTTAATTACTCTGACATACAAAGTACATTCAGCTATTCTTGGTAACAGGCAGGGAAACACTAGTCTAATAATTTGGCCCAGACAAATAATGAGCTTCTAAATTTGTATATGTACCTCCATGGTGAGAGTGTGTGTCATCGAGGCTACACACTCCCAGGCCTCATCAGCACAGCAGCCTCCACATCGCCGCAGCGATACACACGAGGGGACAAACAGGTGGTGCGTCTCCTCAGGGAACTCCCGCCAAACCTCCACCAAAGTGTCCCGTGGCTCACAGCCGCTCCGCGAATACACCTCTAGCCACGTACGCACTGTGGAGAACAAATGGGTCAGGTTTGGCGATTGATGGAAGGCTGTACAATGTTGTTGAATCGAGATCTTGATGATTTTATGCTTAAACATTTAACGTGGATAGGACATAACATAATGAATGCCAAAAGAAAGACCACAGCATTTTAAAACAAATACCTTCTTGATTGTCCTTTGGTTTGGAAGGGTCAGATGGGTTTGATTGCGCAATCTGCAAAGAAAATAATAATCAATAATCGGAAGATATAGACGCATTTCTTATTATTACTAATTAATAACCTAATTAAAACCTAATAATCTATACGCATACAGTATATGGTTTCTTTACTTGACTGCTTTTGTAGTTACACATTTCTAGTTAAATAAAAGTCAAATACGATTCTAGATGGGCTCATATTGGAAATGACCCATTGACTTTTTAGAGGCCAGTCTTCAATAATGTGGCACCAGAAAGTACAGTCTGAGATTGATAATAATGACATTGTAAAGGAGGACGGTTCTGTGTGGCCTGGATCTGCTGCTACCGTTGCCCTCAAATGTTAACAGTGTCATGCAATATATTGCAAACCAAAGGCATTAGAACATTACTGCAAAGATTTTGTTCATTTGTCTGCACTGCTATGTCCCTTTTGCCTTCAAAGATACATTTTGGTTCACATTACACTGATTGGCTGCACTAAATCTAAACAACTGATCTGCACTAGAGCCTGTCTCATCTACAGCACAGCAATTTGAGTCCAATGTAATTGCACTGTGACCCACTATCACAGTCAGGGTGCCATAAGAAGTTCAATGTAGTGACCGTCATGACTGGATCAGTACCATCAGGCCTGGATCAAGATCAAATCTGAACTAAATGAAGTCCATAAAGGGTCTAAAAAGACTTAAATTGTTTGTTTGTTTATTTATTTGACCTTTGTCTAACCAGTTAAAATGTTTGAGAACCAATTCTCATTTACAAACATGACCTGGCCAAGAGGCCCCAGCAGGAGAACATCCAGCACACAAACAAAAGCAACAGTACACAATCCGAAAGTAAAATGAACAAAAGAGAGGAAAGTGTATGTGTGCGCGCGTGTGTGTGTGTGTGTGTGTGTGTGTGTGTGTGTGTGTGTGTGTGTGTGCGTGCATGTGTGCTAACAGAAGCAGGTGTCAACTATAATCTACTGGAGCATGTGTTTGAAGTTGTTCGCTGTCATCAGAGAAGTAAGTCTGAGTTTGTTCAGGAGTGTGATCCAGTCGTCTGCTGCTGCAAAATGGTAAAAGGTCGTAGCCTAGATGTTCAAAGAGGTACGAACCTGATGAGTTGACTTGATCTGGTGCTGCAGTTTTCAGAATTTGACAAAATTATGTCTAAAATGGCAGTAAACAATTGTAGCAGGCCAAGTTATCCCCTGTCCAGATTATATAGAATATATCCCCAGTGATAAACTGTTCATGGCCAAAGTATACACCTCCAGGCCAGAATATAACCATCTATTGAGGCAACTAATCTCACAATGTCACTTGTCTAAAGGCGCGTAGCAGCAGAGACATAATCTGTGATCTTTTACTTAAAATTTTGGCACTACAGAGCAACTTAACATATAGAACGGCAATAAACGTTTCTGCCAAGAAACAACATTGTATGTTCCTGATAAGATACATAAAACATAAGAAAGATGTAGGCCTACATGAAAATTTAAAAAAAGAATCATAAAAAAAGAAAAACTAGCAATGATTAGGACATACAAATGAAAAACGTCCTTTGTCCTCGACCCCATTCAATATTGGGGTTAGTTAGAGATGCAAATTCCATTGGGAGTTTAGTGCTGACTATTTTCTTATATATTGATCAGAATGTTTTGGAAAACAGATGAGTAGTACAATCCTATTAGGCCTTTACTTTGATGAAGTCAGATAGAAAAGTGCTTGTGTTACTGAAGTGGGATTTTCTATTATCGGTTGTCATTAATGGGCTTGAAATGATCCACAAAGGCTTGATTCATTACACATGAATAAAACCATTAGTTAGACAACAGTCTGTCTCTTCACAAAGAAAGCCTCGTCAAAAAGTGGGGCCAAGTTGTCAACAGTGTGTTTTGAGGTTGCTCATGAATAGTCAGGAAAACTGGACTGTCTCCAATCTGCTCCAACTGGCGTTACACCCATGATGAGTTATCAATGAATTGTTTAAAATCGTAATTATGACATTCTATATTGTAAAGCTCTTGCCTTGAGCAACATTATGTTTTGGGGCGAATAAAAGGCAACATCCTAATGTCACATAGTATTATAATCCAATTTAGTTTGACATAGATGACACGCCACAATTGAGGTTGCAAGGTTATTTTAGTGCATAATAGATAAAATAGAAACACTGTGACAGGTCCTAAAGTCACTAAGTCAGATGTCATTGACCCAGGAGTGAACTTGTCCAATGCTATACCTCCTTTTCTCCAACTCCCAGCTATCACAGTGTAAGTCACACATCTCAGAGTTCCAACAAGCACAAAGTAACTGAGGCTGTGCTCCCAGTCTGTTGAGGCCAAATGCTATATACATACCTTGGCACGGGACGTCGTTATTTTTGTGAGCAGCAGGAATTGAAACATTCCTAGAATTACTTTAAGCATTATCCCCATTACGCAAGAGTCCAAGGGGCACGCTAAAATATTTTTGCCAATCCAAAATACTTGACCGTACAAGAGAATAGTGGCTTAGGACGCCTAAGAGATATCTCGATTTCATTCTCCAGTTTCTCCTCCCGGGAACGACACCCAGGGGGGCATCTTCAGTTTCAGACGAATAACTTTGTGTCGTTGCATTTGAATAAGCAGGCAATACTTTGTCCTCTCAGCAAAATGTGATCACTTGATTAGCGCGTTAGTAGTGACCAAATCTGACATGGTCTATAATACTGGCACGTGTCTGAAGTTCACGTTTATGCTGTGTCCAGTAGGTATCCACTCAACAGTATCGGCATGAGAGGTGGTGCATGATGCGGGTGTCCCGTTAAATGTAGTACGTTCAATAAAATCCCACACGTGAAGAAACTGTCATTTTTGTAGCTCAAAAGGAGATATCCGATCGAGCACTGACGCTGGGCGACGTGCTGAGGACAGTGGCGCATATCCTCTCCCCTGGCTGGCACAGCCTGGCGCTCTGAAAATATGACGAAATATCAGTTTTGGCTCATCTCGCCCTTCAGTATTCCCTCAAGAAATAAAACCAATAATCCTCCGTGTCACGTCAGTTCTTGACACTTGCGGAGGCGCAGCGTGGCGTCTTTAAATGTAGGAGTCCTCAAACCTTGATCAATTTCCTTGTTTCCTTTGCCCTTGAGACGCACACAGCGTAAGCATTGCGCGGTCAACTTTTCTTTTCTTTTTTTCCCCAGACGGGACAGCGCACTAAATACAGGTGCAATGCGAGGACGCTGCGGGCTCTACTCAGTGGTCTAGTCCCACAAGTGCTAGTTTGAGTACGGCCCCCTAGGGAGTACTTTTCTTCTCTATGCGCCCTTTATATGGATATCAGCAGGAAACAGAGAGCACAAACCCCCACAAATACAGCCAGTGGATGAATCAAAACTTAGTTTGTAGGCTCGGTCTAGACCACGTGGTTCTCAACTGGTGCAGAGTAGATCACTTTATAAGCACTGTCTGGGTATGACCCAAATATTGTTGAAATACTGTTCAGTTTTAATACATTAAACATAATGTACGAACACAATGAAAATTACTGTTCTCAATGAATAAACATGTAAAGCTGAAATGATGACTCCACATGAACCATGCTGTCTTCATAAAATATTTGAAAAACGTTCCCTGGGAAAGTTCCCCGGTTCGTTTGGGCCCCCACCTGTTGAAAACCATACTGGTATCCCACCTTTCAGACAATCTCTGTTAAACAAGGAAACATTTGAACCTTGTCTCCCATCAGCGAGTGAGATGGTGTGCGTTGCTATTTGTTTGGGTTATGACTGCACACTCACACGCCACATGAGGATGAGGGTGTCTGCATACATGATCTGCTACTGATGTCTCCTTACCCGGCCCCTAACAAACCTCCCTAAACACATCTAGCTTGAGTCAGGGAGACCCAGGAAAACAAGCACAATCCCGTATCGTACTGGTACACGATTTTTGGACATTTGGCATCATGCAGGTGCTCATATACTTTGAGAATATGTTTGAACTGTGACATCAGAACATTAGAGACGATAGTGGCGCAGATGGTAGAGCGAGTCATCTCATAATCGAAAGGTTGGGGGTTCGAATGCCGGCTCCTGCTAGTGCACACTGTTGTAGTGTCCTTGGGCTAGACACTTTACCCACCATGTCTCCAGTGTCTGCGTACAATTATGTATCACTGAGAGATGGGCGAGTGGTTCCTTGATGGAAAACGTTTTGGGTAAAAGCGCTATATAAGTCTCATAAGTTAACACATCACAATGTCTGCAAAGCACTGCCTGCTTTATCAACCAACTGTACGATACTTTTACAACTATGTTGGAAAATGCAGTGTGGTTAGAACAGAACACAATATTTAAAGTGTTAACAATTTATTTTTTCTTTAATCCTTGCAGAGATTTAAGGCAGAAATCCAGTATTTATTTAACGTCATTATATAAATACAAAAAACATAATACGGTAAACATGTTAGCTTTGAACCAACAACAATCATTTAGGTGTCTTATGAAGGTCTCTATCCCATTATAAATCATACAGGGTCCCATGTGAGTGTTACAAATCACGAGCCTTTCCCTGTTTAAACAACAGGAGTTCGATTTTTGCACATGAGAAACGGTGAAGGACAGAACAAATTCATTATAGCTTTGCTATATTTAAAATATAAGGGTACTGCATTGGCCTCCCAATTAGTCATTTGCATAAACCAGTCCAATCTATTACACACCACATCACTTCATGATGACAAATATTACATAGGTCTAAATCTTGTTCATAGAAATTAGCTTAAACATTTCCACTCCTAATGTCAACAAACACCTGTAACAGAATACGGTGGTATCCTTACTATTCGTCTCCACCGCGACGCACTTTGTATTTCTGTGAAAACTCAGAATGCTTCTGGCTGAGGATTTCCATCTGTTTTTCAAAACTGTTGACCCTGTCACATGGCAGATGAAAATTATTAACTTATAAATGCCAATATAAACAATACACAATGAGGCTGTGGACATACCTGGCTCTCTCTTTGGCTTCATTGTAAATCGCGGTTATGACTCGGTCTTTCTCATCCATATAATTATTATGGATTTCTTCAAGTTTTCTGTAAATGTCAAATAAGCTTTTAGTTATTCTATTAATTTGAGATCACAAAGACACAACAATTAGCAGCATTATTAGTAAGCAATATACAAAGGGGTGGTGTAAGCATCTTAAAATATACAAAAGATAAACCATAAATATATATTATCATATATTATTATTATTATTATACAATTGTTTAATCAGTTTACCTGAAAAGGATGAAGTGGATTCCAACACTCAGCAAAATTGTAATTATGCAGTAGCCAAATATACGAAAGTTTTTAGTCCTTCTTTGCTGCCATGCCTCTGTTGACATGTTGTGTGCATTAGATTGACGAAAATGTTCCCAATAACGATCATTTTCGTATGTCGCTGAACTGAAACAGACAAAATTATTATTTTTTACAGAGAAAATACAATACATTTTAATGTTGTTTGGTTAAACCTGTACTTGTTTGAATGGTTGGTATATGTAGAGGAGGATGCACGTGCTCGATGAGCATCATATGGATATTTCAGCTTTAAGTCATACTCTTTCCGGCTCCCATTTTTGCTCAGCACTCTGTAGGCCTCATTCAGCTTTACAAACTGGCTGTGGAGCTCTGGATTAGAGGGGTCACTGTCTGGATGAAGCTGTAAACAACAAATAAGTTCTTATTCATGATAAGTAAAACAAATAAAAAGTCCAACAGATGAGACATTTTTGAATATCATCTTGAGGCCAATAAATATTTTACACACAAGTGAACAGTATTCAGGAGGATGAACAGAAGTAAAAACTGATGTTAGTAGACATTCAGACATATACATATTTTTGTATGAATTATAATTGTTTTCTTCTTTTTTCTTTTTTAAGGAAAGGCACTCACTATTACACTACCTGACACAAGGGCACATTTCTAATGGAAAAGTAGCTTACAAACACAAGTGTACAGCATTATTGGATCACAGTGATGAACCAAGACTGCCCTCTTGTGACGAAAACGTGATGTTTCTTGTTGAAAAAAACAAACTTGCATACCTTTTTTGATTTGTCAAAAAAGGCGTTTTTAATTTCCTCCACGGTGGCATCAGATTTAACTCCCAAAAGTTCATAATGGTTCACAGATTTCCTGTATGGATTCAAAATAAATAATCAAAGAGTTTAAATGTGTCATTTTAAAATGATTTGCATATTAAATCATAACACCACACCTATTTATGTGACTCTGTGAAAACAAACGTTTGCAACCCCTGTAGCACCACTGACAGGTCTGACACAGACGGAGCTGGGCCTCCAACTGCATTATGGGAAAATGAGGACAACCTGAACGAGGATGTTAAAGAAACAAAGTACGTCATTCACCCATGGACCTATAATAATAATAATAATAATAATAATAATAATAATATTCACCTGGTAGCTTGGTTTAGTGACAAAAGTGATAATGCCAGCAGCTGCAGAAGAATGAATCAAAAGTTCGTGTAATGGGCCAGGACACTATGGAAATATATTGATTATATTAATCACATAGTTTGCATGGCTTTGTGTGCTAGTTAGTTAATTATTTAGTTTATTAGCCTTTTGATTTACAACACACAGTAGTTTGTTTTACACTGTGTCCCCCTAACTCTGCCATAGATAAACAAGTCTAACTGCTAGCAAAGGCTAGCGTTCAATGTTTACACCTGATATCTATAGAATGGGCAAACTGTTCGCTAAAACAGGCATTATTGAAGCAAAAACAGATAAAGATGACCTACCGACAGCCCCCAGTTTCATAAATGTCTGGTCTGCGAGGATTACGTAAATCTGACGATGTAAAGTTAGCCCCGGTTAGCCTCATAGCTCTGTCGCGAAAACCGGAAACTGCGCATTCAGAATATAATAAGATATTTTACTCTAAAACTTCAGCTGGTAGAGACAATACTAACATGGTTTGTTTATAGTGGAGATGTATGGATAAGAGTTGTTTTTTACGTTCTTTATTTGAACGTTACCTGGCCTGGGAGGCGTCATTAAAATGCGGAAGAGAGTGCTGAAAGGTAGAAGATGGGGGGAAACATTCTTTAAATAAGTAGTGATAACTTAATTGTCGGATCATCCTCTTTGTGGTGCTCAGGATAAAATGTATCTTTCTGTCAAAATTACAGATCTTTGTTTCTGATTAACATTAACGTGTAACATGATGGACCCCGAGGTGTCACTGCTTCTGCACTGTGTTGACTCGAGGGGGCTCAGAAGGTGCCAGGTTCAAGTGGAGCTCTCGGAGAGGTATGGAGTAATCATTCAGCTCAAATAATACTCTGATGTCTCTTTCAGTAATGTCTGTCAGTCAAATGACTGCTTTCATTCCTTTAAAAGCCACACAATAAGACTAAGATTGTAAAATGTGTCTCCTATAGGTATAACAGGCAGACAGATCCAGTGCTTGAACATCATATTGAAGAGATATGGACAGAGAGGCTCTCCAAAGCACCCTGGATTTTCAATGGAGCTAAATTTAGACTGCACTCTTTCGCACTGGCTTCACACAAAAATGACTCAGAGGATGCATGTAATCAGACAGACAACAAAGAATCAAGCACCAAACAAAAGGGAGATTGTTTTCCTGCTTTACCTACTTTGCCCACAAGTGAATGGGCAGAAGGAGACCTCGCATTGGCATCTAAGTCTGAGAAGCAAGAAGGATGTGTTCTGATGCTGCGGCTAGGCCTTACGTCTTACAAAGATTACCTCGGTACCAACTGGTCTGGACAGGCAGAGGAGCTGTGTAGACGTGGGGAGGTAGAGTTTGGTGACCCATTGTGTCTCCTCGCTCAGCCTCTAGGAGTAGGCGCTGTCCTCTGCACAGTAGATGAGCAGATTGTGTTCATCAGAAGAAGTCAGAACGTAGCAGAGGCAGGGGGCTTACTAGACATCCCAGGAGGACACCCAGAGCCAAAGGTGAAATGTAATGAAAGACAAACTAAATGCATGTTTCTTTCCCATTTCTGTTATAATTTGTGCCCCTCAGATTGTGTGTGAGAATTTGGGTGTGAAGATCCATGAAGAGAAAATTGACATGGTTATGCTGAGTCCAGATGCTGTTGTGACTGAACTGTTTTCTTCAGTTTGTGCAGAGATTCGCGATGAGGTTGGTTTGTTTTTACAAAAGACTTTTAAATGCTCAAAAAACCTAACAAAAAAACATTAATTTCTCCACATTAAAGACATATTAATTTTTTTACATTAAATGTAGAAAATATATATTTTTAAAATGTACGTGAAATGCCATTTAACTTTTTTAGATAAACGTCCCCCTGACATCCCTTGAAGAACCAGTGTTGATGGGAATAGCACTGAATCATACAAGTGCAGGTCGACCAAGTGCAGAGTTTTACATCAGGTACTGGTCCCTCCTCAGCACCATACTGCCTCATATGACTCTTAAGTTAATATACCAATGCTTTAGCTGCTCATTGACTTCGGACCAAGTAAAAAGTTTGTACTTGAAAGGTGGCGCTGAGGCAAATGAATCGACGGACATCTTTTTTGTCAGCAAAAGGGTAATTGCTGTACATTTGAGCATTTGTGGTTTTAAGGTAATATTTAAATAACCTTTGTCCATTTAACTTGGAAGAATGTGTTACAGTTGAACCAAAAAAGTAACCTGTGGTCTGAGCTGTGCCCTTCAGCCAAAGGAGCAATACTGCTATATCAGACGGTGAAGCCAGATGGTCAAGACTCGACTGAAACACCACACACTCCATAAGGCAAAACAGAACTCGAGTGAAGACCCATGGTTTTAATTTTCACCAAGATTACATCATCTTAGATGTGCAATGTTGAGAAATATAGAGAAATTTCATAAAGAATATAGCTTGTTATGAATAATACAAATGCAATACAAATATTTAATGGCAGCAGGTTTCAAATGTTTAGAATACTGTTTCTTTCAAGTAGTGCAGTATCATTCCTGAAGATCCAAGCCACAAAACCGGTGTTGTTAATCCTCATTAACAATTGAATTTCTTGTGACCATTTTGCAAAAAGTACTGCTGAATATCTCACCAGTAGTTCTGGTAACTGCAGGAGCTGAGAGCACTGCTATTGTTGTAGTACTCTTGCAGATAGGTGGAAGGCCACTAAAACACACACAAAAGAAAAGGTTATTTTCCTTTTAAAAAGGAAACCGTGTGATAAACTGTGTGCACTGTTTTTTTTTTTTTTACAAAGTATAAACAGTGCACACGGTTTATCTGCTATTCTCCATCTACTCGCGTGTAAAAAAATAAACGAACTGTGGTACTTTTGTATTTTGCATATGAACAAATGAGTGAAAAGAATGTAGCAAAAGGGTAAGCGTGTCATCAGCTGTGCCACAGACGGACCATTGCTTTTTGTGGGAAGACAGCCGTTAGTCACATTCAGCCTTAAGCATCTCCTCAGGGTGGGAAACGTGCAGAGGCTTGTGTAAATATAAGCAGCTCTTCTTGAACTAACCACCTGGTAGCAGTCTGGGCATGCATGTTTGTAACAGGCTTTATTAACATGGGTAGATCAGTGTTTGATGCTTCATGCTAGTGACCAGTGCTGGGGAGAATACTTTGAAATTGTATTTAGTTACAGAATACCGAGTACTAGCGCTAAAATGTATTTTGTAACGTTTTCCATTACTTTGTCCAATCAGAGTACTGTATACTTTCACGTTGATTTACATTATATCCATGCATAAAAGCAGCATATGATTAAAAACATGCTGCTACACTTTTTATATCGCCTGTTATGAACCTATTTGCTACTCATTCAGAATGCAAAAAAGTACTTTGCAAATGACCACAGCCCAAAATAACAGAGTGAAACTGTTGTTTTGATCTTTTCTCACTTATTGTTATGAATATGAAACAGAAATTGAATGATTAAGTACCGCAATGTTAGGTATTTGATATTAGGAAAGTAAATTTAGTGACTCTTACAAATTGTTGTGGCTGGCTCCATGACTGCAGATTGCTCCAACCTACAGCGAGAGGGAGATTATTTAATTATAATTACTGTAAATTTTCCTCTTATAATTATACTTACTGTTTTGGCCTGTGCATTGGGTCTTGTAAGACAATGGTGGACGATGAGGACATAGGTTTTTATTGTAACGTGATGGTTTCTTGACGTGTTTGGGGGCAGGAGGCAGTAATCTGCGTGCCTCATCTTTGTATTGCTGTAAAACGGTTTGTGCTTGTTGCTGTGATAGCTCCACATACTGTAGTTCATCTATGAGGTTCTCCTGCTCTGGAAGAGTGCAGCTGACTGAATAGAAGACAAGACAAATTAGAACAAAAAACATGTCATGTGTTACAGACTCAATTTGATGAGTAAACGTATAATTTCACCTTGTAGTTTTAGAAACGCAGCATGAGGAATTTGCTCTTTCTCATTTATTTGATGCTTTGAAAGCCGTTGTTTCCATTCCTCTTTGGAAGGGAAGATGACCATCACCTTGCGTCTAAAGCCTATAAACAGCTGCAACTTGTACTGACGTGCAGAGAAGAGTATATTACACTGCAGAGACCATAAAGATATGTTAAAAAACAAACAAAAAAACAATCATAAATTACAGGTGGCGCAATCACCTGGTCAAGGATGTAATTGCCTGGTCTTTCCGCAGCAAGTTTGATCAATTCAGTCAGACACTGAGAAGCTTGCTGAAACTTGATGTCCCTTTCAACTTTTGTCTATACAGAGAAATAGTGAGCAGAGATACACCGGCTTTCAAAAAGAGGCTTAAGGTTTCACTCACTGTCATGCATGCGAGCAGCTCATCCGTGTTCAACAGCCTGTAGTGCTTTTCTGGATGCTGGTTTATATGGTTCTTAGCCCAGTGGGTCTTCCCAGAACCAGGAAATCCAACCATTAAAATCATCTGAGAATGAAAGAAATAGATATAACAATTTTGCGCCAAACTCTTGCCTAAAATTTTAATTTTCTTAGTTCCCCTTACCTCACGTTGTGATTTAGATCGAGGAGCAGAAACTGTACAAATCCTGGCATCAGAAAGTGCAATCAGAGACGTAAACCCTTGAGGAGGAGGGTACCAGGGACATGACAAAGGATCAAGTAAAAACCGAACAGAGCAGCTCCTACAGACAACATGTGGAAAAAGAGGTTGTCCATGTAGTGCCGACGCATCCAGAGAAAATGCAACACCCATAAAAAATCCATTTTTATGAAACGAGAGTTCAACAGCACCATCTGATGAAAAAGACTGGTTTGAGGAAAAATGGTTAGAGCTTTAAAAAACAAACAAATTATCGAGCAAAAATATACATCACAATTAGACCGAGACTCACAGCATAACAGCCAATAATGTCTCCCACTGACAAAGGTTGTCCATAGTCGTCTTCTTTTCCCTGGGAGACTTTTTTCCCACGCCCATCATAAGCAAATGATAAAAAATCATTACCTGCATTTAAAAAGAAAACAAATAAATAATTTATAATTCATCACCATATCTATTTCAAAGTAAACGAAGACACATACCAAGCATTAGAGAAGTGAAGGCCCCCGACCAACCAACTCTCAGGCCAAATGCATCTAGTTCTACATCTTTATGGCTTTGAGTCTGTGAAATCAAAATCCTCTCCAGCCTCACTTCGAAACCTACTCGATTCTGTTGGACCCCATGGGTGAGCCTGCAGCCGGACCATAGCAGAGGAAACCGCTCCCAAAACCGTGGGTGGCCACTAGTGCCATCTGGTTCTACCTCAAAGTGAAGGTGGCTGTTGTCTTGGGGGGGATAATAGTAGAAATACTATTATCGTTACAATAACATTTGTTTCAATTTTATGGCATAACTTACACAAATCGATTTTAACTGTGCGTTTATCTTCCTCCGCAATCTCTTCTGTCACTGGGGGCAACTTTGATCTTATGGGAAACAAAAAAAGGTCATAGTCATGATATGGCCAACTTATTTGTGTTACAGATTTGAAGAACACGTGATCATAATTTATGATTTCCTTTAGCACACACTTTAAAGGACTTTTCATGCATTAACCCTAACCTGAACCGAGCACATTTCCCCCAGTTTGGCTTTGCCCTGAAAAAAAAAAAAGCGCAAAAATAGAAGAAGGTAAACAATTTTAAGCTGTTGCCGTGGAACCATGTTAAGTCAATGGGAAGTTAATGAGTCAAACTGCTGTTACCTTCTCCTATGTCACTTCCTGTTAGCGGCTTAAAAATTCTAATAAAAATAACTTTTCTGCCCAACATTTCTTCATTAAAATTGCCGCTTCACTGAAATAAAATGATAATTATGCAACTGATGTTATCCTTCTAAATAAGTCATATTTTCAAAAGCATTAAAACCTGTCATATGCACTAAAAAGAAAAGTGTCTCATTAAAGCCTCCCCTAGTTTTGTTCCAAAACTGGAAGCAAAGGACCAGCAGTTCAGCAACGCAACTTACCTTTTTACATTTTTTCAGTTTATAATAATAGATCACAGAGGGACAGTAGCAGTAGTGAAAGGACCTACTTTACATAAGGTAGAAAGTTCAAGAAGGTCAACTTTGCAAACGCGCATTCAACACTAAATGTACGTCATCATACCTTTTATATCTAATCTCCTCTTTGAACTCATAAAATGCTCTCCCCTTCGCCATCACCTCTGCTCTCAGAGTCGTCCTGTCCTCGACTGTGAGGTCTTCGTCGCCCTTTCGTTTATGCAGCAGCGTCTCCTCCCGCGACCCGAGCCTTGCGCCCGCCGACACACTCGGCTCAGTGTCCGTCTGTGTGGCCGTGTTCGAGAACTCTCTCCGGGCAGGCAGAGGTGGAGAAATGGGATCTTCCTCAGTTGGTAAAGTTGAGCAAGGTTTGGTAGTATCATTTTTCAGTTTTGACTCAAGTCCACCATCCAACGCAGACCACAGTCTACCGATCAACTCCGCTTTAAGTCCCCTGCTGTCCAAGCCCAGTTCTTTCAGTCGAGATTTTAGCTCCGGGACTTTTAACTTTTTAAGCTCCTCGAGTTTGGCGGTCATGTTGCTTTTCTCGACACACTATTCACTCGTCAAAAGCAGAAATTGTTCAAAACATTTAGTCAACATGGAGCCCGGGGCCGTGATTGGTCAAAAGCTAGTGACTCTCTGACTTTAGTCATTTCCTCATGGTTCGCTACTGCCCCTTTGTGGTTGGGAGTGTTACTGTTTAAACAATACAAAAGAAAGAAGAACTGGACTCAGTGTTTAAACAACAAAAGGAACAGCTTAGGCCAGTTCTCACTTTTCTCACCAAACACCACTTCATGAAATACTTACCAAGTACCATCAGGCCTAAATCAAGATCAAATAAATTCTATGCTGGGTCTAAAATAGACATTATTATGTTTGGATCGGGTGTCACTGTCAACCATGACTAAACCAGGAGATAAAACAATCTTAAAAGTATTATTAAAGCAGAAGTGAAAATATCTTTTACTTAAAAGGATTATACATAAGTGTCATTCCATATACACATATTATTTTATTAATACATAGATATGTGGCAGGGACAGGTGTGGTGATCACATGACCACACCTATAAAAGAGGGAGTTGTACATGCCCACTTCCTCTTCCTGAGCAAGCCTGTGCACATGTTGCTTTCTGGTGAGCTGAAGACATGTTGGAGTTTTAAGACTTTTATGTATCATTGTAAACGAAACACTGATGTACATTGTTTTATATTATTTAAGGGTCCTAACAGTTCAGTTTAAAGGTATGCTTTTATATTGTAATTGTTTGTTGTTTTTACTAATTGCACTGTGCTTTTATAGGCTCAGTGCTGGTTGCCGTTTAGTTTTTAGATAGTTTACTGTGCCGTTTTATTCATTTTAAACAATATCCCTCTAGTTGGTGTTGGTCCAATCTACCGACAGCTGGGGTGACAGGGGTTCACTTTAGGTGGTGGTTTTATTTGTAGTTTTGGTGGTGGTGGCACATGTGTGTGTATATATGGGTGATTTCTGTTATGGAAATGGTGTTCATTTGTGTTTGATCTTACATTTGTTTCTCACTAATAGTATACCTCTATTAGTGAGAAATTATTAGATAGATGTTACACAACTGAAAACAGAAATATTAATTAAAAGAAAACAAGATAAATTGGAGAGTCTTTATCGTGAACGGGTAAATGGAGTTATTTTTAGGTCACATGCTGCTTGGATGGAGAAGGGAGAGAAGTGTACAGCACATTTTTTACGGTTAAACCAAAGAAATTCTGTTAAAGAATATCATGAGTTTATATAGAGATAACGTCTTAGTCACAAATTCACAAGAAATATTACAGAAAGAATTTGAATATTTTAAAGCTCTATATTCTAACGATGCATTATTGGAGCCCCTGAGTGGGGTGACGGAGCAATATTTTCCTTCAAACCATGTTTCTGTGCTTTCTACTCCCCAGCAATTAAGCTGTGAAGGAGAAATAACAGAACAGGAGCTATTGGAAGCAATTAAGTCGTTTTCACCTGGTAAATCTCCTGGTATCGACGGTATTCCTACTGAGATGTATAAGATTTTTTTTGCAGAAATTAAAAAACCCCTATTAGCATCTTTCAATTTTTCATTTCAACAGGGTATTTTATCGAATTCACAACGAGAGGGAGTTATCTCAATACTCTTAAAACAAAATCCTGATGGGAAATATAAAGATCCCAAGTTGTTAAAAAATTGGCGTCCATTGACCCTGCTCTGTTTTGATACTCGCATTTTATCTAAATGTATTGCTTTAAGAATAAAAAACATAATTGGAAGTATTATAAACAACGATCAAGCAGGTTTTATTAAGGGAAGATTTATTGGAGACAACTTGAGACAAATACTTGACACAATACATTTTTATGAGAATCATCAGGAACCAGGATTATTGTTTATTGCTGATTTTGAAAAAGCGTTCAATGGAAGTTCATAAGACAATGTCTTGGCTTTTTTAATTTTGGAAAAAACTTAATACAGTGGTTTGAAACTCTTTATAATCATCCTGTTAGTCGAGTGATTAATAACGGTCATATATCAGATGCATTTTCATTAACACAAGGAGTCCGTCAAGGGTGTCCTTTGTCACCATATCTCTTTATTTTATGTATCGAAATTCTAGCTATTAGAATTAGGAACAATCCAGATATACCAGGTCTATTTCCAAACGGCCAAGAGATTAAACTGACAATGTATGCGGATGATGCAACCTTTTTTATAAAACCAACACAATCCACTTTGGAAGGTTTAATAAAGGAATTGAATACTTTTTCAAAAATATCTGGATTGAAACCTAATTTTGCTAAATGTAGTATTTTGAGAATTGGGACATTAAAAGACACCAATTTTATTTTAAACTGCTCTGCTCCTGTTAAATGGACTAATGGAGGAGTTGATATTTTAGGGATTCATCTACCTGATGACTTTAAAGGAGTTGTTAAATACAATTATGAGAGAAGGATGGAAAAGGCAGATAGAATTTTACAACCTTGGAGGGGGAACCTTCTGACAATTCAAGGGAAAGTAACGTTGATTAATACATTAGTAATCCTGCAATTTGTTCACCTACTAATGCTTCTTCCGTCACCTAGCACCAAGTTCTTCAAACACTTTGAACAGAAAATGTTTAACTTCATATGGAACAATAAACCAGATAAAATTAAAAGGCAGTATCTATATAATTCTTATGATAATGGCGGACTGAATTTAAAAAATCTTCAAATGATGGACTGTTCCTTGAAAGCCTCCTGGGTTGCTAAAATGTATCATAACAAACAATGGATCACGAGCCAGAGATTATATTCTGCCTTTTCCTTCTTCTCGAACAATATATTTCCTTTTTACCAAATAAAAATACATATTGATAAACTATTTCAAAATAGTTTAAAAGAGTTATCACCATTTTTCAAGGATGCATTGAAAGCTTGGTTGAACTTCCAGTACCACCCTCCAGATACAGCTCAAGGTATTCAGACACAGTTGCTATGGATGAATTCAAACATTACTGTTGGAGACAAACCATTGCTGTGGGAGGAATGTGTTAAAAATGGGTTAATTTTTGTCAATGACCTTTTAGATTTATCCGGAGATTTGATTTCTTATGAAAACTTGAAAAGATCTTTTAACATTTCTCTCGATGAGTTACAATACAACCAGCTGATTTCTGCAATTCCTAAAACTTGGAAAAGAAAATTGCTAAATTGTGGGAAGAATAAGTTAATGGTTTGTCTCCCACAAATAAGATGCCCAAAATGGCTGTCTGGTGCAAATGTAATGACCGGAGGGGCAGATTTACTAATTTGACTCAAAAGGTTACTTCCGAACAACGCCACCCTGGAATAGAGTAGTGCCAGGGACACTTAAACACATAAGGCTCGCGCAAATAAGGGATAGAGTGGACCAGTAGACCAAAAATATAGAAAATGTACAAAGTTTATTTATAAATATAGAAAAGTAAAAGCAAAAGGTGCATCCATACATTTAACAAAGCGCAGTAAGCTGCTCACTGGAACCGATTAAAAATACCCATTTGACACAATTATGGTTACAAGCATATCCTCAACACGGCAGCCCCACAATGTTCATGTGCCCGAAGGCCCTACCCGATGGTGCGCGCGGATCCGCCGCGCAATTGCGCTACAGTCTTTAGCCACTGGATGAACCGGTGGTTGCTGCTGTTCTTTAAGACAAATGGGAAACGTGGAGGGACAACGCAAATGGGGTTCGAAGGGGGAGGAGGAGAGACCCGCGAGGTTTCCAGTCCTAAACATGAAATTTGGGAAATTAATATCCTGTAGGAATGTTCAAAGCCATACGCAGCACAAGAAGGCAAAAGCACAAAAATACCTACCAACGCGTAAACAGTGCGCCACGCTCACAGATGGCAATCAAAAAGGTAGCTATATCCCGAGTGCCACGCTATGAAAAATATAAAAAATGAGCTAATATATATACATTTGATTTCGTTTTAAGAGTTAGAATGCTTACCAGAAGTTTCTTTTAAACGAGGCACCGCACGAGAGGGGAATTACCCTACTTTAGCTCGTGCGTAAAAGTCACTTGATGCCCCGTACTAGAGACAGCGGAAAATTAGAGGACGTTTATACAAAATCATAATTGATTTAGAGACTAGGTGGCTTACCGAAGCTTTTGCGTATGCAGAGCATGTTGCACGGGCCGCAGATGTAAACAAATGGAGCGGAGCCTTGTGCGCGTGCGATGCGCCACAGCACGCAACGATAGTCCAGACGCGCTCTGGATCAAAGTACCAAACCAATGTTATCTTAAAACCGTGCCACTAATGATCGTGAGACAAGGCTCCACTCCTCATGCTCCGTGCTCAGCTCCAAAACGGCGGGTGACGTCAGAGGCGACCAAGAGGGGGCGGCAGGTGGGAATCCCTCCTCTTAAAGGGTTCAGGTGGCACTTAATAGGCTGCCGGTGGATACGAGGGCCTACCGCCACACAAAGATAAACAAAATAATATATATGTGGAATGTAAATATCACAGGCACCGCACTTTTTCCACACAGAATCTGCCAGTTTTGGGAAGATGAATTTAATGATCCAATTTTGTGGAAAGATTACTTTAGAACAATTTATAGAACTACAATAGATTCATATTCCAGGATATTTCAACTTAAAACCTTTTATAAAATTATTGCAACAAAAAAATCTCTGTTCAAATGGAAGATAGAAAAGGATCCCTGTTGTAGATTCTGTGGGGAGGAGGAGGACCTGATGCATTTGTTTTATTTTTGTCCATATGTGGCTAAGTTTTGGGTCAGTGTACAATTATGGTTAAGGTCTATGGATATTGTTTTGCAAATTACACCTCAGAATATTGTGCTTTGTGTTTTTGAGGGTAAATGCACATGCCTTTTGAATATGATTATTCTGATGGGTAAAATGTTTATTTTTAAAGCTAAAACGTTATCAAATTTATGTATAAAACACTTTAAGAATAGAGTTTATCATCAGTATATGTTGGAAACAATTATAGCAACAAATAACAACAGAATAATTGAACATGAAAAGAAATGGAATGTCTGCTTATTTGAATTAGAGATATAAAAATTGGTTGTACTTGCTATGCCATTTGTTATGTCATAAATGTTTTGCCAATTATATGGCATTTTGTTTTTGATTGGTATTAGTGATTTCATCTTATTCTTTTATTTTATTTATTTTATATATATATATATATATATTTTTACATGATTTTATTTGTGTCTGCTTTGTGCTTCCTTTCTGTTTATAGTCTGTGTTCCTGTCAAAATACTATGAATGTGTGGATGATTGTGGTTGTGATTGTGGTATGAATGCAAGGAGGAGTGGCTGGGGTTGGGTGGGGGGATTAAAGTTTTGTCTTATTTTATTATGTAAATAAATAAAAAAATAAAAAATATATAGTATACCTCTCACACCCCAGCTCGAGGCCACACCATCCTAATTCCAATTCAACAACTACTTTTAGTATTTTTGTGTTTAACTGAAAATAAACTCTGCCTTAGGGCTGTTGGACCCACACTGACTGTCTGGCTTTGTCATTGAAGCTCACCTGTTCTCTAAACCCCTTGCTAGTGTTACAGATATATCCGTATAAATCCAATAATGTAAGTATGCAGGCTGTATACGCTTGTAAGAATTTTGAAGGTGAAAAGTAAGAAAGTCCGCCAATTACCAAATGTTTATAACACACAAACTGATTAACAGAATAGGGAATGACTAGGTAATGTATAAAACAAATAACCCACTTGTCACCAACAAGACTGTGTATCATTACAATTGCAGCAACAAAGCGGTGTTCACTTTGAATCATTGTTTTTGATTAACTCAAAGTTTTCAACTTTTACACCTGGGTTGAGCTCTCAATTCCAGATTTAAGAAAACCTTATGCGCAATTGTTTCCACACAAACATCATAGAAACAAGACCCAGTAAGCCATTCATTTGAAAACACCGAAAGGTATTTTGCAACATCTGGATTTATTCAACTTAAACATTTTCCCTGAGTGACAACTCGGTGATCAACCAAAAGAAAATGGAGACCCTAGTGCAGTTCCATGCTACTATACAGAACAGAAATACCGCCCTGCCCTTTAGTCTCCCTCGATCTAAAATTATGGTATTGCTGTTGCCTTTGTTTGTTTTTTTGAGGGTTTTTTCTAAAGGGTCTTAGTTTTTGGATTTTGGAAGGTGCATATGCGCTCTCTTTGTATCTGACAAAGTGAAAATGTGTTTTTTGACCATGCTGAGCACTCCGCTTAGTTGTGGTTGACATTAAAGAATGTTAGAATGTGTATCTTGTAACAATAAGGTTGGCTTTGACTTCCTTACAAAATAAAAACATGGCCTTACGCTTAATGTTATTTTTTAAACCTCGAAGGAGGAAGACACGTACATCCCAAAAAACCTAAAAAGCGTGCCGGACCGAGTGAATATACAAACAAAAAACAAAAGATCCGCACAGCTTTCTTAGCTCCCAAGTAGCAATTTTTTAATAGCACCTAAGTGGTAACGTTTCGGGCTTGGCCCTTAATCAGACAGGCGGTCTGATGAAGGGCTGATGTGCGTTTTTTTATTTTTTAAACCTCGAACATTTAATTGAAACTAAAAACAATAGACATACCAATGAAACAAAATACACGCTTTTAAATGCGCTTAAGAAGGAAAAAAAAAAATTGGATTCTAGGCAGGAATTAACAATCTATCCTGGATTTCAACTTTGACATTAACATACCCCTTAATCAAAGTGTCTGTATCAATGTGATGAACATCTGCATGACACTATGCTTAACCTGTGTAAGTTGCCTCGACTCTTTTACCGTCTATAATAGCATACCCATCCTTGAGGTAAGCTTTCTTCCCGTTGCGTCTGGCCTCCTGCACTGTCGGATACAGCTTTGCCCGAGCTTCATGATCTTCTTTTGACCAGTCCTGTCTGAATTGGATGTGCAGCTCCATGCAGACTCTGGCCTCCCTCGATTTCCTCCAGATCTTGTCCCTTGTCGTCCGCATGCCAAACTGCATGATGATCGGTCGTGGTCTCATGTTGAAGGCGGGATCATCCTTCTTTCCCAGACGATGGACAGTATCAACCTTTTCTCATAGTTTTTCCACTGACATCGGGATCACTCTTGTGAGAATACCGATCACCGTTTCTCTTGTATCCTCGTCTTCTTTCTCTGGTAGCCCGATCAATTTGATTTTCTGTTTCGTATGGGTTATGCCCTCTACGGGCTTCGCTATTGGTTATAACCCGAGGCATCGCCTCACGCCTGAGAGATAAAAACATCTACCCGCTCCAATCATGTCAAGGTGATGGTATATCCATCTGGGGTATATAAACCCCATCTGCCCACCGCTCATCTCCTTTTTTAACTCAGCGTTTGAGAGAGCAAGTTCTTTTCAGAACTCACTTCTGCGTGCACGTTCTTCTCAGAACGATACTTCTAACTTACTTTCAGGATCTTCTCGCCGCTTCTCTGCTCGAAGATGACTTCACCTGCCGGTGTCGAGCTCCGCAGATGCGGCAAATGTCCCTCCATTCTCCTCCCTGAAGATCAGCACGAGCTGTAAATCCGCTGCCTCGGTTGGCACCATGCAGTGGGGGATGCTGACTGCCAGGCGTGCTTAGCGCTCTCCCGGGAAGAGCGCGAGCGTCGCCGGGGTTTCATGGGTCCGGATTCACCGGAACAGCCAGCTCAGGACGCTGTGCCCCTGGTTCAGGACCCAGCGCCTTCAGCAAGCCCCAGGAAGAAGGATTGGAGTGAGTTTGATGAGGAGGATGATCGTCGCTGCTACGACAAAGACGCAGCGTCTTCTCCGAGATGCCGTCCGGGTTACAGGGGGATCGTTATCCTCTCGACTATCTCCCCGCGTTGTTTGCGTCTGCCGCAGACCGTATGGAGATTCCTCTGCCCCCGTCTCAACCTGCTGCTCCGGTGGAGGACTTCACCGAAGGCTTAGCTAGTCGTTCCCGCCAAAAGCCTCGCCATGTCGTGATGAGCCCGGCTATGGCATCGATCAGGCACTTTGCTCAGCGTGAATGGGCTCATCCTCTCGCGGCAAAACATCCTGCACTGGGGTACGGGCCGTATTCCACGGTGCAGGACTGGACGTGGCGGTCCGGGGTTCCGCCGATTGAGGACGGAGTCAGGATGTCCCTCCTTCCGTCCTCATCCCCTTGGCCAGGCAATAAAGCGTTGCTTCCCTCTGACAAGGATAAGCTGATGATGGCCGTTTTAGACCGCTGCGATGCTAACCCTGCTCAGGTAGTGGCGTTAGCTAGCAACATGGCTTTTCTGGCGGGCTCGCTGGATAAGCTCATCCACGGTCACACCGAGCTGGCCCTGGAGGAGCTCGAGGAGGTCCAGACTACGGTGGTGTCTTTTCTCCGTATGTCCCAAGCTTTCGCCATTGACAGCGAAAAGCCGGGGTGGAGGTGGGCGGGCCTTCTCCGTTTCTACTCTGCGGACTGGTGAGGCCCGTTTGCTCGGAGGCCGCCGCCTTTCAGTGGGATCCTCAGGCGGAGGCCGCGGTCATCCAGGAGGAAGTAGCGCGTTGTACCCCATTCAGCATGTGACGTATCTGGGCCTGCAGCTCGACTCCAGGAACATGCGCGCCTCCCTCTCGGCCGAGAGGGTAGAGGCGTTGCTGACGCTGGGGAGAATGGTAATGGACAAGCCGCAGGTGCCGTCCCAGTCCATTCGTTCCCTATTGGGCATGATGGCAGCCGCTCACCCTGTGGTTCATCTGGGTCTACTCCACATGAGGGGACTTCAGCGGTGGTTTGGATGCCTCAGGCTGCACCCGGTGCGGGACAGGAGGAAGGTTGTGGTGGTCCCTCTCTCCGCACGGAGGGACTTGGAGTACTGGCTGGCCCCGGATCGTCTCCCCCAAGGGGTACGGATGGGGTGCGTTCCTCATTACGCAGAGGTGTTCACGGACGCGTCTCTGACCGGTTGGGGCGGAGTACTCGATCGGTGCTCCACCGGGGTGTCGTGGGAGTCACCCTTGGGGCACATCAATCTCTTGGAGATGGAAGCTGTGCGGAGGGTGCTCCTGCACTTCTCAAGTCAGCTGGCGGGTCACCATGTCATGGTGCGGTCGGACAACACCACGGTGGTGGCCTACTTAAACAGGCAGGGGGGGACCAGGTCTCCCACTCTGCACAGGATAGCGACGGAAATTCTCTTGTGGGCGGGCTCCCACCTATCCTCTCTGAGAGCCTGTCACATTCCCGGCCTGCTCAACGTGGGCGCGGACGTTATGTCCAGGGGAGGCCCACTCCGCGACGAGTGGAGCCTAGCCCCATGGGTCACAATGGAGGTTTGCCAGTGGCCGACCTTTTCGCCAGTGCAGAAAACGCACAGTGCCCACTTTGGTTCTCGCTCAGTTGGGCAGACGCCCCTCCACTTGGGGTGGACGCCTTGGTCCATCGGCCGTGGCCTACGGGTCTCCTGTATGCATTTCCGCCGGTTCGCTTCATGCTTCCTCTGCTGCACCGGGTGAGGACAGAGGGGTTGGTCATTCTGGTAGTGGCCCCAGACAGTCCGAACGCCAGGTGGTACCCGGACCTGGTGGGGATGGTGGTGGAGGGCCCCTGGCTCCTGCCGGACCGGTCGGACACGTTGGTCCAAGCAGGGGTGACTCTGCAATCCCGCCCGGTGTTGGGGCGCAGCCTTTTGGTTTGGAAGCTGAGAGGGGGAAATTGTTGCGTTTAGGCCTTCCCTCTCCAGTGGTGGCCACTATTTAGGGTGCCCGTGCGCCGTCCACAACGCGAGCGTATGGTGCACATTGGCGGTTTTTCGAGGACTGGTGTTCAGAAAGGGTGCTTGATCCCACTTCCTGCTCGATAAGGCTGAGCTCGGTGTAGAAAGAAGACGTGTTAACATCCAAGAATAGCGGGACTGACTCGGCTTGAGCGCAACTGAAATCAGGTTATGTGATAATATTTCACTGGAAATATTTTGGACACTGTCCAGTAAAAAAAGCTCCCCTAAAAGGATGTTTGTTGTGATCTGTCACTGTGTCACACCATGTGACCAAACCAAGAGACAGAATAACTCTGGCACCTCCAGCCAGGAAGAGCACGCACACACTCAGCAGCATGGTCAGGAAGGATGAAAACAGGGTGCTGTGGGAAAAAACACAGCTAACTAATGAAAAGCAACTCAGAAGTCTTAAAAGTTTCAAATAGTTACAATTAAAATACCCTACTAAAGACAACAGGTTATTAGCATGAAATACATCTATATGAAGTAGAAATCAAGCTGGACTATGTCCATCAGTGGGCTGTTTGGTTCAACAATGATTTGGACTGGGCCCATTCGACAGAGTTATCTCTCAGAGAGAGATACCAGCTCATCTTACAGGCTCTTCCGTCCTGCCCATTGTCCTGCCTCAGGGACTTCATCCTCCAGACTGTCAGAAAGCTGAACACTCCCCTCTGCTGATTTTGATTGTCTGTCTATGCTTTACATGTGATTAGAAATCTAATATCATCCTCAAAACAAAACAAATATACAAAGGACGCAGTAAGCTAATCAAATAATAATACTAGTAGTCTGTGTAAGTTCTCACTCGGACAGGTGTTGTCCATCTTCAATGAAGGTACTTGAGTCATCTTCTGTACTCAATAGTTGAAGTCTTCGAACGTTTCGCCTCTCATCCAAAAGGCTTTGTCAGCGGACAAAAGTCCAGTTCAGCCCGCAGCTTTAGATATAGACCAACAGGGAGGAGTTAATCACTAATCACAGCTGCTACTCAACTGGGGGTAAACAACCTTTGAAGTAGAGCCAGTAGTACAGACATGTTTGTTGTTCTTGTTTACTTTGAATGTAATGGGTTTCTAGTTAATGTAGCTGCGTGGTTGTCAGTTGAATTGAATTAGGCAAGGCAAGTGTGGCAAGACGAGTGGGTGAGCTCGGTGGCTGTGTGGACCCGCCACTAAATGTACGTTAAAAACATCCCTTAGACAACGCCAGGGGCATTGTGCCCCAAAATAAAAGATAAAAATTAACAAAAGGCAGCGAAGGTTCGTTAAAATTGACAGGACAAAGGAAAGTTACAAAAGCATGGATTTATTGTCCTTCAGATGAGATTAGTTTAGTAAAAGTTCTTTTGACAGGTTCAGTTCATTTCAGTTCAGTTACTGTTCGACGGTCCAACATCGACCCAGAGGACAGTCTGGTATCAACGAACACAGAAGCGGAGTTATCACAGTAGTTATTAAAAGGAACAAAAAGGAGGGGTGGGCACGCCATCAGGACCCAGATCAATGTTGCACTTGCGTTGCACTGCGCTCTCCGGACGAGCCATTCCCGGACCCCGAGCATCCGACACTGCCCAGCTACGCGGAAGCCTCCGGACCAGCGCTTGCAAACTACAAATAATGACCAACCATTAACAACCCAGTCACTTTAGTACACACGCCATCGCACTAGCTTACCCGCGATGCACCATGGAAGTTGACTACGGTTGCTGGCTTTACGCCTCCAGCCGCCGGCTTGACGCTCCGACACGACTTCACAACTTTCACAACAACTCACACTGCACGCCTAGCCCGAGTGCTGCATGGCGGATGTGACGTCGGAGAGAGGAGAGGTCAGGTACGGATGAAAGGGCTCCTTTTATAGCGCGCCCCCTACGTTGGGTTGGTTAACTGCAGGAAGGCTAACCCCCAACTCACTACACAAGTTTATTTGTAGAGCACAATTCATATACAAGGCAATTCAAAGGATTCGTGCAAGTACACATTATGTACACTTTATTTATTTATTTTTAAAGTTAAATATCACCCTGTGTCCATTTGACCGCCTGCCCAACTCCATTTCCCCCGAAATGATATAAGTGAAATGGACACGGGGTGATATTTGACTTTTAAAAATATAGATATGGAGCCACAATTATATCAGACTTTTTTTTTAATTCTTAATTCAACATTTACAAACTGTAAGGCGCATAACAGTTCATATAATGTCAAAGGACATTTGGTTGAGTAGAAACAAATTCACAGAACAATGTAAGTTGAAAAGGTACGTATTTAGGAGTGACGTCACGCCCTGGCGCGCGCTAAGAATTCTGGGAGAAGGTCAAGAATCAGTGGTGTTTTGGTGGTGGTGTCTGTCGAGACACAAAGATTAAAAATTAAGAGATTCGTTTCAAATCAAAGGTTAAGTTGGTTTGTGGAAGTCGTCATCTTTACCTTATACATCGCGTGTGCGTCGAGGGAAGAAAGAGGCAAACATACAAGCTTCTTTTTAGAATCGTATCAACATATTTGGCTAATGTTAGCAGGCTAGCGCTAGTGTTGTTGTTGTTGTTGTTGTCACCTTCCTTCGTGGTCAGCCTAACCGTGCAAGATTTTTCCCAGCGAAAGCAGGGCTTTCTGGCCGAGCGATGTTTTACTGCTTTCCTCGGGAAGATGGATGAGAAGTCCAGCAGAAGTAACAGCAGGCATCACAGACTGTTTATCGCCCTGTTGATGGTGCTGCTTTTCGGCGTTATTATGGTGCAATACATGTGTTCAAGCGGTGCTGAATGCCAGACTTTGCACATTCTGGGATCGTGGATTGGAAGTACATCCAGTAGTAGTAGTGGCAATGTACTTCAGGCTGGTGTCCCAAAAGATCCATACATCGCAGAAGACAGGGCTTTGTTTCACTTTATTCCCCGGTATAATTTTTCCAAAACGGATTTATATCGGGTAATAGACTTTAACATTAAAGGAGATGATGTTATAGTTTTTCTTCACATCCAGAAGACTGGTGGCACAACGTTTGGGCGCCACTTGGTGAGGAACATTCAGCTGGAGAGACCATGTGAATGTCACGCGGGGCAGAAGAAGTGTACTTGTTACCGGCCGGGCAAAAAGGAGACGTGGCTATTTTCACGTTTCTCTACCGGCTGGAGTTGTGGTCTTCATGCAGACTGGACTGAACTCACCAATTGTGTCCCTACACGAATGGACTCACGGGACACTCCACAGATTCTCCCAAGGTTTGTTATGGCTGTATGTGTTTATCTTTAGTCATGAAGCAACGAAACACAAACAGTGTGAAGTTGTGAGAATGGAGTATATGAATAGACCAAACTGGTAGATATGTTTTTATATGCATATTAAAATGTATATTGTCTCTTTTTTTAAGGCGGAACTATTACTATATTACCATTCTGAGAGATCCAGTATCCCGTTACCTAAGTGAGTGGCGTCACGTGCAGAGGGGTGCTACATGGAAGGCATCTTTACATGTGTGCGATGGCCGTTCACCAACTCTCTCTGAGCTGCCAAGTTGTTACTCTGGTGATGACTGGTCAGGCTGCACCCTTCAGGAGTTTATGGACTGTCCCTACAACCTGGCAAACAACCGTCAGACCCGCATGCTCGCGGACCTGAGTTTAGTAGGCTGCTATAATGTCTCTGCTATGAGTGTGGATTATCGCTGGGCTGTACTCTTAGAGAGTGCTAAACGTAACCTTCGCAGCATGGCTTTTTTTGGGTTGACAGAGTATCAGCGCAAAACCCAATACCTGTTTGAGCGCACCTTTAACTTGGAGTTTATTGCTCCTTTCACGCAGCTCAACGGCACTCGGGCATCCAATGTTGAGGTTCCAGCAGAGACACAACACAGAATTCGTCTCCTTAACCGGTGGGATGTTGAACTTTATGAGTATGCAAGAGACCTTTTTCTCCAGCGTTTCCAAGTGGCACGACAGCAAGAGCGACGGCGGGCACGGGAAAAGCGTATACAAGAGAGGAGACGACTCCGTGGGAGACTTGCAGTGAAGCAAGGGTTGCTGTTGAAGCCCACAGTAACTACCGACCAGGCTAGTGATAAGTATTTACAGAAAAAAGAGAAGCAAAAAGGCAAGACTGATGCAGACACAGAAGGCCTTCTCCCAAGCTGGTGGGAGGCTGAGGAGAATGAAACTATTGAGGACTACTTGGACAATGTAGAACAATGGTGACAACCAGAGGAGGAAAAATGCTCTACAAGAGACTGTGCCAAAGTTTGCCTTGTCTTTATTTTTACCCAGTTGGGGAACTGGTAAAACTGATTGTACTTTCAACCTCAAATCAAATGTAAAAAAAAAAGATGTATTACTTGATAATGCACCCATTTCGAGTTTAACACAACCATCAACTAATTTAAATGTTTTTTATTATAAAAAAAAAAGCTGCTGTAGTATGTATGTGATTAATCTGTGTGTTTACCCAAATACTGAGCTGTCTGTAATGGAATGGTGTCACATGTAACTTTAGACTTTTTATTTCTATTATTTTTTTGATCTTATTGTTTAAAGAGTGTAACTTTTACATTAAATTAATTTTATGATTTGACTTGATCTGTGAAATTCCTGTCTACATAAGATAAGGTACTGTGCTACATTTCTTAACACCAGCAGAGGACGCTGGAGAGGTATAGATGTATCTTCACATTTTGGGGTTTGACGTAGCAACAACAATCACATGGGTCACTCACATCATGGACCTAATTATCCTGTTATTCTATAGCTTGGAACTCGGAAGCTAAGCATACTAAAGGGCCTAGTCGGTACTTGGATGGGAGGCCGTTTGGGCACGAGGAAGCCTGGGTGAATGCTGTGAGTGAGTGATTGGTGGTTGTCAGAGGGGCTGATGGTGCAGACTGGCTGCCTCGCTTCCGTCAGTCTACCCCGCAAGGACAGCTGTGGCTACAATCGGAGCTTACCGAGTATGGCATGAACGAATAATGCACACAATTGTAAATGTAAAGCGACTATGAGCGTCTGGAAAGACGCTATATAACACGAATGCAGCATTAATAATAATAATAATAATATTGCATTAGTCTTATATGGCGCTTTTCCAGACGCTCAAAGTCGCTTTACAATTTCATGCATTATTCATTCACTCCATACTCAGTGATGCTAAGCGAGGCCACCAGTCTGCGCACATCAACCACCACCACCAACCACTCACACACACACTACATTAGTTTAGTTTATTTGTTTATTTGAGCAATACACATTGTGCTCAAAAGGAGTGGGCTGAAGCAAAAAGCTTATGAGCCCCCACCCCCAAGTGCAATAAATAAAAAAAGAACATTTCAAAACATTTCAAGCAGCTACATTCGTACAGACCAACTTACAACAAACAACAAAAATATATTAACTGTTTATATAATTAATTGGAACAACGCACAGCTACAACAACAATCTAGTTTCATATACGATGTCTAATACAAAGCAAGTCAAAAAAATTTGTTACTTAATATATTGCTTGCATATTTTTACCCGTGATTACAGAGTTACTTTTATGGTATAAAGGTACATTAATAGATGTTATAATCTGAGATCTTGATACTTTCCAGTTGTCATTACCATTCTCAGTATAATTTTAATTTGGGTTTAATTATCATCATCATTATTATATAATTTATTTAATTGATTTATATGTGAAGTATGATGAAAGCCCTGCACAGTGTGGTGCATTAAAAAGCCAGAGAGTGAGCCAGTTGAAGAGGGCAGTAACTCCCCTTCAACAAACCCCCACACAGCTGCCCTAACAGCTGATTTTGTAGAATATGTTCCTATGCTGAGTGGTGCATTAAAAGACAAGGTTTTAAGCCCGTTGGGAGGATCCCTCTCAACAGATCCATAACCTGCCAACCCTAATTCTCCGTTTGTGAATTTGAGCAATAGAATGACAACCGTTCCAAGCAGCAACACTCTTCCTTGATTATAGAGGAAAAATACACATAATTGATCTTACTGCTCCCCTTAGTGGCAACGCATTTCTTCTTGTCTGTATATTTCAAAAGTCTTTTGTTTGTATTTATATTTGAACAGGTTGATGTTTGGACATCGTTTCAATTCCATCTCCAGTTTATTCCACAATTGTACACCATTAACTGTTGGGCTAAAACTTTTCAAAGTTGTGCTATGTTTCTGAATCCTAAAGTTTAATTCATCACGTAATTCATAACGACCAGTACGTTCTTGGAACCTTCTTTGTATTTGGTTTGGTAACAATTTATACCTTGCTTTGAATAACATTTGTACAGTTTGGAACTCAACAATGTCACAAAACTTCATGATCTTTGATTTTAGAAATAATGAGTTTGTGTGGTCCAAAAACCCAACTTTATGAATTACTCGGAGAGCTCTTTTTTGCAACAATATTATTGGTTTAACTGTGTTTTTATAAGTACTACCCCAAACCACAGTACAATAATATAAGTAGGGCAAAATCAGAGAACAGTATAAGGTATGTAGAGCTTTGATGTTTAAAATGTGCTTTGCTTTTGCAATTACTGAAATGCTTCTAGAAATTTTCGTAGATATATATTTAATGTGAGATTTCCAAGTAATTCTGTCATCAATAATCACCCCAAGGAATTTGATTTCATGCACTTGCTCGATGACAACACCCTCTATCTGAATTGCTTCCTGAGCATTGGAATTACAGTTGCCAAATATCATCATTTTGCTTTTACTCAGGTTTAGAGATAATTTATTTTGTTTGAACCACTTGTTGACACTTTTGAGTTCCAAGTTAACAATCCGACACAGCTGTTGCAAGTCGTCTCCTGATGCAAAAATATTTGTATCGTCAGCAAACAAGATAAATTTAAGTACTTCAGATGTGTTACAAATGTCATTAATATACATATTAAACAATTTTGGGCCCAGAATAGAACCTTGAGGTAAACCACAGACAATTTGTCGACAACTCGACTGATAATCACCGATTTTCACACATTGTTTTCTATTTTTTAAGTAACTGGTGACCCACTGTAGAGCTACCCCCCTAATCCCATAATGTTCTAGTTTATTAATTAATATATCATAGTTTATTGTATCAAACGCTTTACTCAGGTCAATAAATAATCCGATTGCATATTTCTTGTCATCTACAGCATTAGTTATTTCTTCAGTTATATCAAAGAGCGCGTGTGAGGTTGCGTGATTGTTCCTAAAACCAAACTGATTGTCCGAGAGTAAATTACACTTTTCGATAAAGCTGTCGAGTCTAGAGTTAAAAACCTTTTCTAAGATTTTAGAGAATTGCGGTAAAAGGGAAACAGGCCTGTAGTTTGTAAAGAGATGTTTATCTCCTGCTTTGAACAGAGGAATCACTTTTGCTACTTTCATACTATCAGGAAAAGTTCCAGTTTGCAACGATAAGTTACAAATGTAAGTTAACGGCTTAGAGATACTTTCAATAACAGTTTTTAAAGTTTTCATGTCCATGTCATGGTAATCGGTCGAAGTTTTATTTTTACACCCTTTAACAATGTCCAGTATCTCCTTTTCCTCAACAGGTTTGAGGAACAGGGACATAGGATTTGCTTCTATCAGATCACAATTATAATTCTCAACGTTTGTAATTTTTGCAGCAAGGTTCGGTCCAACATCTACAAAGAATTTATTAAATGTTTCGACGACTTCATTCATATTATTTAACGTGTTATCCTCATCTTTGAAATATTTTGGATAATTAATCGTTCTTGGTTTATTTCTAATTATACTATTTAAGATGTTCCATAAACCTTTAATATTATTCTTATTACTATCCAACAACTTATTATAATAATCCTGTTTACATTTTCTAATGATACCTGTCAGTTTATTTTTATATTTCTTATATTTATCCTCAGCTTCTTTTGTTCGGTTATTTATAAAGTTTTTGTAAAGATTATTTTTTTTCTTGCAAGCATTTAGTAAACCTTTAGACATCCATGGTGTTTCTTTACACTTTCTGTTTTTACAGTATTTCTTCATTGGGCAGTTTTTGTCGTATACCTTTTGAAATACTTGCGTAAACTCATCATAAGCCATATTCGTGTCATTCTCTCTGTACACAATACTCCAGTCTTGAGCTAAAAGCTCCTTTTTAAATGCATCAATAGTTTTCTCTGTTTTTACCCTTCTAAACCAATACTTGTTTTCCTCTTCATCTTTTAAATATCCATTTTTATACATAACGAAAACTGGAAGGTGATCACTAATATCATTTATAATTAACCCGCTGACTGTGTCACTTTCTATTTCATTTGAGAAAATGTTATCAATCAAGGTGGCACTATGGGTTGTTATTCTACTAGGTTTGGTTATTAGAGGAAACAGACCTATACTGAATAAAGTATTTATAAATTCGTCCGTCTTTTTATGTTTATATGGGTTTAACAAATCGATGTTGAGGTCTCCCCCCACAAACATGACTTTATGATTTAATCCTGAAAAGTGCTCCTCCATCCACTTAGAAAAAACATCTATATCAGAGCCAGGTGTTCTATAAATAGAACTCACAATAATATTTTTCTTTTTTTGCCTTGTAATTTCAACAGTAATGCATTCAAGTGTATCATCCACCACCATTGTCTTATTTTCCATTACTTTATAACTATAGTTGGAGTCTATAAACATAGCTACGCCCCCTCCATGCTTGTTCCTTCTGTTCATACTTATAAATTCATAACCATCAATAGAAAACTCAAATTCTCTATCATTATTGATCCATGTTTCTGTGATTAGAATGACACTGAATGGTGTGGAAAACTGTTTTAAGAAGCTTTTGATGTGGTCAAAGTTTGCATAGAGGCTTCGACTATTGAAGTGGATTACAGTGAATGCCTTAATGTTCTTAAGTTTACTATTGTACAGATCCTCTGTGTAATATTGACAGTCATTGGTAGCTCTAGTAAAAAAGTTATTTTCAGGGTCGATGTCGATCTCAGTGTTCTGTAGGTCGTATTGAGAGAATGTAAAATCCTGGGAGTTTGCTTCAGCAATTCTCCTTATTGAAAAATCCAAGTCGGTGCTTCCTATAGAACTGTATGTATTACTAGACATGTGAGATTATGTGCTTTTACATACCAAAATCCATACGTTTTTCTCGGTGTTTATACTGGATGTGGTGTACTGCTGCGTGGACGTATAATGAGTTTGTCATATCGCAAGAAGGCGATCTCCCCCCTTTCTCGTGCAGCTCTCAGCTCCGGCATCAGTTCTTTACGTTTTCTTTTTATTGATTCGGTGTAGTCCTCGTTTATGAAGATTTTTGTTCCTTTAAGTCGTTTGGCGCGCTGCAAGATTTCCTCGCGATCCTTCCACCTCAGTAGTCTGGCGATGATGGGTCTCGGCCAGTCTCTCCCTCCGCCGGGTTTCCCTACGCGGTGAGCCCTCTCCACCTCCACCGCGTGATGTAGCTGGAGCTTCTCCTTCAGTATTTCTTTCACCTTTTCCTCGGCGTCGGCCCAGGTCTCCCCAGGCGACTCCAACACTCCCTCAAATACCAGGTTATTTCTGCGGCTCTGCCCCTCCAGATACTCCAGTTTGTCCGTGATGATGTGTAAATTGTCACATACTTTGTAAAAGTCCGTTTGTAAGGTGTTTGTGCGCTCCGTGAGTTTCAGATTTTGCTCTTTCAAAGTGTCCACCTCACCTTGCGTGAACTGCAGGCTTGTTTTTAGTTCTTGAATGTCCTTAGTCTGTAAATCCATGCGGGTGTTTGTTGATTCCATGATGAGTTTTATAAATCCTTTGAAGTTTTCCTGCTGTTGTTGAATTAATTCTCTGAACATGACCCTCTGCTGCTCCATGAGCTCCGTGACTCGACTGAGGCTTACGTATTCCTCTTCCACCGCCGAATCTGCCTGTTGCTTCGCCTCTATTTTCGGCGGTTTTGGCATTTTGCTCCCTCTCAGCAGGCCTGAATTTTCTTAACGAATATTTTGATGTTCTTGAAAACTTTTTTCGCGTTGGTCTAGCTTTGTCCGTCCCTGAAATCGGTCCGACCGGAAACAAGTCAGCTTCCTGGTGTCCCCAAAACTGTCTCCCATCCAAGTCCTGCCAGGCCCTTCCCTGCTTAGCTTCCGAGGTCTGACGGGATAATATTATTATTATTTTTATTATTGCAGTAATTTCATATTTTATTGTAATATTAGGCTATTTAATGTTTATCTTTTCTATTTGAATCAATTTAAATAGGCTTATTAACCTGTGGTGACGTGCTACCATAGCCTGTAAAACTGTGCTACCTGACAGGCTGAAATAGCGGCTCTAATTATAATAGATCCATGGATCCGCCCCGCAGCATCGACGGCGCAGCGCGGTCAAACTTCATAGCGGTTCCTCCCTCTCTGTCGCACACGTTTTGCCCTTCGCCTGATTTCTTCTGCCTAGGGCTCGCTGCCACTCCTCCAGCCAAGATGTTAGCGGTGCAGATTAACAAGCTTTGTTGTTTTCATGGCGATACATTTTAATATTTGTTTTTTAACCTAATTCAAGTGAAACCAACACTGTTGGTTGTGCGTGACTGTTCGAATGATAGCAGAGTTTATTCTGTGATGGATCGGGTTAAAGCAGGTAAGACTCTGGCGCATCATCTCTCTGGCGCAGCAACTCCTGACTGCAGCGCTAGTCTGTCACGGGCTTTTAGACAATTGGTCTAACATCATTTTTATTATTTTTTTATTTACCTTTATTTAACCAGGATAGTCCCACTGAGATTAATAATCTCTTTTTGGGGAACCTATTGTACATGTTTTAGCGGTAGGGGAAACCGGAGTACCCGGAGGAAACCTATCATGTCAGACATAGCTCATTCGACATTGTACATGTTGTGTTTTGTGTGATCGCTTGGTTTTCACATTGGAATAGTTACTCTGCCTGTTGCATAGGAAGTATTGTCTCGTAGTTACAGAGAATAATCGGAGGCTGTAAGCAACAGTGGTCAGCCTATTGTAGGCTATGTTATTAGTCAAGTTTATAAGCTTAAATTTATAATTTGTTACCAAAGAGTGTTGATTGGAACTACTTGCTCTAAAAAGGTAATATACTTTGTAGATGAGATGGTATGGAAGTCCCCTGTTGAAAAATACATATCTGAATAAATTGACATTAGTTATCAATTTGCTAATAGCCTAAATTTGTTATAAAAATACTAATAATATAACATCCTAGACGTTTATATAAACCAGATAGATACAATGTATCTCCGAATTCTGGGTGGGAGTGGGTTTGTGGGTAGGGAGGAGAAAATATGACTGCATGGGGGCATGAGTTTGAAAGTGTGTAGACTAGTGTACGCTGTATGTTTTTAACGGTTGGTGAGTGGTGTGTGTAATGGGTAGCTGGACCTTGTCCATTAGGGGACATAGGATGGAAATTATTCAGCTACAATACAAATGCATTGTCCCTTTAAATAAATACAAATACATTGTCCCAAAGGTCATTAAAAGTGCATACGAAGTTAGATTTTTATTTTCATCAGAACATACTTAACACAATTGTATTTTAAATATTGTCTAGTTTTATCTGGTTTGATGTTTTTTGTGATGTTTATTTCACTTTCTGACAGATGTGACATACAAAGATGTATAATTAGGTTACCCACAGTGTCATGAAACGGAACCAATAGACTAATATAAGTTTCCCTCTTCCTGTTTCACAATTTTAGAATAGAAAAGGTTAACATTTGTGTCACCTTTTTGTAGTGTGAAAATCTGGCCCTGCAAGTTGTGTTGCGGTGGCTGAGGGTTCAAGTCCTGGCTTTGACAATTTGCTTCTCTCCCTTTCATCTCGAGCTGTCCTCTAGAAGAAACGTGAAATGCACTTTAAAGTTTACATATTGGGGATTTGTCACCGGTTCTGTTCATTACCTATATGGACAGAATTTCTAGGCGCAGCCAGGGGCCGGAGAGTGTCCGGTTTGGGAACCTCAGGAGCTCATCTCTGCTGTTTGCAGATGATGTTGTTCTGTTGGCTTCATCAAATCAGGACCTCCAGCGCGCACTGGGGCGGTTTGCCGCCGAGTGTGAAGCGGCCGGGATGAGGATCAGCACCTCCAAATCTGAGGCCATGGTTCTCCACCGGAAAAAGGTGGTTTCCCCTCTTCAGGTCGGTGGGGAGTCCTTGCCTCAAGTGGAGGAGTTCAAGTATCTCGGGGTCCTGTTCACGAGTGAGGGACGGGTGGAGCGTGAGATCGGTAGACGGATCGGTGCGGCGTCAGCAGTGATGCGGTCGCTGTATCGGACCGTTGTGGTGAAGAGGGAGCTGAGTCTGAAGCAAAGCTCTCGATTTACCGATCGATCTACGTTCCCACCCTCACCTATGGTCATGAGATTTGGGTAATGACCGAAAGGACAAGATCGCGAATACAAGCGGCCGAAATGAGTTTCCTCCGCAGGGTGGCTGGGCGGACCCTCCAAGATCGGGTTACCCGGGAGGAGCTCGGACTTGAGCCGCTACTCCTCCACGTCGAAAGGAGCCAGCTGAGGTGGCTAGGGCATCTGTTCCGGATGCCTCCTGGTCGCCTCCCTCGGGAGGTGCTCCAGGCATGTCCTATTGGGAGGAGGCCTCGTGGAAGGCCCAGGACACGCTGGTGGGACTATGTCTCCGAGCTGGCCTGGTGTCGCCTCGGGGTCCCCCCAGAACAGCTGGAGGAGGTGTGCGTGGATCGGGAAGTCTGGGCATCTCTGCTGAGACTGCTGCCCCCGCGACCCGGCCCCGGATAAAGCGGAAGAAATGGATGGATGGATGGATAATGGGGATAGACAGATGCCAAAATGCACCGGGGCGTTTCTCTGTTAAGTTAAGGCTGTATGGTCCTGAGGTAGTCTTTGTTAAATGGACATGAAAGGCAGCTCTGGTGTTTTTATGAGATAAAAGGATTAATACTTAACCTAATTGGATTGTCTCCTCTGTCCAGACCAAAAGCTTTCACTCTCCTTTGGATACATACATCATATTATTTGTTCAATCTTTAAAATATTATTTTCACGAACCACAAAAGATAATCCCAGCATTTGCAATACAGAGAGCTGTTTTTTAAATAATCTTTCCTTATATTATTGTTATATAAATTAGGGATGGGACGAAATAACGTTTGGCGAAATATCGCAGGTGCTTAGTTACTGCAATGACATCCACTGTCAGCTGTGGGACCTAACATAGACAGGTGTGTGCCTTTCCAAATCAAGTCCAATTAATTAAATTTACCATAGGTGGAGTCAAGTCAACGCCAGTCATTTGACTGGAGTCAAGTTTTCGAAACATCTCGATAACAATCAGTGGAAACGGGAGGCACCAGAGCTCAGTTTTGAGTGTTATAGCAAAGAGTGTGAACACAATTCTGCACCCTCAAGGATCCACAGCCTCTTTGGCCATTTGACTTTGTGCGCCTGCTGGGCGGCCACACTACACCAGTACACCTCATTTATATTTTCTTACAATGACTAAAAAATATTTACTGGAAGTAAAAGACTCTTTTTAAAAGGTTTTTCTTATTGTTTTATACATGTGATGGGGTAACTATTTATGAAACACTGTAGTGAATTTTATTTATTCATTTATTTATTTATTTGAGCAGTTTGTCTGCTCAAAAGGAGTGGGCCGAAGCCAAAGGCTTATAAGCGCCCTCCCCAAGAATAAAAACAATAACATATACATATAACAAATCATAAACAAGGGAACATTTTATATATAGTTTTCAAAGATTGTTTCAGACTTCGAATTTGATTTCTTTTTTGTCTTCCAGTGTGAGCCTAGGGACACATTTTATTATAAAGCAGCTTTGAAAAATTAGAAAGACTTTTTATTTTATTCTGAGACTATAATTACTGCCAAATGATGAACATTTAGGCAATTTTATTTCAAAACCTACATGTTATTTATATCGTATTTGCACTGTGATGCACCGAACCGTGAGATTGCTGAACAGTTACACCCCGAAGTGCCGTCATGCACGAGCTTAATATAGAGAATGCAGTTACGCATAAGACCTGAGGTGGCAGTAGTGAGCACAAAATGACCAACTTGCATGTAGTCTCTTTAACACGGTTGTCCTTCCATGTTTTCTCCCTTGCACTTTCCTTGCAATTTCATTTGTAACTTAAGCGTTGGTTTAAGTCTATTGATTATAGCTAGTATAATCACTTTTTATGTTTTTTTTTGCAGGACCTCTATAGCCTTACTGGAGAAATCATGAAGAAAAAGTCCAACTAAAGGAAGAAGTGGATGAGCTTAAGTGCCTGGGGTTTGCCTCCTCAATGCTGACTTGGTCTTGAACCTACAGCCACAGAGGCAATCATTTTATCCGCTGAGGTCTGTGTCCACCTAGTGTGCTCAAATCATGACGTTTTTAAATCCATTTTGTTGGTTATGCCTATGTCCCCAATATTCGCCCAATGTATATCTCGATTTCTTAGTAAACTTGCACTGGGACTCTATATGTAACGAAACTCAAATCTGTCTTTCCAAGACCGAGCTGGTCTCTAGTTCAGTTGAAATTAATTGGGTGGGACCCGGGTTTGATTCCCACCTGGACAGTGCCTTTCTGTGTGGAGTTTGCATGTTCTCCCCGTATCTGTGTAGGTTTCCTCCCGGGTACTCCGGTTTCCCCTACTATTAAAAACATGTACAATAGGCCAGAATTAAAGTAGTGTGTATGAGTGGTTGGTGGTGGTCGGAGGGGCCGATGGCACAGACTGGTGGCCTCAGTCTACACCATGGCAGCTGTAGCTACAACTACTATTGTACCACCACAGCTTATGGAGTGAATTAATAATGACTACAGTGTAGCGCTTTGAGAAACTTGGTAATACAGGCTTGTAATAGCGCAATACAAGTAAGCCATTATTATTGTTATGATTATTATTATTACCTCAACCTAAATGTGATCTGACACTTTTCCCAAAGAGAATCAGCAAATCTCTACAAAGCAAATACATTTTTCCTGCGCTTTTCTTGGAATTTTTTGTCCAAATATTTTTTTTCTTTTTTTTCCTTCTGGGATGGCAGTCAGCATGAGCATGGGCCGAGATACCAAATGGCTGACATTGGAAGTGTGTCGAGAGTTTCAGAGAGGCACGTGCCTGAGGTCAGATGCAGAGTGTAAGTTTGCGCACCCCTCTCCCAGCTGTCTCGTGGAAAATGGCAGAGTCATTGCCTGCTTTGACTCGCTCAAGGTAAGAAGACCATTCTGAACATCATGTATTGTATGTAACTGATACAAATTCCTTATTACAATACATTCAGTATGTGTTTTTATTTTTAAATTTTTAATTTTGTATCTTATCTTTTTGTGTTTTGCCCATCAGAGCAATAGAGTATTTTACTGGGTGTAAGGGAAAAAACAGCCTAGGAACAGCACTATAGTAAATACTGTATTCATTGGATGATCTGATCTTCTAAATCACATAGCTGTTTTTTAGCACAGAGTAACAGCATGATTCTGTTCAGTTGTGTTCATAGACAGAGATGAGGTGTACAATATGTGATTAAGCCATTTCCTGTCGAGTCTTCAACTTCTTCCGTGTGTATCAAGGCTTGTATTTGGCTTGGAACATTGCTTTCTAACTTGATGCAAAACAATGATAGCTAGTCATATTTAATCATGAAAATATAAGATATACATTAAATCGCAAACGTGAAGGACAATAAAGCGATTAACATCATTAGTTTAAACTCACAGCTTTCTGTACAGACTGACTGATGCCAATTAAATTGGGGTTAGATTTAAATCCATCCATTTTCTTCAACTTTATCCGGGGCCTGGTTGCGGAGGCAGCAGTCTGAGCAGACATGCCCAGACTTCCTGATCCACACACACCTCCTCCAGCTGTTCTGGGGGGACCCAGAGACCGCACTAAGCCAGCTCAGAGACATAGTTCCTCCAGAGTGTTCAGGGTCCTGTTCTGGGAGCTGACTCTCTCAACGTAAAGTAGCACCGACTCTACTCCGAGCTCATCCCAGGTGACTTGGCTCCTCACCTGTTCTCGAAGCGTGCACCCAGCCACCCTGCGAAGAAAAACACATTTTGGCCGCCTGAATTTGGTCATTATCCAGATCTCATGACCATAGGTGAGGGTAAGAATGTAGATCGACTGGTAAATCGAGCGCTTTGCCCCCTGACTTAGCTCCCTCTTCACCACAACAGTCCGATACAGCGACAGCATCACTGCCGATGCTGCACCGATCCGTCTGTCGATCACACGCTCCATTCGTCCCTCACTCGTGAACACAACCCTGAGATACTAGAACTCTCTACTGACTGGGAGAGGGGAAGCCACCTTTTTCTGGTGGAGAACCATGGCCTCAGATTTGGAGGTCCTGATCCTCATCCCAATTGCTTCGCACTCGGCTGAAAACTTCCCCAGAACAAAACAACATAATCTGCAAACAGCAGAGATGAGATCCTGAGGTTCTCAAACTGGACACCCTCTGGTCCCTGGCTGTGCTTAGAAATTCTGTCCATAAAGGTAATGAACAGGACCAGGGAGAAAGCGCAGTCCCCGGCGGACTCGGACCAGACTTACTGCCGGCAGGAAGTCAGGTCTGACTTACCACCCCGGTCTGCCAATCGAGAGGTACTGTACTCAACTGCCACTCGATGTTGCAGAGACGTGTCAGCCAGGACAGTTCTACAACATACAGAGACTTGAGGTAGTCAGGACGGATCTCATCCATCCCTGGAGCCTTGCCTCCAAGGATCTTTCCAACTATGTCGGTGACTGGACGGGTCCCTCCCTGAGTCTCTCCAGTCTCTGTTTAGGTCAGCAGCTCCCCACCCACATTCACTGTACACAGTGTTAGTGAGGCACTGAGGCACCAGATGGTTTGCCAGAATCTTGTCTGCCAGGTCTGACCGACTTACTCCCCAACGGATCCAACTCACCACCAGGTGGTTATCAGTTCACAGCTCTGCTGTGTACGTGGACAGGGCCTTTGAGGTGCCTGCCGTCGATTGCCCCCCAGTCCTCTCTGCACCTGACCTCTACGGCTCCGTCTGCAGGTGGTGTGCCCACAGGCCAAGTTGTCCATTTGGGCTGAACCAGGCCCTGTGAGCAAAGGCCAGGCCTGCTCCCATATCGGCCCAGACCCCAGAACTGACTGCAGGGTGGGCCCCATATGCGCCATATCGGGCAACATCATAGAACTTGATTTATCAATGTCCATATGAGTTTTCAGACCTGCATTAGTTGGGATCTGTTTGCCATGGGCATAATACCCCTAGTGATAACCTTCTCGAGTTAAATTGAGTCAGAATTAATTTAAAGGGAGTTAGTAGCTGGAGTAGCATGCTTATGGCTCAGTGTGGTTAATGAGTAAAGGGACTCCTTTTCCCTCCCTAAACAAACCTTAATGATCTCTTGAGCATCTGCGAGTGTGTTAGCGAGTGCTTTAAAGCCATCCGCCCTCAGCAATTGTGATGCCCTTTCCTCAACAGCTCCATCTCAGTGCGGCTCCATTTATCTCTGTCACATTCATCACTCATGACATCACTTCAATCCAGCAGCAGTATATCCTTCTCACTCCTATTCCTAACTTCATCTTCTGCAGGGGCACATGATGCAGGCGCCGATTTGTAGGATTTAGTTGTGTGGTATTTTGCGCAGTACGAGTACCTCACGTAATTTTACATAATTGTGTTCAAAATACTGTAGTGATTGGATGTTTGTGGTGTGTATATTTGGATGGATGGATATATTTTATATTGTGCTGCTCAGGGACTGGTGTAAAGCATCTTTATATAATGTTTTTGTACATTGTCCCAGTTTTCTCAGTAGGCACGTGACTGTAGTTTGCCTTGTATTTATTTTGATATGTACCTAAAAGTCACTTGTTATAGAGGTGTGAAGTATGATGAAATTTTAACTTTTATAGGGACGTTGTGTAAGGGATAACTGCAAATACCTACACCCGCCGCTGCACCTGAAAACTCAACTGGAAATCAATGGGAGAAACAACCTGATCCAGCAAAAAGCAGTAGCAGCCATGTTGGCTCTACAAACACAATTTCTGTTACCAGGGGCACAGGTGCCCATGGTAAGTAGACCAACTTTAACCTTGTTGGCCAAGAACAATAATGAGGCCATAATTTTAGATTAGAACTAATCTAAATGATATACAATGTATTTGCATAATGCACATAAAAATGCTCTTGAGGATAGTTTTTATTGTATTAGAGAAATTTGCCCTCTTGTGCCACTGGGTCAACTTGTCAGGAGCAGTGGGCAGCCGCTGTATCGCGGCTGTAGATCTGTAGATCTTGAACAAGGTTCAGTCAGTGAATCTAAAAACTCCAGAAACATTTCTGGAACTTTTCAGAAACTTCAGAATAATTATGGGCTGCACATTCAGTCTGTTTGACTTGATTTGGGAACAACACAATTCTGTGTTCAAAATGTGCCCTTACTATAGTTTTTAAAATCTATTTAAAAATAATTTCGCTTTTTTACTTTAAGTACAGTTTAAAGTGGCTACTTTTAAGGGGTCATGTATCAAGACAGGTGCCAATAGCAAGTAGGAACTGTAAAATAAAATAGTCTCTTTTGTGGACATGTTGCAGCTAATTTATCATTGCAAATGGGCCCAAAATCTGAAATGTAAATGAGAGAATGCTGCGTGGGTAAGAAATGCACTTGTCCACTTTTGCTACTCGATTTGCCCATTAAATCAACCCCCACTTTTACCTATGGTTATTACATTATTGGCACCTCTATCGATAATTTTACTTGAGTAAAGAAGCTCCACCACTTTTTCTGGTCAGGAGTACCTAGCTGGAGGATTAGCCTATTGTGCACATTTTGAGTTGAAGCTGGAATAAGCTCCATCTTTGGGGTCCAGCCCAAGACACAACAGATTAAGTAACATCTATTTATGCTTTTTAATAATGTAGCTATTTATCACATTTAATAATCCCGTTTTCTATGTCACACACAAAATGTATAAACATGCAACATTGAAATATGTGTTTTTATCTTTCTAGACCACATTCCCAGTGTCACCATCCCTGGCAACCAGTCCCAGTCTGGCCTTCAATCCGTATCTAAGCCAAATAGCTCCATGCATGGGCCTGATGCCCGAGCTGTTGCCCAGTGCTCCCCTGCTGCTTCCTGGGAGTGGGACTGGTCTGTCCGCTATCAGCAATGGCACTTCAGCCCAAAAACAATCACGCAGTGATACATTAGAGGTATGACCCATGAGTTTTTCTTTTAGCTATTACATAAAGTATGTCTAAATAAACGTACTATTATTGTGCTAGGTGTGTCGAGAGTTTCAGCGTGGAAACTGCTCACGGGGAGAGGGTGACTGCCGCTATGCACATCCCCTGGAGGCTGGTATGGTTGACTGCAGTGAGAACTCGGTCATTGTGTGTTTGGACTTTATCAAGGGTCGCTGCGGCCGAGATACATGCAAATACTTCCACCCTCCTGCTCACCTACAGGGACGGGTCAAGGCCACGCAGCACCAAAACAGTCCAAACACAGTGAGTTCCCTTTCTAAAGCAAAATCATCACCAAACACGGCATCTCCTTTCACAGTTACGTTGATGACACACAGCTATACATCCGGACTCACTCCACACCCCCCACAGCAACACTTCTGTCCCTCACAATCTGCCTGGAGGAAATAAAGGCGTGGATGACTAAGAACTTTCTCCATCTAAACAGCTCTATAAAGCCATCCTTATTGGCACTCAAAATGATCAAATTCACACTTCCCCCATTTCTGGAATCTTGTTATTGGTCAATTGACTAAACGCTCATTCACTGTCACAAATGTGGGGGTGAATTTTGATCCCCACCTAACATTTGATGCCCACATCCAACACCTCTTGTTAGATTTCATTGTTTTCATTTACGCAACATCTCCAAACTCCGTCCATACCTTTCCATTGCAGATGCTGAAAAGCAGGTCCACAACTTTATCTCCTCCAGGCTAGACTACTGCAACGCACTCCTCACCGGGATCCCTGGCGAGAGTTTTCAGAGACTACAGTACATCCAGAACATTTTTAAACCATACGCTGCTTTTGTTTTTATTGTCATTTTACTGTAGCACTTTGAGGTTTGTTTGTCAAGTACATTATAAATAAAATGTATTATTTTTATTATTGTTCTTATTATTATAAACAAATAAAGTAGCATATTTGTTTACTTTGCTAGTTTTACTGCAAAAAAGGGAATGCAGAAAGTAACAACAACAACAAATACCTGAGACATAGTGACCTCTTCTGTTGGTTTATAATGAGGGCCTGTGATCAGTGGGCACCAATCTTTTTCAGTAAAAGATTGCCTAGTATGTTTTGAAAAATGGCAGGCTCTACCATTGTAGACATACTTACTGTATGTGTAGTTAAGCAATATTTGAGGAATATTTTTCTTCGTCCGTTTAAGATCGTATTTTAAAAAGTTCTACAGCGGTATATGCAAACGTTTAGGAATAGCAACTAGACCAGTCTTTTGACCAGTCTTTTGACCAGGCGCCCTTTTGAGCCTGGTCCTGCCCCACCTGAAGACCATACCGACCCCCTCCTGGACCCGCTGCAGTTCAACTACAGAGGCAACAGGTCTATAGACGACGCCGTCAACCTGGCCCTCCACTTCATCCTGCAGCCTCTGGTTTTCTCGGGAACATATGCAAGGATCCTGTCTGTGGTCTTCAGCTCTGCCTTTAACACCATCTTTGATTTGATTTGATTTATTTGAGCTATTATTTACAGTGCGTTATTATTTACATCATTACATTTACATGATCACAAAAAAAAAACAATAAAAATAAAAATAAATAACTCAAAAGTAGTAGGCCGTGCCTACCCCAATTTCAAAATACAATACAAATAGAAAAGTTTGTGATTTTTGAGTTTTTCATCATTGCGTATATTACCATTCTGGTCAGAATCAGAATTCTATTGATTTACTTATTGTTTAAGTAATCATAGTGTTTTAGATATACATATATATATATATAAACACATACAGACATATGTATACATATATATATACATACACATACATTACTAGTGCACATATTTATTATACATATATTATCATCACCATAATAACAATGACAATAATAGCATTCTCAAAAGCATCATTCTCAAAAATATCATCTTCAAATTGATCATGTTTCTCATTTCTATCATACCTGCTTTCACTGTAATAATGTTGGCTAAGATTGTTCTGTCAGTAGTTTTTTATTGTTTTCCCTATTTATGAGGTGCGTTAAAAAGCCAGGGTATTATGTGGCATCTTCCCAGCTCTGCTCCGGGACAAGCTCCTCCAGCTCAATATGCCCGACTCCCTCTGCAGGTAGATCACTGACTTCCTGAGGGACCAAAGGCAGCATGTGTCTTTGACACTCAGGTCTCGGTGCAGTTGCAACAACCCACAGCTGAACACCCAAAAGACTGGAGATGATCGTGGACTTCAGGAAATCCCAGTTCCCCCTCACCCCGAGAGACTCTCTCATCTCCATCGTGGACTCCCTCTGCTTCCTGGTCACCACCATCACCCAGCACCTTAAGTGGGAGCCATTAGGTTCAATTTTAGGCCCAGTGCTTTTTAACCTCTTTATACTCCCTCTCAGCAGTGTCATCAGGATCCCTGCCACCAAGGAGCTTTCTAACCACCTTGGTGACTTCAGCTTGGGTGATGGGCAAGTCCACCTCTGAGTCCCCAGCCTCTGCTTCCCCATCGGAAGACGTGATGGTGGGATTGAGGAGATCCTCATAGTACACCTACCACCATCCAACAACATCCGTAGTTGAGGTCAGCAGCTCCCCACCCGCACTGTAAACAGTGTTGGTGAAGCACTGCTTCCCCCTCCTGAGGCGCCAGATGGTTTGCCAGAATTTCAAGGCCGACCAATAGTCCTCCTTTATGGATTTACCAAGCTCCTCCCAGACCAGTGGTTTTCGCTTCTGCGACTGCGTCTGCCGGTACCTCTCAGCCGCCTCCAGAGTCCCACAAGCCAACAAGGCCAGGCAGGACTCCTTCTTCAGCTTGACGGCATCCCTTACTTCCGGGCGCCACCACCAAGTTCGGGGATTGCCATTGCGACAAGCACCAGAGACCTTACGGCCACAGCTGTGAGCGGCCGCATCAATAATAGAGAAGGAGAACATCTGGGAGAAGCTTTTCCAGATGTGTGGAGTTGAAGACCCTGCTGACAGAGGAATCCACCAGACATTCTCAACAGACCCTCATGACATGTTTGTGCGTAGAAGTGAGCCCGATTATATCTAGCCAGTACCTCTCGACATCACGCATAAGCTCAGCGAGGTGGCGTTCCATGTCCCGACAGCCAGAAGCTGTGTACACGGACCAGACCGTCGAGGCACCCACGTTTCGTGCACATGCACATGTATTGGAAAAATGAACACTTAATTACACTTGGACAAATGGAGCGCAAACACTTCAATCAATCAATTGTTTTGTATAGCCAAATATCACTCCATGTTAGACCTGCAAGCTAATCACAGTTGTATTTTGGGCAAAATACTTTGTATTCGTGTAGTAGCTATAGCTATTTTAAGATGTCACTACATTTTGTGCAGTATCCCCTAGTTATTCCTGTTGCCTCTCCCTCTCCTGACTGTAAAAAATAGAGAAAGGCAGGATAGATGAACAGTCAGTAGCTTTGTAACATTAGTCATTAGAAAACTTGGAGAAAAGATGTGGTGGCAGGTGGCATTTTTCATACGTGACTCCAAAAAAACTATTTTTGTTTCATGTTGCCTGATTGCACCCAAGAAAAAAACTAGTTTCTGAATGAACCTTCCCTGAAAATGGCAATAAAACCTATTTTGGTTCTGGTTCTATTTGCAGCACGTGGCACAGGGAACATTGCATGGGTAGAACAAAGAATGGATTCAATTAAATTGTAACCAATGCTGGAGGAAAATGTAACACCGTCTGTGAAAAAGCTTGTTAAAAACAAATGGCTTTTACAAATGGATAATGATCTTAAACGCACTTAAAATTCACAATGGAAGACCTCAGAAGGTGTATTGTGAGGTCATTGAAGGTCTTTGGATGGACCTCCAAAGAGAAGTGCATGCAAGACAACCAAGATATCTGTCAGTTCTGTCAGACTTTTGCTGTGATACTTGTCAAATGGGGGACTACTAGGTATTGACTCTGCAGGGAGTTAAACTTTTGCTGTGGCCTTTTTTTTTTTCACTACTCATTGCAGTTTTTCTCCTCCTTTTAGCTCTTGCTTTGAACTACTTTAGCCCCTTTAAAGTCCCCATAATCCTGGTTTGGATCTGGTGGTAGGCTACTCAAAAGAGACACATTTTATCGGAGGTTGTGCTCTCGAACCACTGTGATAAACTGTTATCTTCTTTCCTCTGTGTAGGCTGTGTCTCCAGGGCCACTATCAAAGAGGGCTGTTTTAGAGAAAAGTGATGGATCTGCTGCCACTGTTTTCAGCCCCAGCATCCTTCACTATCGTCAGGCCCTATCCAACGTTCAGCAGCCAGCCTTTATGCCCAGTGGTGAGTCTCTGCCCCATTACATCTGTCTGAGAGACAAACTCATAAAATACACTGGACAAAGGATTGCAAAACTATGAATATTCAGTAGATTTAAAATAATAGACTAGATGAGCTATTCATGAAACACAATATTAATTAATTAATTAATTGATTTATCAAACAGTCATTTTTTATTCTACTTCCCACTGTGAGCAAATCGACTGTATAAATAACAAAACTTTAATGTTGACAAATTAAAGTGATGAAACCATTGTTTCTTATATTTTATCTTAAGAATTGCTTCTATAGAAATATCAGACTTTTCACATTATTTTGTGTTTTATTTGACAGATTACATCACTCAAACAAAACTCAAATGCTGAAACTGTTACTCAAGTAGTATTATATTTATAATTATATTATATTTCCACCCTTTATTATTTGGTTTGTTACTGTTTATTCCTGAGTTAAATAATTTTAAAGTAACTTGACTTATTTTTCACTACAATAGAGTGCCTCAGACTTCTTTTGATGTTGAGTCAAACCCTGTTCTAACTTTAATTTTACTTGAGTAAATATTTTTGACTATACCCACCTCTGGTGTTGCCTGATCTTATACAGTGCCTTGCGAAAGTACTAATACACCTTGAACTTTTGCACATTTTGTCATGTTTACAACCCTAAACGTAAAGTGTGAACTGTGAAGTGAAAGCAAAATGATACATAATTTTGTTATTTTTCAAAAAATAGAAAAATGAAAAGTGGGGCGTGCATAAGTATTCATACAGCATGACTTAATACTTTGTGGAACCCCCTTTTGCTGCAATAACAGCATCAAGTCTTTTGGGGTATGACTCTACAAGGTTTGCACATGTAGAGACTGACATTTTAGCCCATTCCTCTTTACAAAACAACTCAAGCTCTGTCAAATTAGAAAGAGAGAGTTTGTGAACAGAAGTGTTCAAGTCTTTCCACAGATTTTCAATAGGATTTAGGTCAGGACTTTGACTGGGTCATTCTAACACATTAATATGTTTGTTTTTAAACCATTCCATTGTAGATTTAGCTTTGTGTTTAGGGTCATTGTCCTGCTGGAAGGTGAATCTCCGCCCCAGCCTCAATTCTCTTGCTGACTCCAGCAGGTTTTACTCCAAAATGTCCCTGTATTTGGCTCCATCCATCTTCCCAACTATTCTTACAATCTTCCCAGTCCCTGCTGAGGAAAAGCAGACCCATCATATCTGACACTGGGGATGGTGCACTCAGGACGATGAGCAGTGTTAGGTTTGCTCCATACATAACGTTTTTGCATTTGGGCCAAAAAGTTCAATTTTTGTCTCATCTGATCAAAGCACCTTCTTCCACATTTATTTATTTATTTATTGGTTTATTTGGTCAGGACAGTGCATGTTAATGAACATACATGGGTCTCATGCATGTAAACAAGCCACGCCGGATTTTAGCCTTGGGCTAATTTGCGTCCGTCGTCCCCCATGCTAGCTGTGGGGGACGACCATGTCTATGTGATCGTGACCATGTCACACACAGCTACATGGTAGCTGTGTCCTCCATATGACTTCTAGCAAACTTCAAACGGGCAAAAAAGGCTTTCTTCTTGCCACTGGTCCATGAAGGCCAGATTTGTGTAGAGTACAGCTTATAGTTGTCCCATGTACAGATTCCCCCAGCTCAGCGGCAGTACGTCGCAGCTCCTCCAGAGTTATCTTAGGGCACTTGGTTGCATTTCTGACCAGTGCTCTCCTTGTTCGGTCTGTTAGTTTAGGTGGACGCCCGTGTCTTGGTACGTTCGCAGTGGTGCGATACTCTTTCCATTTCCGAATGATGGATTGAACAGTGCTCCGTGAGATGTTCAAATCTTGGGAAATCTTTGTATAACTTAACGTTGTTTTAAACTTCTCCACAACTTTATCCCTGACCTCTCTGGTGAGCTCCTTGGCCTTCATGATGTTGCTTAGTGACCAATTCACTTTGACCATAGCTCTGAGGCCCTCACAGAACAGCTGTAATTATACTGAGAGTAGATTACACACAGGTGGCCTCTATTTAACGGTTAGGGCAAGGTGTGAACATTCTGCAGTCATTAGGAATGTTATAAAGGCAATTTAATGTACTCAGAAAAAACTGTATGAATACTTATGCACGCCCCACTTTACACTTTTCCATTTTTTGTAAAATAACAGAATCATGTATCATTTTGCTTTCACTTCACAGTTGTCTGTTACTTGTGTGTGAACTTTCAGTCAAAAATTCAAAATAAAATCTTTATGTTTATGGTCGTAAACATGACAAAATGTGCAAAAGTTCAAGGTGTATTAGTATTTTCGCAAGGCACATTTTCCCATTGTAAACATATCATTCCTGTCCTTCTCTCCAACATCCATGTCCTATTGTCCTCTGTCTGATTTCATCAAAAGTTCCCATGATGCACGGTTCCACCACCACTGTTTCATCGGCCTCAACCCCTGTCACCAATATATCTTTTGCTGAATCGGCTGTCTCCAATCAGGTTTGCTCTTTGATTCCAAATCATTTCAACATATAAGTATTTGTTCAAATTTCATCCTTCTATCCTTCTAAACTTTGTCATACAGAATTGTATATGTAGCAGCCAATAATGGAGCAAGATGATAATATACAACCCTCAAGTCAGAGCTGAGACTCGAATTCACATGCAGTAACCTAACCCACTAGGCCAGCCCTTCCCAAAGTCCAGCGCATCGCGGCCCCCTATGTTGATCCAAAGATCCCACGGGGCTCACCAACATTATGAATTCACTCATTTCAAAGAATATGTAATATTTTTCAGAATGAATGAGTTTGCTTAATAATTCACAAATAAGTGATTACTGGCTATATACTTTCGTACAATTAAACAAATACACATACACTCAATTTCAAACTCATTGAATTTTATATAATTCCAACCTTTGGAGGTCCCCCTGCAATTCCTTTGAAGCCCCCCAAGGGTCCCTGGACCTCACTTTGGGAATAGCTAGGCTATCGCGGTGCGTTCCAGTGGAAAAGATTAACATTTGAGAGAACACGGAAATATATAGATTAATACAATACAAGAATAACATGTATTTCAGACATGGTCTAAAGTACAGGGTTTAAGATTAAGTGATACAAATCCTCTTTGTATTTAATTTCATCACAATAGCCAACTCCATTACAGCCTTCTAAATGATGATAGCAATATATTGTAAGTATCATATACCATAAATATATATAAACTGATTTACAGATATGCATTGTAAATATTTTTTATATCAATATTTTCTCTTACAGTCGACTTTCTAGAACTGCTCAACCCGGATCCTCTCGTGCAGTGTATAACCATGGACACCCATTGTTGTCCCAAACTGCTGGTGGCTGCCCCAGTTGCTCTTAACTCTGTCAGCCTGTCCTGTAACCTCTGTTGATTTTCCTGAACGGCACATGCCAGCAGGTCATACACTGTGTGTGTGTCTCACTCTCAAAGAAGGATACAAATTTACTGTTGCCAAAGTGGTGAAGATCAATCTTGAGCAATAGACGGTTTTAAAGCCATATACTGTATACCGATGATTGAAAAGTGCAGATATTAGTGAAACTACATGCTCTTTATGTTGGTGCATATGGCTACCAATACATGTGACTGTGTCATTGATAGAAACCCAAGTAGATCTTGTAATAATGTATCTAAAGTTATGAAGATGTCAACTGCCAATTTAATGTATTGATCATAATTCTATTAATAATTGTAATTATTACATGCTGTGCATAATGATAATAACTATTCAGTGTAATAGGTATTAGACTTGTAAATTTAAAGTGCACAGGACTGGTAACACCAGACTGGTTGGTCTTGACAACAAGAGACACTTTTATTGATTTTAAATGATGTCATCGATGGTGTGGCACTAAGATGCAACTGTGCTGAAATGTGTGCCATTATGTGTACGTGTATATGTATATGAGGGTATATCCAGGAACAGATGAACCTCTCCGGCCTCTGGAGTAAAAAGAATTGGCACATGGTATGTGTCGCGGTTTATCAGGAAGTACCTATGAGCTTGAATGTATTTGTTCAGCTCAGTGGGACTTTCCTGGTTAAATAAAGGTCAAATGAAAAATAAAAAGGCTAAAAATTAACACTACGGTCCTGGCCTAATCAAGCATCAATAAAAAAGGACAAGCCATAACTGGCTGTGCCTTAAAGCATCAGTTCACAAAGGAATGAACAGAACTAGTGACAGAGGGCAGGAGGAGTCCAACTTGCTTCGAGTACAAGTGTGACAGTGCAATACAAACCAAGCTTCTGCTGGTCATATGATACACCACGAGGAGTGTGTGCTTACTGTATCTTCTACTGATGTTCCCTACCAGCTCTGATCCCACACCCAAATCTTAACCCTAATCTTAAACTGGCCGACATTTCCCTTTGTCCTCCTCTACTGATGGGTCCATCACCATGCGTCCGATTCAACCACAATCCTGAACCTAACCCCAAACCCGTCATTATAGCCCTAACCTTGAAAGATAGAACACCAAGCTGTGCAACTGGGGACCTCTGGCATCTGGAGGTACCTTAAGCACATCAAGACAGACCCCCACCACGAAGGACAGATCCACAAAACTCATGTGAACTGGACCAGTCTACATGAGTGCTATAGTGAACCTTTAAACACCTAATGTAGGGTATAGAGCTGGTAATGGTTGGACTATCAGTCGAATCCTCTTTCCAGTACTCTGGAATAGACTAAATAGCATTTTAATCAAAACAATATACATTTTCCTCCCAATGTTTATTAACGCTTTGGAATGTTTACATGTTATGGCAATTAAAAATATGATAACATGTAATTGTTTGGGTGGTATTAGTTGAAGCAGACACTGTTCACTCATTCCTATGATTTTAATAAAGATTAGACGGCATTTTATGACCAATTTAGGCAGAAATGTGAGAAAGCGGTCACATACTTTTTTTCTCCTACTGTATTGTATATTTTTGTTTTCCATTGTGACATTTAACCAACATTTTGATTCTCATTCTTTACTAAAAGGTTGAATAACTTCCACCTGCACTGTGTAAACAAATGTGTTCAGAAAAATGGCGGCATCACATAGGCAACTGTATCTTGTGTTAGGCCAGGGGTCTGCAACCTTCATTGTCAAGAGAGCCATTTTGACCCACTTTTCAAAGAAAATTAGTTTGGAGACGCAAAATATGACACAGCTTATAAACTTTTAAAGTTTGAATCTTTTGTTAAATCTAACCTGTTACAAACAGAAGTGCAGTCTGCATGTGTAGGCCTACTTTGAAATAGCCTAAATTAAACAGTGAACTATGCAGGCCTATTTGTATCATTCTTCCATCCATCCATCCATTTTCTCCCACTTGTCCGTTGCCGGGTCGTGGGGGCAGCTGTTGGAGCTGCCCAAGTCACATAGCACCAGTCCCCTATGGCTCCTTCTGCAGGTGGTGGGTCCACGGAAGGACGGCCTCATAGTTCCAAACGGGCCTGTTGGTCTCTCATAGGGGGTGTATCATTCCTATAAAATCAAAATCAAAACTAGCCCTCTTAAATATAACTAAAACATTTAGTGGGGCTTAGCAGCTTTTAAAAAGTAAAACATTGGGAACGTTGGTAACAAGTCCATTTCCGTGTGCTCTAGTCCTCTGGGGTTTCCTTCACAGTCAGCATTCAATTGAAGCACCTTAACATACAACAAAAACCTAAATCTGCTCCGGGTCTAAAATAAATATATGTACAGTATACCAATTAATAATAATTAATTGGTATACTTAATTATTATTAATTGGTATACTGTTACTGTTTTGTTTTTTTTACACCCTAACGCTTTTGGAGTCTAGCCAGCTGGATGATCTTGACCATTGCTGAGTAAATGAATTAATGTTTGTCTTGTTTGCACCCAGAATTTATTTTGAATAAAACCAGACTCTAGCTAAAATATCTTGTGTAATGTCTTTGCCAGGCATATCAAACGCCTACTGCTAAAGTAATTGTTTTCTTTCAAATGTGCTATGTACATTTTAAGCATATAATAAGGTTAAGTTATACTTCATTGTCCCCGTATGGGTGTGGGGAAAGTTGTCCACTGCATTTGACCCATCCTCCAATGCCGCTGAGGTAACCTGTAAGGAGCAGTGGGTGACTGGCAGCGCCCAGGGACCCAACTGCAGGTGTCGAGCCAGGCTGATGGTCTGAATCACCTGGTCTGAGGATTAACCTACTGTGAATGTTTTTGGTTGATGGGGGAAACCAAAGTACCCGGCGGAAACCCATCCAGACATGGGGAGAGAAACATGCATATTCCACACAGAAAGGTCGGCACGATCCAGGAATCGAACCCAGGACCTTCTTGCTGTGAGGAAAATGCGCTAACCACTCAGCCATTATTCCCGCCAGTTTTACTAATGTAATAGATTGCGCATAATTGACTGCCTGGGTCTGAAATTTTAACGCAAGTGTTATTAAATAATTATTTTTTTTAAGTCCCTGATTTTAGTAACTAATCAGTATTCCCAGTGCCATCACTTTGAACATTGAGACGACCTTTCCTGTGATCCGGCCAGTCCGGTCCAATCAGGAGGGGAGGGAGCTTGATTGTTTACTTTTGAAAGTTTGTTCTCGCTCTCCTCACTTTGCAAACTAGGAGTGGCTTTCTGGTCCAATAAGGAGGGGAGGAACTGTATTGCCCCTCCTGGAACCGCCACCTTATCGCGGTGGAGGGGTTAGAGCACCTAAATGATCCTGGGGGCTCTGTTGTCGGGGGCTTCGTGCCCCTGGTGTCTCCCACGGCAAAAAGGTCCTAAGTGACGGGTCAGACAAAGAGCGGTTCAGAAGCCCCTTATGAGAGACCAACAGGCCCGGTTAGAACCATGAGGCCGTCCTTCTGTGGACCCACCACCTGCTGGAGGGGCCATAAGGGGCTGGTGCAATGTGATTTGGGTATCTCCACTGGCTACCCCCACGACGCGGCAACTGAAAAGTGGAAGACGGATGGATCGAACTGTATTGTTTACTTTCAAATGTCACTCTCTCCTCACTCTGCACATTTACAGAGTATCATATCATATGAAAGACACATGAGATAAATGTGTATGAATTTATTATTATTTTATTTTTACTTAACACGATCAGGCTATTGTTTGCCTATTTGTTATTTGTTTAGTTTATTTGTTTTGAATATGGTTAAAGAAAAAAATACAAAACACCAAACATAGCTTAATGCCTATGTTTGAGAATTTGTTACAACTCAATAAAGGGAGACACACGGGTCTGAATTGGGAAGGTGAGCTATGAACACTGTTATGCATCAAGTAATATGCCTTCCTTATAGGGCGTCCGTACGGACGTCACAAATCTGGTTTAGACCCGGATGTGTCGCCATGCTGGAGATATATCTCATGTCAATTAACGAGACGGATTGTTAATTTTGGACAAAAAAACGCAAAGTTTCGCGATAAACCCTCGAGGTCGGATCCCAAACCGTCTCACACAGTTGACCAGTTGTACAACGAAAGACTGAATGCAAAACAAAAAACGTTTTAGTTACAAACTTAAGTTAATTGGATGAAGTTTCATATGAATGAAACCGAATGCCAGTTTGTTTAGTGGCGATCTCGCAATCTTGCCTCCCGTTAAGCGAATCGATTTTCTCATCAATATTTGATATCATGCTCTTTATACGAAGTTGACGCTACACTCTTAGAAATGTGTGTAATATTTTGTTTTGGTATATTTCTCATGTTGGAATTAACCTTGCTAATTGAAAATGTTAAATACACCTTTTTACACATAGGCTTAACCCTGTTCGTGCGCAAAATACCTGGGTAAACGGTAGTACTGCAAAGTAGTTTCTCTGTGTGATGTATTGTGACGGCCAAAAACACGACAATAATTAACCATTTTGCGGTTTCAAACTTCGCGGTGCTGTTTGTTTTGATAGGCGAATACATGGGTGAGTATCGCCATCATACATGTCTGACTTTGGAAAAGTGACGTAACGAGCAAACACCCTATACTCTTATGGAGCCTAGCCCCCCCACGGGGCTTTGTTGCCCGTGGGGGGACATGCACTGTCTCGACCAAAGTAGTCTGACAAAAATTTGGCCACCAATCACATTCATAGGCAAAGATAAAATGTGTGAAGTGTCTTGCCCAAGGACACAACAGTGTGCACCGGATTTGAATGCTATCTGAATGCTGTCTTTTACCCCCTGGGCTACGGTCACTCGGCCCACGGAGAAGCTTCGCTACTGGTTACCATATCATGGTACTATATTTTGCCGGTCGAGGCCAGAAGAGATTGGGAACCCCTGGCCGAACAGTACAGACAACCAAACCGGATGTATCGCCCTACTTAACGGAAGTGAACGGAAGTAACCTGCAAGCTAACATCGGTAGCACTGATGTTAGCCCCAACCAGACCCATTGGAGTTGTGTTAAACTCTATGGAGCATATATACAATTGACTTATCAGTAGATCGGCGTCGGGTCAGTTTATAGAAAATCGATCAGATTACTGTTGCCGATCAGAGTCAGAAAAAGAGCGGACAACACTGCGTGCTGGACACCGGTGTGCGAGGAGGAGGCTCCCGGGTCGGCACAACCTGTGAGAAGAGGAATCGGCATGCACCTTGCATTACAAGTACCAGTGCCCCTGAGTTTTACGTCTGTAGACACACACGCGATTTTTCTAGAAACTGCAGATAAAACTGGAGCCTAAAATGGCTTGTCAAATGAGCTTAAAAAGAGCTAGCATTCACGCAAGCTAACAGTGGAGTTAACAGGCAACGACAACTTTTACTCGCTCACAGCGAAGAAACAAAGAAATATGAACACTGAGTTTACTTATAAATAAACAACGAATTATTTTGTTGGTGGTCTATTTTTTCCCCCCTCAAGACTGGCTGTTTTATTGAAAAATACATGTTTTTAAGACGGCTATAGCAGACTGGCTAAGGCGTTAGCTGTTTAATTTAGCCTGTTCCGGTCGGCCAAATGAAGGAGTATAAAGTTGTGGTGCTGGGAAGTGGCGGAGTTGGCAAGTCCGCTCTGACTGTCCAGTTTGTTACCGGAACTTTCATTGAAAAATATGACCCCACTATTGAGGACTTTTATCGAAAAGAGATCGAGGTGGACTCCTCGCCATCTGTGCTTGAAATCCTCGACACAGCAGGCACAGAGCAGTTCGCTTCCATGAGAGACCTATACATTAAAAATGGCCAAGGCTTCATCCTTGTGTATAGCCTTGTTAACCAACAATCTTTCCAGGTAAGAATATACAGAAATGCATCAAAACATGGAATAATTGTGTTTTTATTGTTACATACTTAATAACATAGTAACAAGTGAATTTCTCCATTGTGAGATCAATAAAGACATGTCTTATAATTCTACTTCGCGAATAAGACTGTATTTAAACTGGCTAATAAGGCTTTTTTTTTTTTTTTTATTGTTTCAGGATATCAGACCAATGCGAGACCAAATAGTTCGAGTTAAGCGCTTTGAAAAGGTGCCACTGATCCTCGTTGGGAACAAAGTTGATCTAGAGTCTGAACGAGAAGTAGCTGGATCTGATGGGAGAGCTCTGGCTCAAGAATGGGGCTGTCCTTTTATCGAAACTTCTGCAAAGAGTAAAACTATGGTGGATGAGTTGTTTGCTGAGATAGTTCGACAGATGAATTACTCATCATTGCCGGAAAAGCAGGAACAGTGCTGCACAGCCTGTGTGGTACAATGAAGTTAGAAGGTAAGAATGTTTGTTTTAATTATAATGCCCAAATACAACTGAGGAAAGTGACACACTGATGGTTGTTGTAGATGTTGGTGCAGCAAACGTGAATATGTGAAAGAAGAGTTGTCAGATTGTCCGTGTGAACCATTGTGTGGTTTGTTGTGATAGTATGTGTCACATACTTGCAGTCTTATCAGCCTTTCATGGAGAGGAACAAGAAAAGAATGCATGACTTGAAGCACAGACAAAGGGGCGGGTGGGGGTTGCCAAAACATACCTGGAATTGAGTCTGGTGAATCAATACAGCTGGATATTCCTTTACACAAATGGCTGACGTTTCATCCGAATTGCTTCTCCAGAGCCCAATGTTGTAAATGGTCTCCACTTATATAGCGCTTTTCCACCTTCATCAGGCCCAAAGCACCTTACAGCAAGGAACCATTCACAGTCTCATTCATACACCAATGTACGCAGACACTGGAGGCAAGGTGGTGAAGTGTCGTTCGAAACAACAGTGAGCACCTGTGGGAGCAGGGATTTGAACACTCAACCTTACGATCATGAGACGACCCGCTCTACCAACTGCGTCACTGTCGCTCATATAGGATAGGAGGATTCCCACCAGGTTGGTGGGACTTGGCTAGCAATTTTTTTACACCTGTGCACTGTCAAGTTTAACCCCCTTCTTTCCTGGTGTGAACAATCCTGTCACAAACTTTAAGCTTTGGAGAAGCAGTTTTGATTACGCAAAACTATTTTTTGTCTAACTGGATGTGTGAGCGTCCATATTATGCTCATCACACATCCTAGTTTAACCAGTTACCTGCCATCCCCCAGATTAGGGAGTTAGGGTTATCATATCCTGATTAGGGTTGGGTTAACTAAAATGTGACTAGGTCTGTTAATTTCAAGAGTTTACTTTATGTTGTCTAAGTAAAACATGTAAATTATATTTTTCCCCTTCCCCCAATAGGTATATCCGGATTGCCACGAGCTATTGATGAACCATGAACCTGGGCACAACCTTGTCTTTCTGCCATCAGTTAAAAAAATAAATAATTGGTGCTTCAAAGTATCTCCCAGAAAATGAAGCGTGTTGGCGCTATTTTTGATATCATAGTTCCACAAATTGTTTTTGCTGCAACTGTAAGAGCCTTTACAATGACACAAGATGGAGCTTCACATCAAAGTGTGAACTGTTTTTTAATCAGTGATAAGTAACAAGCAGACAGTGTGTATGAGGCTGCAGCTTCTTTTAAAGCTGCCTTATTCACTAAACAAACTTTATTAGGTATGTAATAAATAAAGTTATTTCAGTTTAATGTAACATTTTTAGTTTTAAGCATGTACATTGGACGTTCTCCTTTAATCTTGGACACGGTCTATTTTCATTCCCAACTGTCTAAAACCTAATGAACAAATTATGCTAAAAATTAAAAATGGTTCATTAACTTTTAAGTGACAAAGAAGAGCCATTTTACTTTTGTCTGATTTTATTTGGTCAGTTTTAAAGTTTATTTTCTGTGAGGTATGCGTGTTGTGTACGCTAGTCCTCTGTTTTCAGTGAAAGACTGAAGAACATTATGTTGCATCTTTGTGTTGATGATATGTGTTGTTTTTCAATTAAGGAAACTGCTTATATTTGTTGCATAACTCCTACAAAACTATTGAAGGCAACTCTCAAAAGAAAGTGCTGTGTCCCATAGACTGTGAACCATGTATTTTGTGATTGTCAATCTAAGATGGCCGTGTGTTCCTCAGTATATGACGTTGTCAGGCACAATTTTTGGGGGTTGTGTAAAGTTACATAGTTTTGCTTTAATTTTTAACATTATTCTTTTACTTATAGCGACCTATTTATTAAACTAATACATTTAGCCTGTATTAAATTGTTTTTCTTTGGGTTTTTTCAATTTCATATTAGCTTTTGTGACTTTGAGAAATATATATGGCATTGTTTTTTTCTGAAGCTGATATTTTAACAGAGCCTTAATTTCTGTTTCAAACTGGTGTTTTGTGTCTTTGTTTGATTCAACATTTTCTGTCCAATAGTGCACAAGGCCCAACAGCAGCCCTCCCTTTGTCTTAAATCATGAGATTTGCAATACACAAGTGTTCACACTTCACTATACACCAGGGGTAGCCAAAACCGACCCTCCATCATAGAACCTTTGGACCTAAAGACAATTTTGAGGAATATGTTAATTACACAAATCAGAGATCAAATACCTGTTAAAGTACTCTAGAAATGTGGCAAATACTGTCAATTCCTTTAAAATCTCTTAGCAGATTACCCATTTAGGCCTTATAGGATGTACAACAGTGGCATTTGTAGAAAGTGATGTCCTTGGTCTACTATACTCAGAAAGGCTATGCACTCATCTCAGTCACATGTGCTTGTGTTGTTAATATAAATGGGGCACATATACATATATACATATACTGTACATGGCGCCTTAGAGAATGAGCTGACCACTAGGGCATCAACAGCTCACATTTTGCTTGCTTAGTTGCGCCACACTGCAACAGGTTTCTCTCAGGTGCAAGTCTCTGTGTGAAAGACACAGAATATATATATTTAATATATATATATATTTTTTTTAAGTTTATCTTGGCACTATGCTGGACTGTTTGTATTTGACTATGATATGCACTTGCTGATTTACAGGCACTAAAAGCCTATGTTGTGAATTTATTGGCTTGATTTCAAATTGAGGCAGCTGTCGACAACTCTATCATAGGTTTGCATACAGTTATATGGTTGATTATTTTAAAACTAAAGCCTACAGTGGAAAGAAGCCCACATATCTTATTTAGAGCAGTGGTGGCAGTCATATGACCTGTAGGAGGCGACACTGATGAGAAGTATGAAAATGACGTATGCGGATGTAAGTCTGTGATCAGCTGTTAGCCAGACTAGTCATGCTTATGCAGTCCTTGGTAGGTTGATTTCTTGAGTGTAAAGTTTTTAATATGTTCAAACATGAAGACCGTTTTTGTGACCGTCGGTACCACCAGTTTTGACGAGCTCATTGAAACCATCACCAGCCCGGAGGCTGTGGAGGTCAGTAGCTTTCTGTTTGCCTTTTGGGCGCATATGTAAAGCTAATACGTTTTTAAATGTAATCTTTCTAATGAAATAAAAGGACACATGATTGGAGCATCTAAATTTCCTTTTCAATCCTTTCTTAACATAAGTTGAAGACATTTCAAAAAGTCCCATGACCATTTTGAAATTAAATATCGCAAAGAAACCACACATTTATATTAATCATGTTATATATTTATTGTAGGCTTTGATATCCCGTGGATATGAGAAGCTGGTTCTTCAAGTGGGAAGAGGCACCGTTTTTCCATGTCCTGAGACTTGTTCACGGATAACTCTGGAGACTTTCAGCTTTAAGGACTCGATTGCTGAGGATATGAGCAAAGCTCATCTCATCATCAGTCATGCAGGTACATGCAGAACAATGAAGGGTGTCTCAGTTTTAGGAATATGTTATGTATCCTAGTTTAAGGAAACTTGTATATGCGTATATATTCTGACTTGAACCTTGATTTGAATTTGTTCTTGGATTCTTAGGGGCTGGGAGTTGCTTGGAGGCACTCGGTGCAGGAAAGCCTCTGTTGGTTGTTGTCAATGACAAACTCATGAATAACCACCAACTGGAGTTGGCCCGACAGTTGCACTCCGACTCCCACTTACTCTACTGCACCTGCAGGTCTGTGTTGCTACACACCACCACCAGGTTATTGATCAAAATGCAACTAAATTTCTCTTCCCCCTACAGCACAATGACAGAAATATTGGAGAGCATGGATACCTCTGTTCTCCTACCCTTTTCCCCTGGACAGCCTCAAAACTTTGCAAACTTTTTAGACAAAGTTCTGGGAGTGAAATGAGTTGGAGGAATTGTACAGTGCAACAATGGATAAATATTTTAAGGAAGAAAATCATTAACCTCTGTAAAGATTATATAGATTTATAACGCCATTATTCCTCAAGCAGTTACATCAATTTCTCAATCACACACCGCTGAATAAAATACCAAAACATATTTTTATGTAGGACTAGCCGGTATTATTTTGCATTTTTAAATAATTTTCGGCAAATGTATTAAAACATTCTAGATTTTAATTTCTTAAACAACTTTAGGGTACTTTTTGACTATTCGCTTATTAACCACCCATTAGAAAAACAAGTTATTGCATGTATTCGTATTCCTTTTAATGGAGAAAGTTATTTGGCAGTTTTCTAAAAATACTTTTATGTATCATATACCCAATTTGAAAAATATTTTTTGCTGACAAGGCATACTGTATGAAGTACTTTGTAATTTTATCTAGGTCTTGACTACATTCCTGTTGCTGTGTGCTTTATTTGTATTCTTTCAGTCAACTTTAGACCTATCCTAGACAAAATAAGTGAGAAGACATTTGGGTTAGTTGGGGCAAGAGGATTTAAAACGATATAGAGCACACAAAAGCTGCTTACAATTAGTAAGCAGTTTTTCTCCTAATTTTGCCAAAATAATAAAGACTGATCATAGTTGTTTGTTGTTCCAACATAGAAACCTTGTATCTGTTTTGCAGCGCAGAAGACTGGTCTTGACTTGCGCCGCCTGAGGTTCACATGTTTTTGCACAGAGCATGTGAGTAACTAATGTAGATAATTGTTTTAAGCTCTCAGGCAGGCTTATTTTTCTGAAAGCATGGCACTAAAAATAAAATTCCATCTATTGTCCAACAATCCCGCAACTTAAAAGCATTAAATCAATCACAGATTGGCCCTAGAACAGGAGTGGCCAACTAGTCAGAGACCAAGAGCCGAAATGTTCCACCCTGATCCTGTGAAGAGCCACAAAGGCACCGACCATTCGCGAAATCCAGGGACGGTAGTTTAATGTGATTAAATGTAATGTGACCGTTATATTGAATCACAATAAACTATAACTTTATGCCTGGCCTTTCTCTTTTCTTTTCAATAATTGTATTAGATTTAATGGTTTTACTCCTGACCAAGATTGAAATAAATGTATATTAAACAACATTTGACATCTGACATTTGGTGCTGTTCTGCTCTGACTGGGACAGAATTAGATTTTTTTATTTTTAATGCGCGAGTGTGTTAGTATGAGGGGCCCTGCCCACTGAGCCGCCTCCTCTTGTTCGCCCCTGGCCTGTGCGCTCAGTGTCTCTGCAGCTTGGTCCTGACTGGGCTGTGCAGAGAACGCACTCTAGGCTGCACAAAGTTCATAAACTTTAATCAGGAGCCTCTGGAGGACGTCTGAGATTCTGTTTTATGTTCGCATCATATGCCTCATTAGAGCTCGGCTTTTTTTTCCATTTCCTAATTTTGATATTTTTCTGTGAATATAAGGCCAACTTTCATGAAATGAAGAGTCCGCTAATCAGAAACGTGAAAAGTACAGAAGCTGATCCCAGTGCTACAATCTGCCTGTTTATAACCTACATCCCGCTTTGAGTGAAGCTGCTGCACGGGCACCTTGTACACGCTGCCTCAAAAGGGAGAGAGTGTAGAGATGGGAAACAGGGTCTGTAGGACGATGGTTGGATTTTTGATCATGATTCTAAAAGAATAAATAAAATAAAGATCACATTTGCAAAGAAATTCATGCATTTATTGTAATAAGTGCATTTATTTATATATATATATTTTTAATTTATATTTGTTTTTATTTATTTATTTCTGTATTTATTTTATTTCTGTATTTATTTCTGTATTTCTCTTTATGTATGCAAATCATGGGGTGGGTCTGGATGCCGCTGCTGTAAGGTGATTAATCGTTCTACACGCTCACATTTCCAGCATAGACACTGCCAAACACAGCTCTGCTTCAGTCTATTTACAGTGGCACAGAGCGGGTCATCTTGTGACTGAAAGATAGGTAGTTTGAATCCTGCAGGGGCACACCGTCGTTGTGTCCTTGGGCAAGACACTTCACCTGCCTTGCCCCCAGTGTCTGCGTACACTGGTGTATGAATGAGCGTGTGAATGGGTGAGTAGATCCTTGCTGGAAAGAGTGTAGAAAGGCGTCAGTGGCGCAGTTTGTCAGGATTTGTCTCTTAACCTCTTACCCCCCACCTGAACCCAAGTGCATTTTCTCCAGTTCAGCTTTACCCAAATCTAAAAGCTTCTCGACAGGAGTTTACAGCCTATTGGCCAGAGTAACGCCTCATTTGAAAGACCTACAGAATTGATGGCCTTTTTGTTGGGTTGTTTTATTTAAATCATTTTTGTAGTTTTTTTTTATTGTGTTATTGCTTTGTCGCTCTCTTTTTGCCTTTTCATCACTTTTTAATAGTTTTTTCTTCCGCTCTTTTGTTGCTTTTTTGTTGTATTTTCATCCTCGTTTTCATCGCTGTGTTTATGCATTGTTCAAGAAGCTTTTAGATTTGAGTAAAGCCAAACTGGAGAAAATGTGCTTGGTTCAGATATTAAGTCCACCTTGCAACTACTTTCCCAAAGTCTTCGACAGGGACATCCTAGATTTCCTAAGGGTTAAGGTTGGGGTTAGGGATAAAGTTAGGATCGAAGGTGTTGTATAGTTGCTTTCCTCCTAATTGATTTCAATCAGACATCCGGTTTTTTTTTTTTTTTCCAACCACAGGTTTTCCTTGTAGATGATGGTTCCCCACTATCCTTCCAGTTTTTAATAATGCATTGGAACAGTTCTTATGCCAATTTTAGTAGTTTCTGTAAACTCCTTAGATGTTTCCTCTGCTTGATGCATGCCAATGATTTGACCCTTCTCAAACATACTGACATATTTTCCACAGCCTTTTGTCTTTTGCCATGGTTGTTTCAGAAATGAGAAGCCAATACCGTGTTGCCAGCTGAAAGACAAATCGCCCATGCGGCAAATATCCCATAGAAGGCTTGTATTTGCCTAGTTAAATCCAGTTTGGCAACTTATTTTCTTTTGGTCAAGCAGTGTAGAGACCGTCATTGGAATAGACTCCAATAGCAACTTGTTGACATGTAAACAAATATTGCATTGATTGTTTACATTTATTTCATATAAACGTAACCCTAAACTTATTGTATTTGTGTTGGTTTATTTTTTAATGAGATCATTTTTTCATATGCAAGTTTGCAATGTGAAGGGGGGGGTTGCAGATGAGCATGAGCATTTTGAGGCGCCCCTGTCCCGCTCCGCCCCTGCCCTGTCCCGCTCCGCCCCTGCCCTGTCATTGGCCGCGCTGTTACTGGAGCTGCTGGTCCAGGCAGGGGAAGGTTTTACTTCGCTGCCTCTGACTGTCCGGGAGCTCACATCGGCAGCAAAACACTCAGCCCTTTTGCCTTCTTCAGCTGGCCTCAGATCACCGAGGAAAGTACCAAGCTGCCCCCATGAAATTGCACACCTTCTGAAAAATGATCATCTGTACGAATAAAATGGAGTACCCGCTACGAGCTCAGTGCCATCGAGGCCAAACCCCGTGCCAAAAACAGGTAGGTTTGCAGGGCTAATGCTAAATAAGTTCTCACAAATATTGCTAGCGGCTAACTAAGCGGTATTTCATTCATTTGATTTATCCAGTCGGTGCTAGATTTGAGTAACCACTTGTTTTCTGGTGATTAATTCCTATCGTGACAAGTTTAATACATTTAACTGTGCAACTAAAACCACCAGTGACGTCAGTGACATCATCTTGTGTTAATTAATTTCATTTTATTTGTTTTAAATGTGTGTTTTGTTCCAATGGTTGGGACGACTTGAACACGTTAGTAGAATAAACAACAACATCCTAATAGTAAAACAGGTGTGTTTAACCTAGATCTACTTTATGCCAGTGCAACAAAAACTATGTTCTAACGTTATCCATGTTGAGTTGATGACATTCATTTCTGTGGATAATTTCACCAGTTAATATACAGACCACAGGTTATTTATATTACTATATTATAACTTAAAATCTATGTATGAAACTTTACTAAACGGCATACAAATCCGGGATGTTAAATGTTAGAGCTGTGGATCATAGGCTCTTTCACATAAATGCAGAGGCTGATGTCTCTTGCCTCTGACATCATCAGGATTTGGGGAAAGAGTGTCTGGGAAAAATGCTACACCGTTGTTGACCATTATGAACATGACAGGAATGCTTCATTACATTTATACATCTGGAATACATGCAGAGTTCACATGCTCTTGACCATTGAGAAGACTCTGTTTGACATGCACTGAGCTGCGTTTGTTGGGCAAAATGTGCTGCCAATCAAAGTTGTTTTTCTCCTCTATGACTGCTTTTCATTTTGTAGTCGAGGGGAGGCGCCGTTTCAAACATGTTTGCTGCAGAGTAGAGTCTAGAGTTGGAGCACAACACTTGGAGGAATTCAAGACCCCTCTTGTTCTTGGACATGTTTACCAGCGTCCCCGTGGCTGCCATGTGTTTTAAGCAATGGCTGTACTCGTTTAGTTGTGTTCCCTGTAGGTGTATGTATACAGACACTAGACAGGCTCTTAGCGCACACTATCATTATCATCTGGCACAATCTCACTCTTGTACGGCTCAAGTTGCGGGCCACAATTTCATCTCTTATTAAAAAATAGATCAATAAAAAACGTTTCATGTGCCCTTCCTAGTTTTAATGTACCCGGCTGCTCCAGGGTGTTTTGTTGGTCTTATCCAGGCAAAGCTGCTCCCTCCCTCCCTCCCTGCCTGTCCCTTCAGAGTTCAGGTTGCAGTTTGTCAGCCAAAAAAATCAGTGTCCCAAGTTCTGCTCGTTTTTACGATACGATTCTTCGGACTTGTTTTGACTGCGCTGCCTATGTCTTTCACACTGAAATGAAACTACAGTTTCATTGTAGCACCACTTACTGTTGCCTAAACGCTTTCCTGTTTGCATCTGCCCACACACATTTGTTACCAGCTACCTTTTCTTGTGGTTGTGTTTTTGGACAATAAGGAGGTCTGTATTGTGTTTTCTTCTTCTGCTTTCAGAAGAGCAGTGTTCAGATATTATACCACCTCTAGCCTGTCCCCCATGCTGTTATAGAACAGCTGCACAATACTTTGCCACATTTATTGTTCTCGCAGTGTATGCGATATCCATATTGCAAGAAGCCACACAATTAATAAAGGCTTCCATCTGAATGAATGAATAATACGAAAAAAGTGCACAAGTTTATTTTTTGCCATGATATTCTTAATTCAGTTAAATTTTAGGTCCTCTAATTTCATAGAACCTCCTGTATTGGTTTAGTAAAATATAACAAAGTAGTTATTCAAGAAATGTGTCTTTATATTGTAATTTATTTCACATATTGTGCAACCACATATTAATGTAATGTTTATGGTATTTTGTCTATTTTATTGCAAAATCATGACAAAACACTGATCAAAAATGTGAAGTGTCTAAATCTGTCAGTGGTGTCATCCCTTGTACTGTACTGCAGGCATGTGTGTATATTTTGCCACATTTTCTTTTTTGTGTCAGCAGATCAATGTGTCATTTCCTGATGTGGGATAAAATGCATTTCCCGTGTCATTCTGAGGTTTTCTGTCGTCACATAATGGAACATTTATGCTGTTACAACAACCGTCATTTTTAATTGAACTCTACTAACATTTGGTAAAATCTAACCGTTCTTTTTAACTTAAGGGTGCTTTACTTTATGTCACATAAGTCAGGACGTATATCTTTCCCTGAGTGGCGAGTTGGAGCCTGATGTGTCTGCCCTTGATTCTGCAGTACATGCTAACGAGCCTGTGACTGTACTCGGTCCAGGCTGTGATTGACAGACACCAGTGTGCCAGACGTGTCTTTCACACCAGGGTCATGGTCTGAGCTTGTGTACGTTCTACTCTACTCACTATCGCCTTTCCTTCTCGGCCTGTGTTTAAAGAGTGATTTGTGACAGGCTGACTGATGGAGGTTTTAAAGGTGGATTTCGATGCACTGTATTTAGGTCAAGAGGTGGAGCCCAAAGCCGGATCAAGGGGAACTCTTGGCTACAAACTTGGGGCAAGCAGAATAGAACATCTAGTATTGCCCAGACAAACCAGGAAACTGAGGTCGGCGCATAGACTGACATTTTGTTTTGAAAACTAGATGTTTCTAGCTTTCAAATGAACCCGAAAGTGCTCCTTTCTCATACAAAACTACAAATCCTGTTATCTGTGTAACTTACTGCTTGCGCAAAGCATGGTTTTCTAGTGCAGCGGCTCCCAAACATTTCATTGCAAACCCCCAAATTACCCGACTAACAACTTGAGGACCTCTCACTGTAAAATACAATTATTTATAATAAATTTAGGTGCACAACATTTCAAATCTGGTTTAATTGTTATTTTGGACACTGCGTTTGGAAATTTGACTTAATTTCACTAAAATATACTGTTTTAAAATTAAAGAAATACACAAGAAAAGTGGAACGATTTTGCCACTAAAATCTATCAAACATGGTTCCAATTGTGCTTTTAATTTACATTTTTGTTTTATATTTATTTATTTATTTGAGTATAAAAAATGTAAATAGGACATAGAAGGACAAAGTTATAGCGTTTCATTTTCATAGAAGGTAAATTAACCCAACAGATTTTTACTTTTAATTGAGATAAAGATTTGTACCATAGCTAAGACATTTGGAGGCGGCACAGGGGCTGAGCGGTTAGCGCTCTTGCACAACAGGTTATTTGCCAGGTGATTCGGACCATCTGCCTGGCTCGACATTGGGAGTACCGTAACCTTAATTTCATAATTATGTAATTATATGTATTACAATCATCTACAGCATTTGCTGAGACGATCAAAATTGCAACTTGTACTAAAATCAGGGCTACACAACACTCGATGGTGCAGTGGAGTGTATAAGTAATAACCATGGCATTATGACCCGTAATGTTTATCATCGTGATATCAGTTTGATTGTGACTAATCTGGTTCTGCTGGTGGAAGTCAAACTCAACATGAACCACACTGCAGTAAAACATTGGCCTTAATCGATGTGCATGTGTAGGTTTTAATTAAGGGTAACTTTGACTTTACTTGTAAATGGTGCAGTAAAGAACAGTGGACTGTCTTTACCTGTGAGCGCCTCAAGACACGATTTGTCTTGGCAAGAGGCCACACTGCTTAAACGGCTGCTTCCCTCTTGAAAGCCTCATGTTTACATCATTTTATCCACTGATCATTCTCGGAGAACAGGGGTAGGCAACATCAGGCCCAGGGGCCAAAACCAGCCCTCCAGCATAGAAACTCTATCCCCAAGATGATTTTGAAGATTATATTATTATCAATCAATCAAGTTTTATTTCTAAAGCGCCTTACAACAACCAAAGTTGACCAAAGCACTGCACACAATAAAAAAAAACGCAATTACGCAAATCAAAGATCAAATGCCTGTTAAAGTACTCTAAAAATGTGAGAAATACAGTCAATTCTTGAAAAAATTTAAAAACAGAGCACCCAGTTAGATCGTATATACAACACTGGCATTTGTAGAAAGTGGTGCTTCACTTTGGGCTACATTTAGCAGGTTCTCTTTACAATTAAGAAAATTCCTTCCAACCAGCAAACTTTCCAACCCCGGTCATAGAGCTTGTAACGTTTTCATAGTCATTGTCCTTAACCTGTGTGCTTTTGTCAATCTTTTTATGCAAGTATAAATTAAGCACGTCAAAATGAGTATGAAACGAGTGCTGGGTTGTTTGGTTACAATAGGTTTGTTGACGGCAATGTGTGGTTTTGCAGGTGGTGGTGAATGACGAGAGGGAGCGGGTGTCGTTGCTCTTCATGAAGGCTCTGGTCAGCAGGAGCAGTGTGGATGCCGTGTCTCAGCAGATGGCCACTCACCCTCAGTATCTAGAGAGTTTCCTACGAACACAGCACTACATCCTGCATATGGACGGCCCACTGCCTCTGCCCCACCGCCATTACATCGCCATCATGGTCAGTGAACAAAGAGGCCGTGAAGGGTGTTAGGTTTGAGCTCACAGTTTTTCTCTCTGATGCAGGCTGCAGCGCGACATCACTGTAATTACCTGGTACACCTGCATTCAGCCCAGTTCCTGAGGGTGGGAGGGGACCCTCTATGGCTACAGGACCTACAGGCTGCTCCGGCCCGTCTGCGCCTTCTAGACCAGATCAATAAAGCCCTTGCTCACCAACCATGGCTCACATCCTGTGCACACATCCAGGTACATGCCTGAATCAGTCTTAATAAGATGATTGAACAGTTTTAAATTCCTCCTTGTTTCCAGGCATTGTTGAAGTCTCGTGAGCAGTGCTGGTCTCTGGCTGAGCTGGTACAAGCAGTGGTAATCCTGGCCCACTGCCATTCCCTTTGCAGCTTTGTGTTTGGGTCAGATCCTGAGTCAAACAGTGCCTCCCTCTCCAAATCTCCCAATGATACTCCGCCAAACTACTGCCCTTTTGACGCTGCCAATTGCAACACCAATGTGCCTCAGTCTCTGACCCCGCCTCGTGAGCTCGTAACGCAAAGACGGGTAAACGCAGCCTTTTCCCTCTGCTTATACCATTTCAAATACACTGTAAGTAATATTTTTGCAAATACAATACATTTCTTACCATTCTCAGTCTCTGGACCCCAGCAATGACATGACGTGTTTAAAAGAGAGGATTCAAAGGTCTCAAGAGGAGTTTGAGAAGCGAGATGAGCGACGGATGCAAACACAGACACTCCAACAAACTGGTGAATTTAAAAACAAGGCCGAGATGGACAGTGCATTACTCGCACTGAGCAAATGGCCACGATTTGTTGACACTTTCATTGTATCATCCGTTTAGACCTGGAGGAAGAAGAGGAGGTGCTATGCTTCACAGACTCATCATGTTTCATCACTGACCCTGACTTCTGCTATCAGGAGTTTGCCCGGCGAGATGAAAATCACTTTCAAGTCTTCAGAGTTCAGGTGAAGACTTACTGGCATGAGTTTTCTTTCTGTGCCACATATAATCAGGTTTTATTGGTTTTCTCTTTGTGTCTGGACTTGACAGGACTATTCATGGGAGGACCATGGCTTTTCATTAATAAATAGATTGTATTCAGACATTGGACACCTTTTAGATGATCGTTTTCGAAGTGTGGTCACGCTTCCATCATTGCACAGTCCTGACCTGAGAAGGGCAATCTGGAACTACACGCATTGTGTTTTAGGAATACGGTGAGTGTATAAACTCAACAGATGCTATTTTTACCCAATGTCAAACAAATAACTTTTACTAACTTCATTGCTTGGCTGAAGGTATGATGATTATGATTATGGAGAGGTGAACCATCTTTTGGAACAAAACTATAAGCTCTACATCAAAGCAGTGGCTTGTTTTCCGGATGTCACCAAGGCATCAGTTTGTCCGCTTAGCTGGACCTCAATAAAGCCTTCAGAACGGGTAAGAATTACACTATTATTATAGGTGTATAGTATATACAAGTAAATGAAATGGCCCGAGTTGGTGGGATAATCACTGACATTAGTGCCCAGAGCCGTTTGCTGGGCTAATGCATTACAAACCCAATGTTGTTTTCGTCTCTTCGTGAATGTCTAAATGTGGGTGAATTTAGCTTGACCCAGGAGCAACTTGGAACGGCTGCGCTATATTTGTACTACTATGTTAAGTAGGGGTGTAACGGTTCAGCTATCTCGCGGTTTGGTACGGTTCACAGTGCAGGACCCACAGTTCGATGCATCACGGTGCAATTACAGTAATTAGTTAATAAGTCAGTTTTGAAATAAAATTGCCTAAATGTTCATTATTAGGCAGTTTTTGTAATTTCAGAAATACATTGAAAATGCTTTCTAATTTTTCAAAGCTGCTTTACAGTAAATTGTGCCCCTGGGCTCACAATACAGAACAAAATAAAAAAACGCAGCGCTCTAAAGTTATTGAAAAGAAGGAGGGGGGGAGAAATTGAATTTCATAAGAGGCAAGACATTTGTTCTTGCACCCAGAGCTGAAAGAACAAAATGACGTTTTGGTGCAAGAACAGACTTGCATCTTATGAAGATAAGATCTTGTAGAACCTGAAAATGACTGTTGTTCTTGTTTGTCCCTCAGATACACGTGAACCTGTTGATCATGGAGGCACGGCTGCAGGCGGAGCTGCTCTACAGCCTTAGGGCCATCACTCAGTACATGATTTTGTGAGGGGTGAATGTTTCTTCTTCCTGCTGCTGTCCCACCAGCGGTACTGTTCTCCCATGGGACAACAGCAACAGCACTTTTGGGAAGACACAGCGCTGCCCTTTATCAGTTCATTTGTCATGAATACCTTTTGTTTTGTTTGCGCCGTAGCGTGCCACACTCTGCTAATGTCGTGTTGTCACATCTTGGCCTAAAATGTGCAATTATAACTAGTTTTTACTTTAAGTTCCAGTCAAACAGCAGCTTTATGCTCTTAGGATTGTTTTAATTAAATCTGGCAGAATGAACACAAAGTGGCATTGCTGGAACTTTCCACTAGTTTTTCCTAAATGCACTTTTTAAATTGTATGTATTTATTATACAAAGTAACTTGTTTGTCAAGACTCAAAATGTGTTTCAGTTGCAGATTAATCACTTTTGACAGTATTGGTTCACGTACCGATGCAGACATGTTTTAAGATAAGAACTAAAGTCTGAAAAGGAAACTCTTGCAAGTAATTGTTGAAGGATGAAGAGTCTTTTAAAACAAACAAATGAGGAGCAATGTAATGTTTTTCTGTCTTTTATATATTTGGTCAGTTTTGTTTTTTACATGTAACACTAGTACCTCGTTGTGCTGCCGTCTGGTGGCCAGAGTTATTGTGAAAATATTTTGGCATTAGACGGCCAAATGTTGACACATTGACCTTATCGACAAAAACAAATGCGATGAGGTGCCTTCAGGTCAAATTCACTTCTTCTGAAAGATGCAGCGTCATCTGCACAGGTGTGAGGCTTTATTATTGTGAATGCACCTGATTCAGCAAGAGCCTTCGACACTCATGATGTTACAAGTGTTCCGCTTTGTTCGACCAATAGGACAAAGGAAAAACTGTGGAAAATAAGTCGGTTGTAAGAGATTAAAAGAACATATGAAAATGTGAATAACAGTTTTTCTATAAAGATTTGTATTAAAGTGTTGTCCTGTCTTCATCTTTCAATCAAAAGGTCAGCTTAATACACTGCAAGTTATTTAAGAAGTATGATATACCTAAATCGATCAGTTTCTGCGGTAACGCTATTTTACACATTGATCAGTTGATCATGAACTAAACAAGCACCCTTTTTAATTTATACTGAACTGAACATGTATATAGAATGAGGGCTCCCCCTAGTGGCGCACACACAACTGGGTTAAAGATTTTATTGAATTAAGTTTGCTGATCAGAACTGTTCCAGAGTAACTTAGTTTGTAGAATTGGAAGAACAAATGGGCGAGGGAAAAAAAGAAAGAAAAAGTCATAAAGCATTGGCTTATGCACATTAGGCCCTACCCACCAACCAACAGAGGAAAAAACCTTCAGCGTGATAAAATACTGTCAAAATATCCATTACATGTATTACATACGGGGTTAACATAATCTACTTAAAGGAAAGAAATATGCAAATTAAGAATAAAAAATCTGTCTGATTTAGCAACATATATAATTGCACATCTTCCTAAAATTTCTAATGTATTTTTTCATGCAATTAAAGTTGGCATTTACTTTACTATTAAGTGTCACATTGGGGAAATATATATAAAAAAAAGACTAATGATTGTTAGCTAATAACTGAGTTAACATTAAATAACATTTTTGTGCTCAACTCTGGTAAGCACCCATTGCATCATGGCGCACGCCGAGATAGATCTAGCACCATTCATAAAATCAGTGAAAAAGAAGAGTGCTTAATACACAACAGAGCAAACATTTTACAAAGCTACAGTAAAACAAGAGTATAACTCCAGGAAACCTTTTGGGTGTGACCCATTGAGTAAATAACAAACAACAAAAACACAAGTATTCAAGGAGAATAGGGCTAAATTAAATCGATCTATTACAGAGGTTATGCTGTAGTGCTGAACATTGGCAGACAAGAGATAAAAAAAGAAAAGAAAAAAGCAATGTATTTGTTTCTCTGCAACAGATTTTAAGAAAAGAGAATATTTCCAGTCTGTTTTCATTGATGATGAAATAAATAATCAATTTTAACATAGCTCGTTTGCCTAGTTTTGAGATGAGATTTTATCCAAGGCTTCATTTCTGTTTTTTCTTGGAGTGCAAACAAGAGAAAAGATTTGTATGCATGCCATAAGCGCAGTGTGTAAATTGTGTTTATAAAAAACTTGAGTATTGATCACAATAGTTTGACTCTTCCAAAGTTATGTTTTTTGATAGACTGCTTTTTGCCAAGCATATGTACATTGTGTCAAGCCCAAGCACACCCTAAATGCCACGCAAAATACAGCATTAGTGTTCCTTTGGTAATGTAAAAATGTACATGCATCTCATCCTTTACAAAAATAAAAGTATAGAAAATTGCCATTAAAATGTTGTCTTGAATGTAAAAAATCAAGTCATTAGTAATATATTCATATTTCTACCATCTCATTGTTTAGATCAATCTATATTAAAACTATAATCAAATATACTCTTTTTGTCTTACACACATTTTTTTGAAAATTAGCATTCAATAATCAACGTGTGAGGACATTATGTGAAGGAGCACCTTTGCTCTACTAAACACAGGAGAATATCATGTAGCATAAACCTCCAAGGAATGATTTTCTGAATATCCTTCAAGATTCTGCTTTGTTCTCCAGTTTATCTGCATAGAAAGCCATTTTGAGTACATGTGCACTGTGTACATAACATGCATACAGGGTTTAGTGAAATGGTTTAACCTTTCGTGGATGTGAGGGCCCTATGTAGCAGGGAAGTGCTTTAAAAATGCACTCTTTGAAAAGTAAAAACAAAACAAGGAGCTAGAATGCTCTCTGAGACAACATAATACTTGGCCAACATATCACACATAGCTATATAAATGTACCGATGAATGCCCCATGTAGTAATTCACAAATTGCATTACTTCATTTCATTACTTTAACTGCCCCTGGAGGACTTCAAACTCCGATTTATCACACTGTATTATAGCAAAGGTTTCTGCAACTAGAAATACATGCCGACATAAGCAGGTCATATATTATGCATAGTTCAGGCTTGTGAATTTATGGTATTTCAAGTTTTATGACTTAAAAATAATGCATTTGTATGGAAACAAGTCAAAGCAATTCTGCATAGTTTTCTGTAATAAAACATTGTGTGTGTGTGTGTTTTTCTTTTACAGAAAATCAGAACAAACAAAAAAACAATTCCATGTGTGTTATAAAGAGGAAGCCTTACACCATGACCAAAGTCTATTTAACATAATATAAGACCTTTAGATGTACTATCTTAAACCTCATCGTCAAAAGAAAACTCCATTCACACACACACATCAAAGTCTATGAAGACGGGTAAATTTGTAGCAACTGTTGAATCACAGGTAAACACCTGGCTGGTTTTCTCATCAGTCTGTGGACATTGTCTCAAAGGTTTTCACTTACGTCAATGAAATCTCTTTGGACAAAAAGCAGTGCAGAATTGTGGTCAGTCTGCCAAGGGTTCAGAGGTACCATTACTTCTGTAAAGCTTTTAGGGTATAACACCAAACTCAAAAAAGAAGAGCTCCAAAGAGCCGATTTGTCTTTCTCCATTTCAGACACAAAAAAATGATAAGATTACATTTAATAGCCGGTCACCATTATTTTGAAGAACAATTGAGATAGAGTGCATATTGGCCTGGGACTCCTCCCTGCCATCTGCATGTCTTGGCACATGGCAATAGTAAAGTCGGATTTAGTTGGAAGGTTTTTCCAATCAGTATCTTCAGCCAGTGGGCACCATTCATATTGTCATAATGAGAGGTTATAAATGATACTTTCCTGCAAAATGATTTTTTTTTTTTTAATCGGTTATGAATATGCTATTTTCTTTGTGCATATGACAGTTTTAATCCTTTTGAAAATAGGACTTATTTAGATGAATAACATCTGTTGTAATAATTGTTATTTTATTTCAGTGAAGCAGAAAATTAATGAAGAAATGTTGGGCAGAAATGTTGCTGACAGGAAGTGACAGACAGAGGTAAAGTTCCATAGCAGTTTGAGTCATTTCCCATTGACATAACATGACAGTTGGCATGGCAACACTTTAAAGTTGTTTGCCTTTATCTATGTCACTTCCTGTCAGTGTCCAATAAGGAAGCGAAACTATAAACATCACAAAAAATGTCAAACTGAAGAAATGTTTAGCAAAATCTTCAATATAATTGTGTTAACTATGTTTTAGCAAAAAAAAAGTGTCATATGCACTTTAAGCATTGAGTTGTAAGTTATAAATGTGTTTAGCACTAGCTACCTCACGTCAATCAAACCACTGCAGGGATTCATGTACCTGACTTGGTTGCAGCCAAGTGAAGATTTAGCTGGGTACCCAATTGTGGGAGGATCCCTGTGCAGTGGCAGGCCCCGTGTAGCCTTGCGCATCTGGGAGTATAGGGTCAAAATTAAAGTCAATGCCATCCATGAGGTCAGTATTGATGATATAATCGACGTCACAATCCAGGTTTTCAGTGAACATGTCAATGTCCAGGTCTGTAGGCAGGCGGTCTGGTGCGGTCTGGAAGCAGGAGGGAGCACCAAACTGACCCATACCCTGGAGGCCAGCGTTGGGGTTGACCAAAGGGACTCCCCCCTGCCCCTGGTGATGCGAGCTCACTGCAGGTATAGCACTATGCTGAGCTTTAAGGCCGGCGAGCTGGGCTGTGTCTGCAGATAAGCTTGAGAGCATGCCCATGTTTAGCCCAATAGAAGGGTGGTGGTGCTGCTGCTGGAGGAGGTGGTGCTGCTGCTGAGACTGCATCTGAAGAGCCATGGGAGCAATAGTGTTGGGCTCCAACCCCTTTCCCATCAGCAATGGCCCAACTGAAGCTTTGGACCTGACACCCACCAGAGACGAGCCCAGACTCATCAGTCCCACACCTCCAGGACTCTGCATCAAGGGGTCCACCTGAGACAGGAGAACTTCACTGGGCGGGGGTGAATCTGACGTCAGCAGTGCCTCAAGACTCGACGGGACATGGCCAGTATAATGATCACTGCCTCTGGAGCTGGACATAGAGTTGGGCAGAGGGTTGAACAAGGAGTTGCTGAAGGAGGGCTCTTTGTTGCTGGGACCACACTGAGAGACAGTAGCTGAGGTGCTGCTGTGAGGAGTGCCCTGTGTGAGGCTGGAGGGCTGTCGTTGATGAAAGGAGGAGAAGCTTGTGCCCCGGGGTAGCAGAGTGGAGGCAGATGGCAGCGGAGTGGGTGGTGCAGGGGGCGCAGTGCTTGGACTAGCCCCTCCCTGTGCGGTCATCAGAGTAAGGCCATCAATCAGATCTAGCTCCTCCATCAAGGTCTCGGTCAGAGTTGGGGTCGAATATCTCCCCAAGAGGCTGTCATCAGGCAAGTTATCGTCATCCTCCTGCCCGGGAGCAATAGGGGACAAACGTCCACTCAATGTGCTGGCATTAGAGCTGGTGCGAGGTCTGAACGTGGTCCACATGTCCGCATCATCGAGACTGCCCCGAGAAGATGGGCTGCTGCTGTTCACTGCCCATTTAGGAAACTGCTGTGAAGAGTTTGGACTGTCAGAGCCTGCTGAGGCTCCGTTGCCCTCCGTCTGCAGCGCTGCCCCGGAGCCAGAAAGGCCTGCAGCTACTGCTTGCTTCTTGGTTTGTTTAGCGCGCATGCGACTCTTCAGTAGCTTACTGCTGTTATCCATGGATGCTGCTCTGCGCCGAGGAGCTTTCCCAGTTTTACCTCCTTCAGGGTTGAGCATCCACCACGAACTCTTACCAGTCGACTCATTGTGCACTCGCAAAAACTTGTTGTGGAGTGATAAATTATGGCGGATTGAATTCTGTCAATGAAAGAATAGGGACAAATCTATTAATAAAAAGTTACTTATTGGCATTTATTATATACATTCAAGGCCCTCAATAATTAGGCTAGTGCAAAACTTTTATTATAGCTCAAATTTACCTTTCACTGGTTATTTGATTAATAGATATGAGATGAAGCATTTATCAAAACCAGTGTTCTAGTTGCCAACTATTTATGGTGAGGTGCTTTACACAGACAGACTTACCTTCCAGCCTGCAGAGCTATTGCTGTCTCCTTTGTCTCTGAAGTAAGGCACCGTTTTTACCATCCACTCGTAGATTTGTGCCAGGGTAAGCCTCTTCTCAGGTGAGTTCTCAATTGCTTGACTAATCAGGTCTGCGTAGCTCTGGTTTCCCCACGCATTGCGCCGAGATGACCCTTTTCGGGGTGTCGCTGCGGCCCCTCCCACGCTGGGTCCGAGTCCGCCCTCCGCCGCTGCCGCCGCCGCCTTCTCATACTCGGGAGTTATTTGCTGCGTCTCGGGCTTGTCCTCATCGGCGGGCGGGGTGCCGGCAGTGGACTCACTCCCGTCAGCGCCCTCGGCTTTTACTATTGAGATGTCCGGTCTGGGTAGAGGCCACGTGCATGATCGCGGTCTGCTCTGAGGCTCAAAATCTGGGTCAATCGGGGGCACGTTTGACTCCTCCATCTTGACCGTGTGTAATTTCTCCAAATGTAAAAGTAAATGCCACTCAAACCATGTATCTATAGCTCATAAACAGTATGGTTCATGAGCAGGATGTAAACAATGGGGCCGCGAAAAGAGACGTAATAATCTGACAACACCAATCGCCCCGTTTAATCCGAGAGATTAGGGAATCCAAATAATCTCTTTAATAGTAACTATCATAAAGCTTCGGATTGATAAAGGAGTTGTTTGAATAAAAATAAAATCCGGATGGTATAGATTTACCTTAAAATGAATATTGATGGGTGAAAAAGTACCAGCCACCGCCACTTATTTTTAATGTACTAAGGAAACAGAAACTGCCCTTTAGATGAATCAAATAAACAATAAAGTAGTATCGTATTTGAGCGCAGTTCTTTTTTTTTCCACAGCAGTATTCAGCATGTACAGTGTAGAGCAGTCCAGATCTAAGGATTAGCTGGCTACTGTTACAAAGGAGTTTCTCAGGAGAACCCCACTGAGTCTTCTGTAATCTAGTAAACAACCCGATGTCTGGCCAGTACGCGAGGGAATACACTTTGAATGCAAATTTAAAACAGAATTTTAAAGAGTCTTGATGTGCGTGAGGTAGTGAGTGGCGGCTCTCGGTTATTTGCGATGTGGCTGGTGCATTAGCAGGAAAAGGTATTTAAAAAGAAAATACAGTTTTTAGTTGTTTTTAGTTTGAGGGCATCTTAGTGGTAGTGTAACTACTTCTACGTAAACACAAATTTAACTAATAACTATTTCAAAGTAAACACCTACTTTACTTATTCATTTGGAAGTTCATTAATATATCGTTAACGATCTACGGTCCGTGCCTCAGGTCTGTACAATCCGCCACATTGCGAACAGGCGCATGTCACCATCTGCCATGTTTCTCCACACTGCCGCGGCACGATGCGCCAAGGAGCATTTAGAGAAAACCAACTCAGTTTGTCTATTTCCCGTCCACACGTCTCAAACAGTACGGCGCCGTTTCGAGGGTATGAAGTTGAGTCGCGTCCCGGCTCTGTTGGTCGTCAATCGCTGCAGTTTGAAAAGAGCACGATAGCCGCGGTAATGTTAGCCGCTTAAGCTCCTGCTACTCCAGAGTTTACAATCCGCGACAAAGTCGTCGAAAACACCCAACAAACTTCCTCCAAGTCGTATTCCTTCTCTACTGGTCACTTTAGTAAAAGTTATGGTCGCTGATTTTATCCAAACGTACGCTTCTTGACCGATTTGGACTTGTTTTGTTTTGTTTTGACTCGAGGCGAAGACTCCCTTCTTCTGACGTCTGTTTACCACTGTCAGGCAACGTGGACTGCGCATGCGCTGTGGGGCTTTCTGGGAAACCGAGTCACAGTGAAAGGATTCGTCGCGCGCGTGTAAATGCATAATACTTTGACAGTATACCGCTCAGACACGCTTAACAATAAGGTCTTTAAGTAGGCCTAACCGGCAGACCTTCTAATCCTACCAACAAAGCCAAACCAAGGTAACATTTACATAATATAACACACTGACAATTTAAATAAATGTAATCAATTAATAATTAACTGAATTAAATTAATTACAAGCCAAATTGTCAGCGCTTTCAAAGATTGCTTGTAAGAACATTATCAACTCAGTTCTATGAAATATATTTTTATTTTGTTGATAAAATATAATGGACCAGTGGTTTAGTCAAACAGTAAATAAATACGATTATTGTAATGAAATAACAACTTTCTCCATGCTTTCCCTGTGAACTAGCCTATTAACGATATCACTAAATGACATAAATCTATGAATAATGCCATACATAAAGTCAAAATACATCTTCGGATTATGCGTGTGTGCGATGTCATAACATGGCAAAAGAAACTGTAGTGTTAAGTTTGCAATGTTCTCATGTTATTCTTTGTTTCTCAATTTGAGATTCCATCTTTTGTTATTGTTTGATTTGCCCAGAGGTTCCATTTCTATTTAAATTCAAATAGAAATAGAATCTGCATACCCTATACAATCATTAAAGTGATAGTCTGGAAGTCCAAATGTTTTACAAATAATATAACATGTGCAAAATCAACCACCTAGTCTTGCATTTTGATGTAAAGTAATAATAATAATATGTATATAAATATTTTTTTGTTTAAAGTCCCTCCTTCCTGGATCTCAGCAACTAATCAGAGTCTAGTCTCCTCCCGCATTGTCCAATGAGACGAGCTTCTCCTGTGAACCAGCCTGTCAGGTCCAATCAGGAGGGAGGGGGAGGAGCTTTATCTTTTACTTCTACTTTTAATTCTGTTCCTGCTCTCCTCATTTTGCAAACTAAGAAGGGCTTTCTGGTTAAGGAGGGGAGGGATTTGATTGTTTAATGTGGTTTGTTTTTTTTGCTTTATCCCCATACACATTTGCATGGGAAGGGAATACATATTTTGAATGTCTTTTTGTTTGTTTTTTGTTGTTTTGCTCACATTCACTGGTTATAGAAACTCAAGAAAATCGATTTTTCATCACTTCTTTGTGGGATTTTAAATATGAATACATATGGGCCGTAAAGTCATATAACCGGTAAAGTTATCTAATGAAGTGTGACTCAAATAGTCACTGTTTGAGAATTGCTCAAAATCTTTGGGGTCAAGGAATTTCCATCAGTAAAGTACTTAGTCATCTTCATATTTATTTGGAAAAGTCACCAGAAAAAAGTCCCTGCTCTCACCCAAACACAAATTGAAGTGGTATAGTTTGCCAAAAAACATCTGACAGTTTAAATCGGATTGCATGCTGTGGTCAGATGAAAGAAAGTTTAACTTTCTGGTAACAAGTAAAAAATAAACAAACAAACAATCATCTTGCTATAGTCCCCCACAAAGGTTAAAATGCCGGGTTGGATGTTGGTGATAGATAGTGATAATTAGTACCCCTAAATGTCAAGTTAGTTATTCACTGCAATATCTTTTACTGGCCATAGGTTATGTTCACGTGACATCACAACTTCCTAAAGAGTCTATAGTTTAAAATTGAGGTGGTGGACAAGAGAAAATCCCATGGTGATAAGTAGCCTAGCTATCAAACTGCAAATGGTTTTGTTACATTTTTTGGCTAATATCGTTGTCGTTACTGTCTCAAAATAAAATATTAAAATAAAAAAAATCAAATCAAATCAAAGTTCCTTCTCTTCTCAGTCAGCGTAATAACTAAGGTCCAATTATTTTCTCGGTATCAGTGTAATGTTGGCCAGAGTTTGTCAATTTTCTGTTTAGAGATTTCTGTCAAAAACTGTATTTCTCCCATAGTATTTGTCCCTGGCCAACATCTGAGATTATGACATCATCAAAGAAGTAGAACGTGGAAGAGAAATAGTCTTTGAAAGAAATCTCCAAAAAGAAAATTGACAAATGTGACCAAAATGATCCGTATTTGGAAGTGATACGATTCACAAACCAAACTTATGGCTAAAAGTCCTTTACTTGGTTTTGAATATTTTCTCCACTTTTGAATCAGAATCAGAATCAAAATAGATTTTATTTGCCATTGTTTGAGAACAAGTTCACAAGCTAGGAATTTTTCTTGATGCGGACGTGCAACATAAAACATATAACAGAGAATTTAGATAAAATTGAGCTATAAAACTTTAAACTATAAGGCTTTAGGGGGCATGCATAAGGAATATTAATAAATAAGATACAAAATAAAAAGTAACAGGTAAAATATGGTGAGATGACAACAATAGACTTCGAACAACAGTGGGATTATATTTACAGATGAGTAGGAGTAAAAAGTAAAGTGACACCTTTATGAGAAAATAAATGGACCTTAGGTTATACGTGCTGACAGAGACACTGAACATTGTGACAGTTTTGTCTCATGTGGAGTGTCCCAATAATGAAATAGATATGACCCCATGGAATTCTTACCTGCTATTTTAAACTACAGGCAGTGAAGAACGTTGTGATGTCAAGCGAACGCAACACTCATGATGCTGATGATAAAACTACCCAAGCATTATCAATCAATCTTATGGGAAATCAATATATGATTGGTCTTTCACAAACAACAAAGGTTGACTATAAAAAAAATAATATTGAAGGGATCATTGTATCAGCTATGGCCAAATGCAATTCTCTCTCATAAGACATTTTATAGGCTATTCACATTACTTAAAATAAGATAGTGTAAAAAAAAATACCTCAGTCCTTTTTATGCTTGCTGTAACTTTGTGGGACCCATGCCGTAGCTTTGAGGGCCCTCACTTTGGGAATATCTGGTTAAACTGACTGTGGACATCAATTCCCAGTTACCTTTGCGGGAGATTCTGTGTTTACAACCAGCTGACTTCCGGCGTTTTTTCGTCCCTACGCCAGCAGAACTGATCCATCAAATCCAACTACTTTCGATGTTTTACTCCTAGAACACGGCAGCTGCTTGGTTGTCAGTTCAGCTGGATGACAGTTTTTACTACTGTAATCAAATGCAGGTGAGAGCAACCAGTTCCAACATTGTAATTTTCGATACTAGCAAGTTAGCTTTCAGTTAGCAGACATTGCACAGGCTAACGCTGCTAACGGCAAACTCAGAGCCAGAAAACATTTACAGGATCAGAATTTGCCGTGCGGAGAAAAAACGTAATTTATTGTTTTATCAGTTGAATTGATTAATTTTATTATGGTACAATAAAAGTGATGTAACATAATCTTTTGGGAGCTACTACAGATTCCCGAGTCTTAGCTGTGAAGGCTACACCGTCTTGAAGACGGCTACTGTTTTTTGTTGTGGTTTTTTGACAGCTTCAGTTATTTAGCTATTCTTGCTCTTTAGCCAAAAATATATTATCTAGTTATTATGAGATTATTCTCATAGCACTTGAACAACAAAGGAATGTCCTGTCCAAATAATGTCGGTTTGGCAGACGCTCAATATTATGGTTTCCCTTTAACTGTACGAGTTGTGTGAAATACAGGAGTTGTTAATCTATAGTCTTCAGACTCTCCTCCATTTATAGTAGTCATTTCATATCACATACTAATTTTCCTGATATTAAATTGGTGCTTCTATGGTGCCAGGCTGTGATAGCAGTGTGTATGTTGTTTGTGTCAGGGCTCTGGCCCTCTCTAGCAGCTGAAGATCAAGTCCTGCCTTGTCTGCTCTGCATCTGCCACCTCTATCCTGCCTCAGCCATGACCAGTCAGAGAGATCAAGACATGGTGAGCTGTATTGTTATGTCTTCCTCACACAACAAGACATTGATTTTATTTAAATCTTTATACATTAGCAATTATGCTGCACATATGTGTCAAATACACACCTGAAATCATTATAAACGTGTACAATTCTGTTACACACTATATGTTTACAGTAATTAGAGAGGAAGTGTCCTGCAGTTTTGGAGGGAGTTGGTTGCTGGGGTACACGGATTAGCTACTGTCCATAAACACTTGACTACTGCTCCTCTGACACCATCTGTCTAATCTCAGTTAAAACTGTCCTACTTTCCAGTTGATTTGACCCTGATGTGCCGAGGTCACACCCATTCCCAAAAGATGCAGCATGACAAGTTATCGTGTTAGATATTTAATAGGTAATATTGTTAGTCTTGGGAATAGTATTTTTAAATATCTGTACCACTTACCTATACAATATACATTTAACATTTTAAGTGCATATGGCATTATTTGTATTTCTTTTAATTATATTTAAAAAAAAAGCGCTTTTAATTGACAAAACATTTGGAGGTTTACTTAAACATGATGTAGATAGTATTGGGTTTTCATCTGTTTGAATGGGATTGGGTTAGTAGATGTTGCCATTTGTAACCAGGCAGATTTAACATTGTTTTTATTTTGCTGGAGATGAAAGAGGTCGAAATGGGGGCAGAGCTTGTTAATGATGACATGGATGTGCAATGCCACATTGAGGTTATCCGGTTCGCAGGGGGAGGTGTTTACAGTGGACCACCAAAGGCAGATTGTATTTGTAAACAGCTCAGAGAGTTGGGGCGTCACATCTCGCGGATCTCTTTGTTCTCCACCCTGATTTATGACAAACGAAAGTTTGCGTTCATCCCCTAAAAGCGGAGAAAATAATCCCTTTTATCTTTTTGACTGCACAGTAGTGGTTTTATTTTATGGAAATTAAATTTAATGTTGCATATTTGTAATAGCATTTCTTTTAGACCGTTTGGAATTCTAAAGATAAAACACAGTTACATTTTTGGAAAGTTATTTGTATGTAAATATTATTTACTATAATAATAAAATAACATGTGAACCCAGCCAATAGATTTCTTTCCTCAAGCTAAGGGGAAAGGGAATTTTGTTACATCAGAACAAATGATAAATCAGAACTGAACATATAGCTCTTTCAAGAGGCTTATCAAATCTTTATTTATTTCTGAAATTGGGCTTTTAACACCTCTGTGTCTTTAAAAAAAAAGTATTTTATATTAATTTGATATGTATTCCATTATCTCATTTAATTTTATTAATTGGAATTTTATATTGTTGCTTTCATGGTAATGCTATGTGCAGCATTTTGTAAACAGTCTTTGTTTATGACATGTGCTATATAAATAAAGTGGATTTAGATTCAGAATTATGCACTCTAATATTAAGACTCATTGTTTGGGCCACCTGATAAGGCCAGCAAACCAGAGGGATCTCCCAGTGCCTCTAAAATAAAGGTCCAGTGTTGCCCCTCCATTCTTTTCTGCTGTCCTTCACAAGGGGGCTCACTTTAGCATGAGACCGCACTGAATAAAGTTGCAGTGTTAAAGGCCGGAGATCTGGTTTGCATATATCTAATTACACTGGAATGCCTGTCTCTTTGCTGCCATCTGAAGGTCACCTGCCACAGGAGGAAGCACAGGGACCCCGTTATGACAAAAGGATATTTAATTTTGATGGCAAATTGTAGAATGGTCACAAACTGTTTACAGCACTTCCGTCTTATGAGCTCTAAAGGCTCAATTCTGATTTTAGGTGCACCTCCGCCTTATCCTAGTCAGTGGGAAAACACAAGACTTCACTTTCTCCCCAAACGACTCGGCCACAGACATTGCCAAGCATGTGTTTGAAAACTGGCCTGCAGGTAGGATAAATCACTTTTCATTGTCAATTATCTTTTACAGTGTTGGGGAGTAACTAAATACATGTACTTTGAATATGTATTTCGAATACTCCTTTTAAGTGACTGTATTCTGGTAAAGTTACACTTTCATTTGAGAGTATTTAGAATACAGTTACTTTCCAAATATCAAGGGAATACATCCCAGAACTCAATCATTAAACATGATTAAGAAAGAACTTTTCGTGTTGACCTGTTTTTCCTCCTAAAATAAAATAAAGATGTAAAACATCTTATGCCACAGTTCATACAAACACTGCACATGAGTCGCATGATGCTGTATCTCCTGCTCCATTTGCCAAACGAGTTAAATAGTTCCTAATTCACGTTAAGTGACAGGTGTTCCAACAAGTAGTCTTAATTTTTGTAATGATGTGCCATATTTATACATAAATATAATGACAATCAATGTGAAAGTATTCAAAGTATTCAGAATACAGTACTCTGATTAGACAAAGTAACGGAATACGTTACAAAATACATTTTAAGGCAAATATTCAGTAACTAAATACAATTTCAAAGTATTCTCCCCAACACTGATCTTACAGTACATGTATGTCTGAAGTTTTCATCGTGAATCTAGCTTTTTCTTGGTTGAGTCACATGTCTTGTTTGACAGGATGGGATGAGGAGCGTGTGAGTAGCCCTAGTATATTGCGACTCATTTTTCAGGGACGCTTTCTTCATGGCAACGTCACTCTGGGAGGTAAGTGTGGCTTCTCATCACACTTGACCACCGACCTTTGTTATTTTAACCCAAACTTGTTTAGAAGATCTTGTGAGGGGTGTATTTTAGTTGAACATGTTCAAAACTGCACCGTTACAAAAAGGCAACAATTTAGTCTTATCTTGTTTGTCTTCATGTCCTTGTGTTACGATGCTCTTGAAACAGTTTGGCCATAGACATGGATGTGAGAGTCGCTGTTGTTATGGTAACAGTTGTCAGGGACAGACCTGGAGTGTCTAATGTTTTTAATTTCTTGAAATGACGAACCTAATGAACGGTACTCGATAATACCAGTGACCTCGGGCAACCTTCAGTCTAAATGAATTACACTGTGTCTATGCTAACTTTTTTATATATAGTATGTATATATTATTTTTTTATTCCCAGCTCTAAAGCTACCTCCGGGACGAACTACTGTAATGCACTTGGTGGCCAGAGAAACCCTTCCTGAGCCCAACTCTCATGGTGAGAATGATTGTTTGTTTATTTGGTTGGTACAGTGCATGTTAATGAACATAACATCGTCCCACACTTGCACACACAAACTCTCATTGGTCCTGGCCTATTGTACATGTCTTTAGTGGTAGGGGAAGCCGGAGCACCCGAAGGAAACCTACGCAGACACGGGGAGAACATTTAAACTCCACGCAGAAAGGCCCCATCCAGGTGGAAATCGAGCCTGGGACCTTCTTGCTGTGAAGCACGAGCGCTAACATAATGCTAATAAAATGGCCACAGAAGTTTTGGGAAACGTGAGAATTATTGTGTTAACCATGTGTTTTACAATATCCACATCAGTAAGCAAAAAAGTAGTTTGTCACCTTCATTCAATCAATTTTAAAACTTAATTGATGATCTTCCACAAACTCCCAAACCTGAGGCTTTGGGTGACCATTGGCGTTCCTACTATACTTCCACGCGATTGAAAAGACTCCGTGAATATAGCACACATAATAAAATGTAAATGTTATCCGTTATTACGTGAACTCGAGCAAGTTTTCCACATTTAAACAATTTTGGCTCATCTGGGTGGGTAATAGGCTATTAAAAATATGTACTTAAATACAAAAATATGAAAAGAAAATATCAGTTTTGAAATATTTTATAACAAGGCTGTTTGTATGACAGGGTAAAGCTCACTCATTCTGAACATCAGACTCCAACTAATCGCTGGCACCTCTCTTTTGATAGATCATAAAGACATTACAACTAGATAAAACTTCGGTGCTGTTCATGTTAAAGGCACAGCCCTCGCAAAAACAGGGCTGTAAATTGATGCACAGCATCTCCGTGGAGTTTTAAGATCACCTTTTTGAGGTTCGGTTCTGGAGCATTTAGGTCCAGAAAAAGCACATCCACGTCTGAACTGAAGGCTCTTCCACCTGTATAACCGCGTTTCCCGTGTGGCGGTTTTAATGGGTCAATTTCTATTTGAATTTTTTTTTCTTCGTTGTTTTGCGTGCCCCAGTTTGGTAACCACTGGTCTAGCAAACAAATTAGGAATGATACAAAGGAACAATATGATTTGAAACACAAAACCTGATTATTAAACATTAGTTGATACAAAACTAGTTTTTACAAAGTCACTTCAGGGTGTATTTCAGGCGGGCTTTGGTTTATAGCGGAGTACTTTAATGCCTGTACCTCTTGTGTCTATAGGTCAAAGAAACAGGGAGAAAACCACAGAGAGTAATTGCTGTCTGCTGTTGTAAAGCTGCCCCTCACAGACCTGCATACATCCAGCGCTGCTCGTCTTGTCACCTCACCCACCCCGTCATCAGAGCAGGGCTGCAGGGACATCTGCTTTAGTAGCACTCTCCTCAAAACTTTGCTTTTGGTGCCAACATAGTTATGTCATCAACCTTTTACCAGAAGAACTCTTCATTCAGAGACCAACATTAACCATTGTGGACCTGGTTTCAGCAGGATGTATTTCAAAGGTCTACACAGCGTGGATACATGAGTGTGATCTGTGAAGATTTCGTATTTAACCCTTTTTCTCACATAAATGATCTCAACCTTTGCTGTTGTTAATCCACTAATGGCACTTAAAAGGATTAGTTCAAGTGTCTCATCTATTATGAGTGATTTTTACATTTGAGTAATAGGGATGATGTGTGCCACTCTTCTTGAACTCTACCCCCTGCCAACCGTACCATTCGCTATTAAACTTGTGCGTCTCTGGCAGAAGAAAAAGACCAGGGAAAGGTATGGTGATACTGACGCTATGTGGGTCATTGTCCGCTGTCGTCTTCAGGTACGGCTCAAAGTCTGAAGATAGAGTTTCGAGATGTTTTGCTCATTGGCCAGTTGGTGTGGCATTCCCACCTTTGTTCAAGACTAAATGGAATATTCTTTATCAGCCGACATGGCAGGCCAGTTCAGCGCAAACAGAAGAAGCAGCATTTGATGATGGGAGTGTGGGAGCATGGACTCTATAAGAAACTAGATGACCTTGGTGTATCCTGCTCTACATTTGGAAAGCTGTCTTTACTTCATGTTTGCCTTTGGTTGTGTAATTCATTAATATAAGTATGAAATTTAAATATAAATTTTAATCTTGTGCATAGGTATTTTCGTGTATGTGTGTGTGCGCGTATGGGAGTGCGCCTGGCGTTGTGAAATGCATGTGACACATTACAGTGAGGGCATGTGGTCTTAAAAAGGTGTGGCACCGGGGAAAAGATGAGAACCTTGATTTCTTCCATTGAGTCTCGGGTTTTGTGTTGTCAGTCTGTGTCACTGCTATGAAGTTTAGCTCCGTATGAATTGTGTAAAGACTAAAATGGAAAGCTGTAAAGAAAAGCTTGTATTATAAATTAATAAATCTATAAATAATGCAGCGGTTGTAAACTTTTTTTATTGTCTCCTGTGCAATGCATTAACAAAGAATGACATGAAGCAGTGCATTTAGCAGCACACGCAGGTTTTGAGACATTTCATTCATTAACAGATTAAGTCAATTGTTTTACTAGATATTTTCCCATATAGAAAATGTGTTGCATAATGCTAACCAATTAAAAGATGAACATTATTCAAAATCAACTTGAAGGAGGGATCAGTGTCTTCAGTGAGGGTTTTCCCCATGTGAGGTACTAGCAGTGAAAGTCCTCTAGGGGGCATGAAAGTTACAGGTGGGACATCCTAATATGCGCGTTTAATGGCTTTAAAGTGGTACAATGATAATACAACTTCGGTTCCATACTGAGGACATAGGGACATTTTGCACCCTGGCTCAGTATATTGAGTTCTTATTTGAAAGCACAGAACCACCTAAATTAATTTCGTAGATGAAACAAATGTACCATCTGACTTGGACTTGAATGTTTCGATCAAGTTATGGTAAATTGTAAAATGTGATTCAATCTTTTCTGATAAAATATTTGGCTTAAGGCCCTCCACTTCAATCCCATTACATCAGATATAATTATTCTATAGTCATGAATTCATCTATATTAATCTTGTTACCAGTTAAATCAATATTTGACTTTTAACACTTGTTTCAGCCAAGCAAACAGAATAGAAATAAAGTTATGGATAGATACCAATTTAAAGATTTGTATTTGTACACATAAGATAAGTTATACAAATAGTATAATATACAATAAAGAGATGATTTATTGTAGTCCTATACAAAATTATTTCAATTTATTATCATTATATATATATCATTATTTTAATCAAGAGGGTGGGGCCTGGACTTAATAGCACTGTAAATCCTCAACTATTAACTTGAAGTACAGGACACACAACTTACTTAAGACCTAAAAAATGGTGTTTGTTTATGAAGCTTGAAAGGGTAAAATGATCAAATGTAGCCTCGTTATCCCTCTTACTTCAATAATTCAAATATGCTTTATTGTTTTTGACACAGTCCCCACCATGACCTTTATTTGGCTGCCAATAAAGCCATTCTCCTCAAAGTGTGCTGAGCAGATTTTTCAACAGCTCCTTTTTCACGTTTTGCTTCAGGAATCTGCCTTTGACGTGTAGCTGCACGAAGCCCATTTTTCCAGTTGAAGCTCAGGAAAAGAGCAGTCAGCCCTCATCTCTCTTGACTCACTAAACCATCCTCTGTACAACCTGCTGTTATTATCGTGCGTTATGTTTTCCACTTGGTCTTATCCTGGGCTGCAGAGTGTTTTTTTTTTTTTGGCATGTCAGAATTCGCACATTGGGGATCTGCAAAAGTTGCTGCTACTGAATAACTTAAGTTGAAAGTAAGCGCAGAGACACTTTCGTTGAAGACTGCTGTGTGGTCTCCAGCTAAAGGGGTTAAAACTTAAAAGAGTTTTCTGCAAATGAGTCAGTTGCGTTCACGTTTGATGATATCTCAAACGGAAGACAGGGGCAAATGTAACTCTTGGGAGAGTTACTGTTTTTGAAGGAAATCTCACAACAGAAAATGTACAAATATTTAACCTCATCATAGTTTGGTCGGAATTATGTCCACAAACCTACAATATCTTGTTGAACTTGGTGCCACTTTTTGTTTCATGTGCATGTCGAGTAATCACATAGATACTTACTAAGACTTAAGAAATGAGATGCAAGTCATGGCCCAAAAATATCCTTTTAACAAAACAAAAACTGGATTCACTTGCTCACACAAGTCTACAACAAAATGTCGGCTATATGAAATATCATATCGTCTTGACTATTTGGACTAATAAATCTGACTGGACAATTTTTTTTATTTTATTTCCATCACTTCTGGAAAAAATCTTTCCATATTTGCGGCTGTGTTTTATTTTGATCTCAAATATGCTAGTTATGTGATGACTGTGGCCTGCGACATTGTGGAAAAAATAAAAACCGTCCTAAACCCAGATCCAGGCAACAAATCAGATCCATTACCTCAATGTTAAAGTCTTTTAGAGACCCATTTTTCTGTCAGTAACTTTAAATAGCTGTAAAGTTCTTGAGACATGATGACACTGCTGATTTATTTGTCCAAAGCTAAAGTGGATGTGGGGCTTTGTCATAGCTGATGCTGTGCATTGATCATGGACAGCGGCTGAATGCCAACAGGGGGTGAGATGTGTTTTTTTCGGTCATGCTATTTAGCACTTTAAATCCCAAGCTTCCCTTCACGGCTTCTGAGCATTTCTTATCTGGCCCAATTAAAACCATCTGTGGACACACAGTGGAGAGAAGATTAAGTGCCTGCCAATGCACCTCTTGGCAAGTAGGTTAAAGAGTGGTTCTGCACTACATTGTGTGTGTTGTTTTACTCCTCTAAATTATTAGCTCATGTAATTCTTAGATTTTTGCATGAAACACACTTTTTTTTTCAATAGCAACATACATTTTTCTATTGTGTGTTCCAGAAAATTAATCAGATTCAGATTTGGGAGCACTTGAAATAGGGAATTGGGCTCCAGACTATTCCACGGCAGCCTCTGTCGGTCTATCCCAGGTGTGGCTACAATAGTAGCTAACACCACAGAGTATGAGGAGTTAATGACTCGTGTAGCGCTTTGAGAAGCTTGTAAAGAGCAATACAAATATAAATTAATATCCAGTGATCCTCTCTAAAGACAATGCTCTTTTACTCGCCTGTATTTCGATCAATCTATGGGTTAAAAACAGATATAGAATTATGAAGATAAACATGTAATATCAAATATTGCTAAAAGCGGTCACACAGATCCACACACAACACATTGAATGAACCAAAGAAAACGTAATGTAAGTATCACTGTTCTTCACATTCCTGTATCTTTTATGTGTCTGCAGCTCCCTCCTCCTCAGGCCTGAGACGAGTGCGTTCAGTGGGCCAGTGTGAAAACATACACACTCATTCAGGGGCTGAATTAACACAGCAGGGCGTTAGCAAATGAGCTGCTGCAGGTCTGACTCCTGACGCTGCGCTTGTCTCTCCTCATCCCACTCTCTGCTCTCTGACTAATTGGGCAAATGACACCTGCAAATACAGCACGTTCAGGAAGTGTTATATTTTATTAAGTTGAAGTCTGATACTGAAAACCTTTAATTTATCAGGTCCCTGTGTGCGGGGAAATAAAGTTCAGTTCTCACATGCTTTTGTCATAAATGACTCTGTTATACTGCTACGTTCTGAAGTGCACTTCATCTGAACTTAAATGAAAAGAAGAAGAAGAAGAATCGTGTTCTTGTTCAGATGGGACAGGGGACAAACTGTGGCTGATTCACTTTTCTTGAAGAAAATTCTGCAAACAACTTACTTTTTTTGAGTGAATGTAGATTACCTTACCTTAAATATTCTCAACTTTTGTTTCTTGTGGAAAAACATTGTAATAACAGAGATATTAGCCATTATTAAGCAGGTCAAACGGCAACATCAGCAATTCTACCATTTTCTAATCTGCCTTTTTGCTCACAGCTTGCACTATAGGCTCTCTAGACTATTATGTCACATGAACGCAGCCAATTGTGATGTGATTCTTGGGGACACATTCAGAATCACATTGCGCCATAGTTGAGCCCCAGTTACAGTATAGTTCCAATGCACTGAGTGGCTGAGTCCGTGAACTGGCTGACCGAGTGAGTGTTTGAAGTGGTTTCTATGGTATCTACAAATAAGGCTGCTCTTTTCACTTTTTTACGACTGCCTTTTACCCCACTTGTTGTGTGTGTTGTTCATTAAGGCATCAGGATGGTTTACGGTTCATTGGTCGTTTTTACTGCGTACTGGAGCCAGGGCTGTGATTCCCGTTAGTGGGGGATCAGATAGGGGTCAGAGGTGGATCGCAGGGGTAGAGTGCGCTGCCCATCCTGACAACATTACATTTAACCTGTCCGCTCTCCCATGTCTTAGTGTCCTAGAAACTGTTAGAGTTTTCTGCCTAAATTGGTCATAAAATGTGGTCTGATCTTTACTAAAATAATAAGAATGAGTAATCTAATACCACCCAAACATTTACATTTGATCATATTTTTATTGGCCATAACATGTAAACATTCACGGGACAGAGTGGAATAAGTGAGTACACTCCCTGGCTAAGGATGCTCCGAGAGCTAATTAGACATGCAGACATTTAAGGTGTTTTTCCACATGCAGGCGCGTGTCAGCCAAATGGCTGTTTCACCCGCTTTGTCGAGCTTTCCCATAACAAAGGCCAGTGCCAAACCGGTCTGACCAGGTTTAGGTTTTGGGACCAACCTCCGGGTGTGGCCAAAGCGCGCTAGCCTGTGTCTGATGTGAGACTGCTGGCCTCTGATTGGCAACGAGAGAGTGGACAGCCCTCACTACATCCCAGCCCAACACCTCTGTTGACATCTACAATACATAAAACATTGAACAAGAATGGGGTTCATGGTAGAACACCACAGAGGAAGTCATTGCTGTCTAAAAAATGCTTTGCTGCACATTTGAAGTTTGCAAAAGAGCTCCTGGATGCTCCACAGCACTACTGGCAAAATATTCTGTGGACTGATTAAACCAAAGTTGAATTGTTTGGGACGAACACATAACGTCATGTGTGGAAGAAAAATGTAACAGCACACCAACATCAAAACCCTATCCTCAATGTGAAGTCTGGTGAAGGGAGCATCATGGTGTGGGGCTGTTTTGTTGCCTCAGGGTTGAGACAACTTGCTATTATCAATGGAAAAATCAATTCACAAGTTTATCAAGATATTTTGCAGAAAAGCTTGAGGCCATCTGTCCAACAGTTGACGCTCAAAAGAGGATGGGAGCTGTAACAAGACAATGACCCAAAGCACAAAAGCAAATCCACTTCAGAAGAGTTTCAGAAGAATAAAATACACATTCTGGAATGGCCCTTTCAAAGACCTGACCTAAACATGCCGTGGCATGACCTCAAGAAAGCCATTCACACCAGAAATCCCAGGAATCTCGCTGAACTGCTGCAAATTTCAGTACAATACGTACACACACGCACACACAATATCTCATAGCACTCGTACCAATACAGCCTAAATCTTTAGTTTGTTTAAATCTTGATTTTAACAGAAATAAAAAATATAATAATAATAATAATAATAATAATAATATATGTATATATATATATATATTTCCTCTCAGGATTTAAAGTTGCTTCACAATTGGGCATTTTATGGCACGTGCACTCACTTTTGAGGTACTGGCCTTGAGTCAGTATGGAATCTGCCATTCTGTGCGACCGTTAACCTTTACGCCATAACAGTAAAAAGTTGAATGTTTTGTGTATATATTTATTCACGGTCAGCCTATTTTTGTAGTGAATGTTAACCACATCATTAGCAAAAAGCATGTTTCCCCATATTAGTTAACTCACAAGCCACCTAGCTGCCCATACTGTTATAACTGAGAACTGGACTGAACTGAACTTCCAAATGTATCAAATGTTTGCAGAAACACACATCACACTGTACAGCACCTCCACACATGACCTGTCAACTTAATGTTTGTTTTGTAATATCATGTATGTTATATGTATGTAAAAGCAAAAAAACAACAAAAAGAAATCCCAGGAATCTCGCTGAACTGCAGCAGTTTTCCTCTGCAGAAGAGGAATCTCAGGATTCTCAAGGCTCGAGATTCATCCTGACTGAAACGTCCGGATGAAGTTATTGCTGCCAAAGGTGGGTCGAGCAGCTACTGAATCCAAGGGTTCACTTACTTATTCCACGCTGTCTTGTGAATTTTTACATGTTATAACCAATAGATATATGACAACATCTAATTGTTTGGGTGGTATTAGTTAAAGCAGACACTGTTTACTCATT